>JARQOC010000002.1:317720587-318920587 GCA_033576535.1 Allobates femoralis | reverse complement strand
GGATCTTATTGGCCCTCTATGCTGATGTGCATGTAGGGTATGGAGCTCTGAGTTTTAACTGTGTCATTGCTTAGTGAGAGAATATTTGGGCTGCAATACACTCTTGTGACGCACTCGTTGCGGGGCGCCACAGAAGACTGGTAGTGGGTGGTGACTTGAACCTTGCGCTAGACCCCTCAAAGAACATTTCTAGGGGTTCCTCTACTCTGTCCTTGGTGGTGCAGAGGCTTATCAAATGGGGCCTGTTTGAACACCAGTTAATGGATGTCTGGAAGTCGACTAATCCCTCGGAAAGCAATTACACTTTTTACTTCCCTGGTCATGACATGTACTTGCGTTTGGACTATTTCCTCCTTATACACTCGGACTTAAATTCTCTAATAAAAGTTGACATCGACACAATTACTTTTTAGGACCATGCTTTGGTTAAACTCTCGCCATAGAGAGACCATGGATTAGAAATAGTAGTCTCTGAACACCTCCCTACTGACAAATTGGTTATATAGGAGGTCCACTCAACGTTGGCCGATTATTTTACCCATAATGCTGGAGAGGACACTTCCCTTAACATAGTATGGGAGGCACACAAATGTGTGATTAGGGGGGTTTTTATTAATCATGGATCACGCCTGAAGAGAGAGAGGGCGTAGGAGATCTCTGATCTGATATCGGAGATCCACCATTTGGAGACCCTTCTTAAAACTAATTTAGCTACTCAAATATAAGGTCGTCTTCTATTGAAGAGAAAGGAACTGAGGACTCTTTTAACCCATAAAACTAAGGCCTCCCTAGCCAGATGTAGGAGGCATTATTAAGAGTTTGGGAATTAGAGCAGCAGGATTCTGGCGAGGGTAATTCGCACCCAGGGTGCTCAGGGGTTCATCCCACAGGTTTTTATTCGGAAAGGGGAAAATGTGTGTACTCCCTTAGAGATTGCCTCTGTGTTTTGAGAATATTATGCTAACATCTATTCTTTATATGGAAATACAGAAAAACCTGAGTCAAAGCAAATTTGTGTGAACATGGTTGTACAGCATGTTCACATTGACCATCAAATTGAATGAAACTGCTTGAAAAAAGTAAAGTGCATATTATGACCAAATACCTTGCAATAAATGAATAAAAACTATTGCGGTTAAAAACACAGGATGCGTGGTATATACCTTTTTTGCAAAAAACATCTTTAAACCATCCCACCTCATTAAGGTGACCCATTTCGGGACAGTCCCTACTCTAACTGTATTATGACCTGCTATTGTGTCAACTGACCTCATAAGAAGCAGGATGCTGAGCATGACCAAGTCCCAAAATGGACTCACAGAAATGGGATGCAGTATAACAGCTCTGCTCAGTAAAGGGAAGGGTGGGGCTCTCCCTGAGATGCCAGGAGACAAGCAGCTAAATGTAAATACAGAAAAAATTGAGTCAGCGCAAACTTGCGTGAAAATGCCTGTAGAGTATGTTCACATTGACCACAAATTGAATGAAACAAATAGAAAAAAGAGTATGTGCATATTATGACCATATGCTTTGCAATAAATAAATAAAAATTAGTGCTGAGGATGTCTGAGGAAGCTATGGAGGCGCTTAGGAGTAAAATCACAGAGTATTTAGAAAGGTCGGAAATGTCAAGGATTTTGGAGGAGAGGCGATGGGTTTGGAGGGCCCCATTTCGGAGGAAGAATTGGCGGCAGCTATTAAAAGATATCCATCGGGCAAATCCCTGGACTTGGATGGCCTTCCTTTGGCCTATTATAAAAAGCTCGCCCTCCAATTATTCCCACATTTCTATGACATACAAAGCCATCCACAATCTGTCTCCTCCATACATCTGTGACATGGTAACATGGTAACATAGTATTTAAGGTTGAAGGGAGACCTTAAGGTACTTTTACACGCCGCAACTGAGAGGTAATCGGGATTTCCGTCACGGTTGCCTTGAAATTGCTACGAAATTGCGGCGTGTAATTGGGGAAAGTGATGGTGATTTTCGAAGTTGCTCCCGGTTGCGGTTTCAGAGCATTGTTCAAAAACCAGAGGCAACCCAGAAGGTGAATTGCCCTGGTTTTGGCGTGTGAACGGGCGAAAAGGATGGAATCTGCGTCGCTTATTGATTTCCCAGAGGCGTGCCACAGCGTGCTGGATATCGCGCCCCATCAGCGATGATTGGTGGGGGTTACTGTGTCACCATTGGCTTTCCCTGCACAGGGCGCCATCTTTGATGAGCTGTCACTTCAGCACCACACGCATCGGAACCTACACAACAATACACCACCTAAGTCCAATGACATTCAATAGCGCAAGATAATGTTATTATGTTGTTCTGATGATGTACGATGTACATTATCCTGGGCCACGTGGCAGTTCATTAATTGACGTACTCATCGCATATGGGTGTCATAGGGCACGCACTGCTATGCTATATGCGAATTTGGTGACCTGTTGTGTTTACTACGCAACTCCCGCTCCGTGGCCAGCTGCCTTGGTAGTGTACATAATGTTGTTTGGCGGCGCTAGTGTGCGTCATGATGTCATGACATTAGTTTCGCTTTCGCTCTGCATGCCAGGTGCCTGGACCTCCCCTGCACATGCCAGCACAGTCATGGCCACCACACAGCACACACCAACATGGGGTCTGGTGGATCTAATGATCCTGATAGATCTAGCAGACCGCCATGACTATTGGTGTGAGCACCATCACCGGCACCCACGGCTGCGCAAACGCAGCATCCTCAGAAGGATACAGCTTGCCCTGCTGCACAAACTTGGGGTGGAGAGGACCTGTAAAAAGATCCAAAAAAAAAATCGCTGACCTAAAGCACAAGTGCCCATGGCGCATTGTAGATCTTCGGGCCAGGATAGCGGGGCTGCGTGGTGAGTATGTGACAATGGTAAACACACACATTGCAACCTACATATACTAAACAATACACTCACATCATGTAGGATTGTTATATGCCACATAATGTGGCACAAACCACCATGTTGAGTTGTCAACAATGTGCCTCTGCATGTTGCCTACACTGCAACATGTTTGTGTCAGACAAACTCATTTGCCATAGAAATGTGCATGTCTTGAGTGTACCTTAACCTGTGTTTATTATAAATCAGTTGTGTGTTGAGGGTCAATGTGACCACTACTTATCATGGCATGGTCAACACACATATAACACATTTGCACACATATGTTGAGCCTCTGAGACATAAAATTTACATACACAAAAAACACAATATCCCACATGGAATGCAATATGTATGTTATGTGTTGGCAGCCATGGTGCAAACACCTGTGTTTTAATGGCTGAGCTACAAATTTGAAATAAACCAGCTAACATGCAAACCCAAGTTTAATTTGGAAATCAACATATTGGCCCACTGTTGTTTCACTTCGGTTCTAACCACTAGTGGTCTCGAATCACAGAATATGTGCCAACAATAACAATGTCGCCTAACATTCATGCTGTCAGGACATTGCCAAAGACACTAGGTGGCCGAGCCATGTTGTGACCCTTTTGGCTAATAGCTGGGTCCTCCTGCTTTATGTTCCAGATGATGAGGATGCGGGGTCTGGGGAGCCTCAACACTTCCCCCCACCCCCCGGGATCTCACCACCACCTGGTCCTGAGGCCCCACCCAGCCCAGCACCACCCGGGACACCACCATTCCCTGGGCCAGAGCCAGCAACCAGCCCAGCACCACCCGGGACACCACCATCCCCTGGGACAAAGCCAGCATCCAGCCGAGCACCACCTGGGACACCAACATCCCCTGGGACAGAAAGCGGGAATAGTGGGCTCTACTCACCACCCACTCAGATGGCGGAAGAAGGTTCGCCATATGTTGGTAAGTGTCTGCTAACGCATACACCATGACCAATGTAATAACTGGTGTGTGTTAGAATCATGAGTATGTTTTGTTATGTATTGTTTATCATTCCTTTCAATGTTTTGCAGAAGGAGATGGAGCACGTGCGGCCGGGTGGGCTATCAGCACATCGCTATCTCCTCCTGATGGTACACGGGATGGTGATGCAGAGCGTACGTATCTTCACTTTCATTACACACAAATTAACACATCCACATAGCCTGCTACATCACTAAGCTCCTTTTTTGTTCCCTACAGGTGTACCAACTGTGTCGAATCTGCTGCTGGCACACCAGGAGGCCCAGCAGCACATACAGAGGGCACACCGGGAAGGGCAGCAAAAACTTGCCCGCCTGGGTGCCATGATTTCGGCCCTACAGCGAACCCAGAGCCGCATGGGCCGTGACCCCTCCGCCCGACCCCAATAATGGGGCCAGACACAAAAACTGCTTTTTGTCCATGTTGGACCTTGTTGTTTACCACATTTGCCCTGTTGGCACCATTTTTTGTTTTCAGGCCACGTTGGCCTTTTTTCTTATAGTGGCCCACATTGGGACCGTGTGTAGTGTGTCTTGGCTACTCCTAAACAAACCCAGCCTTGTGGTGTGTGCTGCCAATGTTTGGCACACATGGTGTTGGTGAATAAAATGTTGTTCACAAACTCCTGTGTGGTCCTTGCTGACAACACCCACATGTTTTTGTTACACATTTTAAATTTGGCTAACACACTCGTCCACTTTGGAACCACAGCTCTATGTTGTCACATAGTAAACATGTCACCATACTGTCTCATGACTCCCGTCATGGCCCACAATGTGGCCTGAATGTACCCTATATGTGACCCACATCCATCCCCCCACACACACACTTGTGTAGGTAACACAGATATAGTGTTATGTAACATAAATGTTTTTTTTTTTGTTTTTTTTTAAAACAGCCAAAACCTGGCATGTTTTGCAAACAACAAAATGTAAAGCCCAAACTGGGACAACAAAAAGGCTACTGCTAGTCTAAACAGCCAAGGAAGTGCATTGGCTAGTAGTGTCCTCTCTCTTCCTCATCCTCTGCTGGATCAGACAATGGCGCCTCCCCCACCTCCTCATGGTACACCCATCTTCCATGGGCTGATGATTGACGGGTGCTTCTTCTTGGGGGAGGTGGAGTATCAGGAGGTTGTGACCTCCTCACCATGCGTCTGGCGGGCCATGGGGTGGTCTTCTGGGGGAGCGGCAACATGGCCCTCTATCGCAGTGACCCATCTACACCCGCCTCCAGGACACAAAACATGGCCCGCTCTGTGATGTTCCGCTGCTCTGGCTCCATATGGGCCAGCATTTCGCTGGCGACGTACCCGAAACCAGAGCCGGGGATCCTCTCACGGTCGAGGAGGACCTGTTTTGCCCAGGTACCCAGCTCCATATTTGGTGGGGCTGGTGGACGTCTCCTACGAATCTCAGAGCTTGACCCTGGCACTGGCTCTCCCGCAGATGTCGATGGGAGAGCCTCACCAGCTGCTGATTCCTCTTCACTGGAGCCAGGCACCAGAGGGGCCTGATAAAGAAAGAAGAAAACAAACACATCAAAAACATGAAGCAGTATCATTGATCACAATAGCCCACAAAGATACACAATCAAACAGAGCCCAAAACACACCATTGAGAAAAGCCGTCAAACCAAGAGAAGAGTTGAGAGCTACAAAAGGACAACAACTGCACCAGTGACGTATACTCACCTGCGGATAAAACATATCTAGGTAAAGTGATCATAAACAAGAGAAACATTCTCAAACAAAATAACAAGAAAACAGGCATTTTAAACAACAGTGAATAACAAAGTTGAAGCAGATGGGCAAGGGTGAAGAGGAAATGCATGCAGCAATTCACACATGTGCAAACATGGTGGAAAACTCACACAGACCAACACAATTACCCACATCCTGCGGCGGTGCTGGGTCTTGGGCTGGGCCTACTGAAGGCTGCGGACGCTGCATGCTGCACCGTGTTCCACGCGGCCCCTCTTGGCCCAGGGTGAAGGTGAGGAGGTCATAGTACCACAAAGTGGTCCTTGGGACCTGCGCAGCTCCAGCCCCGAACCGTGCATCTGTGTATTTTTTGTGGGCGCACTGGAACATGGTGCGCAGGCCTTTTATCTTGTCCGCAACCTTCACGGAGTTCCACCTCTTGTGGGTCTGGAAGCGATTAGCCAGCGCCACAAGAGGTTTGTAGGCCGCAGCCCGCGCTGCCAGTTCGTGATAGACAGCCAGCGCCGTCCGCCACAGGCATTCGTGCTCCTGGTAGAAGGTGAGGAGTTGGGTCACAAACTCCTGATACCCGGCCATCTGTGAACAATTGTCACATATCAAAGTACATGTTCACAAAAACATGGGCAGCATACATCACACACTACTCTGGGTCTACAGCCCCTCTGGTGGCACAAAAATAACATGTGTGGAGCATGTACGTTTGCATGTAGCCAACCCTTGCTGAAGGAGGCTACATTATGCTGTGATGTTAATATAGTTAAGGCTATGTGAAGGGTTAATATTTGACAATATAGTGATGATGGTCCATAACATTGGCTAAACACACAGCTCACACACAATTTTATTTGAAGACAACCAGGTTCTGCATTAAACATTGTCAAGGCAAGATAACCACATTACAATGTGTAGTACAGAACAAAGGTTGTCAGAATGCTGAATTCAGAACGCTAATTACACTTCTACATGACGCTACCTGAAGTGACTTTGAATGCACAGAAGCAGCATGAAAAACATTAATGTTAAAAAGTAAACAATGAGGACGCCAATAATATACCCATGTGAGTACACTTACCGTCTGTCCAACAGAGAAATGGTGATAAGACACTACTAGCTCAATGCACATTCCAGTCTGGCCAGGGGCTAGCAGAAAACAGGGGTTATTTATCCAGACACTGACCAATCATAAAACACCAATTAGGCACACTACTTTTCAACACCTGCGAACACCCATGCGTCTGCTGATTACGTGATGACAAAGCGTTGTGATTGGTTAATTCACATATAAAATGTGCTCACGGCGGATATGCGACACGCTTGCTGCCCAGAGTCATTAAGTAAGTAGTGCTGTGCAAACATGAATGTTGATGCGTGTTTTAGGTGTATGCAAAAATGAACATTTGGTAACGCAATAGTGTACGTGACGTCCAAGTGGTGGCATTATTTTGAAAGACTGAGGTTCACATACACTATTCGGTGGTGCCAAATGCATATTTGCTTGATACTTTGGAACATTCTAGCTTTTAATGTAATCGTGTTGTTTCCATTTGCCATACAGGATCATGTTTTCAGGATGGTTGTGCCTTTGTTAGCGGTGATGAACATATTAGCGGACACGTAGTACTGTTTGAGAACAACACACACTGGGACGTAGATGGCTAGTATCAGGCATGGATTTAGCCTTGTGGCAGCACCAAATGTATAGCTGTGGACATCCACCATTGACAACACATCTGGACCTTGACCACTACATGATGATTCATGTATACTCTTCTTTGTGGCGTCACATATTAATCTTCACCCACAAAGGCTGTGGTACGTGTTTAATTACATAGTGTTGATGTGTCTAAATATGCTATACTACAATATTTTACAGACATGTAGGGAGCTGCCTTGTGCTGACACATGTACATTGTTGCCCCAGATATGGCCTGAAGTTTATTAAGTTTGCCGTCTACAAAGTCAACAAGGATGGACAGGGCTGATCAGTGAGCATGTTTCCTTTGTTTTCGGGGCACTGTGATTTATGGCCTTGCAAAGGGTATAATATCTGTGTGTGCAACACACACCACTGTTTGTATATGCTTTGGCCTAGTGGGCAGCAGAAGTATCATGAGGCTTACTTTATATGCAAACATGTGAATAAATGTTACATTGTACTTATATTTTATATTTATCATATACAGGTGCTGATACGTGAGATGGTGTTTGACCCTGATGAAGATGTTATCATGGCTCTTGCCTTGGTGGAAGAGCAATTGTGGCTGGAAGATAGATATGAGAGGTTGTGGACTCGTAGACAATGCCGTGTGTGGAGTCGGGATTGGCTTCTCCTCCGGGAGACCCGGAGCCACATGCAGCTGTTGCGTGAGCTGGAGGATGGTAGTCCGCTTGATTTCAGGAACTACCTCCGTATGTCCGAGGACTTTCACATTCCTTTTGGAACGCGTAGGGCCATTGATAGCCCCTCAGGACACTGTCATGCGTCGATCTGTATCAGCTGAGGAGCGTTTGGCAGTTACTTTGCGGTTCCTGGCTACAGGCCAGTCAAGGACCGACCTGCAATACACTTCACGTGTATCACTGTTCCTGCTGAGCCGCCTGATCCCTGAGACGTGTGAGGCCATCTGGAGTTCTCTGCTGCCATCCTATATGCAGTTGCCAGAAACACCCGCTCAATGGATGGAAGTAGCCCGAGGCTTTGATAGCCGGTGGCACTTTCCAAACTGCGGTGGGGCATTGGATGGTAAGCACGTGAGGATTACTAAACCCCCCAACTCGGGGTCTTTGTATTACAATTACAAAGGTTATTTCAGCATAGTCCTCATGGCCCTGGTGGATGCAAACTATGAGTTCCTCTACGTGGATGTTGGAATGAACGGGCGAATCTCAGATGGGGGTGTGTTCGCACACTGCTCCTTGGCACAAGAACTAAGGACAGGTGGGCTGAACGTGCCCTCAAATGAAGAGACAAGCCATCATCTCAACTTTGCGTTTGTGGGGGATGAAGCATTCCCACTTCAGGCTCACCTACAACGGCCATATCTCCAGAGGACCTTTACTTCTGAGCAGCGCATTTTCAATTACCAGCTATCCCGGGCCTGCCGTGTAGTTGAAAATGCGTTCGGGATCATGACCAATACATTCCGGGTTTTTCATACACGTCTGCATATGAAACTGGAATTTATTGATGTGGTAGTGCTGGCCTGCTGTGTGCTGCATAACTTCCTGCGTCGTTGCCAGGAACAGTAGAGACGCATACTGCTCCTACTTTAATGGCCCTGGGGCAGTGGCCAGGCAGCACCAGCAGCTGTAGTGTGGCTGGTGTTGTCAGGGCTGCACATGGTGGCCATGGTGTAATCAGCAGGTTGGTTGCACCATGTATTGTTTCATTTTATGTTATCGTGTGCACATGTTTTAGTTAGTTAGGTAGTTGAGGTTATTTTCCCGTTTTGTGGTTGGTGCACACTTTAACATTTTTTTTAACATTTATTCTGTATTTGTGTGCCAATGTGTTTGTTGGGTGTTTACAATGTAACATGATGGTTTAATGTACATTGTATATTATTGATGTTGCAAGGCTTTTGCCATTAACAAAATAATACACTTTTTTTTGGATCCAAATAACAACGTGAGACTTACTTGGGGATGGAGGGCAGGTTAACCAAGCTTTGCCCAGTGCCCAGTGCTTTGTCACCCATTATCACCTATGGCTGGGTACCAGACACATTATGTGTTGATATGCATGAGCCAGGTTAAGCTATTTGTCCTACAGTGTATGTGGCAAATGTGTGTCATATCCATTGTGGTGTGGTGTGGGCAGAGGGACACCTGGACACAACACCTTCATCCAGGCCATGATATTGTGGGCCATGTAGGTTGACACAATTTGTGGTACACATGTGCATACACACACAGTCGAGTGGTGCCATGGCAGCTGGACAATGACATGGACAAATGTAGGCACATATGTTAGCAGTATTTTGCCTATATTCCCACCTTCAGCTACAGACGCACACATTGCAAACCACATAGTATGGTAATGCACTGACTGTGTAGCTCCAAACCGCTCCTGTGTGACGCGTGAATGTCTCCTAAGTGGATGTAAGCACACTTGTACACGACACAAGCGTCTATTCCGTGTGACAAGCCAAACACAATTGCGTCACGTATTCGCCAGCCTCCCTGCGCACCCTGGCCAATCAAGACGCTATTGCGTTGGTCAATGATTGTAGTTTGGGCGCAGTGTGGCAGAGTTTGGCACGCCTATGTGTTCGAGCCGCTGCACAGGTACAACCACATTCCCTTAGTGATTGCGGCGTGTGAAGCGGCATAGGGATTCAACCGGATGTTTCCCGCAGGATCTGTTTCAACTTCCGGGGAGCCACGTATACATGCGGCATCGGCAATCAGTATCAACCGTCAAAAACGTGCACGTGCACGTTCGGTTGCCACCGATTGCCGGTGGTAGCTGTACACGCCGCAACTACCACCGGCGATCGGTTGCCTCCGATCGCCGGTGGTAGTTGCGGCGTGTAAAGGTACCTTTAAAGAGATCCTGTCACCTCCTAGAAGCCACCTAATATATCAATACATGTCCTTGCACCTTCCTATTAGCATTATAACCAACCTTCTCTGTGCTAAATGCTTCCTTTCAAAGTTGAAATAAACACTTTGATACTTACTCATTAGGATGAAGTAGGGGCTATATGCAATTGCCTTTTGGGTGTGTTGTATGGAAGGCTCCAGGATCCAGCCTCTCTCTGTCTGTGCTGCTGTGATGTGGATCTGAAGGCAGGACTAATGATTTGCATTCTGCGAGTAACAGAGAGGGGGAGGGCAAAGACTGCACAAGAAAAGCAGCACAGAAAGAGGGTGGATCCTGAAAAACAAACACGCCCTAAGGGCTAAGGAATATAACCCTTACTAATTATAATGCCTAATGAGTGAGTATAAAATCGTATTTATCTACTTTGACAGGATGCTTTTAGGAGACAAAAGGAGTGCGAGAATAGTAATAGGATGCTGCAGGGACATGTTTTAGTGGCTTAGGTGGCTTTTTGGAGGTGACAGGATCCCTTTAAGTCCATCTAGTACAACCCATAGCCTAACATGTTGTTCCAGAGGAATGCAAAATAAAAAACCATGTGGCAACACTAAGCTCCACATTGGGGAAAAAAATTCCTTCCTGACTCCACATACAGCAATCAGACTAGTTCCCTGGCGCAATGCCCTATCAAAGTATCTAGTATATATAACCGGTAATATTATATTTTTCAAGAAAGGCATCCAAGCCATTCTTAAATTTTCGTAGTGACTCACTCATTACAACATCATGTGGCAGAGAGTTGCACAGTCTCACTGCTCTTACAGTAAAGAATTTCCGTCTGTGATTATGATTAAACCTTCCTTCCTCCAGACGTAGAGGATGCCCCCTTGTCCCCGTCTGATGCCTAAGAGTAAAAAGATCATTAAAAAGGTCTCTGTACTGTCCCCTCATATATTTATACATTATTATAAGATCACCCCTAAGCCTTCGTTTTTCCAAACTAAATAACCCCAAGTTTAATAACCTGTTTTAGTATTGCATACCCCTCAGTCCTCTAATGACCTTGGTCGCTCTTCTCTGCACCCGCTGTAGTTCAGCTATGTATTTCTTATACACCAGAGACCAGAATTGTACACAGTATTCTAAGTGTGGTCGCACTAGTGACTTGTATAGAGGTAGAATTATGTTCTCCTCATGAGCATCTATGCCTCTTTTAATACATCCCATTATTTTATTTGCCTTTGCAGCGGCTGCCTGACACTGAACACTAAATGTGAGTTTGTCATCTACCCATACACTCAGGTCTTTTTCAGTGACAGTTTTTTCCAGTGTTTTACAATTAAGCACATAATTATACATTTTATTTCCTCTGCCCAAGTGCATGACCTTACATTTATCCCCATTAAAGCTCATTTGCCATTTATCAGCCTAAATCCTTCTGTAATATAAAACTGTGCTCCTATGTATTGATTATCCTGCAGAGTTTAGCATTATCTGCAAATATTGAGATTCTACTCTGTATGCCCCCTACAAGGTCATTAATAAATATGTTAAAAAGAAGCAGGACCAATACTGACTCCTGTGGTACCCCACTGTTAACTGTGACCCATTCTGAGTGTGTTCCATTAATAACCACCCTTTGTTTCCTATCACTAAGCCAGTTCTTAACCCACTTACAAATATTTTCCCCTATCCTCATTGCTCTCATTTTATGTATTAACCTTTTGTGTGGCACCATATTAAAAGCTTTTGAAAAGTCCATATACACCACGTCCACTGCATTTCTTTGGTCCAGTCCAGAACTTACCTCTTCATAGAAGCTTATCAGGTTAGTTTGACAGGAACGGTCCCTTGTAAACCCATGTTGATATTGGGTCATGAGGTTATTTTTCTTCAGATACTCCAGTATAGCATCTCTTAGAAAACCCTCTAGGATTTTACCCACAGTAGAGGTTAAGCTTACTGGCCTATAATTTCCAAGTTCAGTTTTTGTCCCCTTTTTGAATATTGGCACCACATTTACTATTTTTTAGAAACAGCGCCCAACTGGGCTTAGGCATAAAGGACAAAAACCTCCACATAACAGTTTAGGTGGAGGAAATGTCTAAAGCATAAAGGTACTCGAATAAGCATTTAAATACAAAGAGAACAAAGAGTACTATGCAAAACTTAACATTTTATTGGTAGACATCATTAAAATGATTTATAAGGTGGCAAACAGTACATGTACAAAAATCCAAACAGGATAATGGGGGGTACATAAATAGTATGGAATGTCAAATGAGTATACAACTTTTCACAAAACGATACAGAGTTCAGCAAATGCAATGATAAAGAACAAGTTCAGTAAAGTGCAGCAAGGAAAGCAAAAAATACATCAAAGTATGGTCACTTTCAAATAAAGTGCCAGTGCAGCGTTCAACAGGGAAAATACATACCATGTTTTTCGCTTTGTAAGACGCACTTTTAGTCCCCAAACTTTTGGGGGAAAGTGGGGGATGCGTCTTACAAAGCGAAAGTGTGCTTTGGGGGGTGGGAATGGCGGCTCAGGAGCGATGTCCGGGGGCTGAATGGGGCCAGGAGCAGGCTGCAGCTGCGGGCTCTGGTCACGTGGGGCCGCTCATTATCTCCAGTAATATGCACTGCATCCCGCTGTCAATCACCAGCGGGAGCAGCCCATGTTACCGGAGTCGGGTCCGCAGCTGCAGCCTGTATGTATAGTCAGTGCTTTCCACGCTTGCATTGCGTGGAAAGCACTGACTATACCATGGATTGATACTCACCTAGCTTCACCGCTGCCTGCTGACCGCGATATCCCCGCAGTCGGTGTTCTGCCGGCATCCGGGTGCTGTGAGCGTCGCTGCGAGTGACGTCATCACCGAGCGGCGCTCTCAGGACCCGGATGCCGGCAGAGCACAGATGGCGGGGATATCGCGGTCAGCAGGCAGCGGTGAAGCTAGGTGAGTATCAGATGGGGGGCTACAGTGGGGGCTACAGTGTGCCAGCCAGGGGACATTACGCCAGCCAGGGGACAGTGTGCCAGCCAGGGGACAGTGTGCCAGCCAGGGGACATTACGCCAGTCAGGGGACAGTGTGTGCCAGCCAGGGGACATTGTGCCAGCCAGGGGACAGTGTGTGCCAGCCAGGGGACAGTGTGTGCCAGCCAGGGGACATTGTGCCAGCCAGGGGACAGTGTATGTGCCAGCCAGGGGACATGTGCCAGCCAGGGGACATTGTGCCAGCCAGGGGACATTGTGCCAGCCAGGGGACAGTGTGTGCCAGCCAGGGGACATTGTGCCAGCCAGGGGACAGTGTATGTGCCAGCCAGGGGACATTGTGCCAGCCAGGGGACATTGTGCCAGCTAGGGGACATTGTGCCAGCTAGGGGACAGTGTGTGCCAGCCAGGGGACAGTGTGTGCCAGCCAGGGGACAGTGTGTGCCAGCCAGGGGACATTGTGCCAGCCAGGGGACAGTGTGTGCCAGCCAGGGGACATTGTGCCAGCCAGGGGACAGTGTGTGCCAGCCAGGGGACATTGTGCCAGCCAGGGGACAGTGTATGTGCCAGCCAGGGGACATTGTGCCAGCCAGGGGACATTGTGCCAGCTAGGGGACATTGTGCCAGCCAGGGGACAGTGTGCCAGCCAGGGGACATTACGCCAGCCAGGGGACAGTGTGCCAGCCAGGGGACATTGTGCCAGCCAGGGGACATTGTGCCAGCCAGAGGACATTGTGCCAGCTAGGGGACATTGTGCCAGCTAGGGGACAGTGTGTGCCAGCCAGGGGACAGTGTGTGCCAGCCAGGGGACAGTGTTGTGCCAGCCAGGGGACAGTGTCTGTGCCAGCCAGGGGGGGGCAGCAGGGAGTGTGTGCCAGCCTGGGGGACAGTGCAACACCATTGGAGGCAGTGCGCCACTCTGGGGGAAGTAGTATGTGCCAGCCTTGAGAGGCAGCGTGACAGCATAGGGAACAGTGCACCAGCATGGGAGGCAGTGTGCCAGCATGGAGGACATATATACCAGTATGGGTGTTTCATGTACCAGGATGAGGAACTTGTATATGATCTGTAAGACGGACACTGGCATTATAAGATGAACTCCATTTAACATTAAAAAAGTTTTTTTTCTCTTTTCCTTAACCAATATTGTGGGTGCGTCTTATAATCAGGTGCGTCTTATAAAGCGAAAAATACGGTAAGTCCCTAGAGTGATCATACTATAGCGCTTTCCTTGAGATCAAAGTAAATGCTTATCTCATTCTAAGTAATAGTTATAGCATACCCATATTGAGTCAAGAGTAGTAAACAAAGTGCCCTCCACACTCCTGTCTGGTTAAAACCCCGACGCGGCGTTTCGCTGCATAAGCTTGGTTGCTGCAGCTTCCTCAAGGGAATGTGTTGTGCGTCCTGTGCCTATCCCCATCTGATGCCCATCTTATATGTGTCCGTAATGACTTCCTAAAGTGCATCACCTGTAGTCACGCGTCATCTCCAGTCGCCGCGCACCGGAAGTGACGCCTCGGTATAACGTGAAGGCCGGCTCTGACGCGCGCGCAGCGCCATGGGACGCGTCACCATGGCACCGACGCATGCGCATCAGGCTCGGCCATCCCGAAAGCGGCACACCGCGCGCGATGGTGGAGAGAGCGTGATAAATTATGGAGTATGTGTGATAGCACCTACCAGTATGTCAATAAGGGCCATAGGGGAGACACAGAACGCCACCTAACCAGAGAAAGAAGTGCAATTTTAAAAACAACAGACAACTTATCTCAATTGAAACTCCTCAGATGAATTTAACATACTAGTGATCATCCAAAGCACATAATTATAGCAGGGGGAGAAGAAACCAAGCACAAGAGTATGCAGCATTATATCAAACAATAGGATAGGCCACACGGGGCATGGGGGCCCCCAATTTTAGGGGCCTAACTCCAAATCTCGCGATTTAACGCCGCTCCAAGATTAGACGTAGATCCCTTTGTATAGGAGTTGACCAAGGCATGGATGAGGGCACTAGATGTCCATCATTCAGGAGACAAAAAGAGGAAGAAGCTAGAAAGATAAAAATTAAAATTGATTTAAAAACTTTCCCAAGATAGGTGGGAAGAGTACATGCACAAAAAAGCACAGAAGCAGACCAATTGTAAAGTAACGACCAGCCTCACAGGTATGACCGAAAAGATAAAGACTCATTGATCCCCTTGGGGCTGAGGGTGTCTAGGGTCACTATCCATTTTGCCTCCATCTGAGCGAGGCTTTTTTTGAGATTACCCCCTCTATTTCCTGTCCTTACCATGTCTATTCCCCTAAATTTTAAACTGGATGAATCGCAATTGTTGGACCTGCCAAAAATGACGTGGCAAGGTCCGCAATTTGCTGCCATCCTGTGAGTTTTGAGCTCCCTCTATGTCGCTTAAGTGTTCCCGTATTCTCTTTCTAAATTCTCGGGAAGTCAGACCCACGTATATCTTTTGGCACCCACACGATGACTTAGAACATTAGGGCAAGCGACACAATGGCCACAGGAGAATGAACCAACGGCCGGGCCAGAACTCCCAAAGGTGTTAACTCTTGGTGGTATTTAGTGGCTATGAACTAGCCAATCCCTCAGATTTTTAGATCTCCTAGCTGTCATAAGTGGACGTTCTGGGTCGCATTGTGAGAGAATGTTATCACTTCTGAGGATAGCCCAATGGCGTTGAAAAACCGCCTGCATTGAGCTCCATTCATGGTTATACGTACCAATGAACCTTACGGGTGGATCTCCCGTGTCTCTCTTGGGTTTATATCTCAACAAAGCGTCCCTAGGTGTGTTCTTTGCCCTCCGGTACCCAGCCCTTATACCTCTGTTACTATACCCCCTGACGCCGAATCGCTGCTTAAGATCGGTAGCCTGCCGTTCAAAACCAGAGTCCGTTGAACAAATACGCCTCATGCGTAGGAACTGGCCAGTCGGGATGGCGCGTATAGTAGAGGGGTGATGTCCAGAAGTTGCGTGAAGCAACGCATTCACAGATGTCTCCTTTCGGAAGACATCCGTCCGGACACCACCTGCCTCATCCAGGGAGATCTCAATGTCAAGAAAGTCTATTTTATTTTTACTCACCCTATGGTTCAGCCTGATGTTCATGTCATTCTCGTTTAGCCGACCCACAAAGGAGGTGAACTGCTCCGCCGAGCCCTGCCACACAATAAGGACGTCATCTATGTATCTAATCCAAGCTTGCACCTGGGCGCAGCCCGATACGCCCTCATCGCCAAAGATGTTACGCTCCCAGTAGCCCAGGAAGAGGTTAGCGTATGAGGGCGCACAGGCCGCGCCCATCGCGGTACCCTTCTTCTGGAGGTAGACGACGTCCTTAGATACAAAAAAGTTGTGTGTCAGGGCAAAGCGGAGCAGCTCCAAGATGAGATCTCCCATGGCGCCACCCCGACCGCCAGCCTCCATAAAGAAGCTGACCGCCCTAAGACCGTCCTCATGGTTGATGCAGGTATACAGCGACTCGACGTCAATTGTTGCTAATAGGGTCCCTTGGTCCACAAAAATGTCGTCAATCCTATTCAGGACGCCCGTAGTGTCTCTGGCATACGACGGGAGTAACTCTACCAACTGTTTGAGGTAATAATCGATAAATTTACAGATGGGTTCGCACAAACCGTCAATGCTGGACACTATAGGGTGCCCCGGTGGATTAAGGGCATTTTTGTGGACCTTGGGTAAGAGGTATAGGGTGGGTACCTTAGGGCAAGACACCAATAACCCATCCACCTCCCTCTTGGATAGGATGCCTTTGTCCCGGGCACTAGTCAGAATCAATTTCAACTCTCCCAAAAAGGACGCTGCAGGATTGCTGTCTCATTTTTGGTAGGTTACTTTATCTCCCTTTGTTGTCGTTGGGCTTCCCTCTCATATAGTTGAACCGGCCAAACCACTATGTTCCCCCCTTTATCTGCTGGTTTAAAAACCACCCCTTCCAATCTGTTTAATTCCTCCAGGGCCTCCCTTTCTTTCCTAGTCAGGTTATCAAACCTCCTCCTACCTGAGATCTTCCTGAGGTCGTCAGCCACTACCCTCAGGAAGACAGCAACGGCGGGGCATAGGGAGAGGGAGGGGAACTTTGAGGACCGTGGTAGTAGTTGCTTTGGGAACACACCTGTGTTATCAAGTGTTTGCTCCTGTATGAGTTCTTCCAAGGCTTCTAGGGTTTCTTTTTCAATTGTTGAATCGAGAGGTATATCTGATCTTTTAAAATGCAGCCACTTTAGAACTATTCTCCTCAGAAACAGGTGAAGGTCTTTAGTGCTGAAAAATAATTATAAGAGTTGGTCGGACAAAAAGTTAGACCTCTGGAGAGTAGAGACAGCTGAGAGTCAGTGAGAGCATGCATGGAAAGATTTATTACCTGTAAATGATGTCTATTTCGTTTAGCGTTTGGCGGTGGGGAACGACCTCCCAACTGTCCAAGTGGTTTTCCACTTTGGTATACATCCCAGAGCCAGGTTCCCAATCGCTAGCTCCCACCGACTCTGCAGCCGAACTCTCGTCTCCAGAAGTCTGAGATTGAATGGAGGGGGATCTAAGGGGAGGGATATCCGATGGTCCTGGTAATTCCTCAGGTACCCTCGGTTTGGGTTATTCAGGTCTAGGGTCATCTGGTTTCTTCGGGTATTTTGGTGGTCTACCTCTTGGTGGCTTATTCTTCCATCTGTACACCCTGTTATTAATGCAATCCTGATGATCCCTTATTAGTTTTTTCGTTTTGAACTCTCTGACCTCCTTCTCCCATTTGATAGTATCCCTCTACACTTCCTCATTAAATTTCTTCCACTGGTCCACTGTACTCTTAGCTTTAATTAACTCCTCCAGACTCTCAAGGTCCTTCTCCATCAGAGTCAAAGAGGCTGAATTTTGATCTTTCAACAATTGTATGAAGCCTTTGGAACACTCATTACAGAACGACTCCCACTGGGATTTGAAATCATCATCTGGAATCTAGTAAGAGGGGAATACTTGAACCCTCAGGCCCCTGGGGATTAGACCCTTTTCCAGATACTTGGCTAGGAAAGCTTTGTTCCACCATGTGCGGGTTCTTTTACGCACTAGGTCCTTATATCTCGAGGTCAAAGAACTGAGAAGCTGGTCGTCACCTGCTGCTCCTGTGTTTGTGCCCTTCTTTTGAAAGACGTCATCCAATAATCTCATCCACGCTTGGTCACGTGATCTGAAGGTCATTGGTGCCCTGGGTGTAGCTGTGTGGAACACAGAAAAAACAGCAATTAGAAACAGCGCCCAACTGGGCTTAGGCATAAAGGACAAAAACCTCCACAAGGAAAGCGCTATAGTATGATCACTCTAGGGACTTATGTATTTTCCCTGTTGAACGCTGCACTGGCACTTTATTTGAAAGTGACCATACTTTGATGTATTTTTTGCTCCCCTTGCTGCACTTTACTGAACTTGTTCTTTATCATTGTATTTGCTGAACTCTGTATCGTTTTGTGAAAAGTTGTATACTCATTTGACATTCCATACTATTTATGTACCCCCCATTATCCTGTTTGGATTTTTGTACATGTACTGTTTGCCACCTTATAAATCATTTTAATGACGTCTACCAATAAAATGTTAAGTTTTGCATAGTACTCTTTGTTCTCTTTGTATTTAAACACATTTACTATCTGCCAGTCCTGTGGTACAGACCCTCTTATTATGGGATCTTTAAAGATTACAAATAATGGTTTATTTATGACGGTACTTAATTCCTGCAGTACTCTGGGGTGTATCGCATTCGGGCCTGGGGATTTGTCAACTTTAGTGATTTTTAGATGGTGCCATACCTCCTGGTGGGTTAAGCAGGTTACATTTAATGGAGAGTTTTTGTTATCTTGATCATGTTGTCGGTCATGGGATTTTCTTGTTTAAATACTGTTGCAAAAAAGTCATTTAGCATATTGGCTTTTTCCTCTTCCTCATCCACCATTTCACCCAGACTATTTTTAAGGGGGCCAACACAATCATTTTTTAGTTTCTTACTATTTATGTAGTTAAAGAATATTTTGGGATTTTTTTTTTTACTTTCTCGGGCAAGGAGTCTCTTTGTCTCAATCTTTGCTACCTTGATTTGCTTTTTACAGATGTTATTTAATTTTCTGTATTTGTTTAGCGCCTCATCACTACCTACTTGCTTTAATCCACTAAATGCTTTCTTTTTGTCATGTATTGCGCCCCTTATGGTACCTTTACATGCCACAATCTCGGCTGGTGATATGAGGCGATCTAACGTGCGCGTGCACGTTTCTCATGCTCGCCTCAGATCTCTGATGGCGGCATCACACGCCGCAATTTCGCCCCTAAAATAAGGCGATGTATCGCTCCAGAAATCGCCTCACGTACAGCGGATCCAATCCTGCCTAATCTCATCCCCGATTCACACGCCACAATCTCAAAGGCAATGTGGGCATACATGTTCAGCGCGGCGAAGAGATAGGCGTGCCGCAGTGGTTTACACCACGCCCCATATGCGCTCATTGGACAACTTAACAGCATTACGATTGGTCAGCCTGCTCTGGTAGGCTGCCTAATACATGACGCCATTGTGTGGCGCTGGACGGACAACTCTTCAAATATGACACGGTGTAAATTGATAGCCAATGGGAACACAGTAGCTCACACCAATCAGTTCACACGGGGCGCGGACTACAGCACGCTGTGGCACGTCTACGGGAAATCATAAGTGACACTGATTCCATCACTATCGCCCATTTACACTCCGCAACACAGACATATCGCCTTCATGATTGAGGCTGAAATTCCCCAATCACACGCCGCATCTGTGAGGCAATTTCACGGCGATTGCTCCTGGGCGACATATTGCCTTTAGGATATGATGCTACGATTACATCCTTATTTAGCCATAGTGGTTTCCTCCTACAGTCATGGCCAAAAGTATTGACACCTCTGCAATTCTGTCAGATAATACTCAGTTTCTTCCTGAAAATGATTGCAATCACAAATTCTTTGGTATTATTATCTTCATTTAATTTGTCTTCAATGAAAAAACACAAAAATAATTTTCCTAAAGCCAAATTGGATATAATTCCACACCAAACATAAAAAAGGGGGTGGACAAAAGTATTGGCACCCTTAGAAAAATCATGTGATGCTTCTCTAATTTGTGTAATTAACAGCACCTGTAACTTACCTGTGGCACCTAACAGGTGTTGGCAATAACTAAATCACACTTGCAGCCAGTTGACATGGATTAAAGTTGACTCAACCGTTGTCCTGTGTCCTTGTGTGTAGCACATGGAGCATGGAGAAAAGAAAGAAGACCAAAGAACTGTCTGAGGAGTTGAGAAACCAAATTGTGAGGAAGCATGAGCAATCTCAAGGCTACAAGTCCATCTCCAAAGACCTGAATGTTCCTGTGTCTACTGTGCGCAGTGTCATCAAGAAGTTTAAAGCATGGCACTTTGGCTAATCTCCCTAGATGTGGACGGAAAAGAAAGATTGACAAGAGATTTCAACTCAAGATTGTGCGGATGGTGAATAAAGAACCTTGACTAACATCCAAACAAGTTCAAGCTGCCCTGCAGTCCGAGGGTACAACAGTGTCAACCCGTACTATCCGTCGGTGACTGAATGAAAAGGGACTGTATGGTAGGAGACCCAGGAAGACCCCACTTCTTACCCCAAGACCTAAAAAAGCCAGGCTGGAGTTTGCCAAAACTTACCTGAGACTACCTAAAATGTTTTGGAAGAATGTTCTCTCTTTTTGGGCAAAGGCATCAACATAGAGTTTACAGGAGAAAAAAAAGAGGCATTCAAAGAAAAGAATGTGGCGCCCCGCAACGAGTGCGTCACAGGAGGGTATTGCAGCCATAAAAGCAGCCGCAATATTCTCTGACTCAGCAATGATCCGGTTAACATAGAGATCCAACCCAACACGCAACACCTAGAATAGAGGGCCAATCATAGGTCCTAGGGGGTGGAGTGATAGGGTAGTGTAGTAGAACACACGATAATCTAGACAGAATAGAGGAGAATAGTCTAGAACTCGGAGAAGAAGGGTCTAGGACTATAACTTGGAGAGGAGCGGGGGCTCCGCACCCCGTGCGGGCCCTGGGCTGTCACCGGTCGGGTGTCAGCACCTGAGGCCTTAACTACCGGGACTGGGCATTATCTACACGGGTTCCCAAAAGACTCCCGTGCCCATAACTCACAGCCGGTTCACTGGTACCGAAGCTGGCAGCAGTTCACCTCTGTCACGCGAATCAGAAGAGTGGAGGAGCAGCTTCAAAGGAGCACCCCACCACAAGCCAACTTCCAGTCGTCTAACCAGCGGTGTACCCACTGAGGGATCCAAGGCTCCCCAAAACATCCAGAACGTACATCATGGATAGGGCATTGAAGCAGCCTCCCCGTACCCGATCTGGTATTCCTGGGCGACACTGGCAACCAAGTAGGTAGAATGGAGGAACACTGCGGATCTCTAAGGGACACCATCACTGCTGAGTCTACCCGGTCTACTACTCAACCACTGTATGCCATGTATTGCCTGCTGGTTACAGTAAAGACCCGTTGCAGAGACTTTCTGTGTCCGTGCTTCCTTATGAACTGTCCGTCGGCACTACAAAGTAACCGCAGCTGCCGCACAACATCTTGAGCAGCTCCAGCCTCCGGGGATCACCCTCAGCCTGTGGGGAGCGTAACATCTAGCTGCTGTCCATCCCCCGGAGGTTCCGCAGCATCGGTAGCCCTTAACGAACTACTCATAGGTGGCGTCACGAATAAATTAAAAACCCCTTTAATCTGTTCCACCAAGACGTCTTCACTTTTGATCTGCACTACACCGGGCCCCACTACCGGCAGGCGCGGTCCACCCGTGACAAGGAGGAAGGAAGCATCGCCTGTCTAAACCGGAGTCCCGGCCACGGTGAGTCAGAAAATGGAGTCACGAACAGGATACGAGCAGGCCCGTTACCCAACGGGTATAATGTGCTTAAAATGGACTTTATTGTCTACAATTTGGACTTTGTTCGTCCCTTAAAGAACTTTCCCGCCTTTTCACCATTGGGCCAAGATGGCGCCCAAGATGGCGTTCCCGCCACAAGAATCCGCCACGTGCAAGCCCAGGAGTGAGTCAACCCCCCCCCCTCATCGTGGGAGGGCTAAAGACAAAAGGCGCCAAACTCTTTGTCCGCCCTGATTGCTCGAATCAACCATGGGGGCGGACCCCAAAGACTTTTCCCACGATTGGACTACAAAAAGCCCAGAGGAAATGGGAGTGTCAGACAGACTTCTTCACCAGCTCTACCAGAACATTTACCGGTTGAACGGGTGTGGTTTCCCTCCAAGAAGAGAATGGCCAGCATGAGACTCCAAGACCTGATGCGGGAGGTCGAGGCGGAGGCCAGAGCAGCCATAGGCCAACCGGGTCCGGGTCCTGCCCTTACCATAGACGGCAGCCCCGACTTCTTCTGGCTAGAGGCTCTACAAGACCTCCGGGTGCGACTAATTGAGACTGTGGAATGGACGATCCGCAGCTGGAGTGCGACCCTAGGCAGAAGACTCCATCATGCAGCAGAGCCGACCGGGTACCGCTTCTCCAAGCCCAGACGATATCGCCAGCTTTTCAACCACCTCACCGTCGCCCACCACCTGTCCTGCTTCGTCACCGGAGCCCATAGACTGCATCATTCCTGTGAGGACCACAGCTCGACCCGTTCCAGCGGATGAACCCGCAGCCGACCCCGTTCCAGAGCCGGAGCTTCCAATACGCTCCCACGAAGAAGCTGACACGTACCTGGTTCCACCTGCGGAACCCGCGACTAGTTTCTACACTACCGAGACTGCCGCCTGTTTCTCCCCTGAACCGGAGGCCTCCTCTGCAAATACAGAGGCCTACCTGATGACCGGGATCGAAACACCACTTCCCGCTGCTACAGAAGAAGAGGCAGGCAGCCTGGAAGTCCTGCACAACGACCCCGAGGAGAACTTTGCAGCACAGCCACCCACCGACCCAGAGGATTTCATCCCATCGTCTTCATCAGCCGAGCAGCCCGACGTAGTCATCGAAGGAGAGGTCGAGGAGGATGACGACGAGACCTACAGTCTAGCTGAGGATCTCTACACCGGGTTCGCCTGGGGAGACACAAAGAATCCTTCTGCCGGGCGATCAGCTCAGGTGCACTGGTCGGGTGCCGCCGCAACAGTATCTTCTCCGGTTCCGTTGAACCGGGCTCCACTCCAGACTGCCCACCAAGCTCGAGCGGTTCAACAACCAGCACACCGTAGTGACTTTATCCACACGCCGCACCACTCCGACGAAGAGGTACGTCGTATCCGGAGAGATGAGTGGCACAATCGACTGCAAGCCAACATGCAGGCTTGCGCCGAGGCCCGCCGCCAATCTCCACTACCTGAACAATTCCGGAAAACCGGGCGGGTAAGCACCTTCAACTTATCCACCGGGTGGGGATTCGTAAGGGAGGAGGGTGTGAGTACCGAAGTATTTGTGGGGCATCGTAATGTAGAATCGCACCTACCGTGAGGCCATCCAAACCGAGACTTGTATAGAGGGGACATAGTAACCTATGAGCGACATGTATGCTGTGACGGGTGGTTCGCTATACGAGTCCGGAACACTGCCCTCCATCAGTGACTTGTGTTGTTTGAACTTGGCTATTAACGAGACTTCTTCCTGTTTGCACCGTAACACCGTGACTTGGCGGCTACAGCCTGAACTTTCATTCTAAGGACAGCCGAACGTCCGCCGGGTCCGCGCAATGTGTTAACCTGTTATTCACCTTTTCATTTTTATGCATATATGACTTGTCATTAATAAAAGTGTATTTACCTGTTATAAAATATAAAAATCTCTGTAATGTGAGTAGTGTGACGCTTGGGGACAAGCGTATTCAACCAAGGGGGAGTGTGGCGCCCCGCAACGAGTGCGTCACAGGAGGGTATTGCAGCCATAAAAGCAGCCGCAATATCCTCTGACTCAGCAATGATCCGGTTAACATAGAGATCCAACCCAACACGCAACACCTAGAATAGAGGGCCAATCATAGGTCCTAGGGGGTGGAGTGATAGGGTAGTGTAGTAGAACACACGATAATCTAGACAGAATAGAGGAGAATAGTCTAGAACTCGGAGAAGAAGGGTCTAGGACTAGAACTTGGAGAGGAGCGGGGTCTCCGCACCCCGTGCGGGCCCCTGGGCCGTCACCGGTCGGGTGTCAGCACCTGAGGCCTTAACTACCGGGACTGGGCATTATCTACACGGGTTCCCAAAAGACTCCCGTGCCCATAACTCACAGCCGGTTCACTGATACCGAAGCTGGCAGCAGTTCACCTCTGTCACGCGAACCAGAAGAGTGGAGGAGCAGCTTCAAAGGAGCACCCCACCACAAGCCAACTTCCAGTCGTCTAACCAGCGGTGTACCCACTGAGGGATCCAAGGCTCCCCAAAACATCCAGAACGTACATCATGGATAGGGCATTGAAGCAGCCTCCCCGTACCCGATCTGGTATTCCTGGGCGACACTGGCAACCAAGTAGGTAGAATGGAGGAACACTGCAGATCTCTAAGGGACACCATCACTGCTGAGTCTACCCGGTCTACTACTCAACCACTGTATGCCATGTATTGCCTGCTGGTTACAGTAAAGACCCGTTGCAGAGACTTTCTGTGTCCGTGCTTCCTTATGAACTGTCCGTCCGCACTACAAAGTAACTGCAGCTGCCGCACAACATCTTGAGCAGCTCCAGCCTCCGGGGATCACCGCTCAGCCTGTGGGGAGCGTAACATCTAGCTGCTGTCCATCCCCCGGAGGTTCCGCAGCGTCGGTAGCCCTTACCAAACTACTCATAGGTGGCCTCACGAATAAATTAAAAACCCTTTAATCTGTTCCACCAAGACGTCTTCACTTTTGATCTGCACTACACCGGGCCCCACTACCGGCAGGCGCGGTCCACCCGTGACAAGGAGGAAGGAAGCATCGCCTGTCTAAACCGGAGTCCCGGCCACGGTGAGTCAAGAACACGGTCCCTACAGTCAAACATGGCGCAGGTTCCCTGATGTTTTGGGGTTGCTTTGCTGCCTCTGGCACTGGACTGCTTGACCGTGTGCAAGGCATTATGAAGTCTGAAGACTACCAACAAATTTTGCAGCATAATGGAGGGCCCAGTGTGAGAAAGCTGGGTCTCCCTCAGAGGTCATGGGTCTTCCAGCAGGACAATGACCCAAAACACACTTCAAAAAGCACTATTAAATGGTTTGAGAGAAAGCACTGGAGACGTCTAAGGTGGCCAGCAATGAGTCCAGACCTGAATCCCATAGAACACCTGTGGAGAGATCTAAAAATGGCAGTTTGGAGAAGGCACCCTTAAAATATGAGGGACCTGGAGCAGTTTGCCAAAGAAGAATGGTCTAGAATTCTAGCAGAGCATTGTAAGAAACTCATTGATATTTACCGGAAGCGGTTGATCGCAGTTATTTTGGCTAAAGGTTGTGCAACCAAGTATTAGGCTGAGGGTGTCAATACTTTTGTCTGGCCCATTTTTGGAGTTTTGTGTGAAATGATCAATGTTTTGCTTTTTGCTTCATTCTCTTTTGTGTTTTTTTCATTGAAGACAAATTGATTAAACATAATAATACCAAAGAATTTGTGATTGCAATCATTTTCAGGAAGAAACTGAGTATTATCTGACAGAATTGAAGGGATGTCAATACTTTTGGCCATAACTATTTCTAGCATGTTTATTCCCATAGGGTATATATTGTGCACAGATCTTATTCACGATGCTAATGAACGTCTCCCATTTGCTTTCTGTACTTTTATGTCTCAGGACATCGTCCCAGTTTATTGCACTAAGATCATTTCTCAACCGTTTGAAATCTGCCTTCCTGAAGTTTAGTGTCCTTGTAGCTCCTCTACTACACATCTTACTAAAGGATACTTGAAAACTTATTATTTTGTGATCACTATTACCCAAGTGACCTCCAACCCATATATTTGCCTGTTGGTTAATATTAGGTCTAACAGTGCCCCCTTCTTGTTGGGTCCTGAACCAGTTGTGAAAGGTAATTGTCTCTTATAATTGTCAAAAACCTATTACCTTTGCTGGTCACCCGGTACTTACCTACACACAACCTGCGATGCTCTCAAGATCTCCTTCTCTACTCCCCTCTTATCTCTTCTTCAAACAAACGCATACAAGATTTCTCCCGAGCTCCCCCTTACTCTGGAACTCTCTACCCCAACACATCAGATTCTCGTACATCATGGAAACCTTCAAATGGAACCTGAAGACCCACCTCTTCTGACAAGTTTACAACCTGCAGGGATCCTCAGTCTACTAAACTGCCACACAACCAGCTCTACCCTCTCCTAGTGTATCCTTACCGATCCCTTGTAGACTATGAGCCCTCGTGGGCAGGGTCCCCTCTCCTTATGTATGCCTTGTATTGCTCATGTTTATTGTAAGTGTCAATGTATGCCCCTTGCTCTGTAGGACGATGTGTCGCGCGATCTGCGCTACTGTCAAGGAAAGGATTGGAGGAATAAAGCTACATTTCCAGATACTCGTGTCCTGATGTTTCCTTGGCAGCAATGCGGATCGTGCGACACATCATCCTACAGAGCATTTCTTGCACTGCGGTGACCCGTGGATGTGTGGATCCTGCAGCTGACCCCTCGCACTCATGCTTGGTTGTGGGTATACACAAGCGGACAAAGTAAGCAGATTCGGATTTATCATCTGCATTACCCTTTTCATATAAAGATAAGACCCTATTGCGCAATTTTCTCACATTCCAGATAATGTCTGCCCCATTTCTCCAGTGTACTAACTACTGTCCCATCTCCCTTCTCAATGTTGACCTGAAATTGTATACTAGAGTGTTAGCCGACAGACTCTCTCCATTGTTATGAAACATAATCCATCTGGATCAGGTTAGGTTCATGTTGGGAAGAGAGGCAAGAGATAATACCACCAAGGTACTGAATTGCATTCACAAGTCCAAAATGGAGGGCCCACCAATGATGCTTTAATCCACGGATGCTGAGAAAGCTTTCAACTGGGTAGGTTGGGTGTTCATGCAGGAAGTTTTAAACTCAATTGGTTTGAGGTCTGATATGCTGAGATGGATTGGAACACTTTGCAGCGGTCCTTCAGCACGTGTTAGGTTTAATGGGGTTCACTCGGAGAGATTCCCAATCTTTAATGGCACGAGACAGGGTTGCCTCTCACCTCTGATATTTATTTTGAATTTAGAACCCTTGCTCTGGCACATCAGAGGAAATCCGGACATCTCGACCCCCAGGGTCTCTTCCATGTCCTACAAAATTGCGCTTATGCAGACAATCTTTTGTTGTTCACTACCGATCCGGCAGTCTTCCTCCCTTGTTTAATGGCAGAACTAAAAAAATAATCATTTCTGGCTAATTTTAAGATAAACTGGTCCAAATCAGAGGCCCTTAATGTCAACCTCCCCCCTAAAACCATTACCAGTCTCAAGACCAATTTTAAATTCCGGTGGGTGGAGGGCTCATTGAAATACTTGGGGATTGCAATGCGCTGTTTAAATTAAATCTTACTCCTCTCCTGCAGAGGATATGGGAAGATTGCAGAAAATGGATTATGGGTTAGTTTACATGGTTTGGGAGATGCGAGATCTTCAAAATGAATGTCCTCCCTAGGGTCTTGTATCTTCTTCATACACTGCCCATCTGTTACGTGTGTAGTGGATGAGGGAAAGAATCTGGATGATATATCAGGCATGGGCAACTGGGAAGCTAGTCTGGCCCTGGACTTAGGGTCCTTGACTAGCCCTGTTCCCAAGGGTAGCGCAGATGGCGAGGAGGTAAGGGCCACTACCCTTTCTCTCAACCCCCCAACCAGCCCTGTACTACTCCCTCTTACCTCCCACCACAGTCAAGAGAAAATGGCAACTTCCAAGGTTTAATTGCAAAGCTTCAGTAGAGCCAACTTTAGCTTGCTTGGTCAAAGGCAGAAAAACTCTATCAGCGACACTTTCTGAAGAAAGGGGAGGCTATTTACAGGTCAGGGGCTTGATCACCTGATAAAATCACACCTCCACCTGCAGAGCCGCCTACTACACGTTCAGCAACTGCAGCTTCAATATCAACCCTGATTGAGTCAAAGGAAAAAAAAAAAGTCTGGTTTAAACAGCAACAGAGCAGCAGTCAACATGTGACACCATCAAAATCCCCCTTTCATTTTTTTAGGGAGATGTCCTCTCTGCAGGTCGGGTTTATTTGGGCTAACAAACCAGCCAGACTAGCCAGATCACTCTTGTGCATGCAGAAGGAGAGAGGAGGTCTTGGCTTGCCTTATCTGAAAACATACTACCTGGCGGCCCACATGGTCAGCGTGATTTATTGGTGTAGGCATGGAACCAACAAGCCCTGGGTCTACAAGGTTTTTAGAACTGCCGCTTTTGGCTATTCCCTGAGTGTGGTAATGTAAAGAAGACTCACTAGACCACTGGAGGTGCAGTGGTAGCTGAATACTTGATGCCCAAGAGACAGGATAGTGACGACATTCATAAAACTAAGGATGTTTATTAAGGAAAGTTTCACAAAGGGGAAAGGTGCCTTAGGGGAGGACTCTCCTGATCGTTACACTATATCACATAGTGGGGTACTGGCAAAGGTTACCCCTTATACAGGGATATCCCCATCACAACACCAGTAGGCTTGAATTCCGAATTCAGCAGATTGAAAATCGTTGCCTCTGCTCAAGACACAGAAAATGAATACTTTCCCAGGTACCTCCCATTGGGGAGGGTGCCTTTTATGCTCAGAGCAGCAACACTCAAGCAGAGATCTAATGGGGAAAAGGTGTATAAGTGTGTGCAGGATGCCAGGCACGCATCCCAAGAACATTCCCAGGAAACTTGCCAAGAGGAAGCAGGTTTTTGGCAGAAAAGGAGACATGCAACCATGACCAGGGTGAGCAGAACCAGTTGAGCTGCATGGTGATGAGCGCCGATCTCCCTGCTTAGCTGAGACCAGTTCCACGGCTGAGGGCTTGACAGTACCCCTTTCCTTATGCCCCTCCTCTTCAAACCTGCAAGGAACTTCCTAAAGAGGACCGGAGCATCAATGTTTTCCTCAGGCTCTCAGGTTCTCTCCTCAGGACTGTATCCCTTTTCAGTCAACCAGAAAGAGTGTTCTGCCACCTCTTTTCTTTATCGCCAGGATGCCCTTAACTTCATAGACATGCACAGCACTGAAAGGAGAAGGGAAATTACCTGGATCCTGGAAGTAATGACTGAGAATATCCGGCATCAGCAGGGAAACATGGAAAGAGTTTTGGATCTGCAAGGAGGCAGGCAATTTCAAATGGTAGCACACCTTGTTGATCCGGTAGAGCACTTCATATTGACCGATGTAATGAGGACCCAGCTTGTAAGAGGGAACCTTAAGATGGATATGCCTGGAAGACAGCCATACCTTTACTCCCGGGTCGGAAAGGTGGTGGATCCGGCTGTCTTTTCTCCGCATGTTCCTTGGTTTGAACTGATGTCTGCATCAGTGAGGTCCTGGTCTCCGTTCATACCTCCGTGAAGTCCTTGGCCAAGGACTCAGCCGTAGGATTGCTGGAAGTGAGAGGCAATGTAGGCAGAATCCTTGGATGATGTCCATAAACAATAAATAACAGGGAGTTAGAGAAAAACTTACTGACATGGTTGTTGTAGGAAAACTCTGCCCATGGCAGCAACTCAGCCCAGTCGCTGTGGTAGCCATTCACAGAGGTGTAACTAGTTTTCTGGCACCCGGGGCAAAGATTTATTTTGGCGCCCCCCCCCCCCCACCGCCGCCAATATATATATATATATATATATATATTTATACCTTATATACACAGTGTCTATCATACACACAGTATATACACTTCATAGTGTGTGCATGCCTGGTGTATACATCTATACACCTCATAATGTGTGCCTGCATGATGATGTATACATATATATACGGTATATATATTTATACATCATCAGGCAGGCACACACACTATGAGGTGTATATATGTATACATCAGGCCCTGATGTATACATATATACACCTCATAGTGTGCCTGCCTGATGTATACATATATATACATATATATATACTTCAGGTATATATATGTACACATCAGGCAGGCACACTATGAGGTGTATATATGTATACATCACCAAGCAGGCACACACTATGAGGTATAATACCTCATAGTTACTGATGTTTACATATTCATTTATACACCTCATACTCCCAGCCCAGGACAGGCCCCCCCCCCTGTTTAGGTTACTTTTTTACTTGTAAAGTAGTAGCCTATTCAGGACGGACCGGACTCAGAGGAGGCAGCCCGCAGGCAGGCAGGCTGCAGCAGCTCGAAGCTCCTCTTCATCTTCTCTCTTCTCTGTCCCACTGTGCGGTGCGCCGGGTGACGTCTGCCGCAGCGCGACATGACCCGGGGGGTGGGAACTGCTGCCCTGCTGCCAGGGGGCGGATCAGCAGCAAGGGTTTAGCACACACAGCGCCGCGGCCGCCCGTGCACTGCACAATATGCAGGGCGGCGCGGAGGAGATTAGCTCCGTCGCTGCAGTACCACCGCTGCCAGACTCCTGGTCACCTGATGATAGCGCCGGCGCCCCCGCACTGACTTGCGCCCGGTGCAAAAAGTCCGGCTGCACCCCCCTAGATACGCCCCTGGCCATTCACGAAGTGTCACACATAGTTGGTGAGGACTTGATTCACTCACTTCCCTTGGCCATTAGATTGTGGATGATAGACTGAGAAGTCCAGAGTGACATCCAACATCTTACAGAGGGACCTTCCGAATCTGGAGATGAATTAAACCCCTCTATCGGTGACAACGTGGAGTGGAGTCCGTGAAGTCGAATGACATGCTGAATGAACAGATCTGCGAGCTTAGGAGTGAAAGGGAGACCAGACTGTGGAATGAAGTGTCCTATCTTGGAGAACAGGTCTACCACAACCCAGATTATCGAACAACCGGACGATGCTAGCAGATCCGTGATGAAGTCCATGGCAATGTGCTGCCTGGGAGTAGACGGAATTGAGAACAGAAGGCCACCGGCTGTCAGTTTCTTGGGTGTTTTATTGCAAACACAAAAGAGGCAGGCTGCAATGAACTCCAGTACCGTGATTTCTTGGCTGTGGTTGCTCTAGGATACTGGCTTCCTAGCCAGTGGCACCACTATAGTACTTGGTGTTCCTACCTCGCTTTACAGAAGCATGTGTTAAACAATATCATCCGTGCTGTCAGCCACACTGTAACCGGGATGGTCCACGTAGCAATAGACACATGGAAATGTTACTGTTGACAGTCAAGGACGATAAATTCCTCTGATGGGACACTGAGTGAACCTGGTGGCGGGTGGGACAGAGTGACAGCCTGGGACATCACACATCCTAAAATACTCGTCCCAACTTAATCATTGGTTCCATCTACTCATATGCCAGTTTCTGCCTCCTCTCCTCCTCCTCTTCCTCCATGTCATTCTGCAGACCTTAAATCAATTGTTCACAGTGCCTGCAAACCTGAGTTTGGTGAGGGCCCAGAGGTGGCCCTGTAACATTTGTTTGGGAGGGCCCTCCTCTACACTTTTGGGGGTGAAACCACTGCCTGTGAAACACAGCATAAGTCATGATTGTTGGTACTGAAGGTCATCTCATCTGTACATTAGGCAGGACCCTCCTTTATACATTTTTGAGGGCCCTCCATTATAGTTTGGGAAGGGCCCTCCTCTATTCATTTGGGAGGGCCCCCTATAAATTTTGGATGGCCCTCCTTTATACATTTGGGAGGGCCCCCTTTTAACATTGAGGAGGTCCCTCCTCTATACTTTGGGAAGGGCCCTCCTGTATTCATTTGGGAGGGCCCTTCTGTATTCATTTGTGAGGGTCCTCCTTTATACATTAAGGAGGGCCCTCTTCTATACTTTGAAAAGTGCCTTCCTGTGTAGAGATGAGCAGTGTTCGATTCAAAATGTTCGCCAATTTCAAATTCGACTTGTTTTGGGCGGTGTTCGAGTCATTCGACGAATGTGAACAATTTGCTTCAAATTCGGCAGTTCGAGGTTATGTACGATAATGTTTCGTTCACCAAAAGCGTAACTGGATTGTCACACTAATACTGTTATTCAATGTTAATATACAAATGTAGTATATGGTGGACGGGGGTGGGGGATAGATCTGTGCTGAAATAATGCAGATCTCCATTTTATTTTTTCCTTACCGCATTTACAGTTTGTCAGCCTATCAGCACACACACACAGCAAAGTGCATTTTTTGCACACAATCAAGGGCATGCATCATTGGCTGTGTAAGTCACATGTCCTTGCCCTATAAGACCCAGCCATTTTCCCCGTCGCCGCCATTTGCCGCAGCTCTGTGTCAGACGGCATCGCTGCTGCTGTGTGCGCTACACAGTGTTACATTGTCAGTTAGTCAGCCAGATAGAGAGCGAATTTCAAGTTAGATAGAGAGATAGGTTTAGGGAGTAGGGACTAGTTGTAATATCAGCCCTTTTGAGGGGTAGTTCAGAGAAATTAATAACAAAATCTTTGTCAGCATATTAACAATATTATACCCTGGTGAATAAATCACCCCTTAGGGTTCTGTTTACATAATCTCCAAAATACACATTATGAAACAAGAGAAAAATTGGAGTATATTGCAATAACAAGTGAATTTTTATTTTGATTTTTTAAAATGCGTGATGCAATAAAGTGGATACAAAGAGGTATGAGGTGCACATCACCTCTATGGTTACAATGGCTCACAAATCCAAAATGCAATTTATTACAAGAAATGCTGGGCACATATATATGGTATATAACTAGTACAAAATGCTGACACTGGTTAGTAAAGTGCAAAGTGCATCGTAATTGAATCATATACAGTACTTAGAAAGAACCAGGTTCTATAGCTAGGCTACATACGTACCGTGTTTCCCCGAAAGTAAGACCCTGTCTTACATTTTTTTGGGGGCCAAAAGTGGCCCCCGGTCTTACTTTCGGGGGGGGGTCTTACATTGGGTGCCCCAGCAGTGTGGCCTACAGACCCCCTCCTGCTGGGACACTGCGGGAGCGGGTCTCACGTCACGTGCGCCCGCTCATTACATATGCACTGCATCCTCCTGTTCAACAGCGACAGGGGGAGCAGTGCATTATACTGTATATATGGGCCCCCTCCTGCTGGCACACTAACCCCCTGTTCTGAGGCCCCCACCGCTGCTGCTGCTGCAGACATCTTACCCTCCAGGGTCTTCTTGCAGCAGCCAGCGCGTCCGTCCTCTGTCCTCTGTCCTCGGCTGTCTCCCGGATCATGTGACCGGCCGGTCGCAGTCGCGATGACGTCATGCGCTGCGACGGGTCACATGATCCGGGAGACAGCCGAGGACAGAGGACGGACGCGCTGGCTGCTGCAAGAAGACCCTGGAGGGTAAGATGTCTGCAGCAGCAGCAGCGGTGGGGGCCTCAGAACAGGGGGGTAGTGTGCCAGCAGGAGGGGGCCCATATATACAGTATAATGCACTGCTCCCCCTGTCGCTGATTGACAGGGGGACGCAGTGCATATGTAATGAGCGGGCGTACGTGACGTGCGACCCGCTCCCGCTGCCCCCCCCCTCCGCTAGGGGCCTTACATTGGCCCCCCCGGTTGTAAGGCCTTATAATCGGGGGAGGCCTTACATTAGCAGGCCCCCCCTTTACCCCTAGGCGGCCTTACAATCGGGGGGGCCTTACTTTCGGGGAAACACGGTAGCATTAGACTATACATACACAAATGAGGTCCAGCAAAGCAAAGTACAAGTAAATGCAAGGAGAAGGAGAATAACAGTCTACAGGTTGTTCAAAGCATACCTATATAAGAACCATAAAGGGAGAGCAGAGCTCAGAAATAGCGTGGTCCTGTTTGAAATGGCCCCAGAAGTAGGGACTAGTTGTAATATCAGCCCTTTTGAGGGCTAGGTTAGAGCAGTTCTTAGCACTTTTTTGCCAGGCAGGTCTGTGTAAGTGTTTTTCACAGCATCTGGCCAAATCTAGCTCAGCCAATCCTTTTGGGCTAGTAGTGTAACACTGCTGTGAAGCAAGCTACACCACCTGTCTTTAGTAGTCAATTTTTTTACTGCATCTAGCTCAGGTAATCCTTTTGGGCTAGTAGCAATGTCTGATAGTCAGCGGTGTAGCCCACCTGTGAAGCAAGCTATACCACCAGTGTATTTAATACCAATTTTTTACTGCATCTAGCCCAGGCATTCCTTTTGGGCTAGTAGCAGTGTCTGGTAGACAGCGGTGTAGCCCCCCTGTGAAGCAAGCTACACTGCCTGTCTATCTAATAACAATTATTTACTGCATCTAGCACAGATAATCCTTTTGGGTTAATAGAAGTGTCTGGTAGCCAGCGGTGTAGCCCACTTGTGAAGCAAGCTACAACACGTGTCTATCTAATACCAATTCTTTACTGCATCTAGCCCAGGCAATCCTTTTGGGCTAGTAGCAGTGTCTGGTAGTCAGCGGAGAGCCCAGCTGTGAAGCAAGCTACACCGCCTGTAAATCTAATGACAATTTTTAACGTCATCTAACACACGTACAGTAATCCTTTTGGGCTAGTAGCAGTGTCTGGTAGTCAGCAGAGTAGCCCAGCTATGAAGCGAGCTACACCGCCTGTAGATCTAATTACAATTTTAAACTGCATCTAACACACGCAATCGTTTTTGGCTAGTAGCTGTGTCTGGTAGTCAGTGGAGTAGCCCAGCTGTGAAGCAAGCTTCACCGCCTGTGTATCTAATAACAATTCTTTACTGCATCTAACCCAGGCAATCCTTTTGGGCCACGTAGCAGTTTCACCACTCAGCTCTGCTCAGTTTCCATCCATTGTAGTTGTTGGCACAAAAAACTGAGTTTCCAATTAGTTAACCTCCAAAATGAGTGGCAAAAGGCCTGCTGCTGGTGGAAAGGGGAATAGACGTTCTGGAAAGGAAAAAAGAGTTTGTGTCCGTGGGTAGGTGGTAAAGCAACCGTAACATCTGCAGGAGAAAGACCATCTTTCAGTCAAATTAAGATGCCTACTTCTTTTTGTGGATTCCTTTTTTACGGATACGAGTCACATGACGATCAGGTGCTTGAATGGATAGCAAATGCTTCATCAAGTGTCTCTCCTCCACCTCAACTTCAACATCACAAATTCACTAGTCCTCAGAGGTGTCACGCCAATCGCACTTGCTTCCTCACAGCTCCCAAGTCTCCAGCCACCCGTCTGAGTATGGGATAAGACAGATGGTTGAGTATTTAGAGCTGTTCACTCATACTATAGCCTGAGAATCAGAGGTCTGCTCCAAAGCTTCAGTGAGTCCAGACGAGGAAATGATCTGCACTGATGCCCAGAAGCTTTGTGAGTTGGATCCAGGCCCAGATGAAGAAGGTTCTGAGCAAGCATAATGTAGACCCTCATTCCCAAACTGTAAGTCCTGTTGGTGGAGACAATGAGGAAGATGCTGATGAAACCGAGATACCTGATTGGAACGACAACTTGACTTTTCGGTCAGGGCAGAAAGAGGTTGACTCTGAGACCGACGGGTGTGAGAGCACACAGGGTGATGAGGAGGTTAGGGATCCCACTTACTGTCAACTCACAGTCAGCCAGTCGATGAGAGTCAGCAGAGGAGATGGAGGAGGATGCTAGTGATGACGAGGTTAGATTGTGCCTTCCTGGACAGAAAAGGAGAACTGGAAGCACATCAACAACTGCATCCTCAACCACAGCTCTGCCTCTGCGACGTTGTGGTGGCTCTTCTTCAAGTCGTATGGGCTCTAAGCCTTTCCTAGCCTGGGCCTTTTTTGAGATTGCAAAGATGACCCAACTCAGGATGACACAGGGGTAGAAAAGTCCTTGTGGATGCATGACTTGTTCATCTTGATGAACGTTAGTCTGTCTACATTGTCACTGAACACAGCCACGTGCACTTATGACTCACCGTGGCCGGCTGACTCCGGTTGATACAGGCGATGCTTCCTTCCTCCTTGTCACGGGTGGACCGCGCCTGCCGGTAGTGGGGCCCGGTGTAGTGCAGATCAAAAGTGAAGACGTCTTGCGGGAACAGATTAAGGGGTTTTAATTTGTTTTCTTCGTGACGCCACCTATGAGTAGTTCGGTAAGGGCTACCGACGCTGCGGGACCCCGGGGGATGGACAGCAGCAAGATGTTACGCTCCCCACAGGCTGAGCGGTGATCCCCGGGGGCTGGAGCTGCTCAAGATGTTGTGCGGCAGCTGCGGTTACCTTCTAGTTAATGACGGACAGTTCATAAGGAATCACGGACACAGACAGTCTCTATAACGGTCTTTACTGTAACCAGCAGGCAATACATGGTATACAGTGGTTGAGTAATAGACCGGGTGGACTCAGCAGTGATGGTGTCCCTTAGAAATCCGTAGTGCTCCTCCATTCTAGCTAAGTGGTTACCAATGTCGCCCAGGAATACCAGATCGGGTACGGGGAGGCTGCTTCAATGCCCTATCCATGCTGTACGTTCTGGATGTTTTGGGGAGCCTTGGGTCCCTCAGTGGGTACACCGCTGGTTAGACGACTGGAAATTGGCTGTTGGTGGGGTGCTCCTGTAAAGCTGATCCTCCACTCTTCTGGTTCGCGTAGCAGAGGTGAACTGCTGCCAGCTTCGGTACCAGTGAACCGGCTGTAAGTTGTGGGCACGGGAGTCTTTTGGGAACCCGTGTAGAAATGCCCAATCCGGTGGTTAAGGCCTCAGGTGCTGACACCCGACCGGTGACGGCCCAGGGGCCCGCACGGGGTGCGGAGCCCCCGCTCCTCTCCAAGCTCTAGTCTGCTCTCGTCGGGTTCTAGACTTCTTCTCCAACTATCTAGACTATTGTGTGTTCTCCTGCACTACCCTAGCACTCCGCCCACCAGGACCTAGGATTGGCCCTCTATTCTAGGTGATGTATGCTGGGTTGGATTTCTAAATTAACCAGGTCATTGCTGAGTCAGAGGATATTGCGGCTGCATTTGTGGCTGCAATACCCTCCTGTGACGCACTCGTTGCGGGGCGCCACACTCCCCCTTGGTTGAATACGCTTGTCCCCAAGCGTCTCACTACTCACATTACAGAGGTTTTTTTTACATTTTATAACAGGTAATACACTTTTATTAATGACAGGTCATATATGCATAAAAGTGAGGTAGATAAACAGGTTAACACATTGCGCGGACCCGGCGGGCGGTCGGCTGTTCTTAGAATAAAAGTTCAGGCTGTAGCCGCCAAGTCGCGGTGTTACGGTGCAAACAGGAAGAAGTCTCGTTTAATAGCAAAGTTCAAACAACAACAGTCACTTATGGAGGGCAGTGTTCCGGACCCGTATAGCGAACCACCCATCACGGCATATATGGCGCTCATAGGTTACAATGTCCCCTCTATACAAGTCTCGGCTTGGATGGCCTCGCGGTAGGTGCGATTCCACATCACGGCGCCCCACAAACACTTCAGTACTCACACCCTCCTCCCTTACGAATCCCCACCCGGTGGACAAGTTAAATGTGCTTACCCACCCGGTTTTACGGAATTGTTCAGGCAATGGAGATTGGCGGCGGGAGTCGGCACGAGCCTGCATGTTGGCTTGCAGTCGAGTGTGCCACTCGTCTCTCCGGATACGACGTACCTCTTCGTCGGAGTGATGCGGCGTGTGGATAAAGTCACTACGGCGTGCTGGTTGTTGAACCGCTCGAGCTTGGTGGGCAGTCTGGAGTGGAGCCCGGTTCAACGGAACCGGAGAAGATACTGTTGCGGCGGCACCCGACCAGTGCACCCGAGCTGATCGCCCGGCAGAAGGGTTCCGTGTGTCTCCCCAGGCGAACCCGGTGTAGAGATCCTCAGGTGAACTGTAGGTCTCCTCGTCATCCTCCTCGACCTCCTCGATGACTACGTCGGGCTGCTCGGCTGGCGAAGACGATGGGATACCTCTGGATCGGTGGGTGGCTGTGCTGCAAGGTTCTCCTCGGGGTCGTTGTGCAGGACTTCCAGGCTGCCTGCCTCTTCTTCTGTAGCAGCGGGAAGTGGTGTTTCAATCCCGGTCACCAGGTAGGCCTCTGTAGTTGCAGAGGAGGCCTCCGGTTCAAGGGAGAAACAGGCGACAGTCTCGGTGGTGGTGAAACTAGTCGCGGGTTCCGCAGGTGGAACCAGGTAGAGATCGGCTTCTTCGTGGGAGCGTGTTGGAAGCTCCGGCTCTGGAACGGGGTCGGCTGCGGTATCGTCCGCTGGAACGGGTCGAGCTGTGGTCCTCACTGGAATAACACAGTCTATGGGCTCCAGCGACGAAGCTGGACAGGTGGTGGGCGACGGTGAGGTGGTGGAAAAGCTGGCGAGGTCGTCTGGGCTTGGAGAAGCTGTACCCGGTCGGCTCTGCTGCATCGCATGATGGAGTCTTCTGCCTAGGGTCGCGCTCCAGCTGCGAATCGTCCACTCCACAGTCTCAAGTAGTCGCACCCGGAGGTCTTGTAGAGCCTCTAGCCAGAAGTCGGGGCTGCCGTATACGGTAAGGACAGGATCCGGACCCGGTTGGCCTATGGCTGCTCTAGCCTCCGCCTCGACCTCCCGCACTAGGTCTTGGAGTCTCGTGCTGGCCATTCTCTTCTTGGAGGGAAACCACACCCGTTCAACCGGTAAGACGTTCTGGTAGAGCTGGTGAAGAAGGTCTTCTCTCTCTGTCGGTGTGTCTATCTATGACACTCCCATTTCCTCTGGGCTTTCATAGTCCAATCGTGGGAAAAGTCTTTGGGGTCCGCCCCCATGGTTGATTCGAGCAATCAGGGCGGACAAAGAGTTTGGCGCCTTTCGTCTTTAGCCCTCCCACAATGAGGGGGGGGGTTGACTCACTCCTGGGCTTCACGTGGCGGCTTCTTGTGGCGGGAACGCCATCTTGGGCGCCATCTTGACCCAATGGTGTAAAGGCGGGAAAGTTCTTTTAGGGACGAACAAAGTCCAATTGTAGACAATAAAGTCCAGTTTAAGCACAATATACCCGTTGGGTAACGGGCCTGCTCGTATCCTGTTCGTGACGCCATTTTCTGACTCACCGTGGCCGGCTGACTCCGGTTGATACAGGCGATGCTTCCTTCCTCCTTGTCATGGGTGGACCGCGCCTGCCGGTAGTGGGGCCCGGTGTAGTGCAGATCAAAAGTGAAGACGTCTTGCGGGAACAGATTAAGGGGTTTTAATTTGTTTTCTTCGTGACGCCACCTATGAGTAGTTCGGTAAGGGCTACCGACGCTGCGGGACCCCCGGGGGATGGACAGCAGCAAGATGTTACGCTCCCCACAGGCTGAGCGGTGATCCCGGGGGCTGGAGCTGCTCAAGATGTTGTGCGGCAGCTGCGGTTACCTTCTAGTTAATGACGGACAGTTCATAAGGAATCACGGACACAGACAGTCTCTATAACGGTCTTTACTGTAACCAGCAGGCAATACATGGTATACAATGGTTGAGTAGTAGACCGGGTGGACTCAGCAGTGATGGTGTCCCTTAGAAATCCGTAGTGCTCCTCCATTCTAGCTAAGTGGTTACCAATGTCGCCCAGGAATACCAGATCGGGTACGGGGAGGCTGCTTCAATGCCCTATCCATGCTGTACGTTCTGGATGTTTTGGGGAGCCTTGGGTCCCTCAGTGGGTACACCGCTGGTTAGACGACTGGAAATTGGCTGTTGGTGGGGTGCTCCTGTAAAGCTGATCCTCCACTCTTCTGGTTCGCGTAGCAGAGGTGAACTGCTGCCAGCTTCGGTACCAGTGAACCGGCTGTAAGTTGTGGGCACGGGAGTCTTTTGGGAACCCGTGTAGAAATGCCCAATCCCGGTGGTTAAGGCCTCAGGTGCTGACACCCGACCGGTGACGGCCCAGGGGCCCGCACGGGGTGCGGAGCCCCCGCTCCTCTCCAAGCTCTAGTCTGCTCTCGTCAGGTTCTAGACTTCTTCTCCAACTATCTAGACTATTGTGTGTTCTCCTGCACTACCCTAGCACTCCGCCCACCAGGACCTAGGATTGGCCCTCTATTCTAGGTGATGTATGCTGGGTTGGATTTCTAAATTAACCAGGTCATTGCTGAGTCAGAGGATATTGCGGCTGCATTTGTGGCTGCAATACCCTCCTGTGACGCACTCGTTGCGGGGCGCCACACTTATCTGTCAGCACACCACCAGCAGCGCTGAAGACATGTTTAGAGAGAACGCTGGCTGCGGGGCACGACAAGATCTCCAAGGCGTGAGTGGCAAGCTCATGCCATTTTTCCAGATAAGAAGCCCAAAATGAGCAAGGGTCCAGTTTCACAGTCATGGCATCGATGTTCACTTGAAGATACTCCTGTACCATCCTCTCTAGGCATTGACTATGTGTTAGACTTCTTGTCTCCTCTGGCCTTGCAAAGGATGGTCTAAAAAATTGGTGAAACAATTCCACAAAATTGCTGTTACCACCAGATACTGGTACGGTTTGAGTGATGACTCGACAGTCCCACGGTTGGCAAGTTAGAACTGTGAGATTCACTAAGTGCACCACTGGTGTTTTGTGGAAAAGCAGATCTAAGGCTAGGGTCACATTTACGGTTTGACCCTAGCCTACCGGATTGCGATTTAAACATAGTACTTTTCCCAGCACCACATAGCGTTACCGCTATGCGGTGCTGGATAACGCTGCCCCTAGTAACCCGATATTTACCTTCCCAACCTGTCACACAGGCAGCTGCTGGGAGTGCGCTTCACAGCGCCGCACAGGAAATGCTGCCTGCAGTATTGTCACAACTGAGGGACGGAGAGGAACATCCGGTCCTTTATCTAAGTCGTAAGCTAAATAAACATGAACGGAGTATGCAATTGTGGAAAAAGAATGCCTGGCCATTAAGTGGGCTCTCGAGTCCCTCAAGTATTACTTGGGGGGCAGGAAGTTCAGGCTGATCACCGACCATGCTCCTCTTAAGTGGATGCACTTGAATAGGAACGGAATAGCCGGGTGACCCGGTGGTTCCTTGCCTTGCAGGCCGGTGTCGGAAGAATCCATTTGGACTACAAACTCGCTTAGGAAATCAGGAGCCACCAACACAGGTTGAGAGCAAAGAGCCAGCTTTAGGGCATGGAAGGCTTCTTCCGCGGCCGGGGTCCATTTGATCATGACAGAATCCTTCCCTTTGGTAAGATCCGTCAGGGGAACAGCAATGGCTGCAAATTTGGGAGTAAACCGTCGATAATAGCCGGCAATCCCCAAAAAAGCCCTCACCTGCTTCTTGTTGATTGGTTGCGGCCAGTTCTGAATGGCTCGTATCTTGTCCAACTGGGGCTTAATGATTCCCCCCCCCCCGATAACGTAACCCAAATACCGGGCTTTTTCCAGCCCGATATGACATTTCTTGCGGTTGGCCGTGAGACCTGTCTTCCACAGGTCCTCTATTACGGCTTGCACTTTCCTGAGGTGGGTCTCCCACTCCAGGCTGTAGATGACGATATCATCCAAATAGGCTGAAGCATATTGCCTATATGGCCTCAGGATTCGGTCCATCAATCTTTGGAATGTCGCTGGTGCCCCATGTAGTCCAAACGGCATATGCACATACTGGTATAAACCGTCCGGTGTAGAAAACGCAGTCTTCTCTTTGGCTGCCTCTGTCAGGGGAATCAGGCCAATACCCCTTCGTTAAGTCTAAGGTCGTGATATACTGGGCTTTTCTAAGCCGATTTATCAATTCGTCGACCCGTGGCATTGTGTACGCATCAAATTTAGAAACTGCATTCAGTTTCCTGAAGTCATTGTAGAACCGAATGGTGCCGTCTGGTTTAGGGAGTAACACAATCGGGCTCGACCAGGCACTATGCGATTCCTCAATCACTCCTAGCTCTAACATCGACTTCACTTCTCGGGAGACGTCTTCCCGCCGAGCTTCCGGGATACGGTAGGGTTTTACCTGCACGGTTATAATATCATGCGTAAGGAGCGTGGTCTGTCGAGGTTTCTCAGAAAAAAACTGTTGGTTGGTTAAGAGAAACTGCTTGACGTTCGTCTTTTGCTGCTCTGAAAGAGTCTCCGCAATCTGGACTTCAGGTAGGGTCCATGTGCGGATCAGAAGGGCCAGTCCCGCTGATAAAACCCTGGAAGGAACGTCCGGCTCTATCAGATTCACGTGATAAATCTGTTCTGGTTTTCTTTTACCAGCCTGGTACACTTTTGTAGTTTACCTCACCCACCGGTTCCATAATTTCAAAGGGGCCTTGCCACCTTGCCAGGAACTTACTTTCCACAGTGGGTACCAGGATCAACACCCTATTTCCGGGTGCAAAAGTGCGGATCCTGGCCCCCCTGTCATAAGCCCTCTTCTGCGCCCCTTAAGCCTGCATCATATGCTCTTTCACAATGGGCATTCGGCCGCAATACGGTCCTGCATTTGGGTTACATGGTCTATCACACTTTTGAATGGGGTAATCTGTCCCTCCCAGGTCCATCCAAGAGACCCCAGGGACGTCGAGCATACAGAAGTTCGAAAGGCGAGAACCCGGTGGAGGACTGGGGAACCTCCCGGATGGCAAACAGCAAATACGGGAGCAAGTAGTTCCAGTTTTTCCCATCTTTGTCTATTGCCTTTCGGAGCATCTGTTTCAAGGTTTTGTTTAACCGCTCGACCAGTCCGTCTGAGGACGATAGACAGAGGTGCATAGCTGTGCTATCTGTAAGAGCCTGCAGAGCTCTTTCGTTACCCTCGACATAAAGGGGGTCCCCTGGTCTGTGAGTATCTGTTTCGGGATACCGACCTGACTAAACACATGGGCCAGCTCCTTGGCAATGCTTTTGGAGGCCGTGTTACGCAGAGGAATGGCCTCAGGGTAACGAGTGGCATAATCCAAGATGACAAGGATGTGCTCGTGTCCCCGTGCAGACCTGGGGAGGGGCCCGACCAAATCCATCCCAATCCTTTCGAACGGGATTTCGATGATAGGTAGGGGTACCAAGGGGCTACACAGATGGGGCCTGGGCGCAGAGATTTGGCATTGTGGACATGACTCGCAATACATGCGAACATCGTGATGCATACCTGGCCAAACAAAACGGTGTAATATCCTCTTGGTAGTTTTTTGGACCACCAGGTGGCCCCCCATCACGTGTGTGTGCCAGGGCCAGCACTCTCTGCTGGTAGGGTTTGGCACTACCAATCGTTGCACCGTGTCTTCCTCTTTTTTTTCTATCTGATAGAGAAAGTCATTCTCCAGGGCCATATGAGGATAAGCCAGCCTAGCATTGGCATCCACCTGTACTCCGTTTACCACCTTGACATTTTCTCTAGCCTGAGACAGGGTAGGATCCCTTATTTGTTCGCTTTGAAAGTCATTTTTCTGAACTTCCAATTCCAGCAAACCGGAAGGCGGATGGCTTGTCCAACTCCACCTCTGCCCTGGGTTCCTTTGAAATCACCAGTCATGACTGACAAATGGGAACCGAAGGTTGTTTTCCGGGAATTCCTTCCCGGAATCCTTGAGGGGCCCTCCTCCAGTGGCTCAGGGCCCCTCGGAGTAGGGTCCCCGGTGCCGCTCCCCCAGGGTACCAACTGGTTCTCCCACAACTGCCACAACATGCAATAAGGCTGGGACTAGTCCCACTTTATGATACACAGACCCATAGGGAGTAGTAATGCGGGAGACAGTGGTGAGGTACGAGGTGTCTCCATGCACATACGTCACAGAAAATGTATCTGACGGACCAGTCGGGACTAACACCAGACTGGCCTTGACCAGAGTTACCACACTCCCGGAGTCTAACAGCCAACAAAATTCTTGCCATCAACAGACAGGTCACACAGGTGTTTCTCCATATTGCCTTGACAGGCCACAACACACACCACCCGTGCAACCATAGCAACGCGTTTTTCACAGGTCGTGACATCACACTGCATTGGTTCAGTAGTTACTGGACAGTTCGCAGCAATGTGGCCCACCTCCTGGCAGCGAAAACACCTTACAGACCCCTTGCTTAGTCCATAGTTTGGTCCCTTAGGCCTCATAGGTCCGGCAGTCCCGTTTTCCTCCCCCACTGTCTTAGAAAATTTTCCCCCTCCCCTAGACCCTGATACAGTCTTACCCGATCCCCGTGAAGAGGGGAAAGAGGGAGGATGTGTGGCGTCGTCCAGGAGTTTTTCCACCACAGAATAACGTTCCACTAGATCCACCAGCTGATCTGCGTTTGTGGGGTTTCCATGACTCACCCATTTTCTTAGGGCTGCCAGTAAGGCTCTTAGGTATTTGTCCAAGACAACTCTTTGGATCATCTCTGGCGCCGTCAACACCTCGGGTTGTAGCCACTTCTTCATCAGGTGAATGAGGTCGAACATCTGGGACCGTGGTGGTTTATCGGGCTGATAAGTCCATTGGTGAACTCTCTGTGCCCGTACAGCCATCGTCCCTCCCAGCCGGGCCAGGATCTCAGCTTTTAGTTTATCAAAATCCTGGCTGCTTCAGGCTCCAGATCGGAGTACGCCTTTTGGGCCTCACCGGCCAGAAACGGAGCAAGCAAGCCGGCCCAATGTGCCTTCGGCCACTTTTGCCGCTCTGCTGTCCGTTCAAACGTGGTAGGTAAGCTTCGACATCATCTTCTGTAGTCAGTTTCTGCCAGTACCGACTCACATGAATCTCCTTCTGGGTAGCTTCCGGATTCACCTCAGGTGTGCTCGCAAAGCGCTGCGCCACCTCCTGCAGAAGTTGGCGGTCTCTAGTGGTGGTTTCCACCAGTTCCCTCTGAGCTGAGCTGTCATTAAGTGGTTAGCTTCTTGCTGCACAGCTGTGGATTGTACCAGTGCTTTCACCACGTCTTCCATGTTGACACTTTAACGTGTTGCCCGCATTTTCCACCAAAATGTGATAACACCTCGGGATTCACCTTTGCCGGGGTCAAAGGGCACGTATGTTTCGTGTGTCACTCAGTCCAACAGCAGAGACTTAGATGCCACTGGCCCTGGGCCAGATTTATTAAGGTGAAAGCAAAAGAAAGAAAACAAAACAGCAAACAAAAATCCTTGCCTGTCCGGCACTAAACAGAATGCAAACTCACTGCAGACTGAAGGGCTTCTCCCTTCAGCCAAACCATATAACCAAAGATCAATGCTTTCCCTCACATGCGTCTCCATGCACAGTCAGGCCTTCTGTGTTCACATACACATAAAAGGGTCCCCTTAACAAGAAGTGCTTCACCTATATACGTTTTACCTTACCAAATTCCGCCACAGTAACTGTGTCAATATTTTCTTGTGAATCAGCACATCCAAAATTTATGGCAAAAAAATCACTTTATTATTAAAATTGTTTCATATTAAAATTATTTACCGTACATAACATGTCTTAATCGGGAACTCAGTCCCTATCATGCACAAAATCATAGGGTGGGCTATATAGAATACACAAGTAGCAGCATATACTAACAAGGGAACAGAATGGAGCACTATCACACTTGTATTTATCTTAATCCCTCTCTTAAATCAAAAGGAATGCTCCTACAGGCCTAAATGGTCATTGAATGATCATCCGTTAGATATTAAAGTATTCAAAATACCTGGTGCCAAGATAGTTCTCACAGACAATCACTCCTTGGACCCTCGCTGCCACAGTGCTTCGCCACAACCCCACAGCCGACGCACGTTTCAAAGTTGATGTTTTTCCTCAGGGCGTGTATATACTTCTGGTGTCAAGCAAAATGGGACCCCCAAAACTGACAGGGGGAGCATTGAATAGTGCGTGGTTTCTGCCAAACAGGATTACATGGTAGTAGTACTGCTTAGGATTTTACAAGCACTATAGGACTGTATTACTTTGTGAACTTTTGGTGGCACAATCCTACCAAAATGTCACCACAAAAACAGTGGGTAACATAGCCTGGTGCGTGATTAGTAGCAGGCATTAGTAAATGATTGAACTACTGGTTTGGGGAGGGCAATAATCACCTTTTTAAGTGGAGTATTATGGACAGCAGAAACCAGCCTGTTACCACAGAAACTGGTGCATACTTGGTAGCAGGCAGTAGGAAACGTTTAGACTACTGCTGCTTAGCGTTGAGCAAACCATCTTTTTGTAATGTGGACAGAAGCACCAGTGAGCTAAATGGCCTGGTGCGAGGTTTGTAGCAGGCAGTAGGAAATGTTTGGTCTACTGGTGCTTTATACTAACCCTGTTGGAATTACTTTCCCTCCCTGTAGTATAACTCTGTACTGTATCTCTTCAGCTCTCAAAAGAGCTATTGTTGTATTATGCAGTTGCTGAACGGATCCTTTCAACTGTTCCTGCTCCAATATCTCTCCCCTAATAATATACACTGACGTAGTATACACTAGGGGTAACCCTGAAAAGGGCTTTTGTGTTATGAAGAAGCCTAACACTCCCCAGAAGCTGAGCGATCTCTCCCTATGCTTGTAGAACGCAGGCTCCGGAGCAATGCGGGCAAAATGATGGCGACAGGGCTTAAATAGATCCTATGATGCTGCCAGCCAATCACAATAATGCCACAACCAAGATGCCTGCAGCATAATTGTGATTGGTTAAGAAGCCCAGCATGTTTAGTGACTGCAAAGAAAACGCCAAAACTGCAGGGCAGGACATCCGAATATAGCAAGGCGAGTACACAAAAACTTGCAGAATAATGAGTAATGCAAATACCATGCCTTTCGTGCCAACAGCGAATAGTAATACACTCGCTCATCAGTAGTGCTCATCCCTGGACAGAGGAATATGATTCTGGCACTAGCACAAAAGTCCTCAATTAGCTCTGCTCTGCAAGAGACGAATTTCAAGGTATTAACCAGGTGGTATAGGGTCCCGACGAGGATTCATTGGATGATTTCTGAATCTGATCCTGTGTATTGGAGGTTTGGGCTGGATGAGGGTGAATTCTTGTACACTTTTTGGAGTTGTCAGAGTCTTTGGCCCTTTTCACATCTATGCTGCCTCTGCACTTGCCTGCCCTGTGCTAGCGCAAATGCAAACGCAGGTGCATTTATAGACAAGTGCAGGCAAGCGCATAGGCGCATGGATGCCCTGCTCTTGCACTCGCCTGCGCTCGGTGCCCCCCATTACCTGCTATGGCCAAGCCGAGCGCAGGAGACGAAATCCCGGAAGCGCGAGTGAGAATAAGCTGACGTCAGCGTGCATGCGCTTGGCCAGAGGCACCCGGAAATGCAAATTGTGACTTTTCCGGGTGCAGCTTCCGGGATGTGGTCTCCTGCACTCGTGCATAGCAGGTAATGGCGGCGCAAGCGCAAGGGCTCTGCATCTATGCGCTGGTGCGCTTGCCTACGCTGGCCTGTGATAGCACCTGTGCTTCCACTTGTGCTAGCGCAGTGCAGGCAAATGCAGGGGTGCATAGGTGTGAACTAGGCTTTTTGTCAATCTCAGAGGATGTGAGGAGCACTTTTAGAAGGGTTATGGTACTTTGTAGGATCTTATTAGGTATTATTATCTTCATTTAATTTGCCTTCAATGAAAAAACACAAAAGAGAATGAAGCAAAAAGGAAAACATTGATCATTTGACACAAAACTCCAAAAATGGGCCGGACAAAAGTATTGGCACCCTCAGCCTAATACTTGGTTGCACAACCTTTAGCCAAAATAACTGCGATCAACCGCTTCCGGTAACTATCAGTGAGTTTCTTACAATGCTCAGCTGGAATTTTAGACCATTCTTCTTTGGCAAACTGCTCCAGGTCCTTGATATTTGAAGGGTGCCTTCTCCAAACTGCCATTTTTAGATCTCTCCACAGGTGTTCTATGGGATTCAGGTCTGGACTCATTGCTGGCCACCTTAGAAGTCTCCAGTGCTTTCTCAAACTATTTTCTAGTGCTTTTTGAAGTGTGTTTTGGGTCATTGTCCTGCTGGAAGACCCATGACCTCTGAGGGAGACCCAGCTTTCTCACACTGGGCCCTACATTATGCTGCAAAATTTGTTGGTAGTCTTCAGACTTCATAATACCATGCACATGGTCAAGCAGTCCAGTGCCAGAGGCAGCAAAGCAACCCCAAAACATCAGGGAACCTTCATGAAGTTTGACTGTAGGGATCGTGTTCTTTTCTTTGAATGCCTCATTTTTTTCTCCTGTAAACTCTATGTTGATTCCTTTGCCCAAAAAGAGAGAACATTCTTCCAAAACATTTTTCTCAGGTAAGTTTTGGCAAACTCCAGCCTGGCTTTTTTATGTCTCGGGGTAAGAAGTGGGGTCTTCCTGGGTCTCCTACCATACAGTCCCTTTTCATTCAGACGCCGACGGATAGTACGGGTTGACACTGTTGTACCCTCGGACGGCAGGGCAGCTTGAACTTGTTTGGATGTTAGTCAAGGTTCTTTATCCACCATCCGCACAATATTGCATTGAAATCTCTTGTCAATTTTTCTTTTCCATCCACATCTAGGGAGATTAGCCACAGTGCCATGGGCTTTAAACTTCTTGATGACACTGCGCACGGTAGACACAGGAACATTCAGGTCTTTGGAGATGGACTTGTAACCTTGAGATTGCTCATGCTTCCTCACAATTTGGTTTCTCAAGTCCTCAGACAGTTTTTTGGTCTTCTTTCTTTTCTCCATGCTTAATTTGGTACACACAAGGACACAGGACAGAGGTTGAGTCAACTTTAATCCATGTCAACTGGCTGCAAGTGTGATTTAGTCATTACCAACACCTGTTAGGTGCCACAGGTAAGTTACAGGTGCTGTTAATTACACAAATTAGAGAAGCATCACATGATTTTTCTAATAGTGTCAATTCTTTTGTCCACCCCCTTTTTTATGTTTGGTGTTGAACTATATCCAATTAGGCTTAGGACAATTATTTTTGTGTTTTTTTCATTGAAGACAAATTAAATGAAGATAATAATACCAAAGAATTTGTGATTGCAATCATTTTCAGGAAGAAACTGAGTATTATCTGACAGTATTGCCTGGGTGTCAATACTTTTGGCCAACACTGTAATCATAGACATACACCTTCATATACACACATACACAATCATATGCAAACAATCACACAATATACACACGCCCCCTGCTCATTATAATAGCAAGAAGTATGAGGGGGCAGGAATATAACATATTCATGGAGCCCCAGGTGGACATGCCACCTCCACACACCCCTACTCTCTGCAGCAGCATGATGCTGAATCTGCTGTGACCTATTGTCCCCTCAAGGAGGGGTGAGAGCTGAGGAACAGATACTATTTTATTGATTTATAAGCGATCTAGACATCCTAGAACTGTAGTGTACAGCTCAGCTTCATCATGTAGAAGGGCAGGGACAGTGCAAAAACGTTTTTCTCCACGGAGTTCCCATTTAACTGCATACAACAGCTCATGTTTTGCAAGGGTAAAATCTACAATAATTTTCATAAAAGAAATTAAAATTAAAAATCTCTATCTTATGTCAATTTACTGTATGTGCGGAAAATATTGTAGCCTGTAGATAAAAAATGTCTTTAATTTCCTCTATATTGCTGTATTATGCTGCAGATTGTTCACTGAATAAAACATGTGGGAATCCCTGAATATCCTATAAGCATATTCACTCTGAGTGTGCTTTTACTCATTATAAACACAATGTGCATTTTTTTGCCACTATTGCAATATGTCTTGTATGAAAATGACTTCAGTATGTGAACACAGCCTTACAAATCTAATCTCAGGATTTCATTTTATTTTAACTGAAGGAGGAGTACTCAACCTTTAAGGGTGAAGATGGCAGTGATACAAAGTAAGTACCGTATATACTCGTGTATAAGCCGACCCGTGTATAAGCCGACCCCCCTACTTTTGCCCCCAAAACCTGGGAAAATCTATTGACTCGCGTATAAGCCGAGGTTGGACCCCAGCACAGGTATACAGCCCCCAGCAGTGGTATACAGGCCCCAGCAGTATGATATACAGCAGCCCCCAGTGGTATATACAGCAGCTCCCAGTGGTATATACAGCAGCCACAGTGGTATCTACAGCAGCCCCATTGGTATATACAGCAGCCCCCAGTGGTATATACAGCAGCCACAGTGGTATTGCAGCCCCTATATACAGCAGCCCCAGTGTGTAGTATACAGCAGCCCCAGTGGTATTGCAGCCCCTATATACAGCAGCCCCAGTGGTATTGCAGCCCCAGTGGTGTATACAGCAGCCCCTATATACAGCAGCCCCAGTGGTATTGCAGCCCCAGTGGTATTGCAGCCCCTATATACAGCAGCCCCAGTGGTGTATACAGCAGCCCCTATATACAGCAGCCCCAGTGGTATTGCAGCCCCTATATACAGCAGCCCCAGTGGTATTGCAGCCCCAGTGGTGTATACAGCAGCCCCTATATACAGCAGCCCCAGTGGTATTGCAGCCCCAGTGGTATTGCAGCCCCTATATACAGCAGCCCCAGTGGTATTGCAGCTCCAGTGGTGTATACAGCAGCCCCTATATACAGCAGCCCCAGTGGTATTGCAGCCCCAGTGGTATTGCAGCCCCTATATACAGCAGCCCCAGTGGTATTGCAGCCCCAGTGGTGTATACAGCAGCCCCTATATACAGCAGCCCCAGTGGTATTGCAGCCCCAGTGGTATTGCAGCCCCTATATACAGCAGCCCCAGTGGTATTGCAGCCCCAGTGGTGTATACAGCAGCCCCTATATACAGCAGCCCCAGTGATATTGCAGCCCCAGTTGTATTGCAGCCCCTATATACAGCAGCCCCAGTGGTATTGCAGCCCTAGTGGTATTGCAGCCCCTATATACAGCAGCCCCAGTGGTATTGCAGCCCCTATATACAGCAGCCCCAGTAGTATTGCAGCCCCAGTGGTATTGCAGCCCCTATATACAGCAGCCCCAGTGGTATTGCAGTCCCAGTGGTATTGCAGCCCCTATATACAGCAGCCCCAGTGGTATTGCAGCCCCAGTGGTATTGCAGCCCCTATATACAGCAGCCCCAGTGGTATTGCAGCCCCAGTGGTGTATACAGCAGCCCCTATATACAGCAGCCCCAGTGGTATTGCAGCCCCAGTGGTATTGCAGCCCCTATATACAGCAGCCCAGTGGTATTGCAGCCCCAGTGGTATTGCAGCCCCTATATACAGCAGCCCCAGTGGTATTGCAGCCCCTATATACAGCAGCCCCAGTAGTATTGCAGCCCCTATATACAGCAGCCCCAGTGGTATTGCAGCCCCTATATACAGCAGCCCCAGTAGTATTGCAGCCCCAGTGGTATTGCAGCCCCTATATACAGCAGCCCCAGTGGTATTGCAGCCCCAGTGGTATTGCAGCCCCTATATACAGCAGCCCCAGTGGTATTGCAGCCCCAGTGGTATTGCAGCCCCTATATACAGCAGCCCCAGTGGTATTGCAGCCCCTATATACAGCAGCCCCTATATACAGCAGCCCCAGTAGTATTGCAGCCCCAGTGGTATTGCAGCCCCACACAAATGCTGGCACATGTCCCCCCCTGTTGTAAGGCCCCCCCTGCTGATTACTTACCATCCCTGGTCTTCAGCAGCACCTCCGCTCCGGTCCTCTGTGCTCCGGTCCACCTTGGTCCCGTCCTCTGTGCTGCCGTCCATGGCTGCATCCGAGGTCCCCGCGCGTCGCAGCAGCGATGACGTCATCGCTTCTGCGACCCGGCCGGTCACATGATACAGCCGGGGAACGGAGCACAGAGGACGGGACCACGGAGGACCGGAGCACAGAGGAGGTGCTGCTGAAGACCAGGGATGGTAAGTATTCAGCAGGGGGGGCCTTACAACAGGGGGGGACGTATGCCAGCAGTTTGGGGGGCATTATGTACAGATATGCACTGCTCCGCCTGGCGCTGATTGACAGGGGGATGCAGTGCATATGTAATGAGCGGCCCCACGTGACGGGGCCGCTCAATATACAGTATCCCCACCGCCTCCTCCTGCCTCTCCAGCCCGACACAGCCCCCACCCCACTCACCCTGTATATTGACTCGTGTATAAGCCGAGGGGGGGACTTTTCAGCCCAATTTTTGGGCTGAAAAACTCGGTTTATACACGAGTATATACGGTAATCTGATTACTTCTCAAGGAACAACAGTTTATCATACATGCTGTTGCAATCTTTTTGAAAAAACTGGAAACAACAAAAAAAAAAAATCTTAGGTCGGTACAAGATTGGATGTTTCATATAAATCCATCAATCAATGCAGGCATGAAGAATATGATATGATAAAAAATGTAAAGCCATCTGTTAAAAAGTTAACTGATGAAAAAAAAAAAACTTTTAATTTGTAATTACCGTATATACTCGTGTATAAGCCGACCCGTGTATAAGCCGAATCCCCCACCCCCCCCCACTTTTGCCCCCAAAACCTGGGAAAACCTATTAACTCGTGTATAAGCCGAGGGTGGACCCCAGCACAGGTATACAGCCCCAAGCAGTGTGGTATACAGGCTCCCCCAGTGGTATACAGGCCTCCCCAGTGGTAGTATACAGCAGCCTCCCCAGTGGTAGTATACAGCAGCCTCCCCAGTGGTATATACAGGCCCCAGCAGTATTACAGCAGCCTCCCCAGTGATATATACAGGCCCCAGCAGTATATACAGCAGCCCCAGTGGTATACAGCAGCCTCCCCAGTGGTATATGCAGGCCCCAGCAGTATATACAGCGGCCCCAGTGGTATATACAGGCCCCAGTGGTATATACAGGCCCCAGTGGTATACAGGGCCCCCCCTTGCTGCCGCACACCTGTAAAGTAATACATCATTATACTTATCCCTGTCGCTGTCGCCGCCGCCGCTCTGCACTGCGCTCCTCCGGGTCTTCATGCTTCTTCCTGCTTCTTCCTGCTTCCTCCTCCGGCGGGCGCAGTCAATGATGTCATTGTCTGTGCGCCGGAGGAGGGAAAACATGAAGAAGCAGACAGAAGCATGAAGACCCGGAGGAGCACGGTGCAGAGCGGCGGCGACAGCGACAGGGTTAATTATGATGATGTATTACTTTACAGGTGTGCGGCAGCAAGGGGGCCCTGTATACCGATGGGGGGGGGGGGTCGGCGGCCTGTATACTGTATGACTCGTGTATAAGCCGAGGGGGGGACTTTTCAGCACATTTTTTGTGCTGATAAACTCGGCTTATACATGAGTATATACGGTAATTAAAAATGCCTGTTTTGTTGCATATACTGTACTTCTCTATATAAAACTGTTGTTTAAAAATACAATCATGATTCCTGTCATTTTTAAATTATTTTACCAATATTCGTAATTCACATTATTAATTGAACATGTAAAATCAGAGTATCTACATTTCCTTGTGTTTTTTTAAAATACATTTTGTCTAACATGGAAGGTTATAATAATAATAATAATATTTATATAGTGCCAACATATTGAGCACATTGAAACTCCGGCCATGGAGGTGATGCTGAAATCTTCAGCTCCATGGAGAGCGGCGACTTCACTACGCAATTTGCATAAGTACCTGGGACAGCTCCTCATTGAGGACGCTGCCCAGCAATGTACTTACGCTAATTTCGTAGGTACCGTGCTCTCACAGGCAGGACCCGCCAGCTTTCACTGTACATTACAGAAAGCCGACAAATGCCGGCAATTCTGAAATTTGGCCATTTAGCCCCTGAACTACCAATGATTTTAGGCATCATGTCTCTAGGGAGGGTGGTCACTCCCTAGAGACATGGTGCCAACATATTTGCCACATATTAACCCTTTATTACTGGGGTTCATTACCGCATATGCAGCATCTGTGCTTATATGCCGCACAAATGCTGCATATGCAATTTAACCCCAAAAAATATACAAAAGTCCCCATCAGCTGGGTGCTTATTAATCATCTTGCACCGCTGACACAGCAGTACAAGATGATTACTTTATTGTACTGGCAAAGCGGGAAATCTTTGACAGCCGCAGAGCTTAAATTTCCCAACAAATGCTGCCCGCGGTCCTTCAGGACCACGGACAGCATCACAATCATGCAGCACACACGCAATCACACTTCACAATCGCACTAACATACATACAGCCAGCCACACTCACCACACTCGCACCACACACACCCATGAACACGCACAGCACTCGCATCACTGTCGTGACGCTCCGTATTTGATGCATGACAGTGTGCCTTCAACCTAAAGGTACTGTTACACACAGAGATATATTGCTTGCAACTCACTGGTTGCAGTGAAATCATGGACACATTGTTTCATTTTGTTGCCGTATACAAAATGGAACAATGCGTCCATGATTTCACTGCAACCAGTGAGTTGCAAGCAATATATCTCTGAGTGTAATGGATGGTACCTTTAGGTCACTTCCAGAGCGAAGAGAATGGGTAGGGTGATAGACAGAGATGAGGGAGGAGATGTAGGGGAATGCTTCACTGTGAAGAGCTTTGTGGGTAGGAACAAGCAGTTTGAATTTGATCCTATAGTGTACAGGCAGCCAGTGCAGTGATTGGCATAGAGCAGAAGCGTTCGAGTATCAGTTAGCTAGGTAGGTGATCCTGGCTGCTGCATTAAGAATGAACTGGAGTGTGGAGAGTCTAGAGCAGGGAAAGCCAATTAAAAGAGAATTACAATAGTCAAGGCGGGAGTGAATCAGGGCCACAGTGAGGATTTTTGTGGTTTCCAAGGTGAGAAAGGGGCAAATTTTTGAGATGTTCTTCAGGTGCAAGTGGCAAGACCGGGCAAGAGATTGTATATATGGGGTGAAGGAAAGATTAGAGTGAAACATAACACCCAGACAGCGAGCCTGCTGACTAGGCGTTATTGTGGTGCTGCACACAGAGAGAGATGTCATATTTAGGGAGGTTAGTGGAGGGCGGGAGCAAAAGAAATTCTGTTTTGGAGAGGTTGAGTTTCAGATAGAAAGTGGACATGATATTGGAAACTGACAGTCATTGGTGTTCTTTATTAGAGCGGCAGTAAGGTGGGGGAAGAAGTGTATAGTTATGTGTCATCAGCATAAAGATGGTACTGAAAGCCAAATCTGCTGATGGTCTGTCCAATCGAGGCCGTGTAGAGAGAGAAGAGGTCCAAGGACTGAAACCTGAGGAACTCCAATAGTAAGAGGAAGAGGGGAGGAATTGGAGCCAGTAAATGATACACTGAAAGAGCAGTCAGAAAGATAGGAAGAGAACCAGGAGAGAGCCATGTCCTTGATGCCGATGGAGTGCAGCATGGAGAGTAGGAGATGGTGGTCAACAGTGTTGAAGGCTGCAGAGAGATCAAGAAGGATAAGCAGTGAGTAGTCACCATTACGTTTTGCTATCAGAAGGTTGTTGGTCACTTTGGTGAGAGCAGTTTCTGTAGAATGTAGGGGGCGGAAACCAGACTGTAATGTGTCTAGAAGAGAGTGAGTGGAGAGGTAATGGATGAGGCGGGAGTAGACCAGGCGCTCCAGGAGTTTAGAGATGAAGGGAGATTGGAGACTGGTCTGTAGTTATTTGTTCAGGATGTGTCAAGAGAAGTTTTCTTTAATAATGGAGTAATGGTTGAGTGTTTGAAGGAGGCGTGGAAGATACCAGAACAGAGGGAGAAATTGAAGATTTTGGCTAGATGAGGGGTAACCACCGGAGAGAGAGAGTGGAGTAGGTGTGAGGGGATGGGGTCAGCAGTGCATGTGATGGGACGAGAGGAAGAGAGGAGCCTGAAGACTACTTCTTCTGTGACTGGGTCAAAAGTGGAGAGTGAGCCGGAGGAAATGTGGGGAGAGGTAGGGGTAACAGCGATTTGAGACTGGGAGTTGATTTCCTGACGGATGTTTTCTATTTTCTCTGTGAAGTAAGAAGCCAGGTCATCAGCACAGTGGTCAGTGATAGGGGCCTGTACTTTAGGACTGAGGAGAGAGTGAAAGATGTCAGAGTTTTTTTGGGTTGTTGGATTGTGGGGAGATCAGGGTGGTGAAGTAAGATTGTTTGGCGAGGTGAGAAGCAGAGTTGTAAGTTCCCAGCATGAATTTATAGTGAATGAAGTGTTATGGAGTGCGGCTTTTCTTCCATAGACGTTTAACTCCTAGAGCACCGCTGGAGGAATCAGGTTATAAAACATTGGAAAGAATTTTATTAGAAGATTTATCTGTCTTCAGCAGCATTAATATCAGAATGTACACACTTGAAGTACATATGCTGGAAGTGAAAGGGTCAGCAGCACCTGTCTACTCTGAAAGTTGTGCTAAGGGCTCATGCAAACAACTGATTTTTTCACGGATAGCACTCATACACATAATATTCTATGTGCCTGTTCACATGTACCTTTCTTTTTTCCTCAGACCAAGTGATCTGAAGAGAAAAATCCAAAACATGTCTGCTTTTGATCCAAGTGTATAAAGATGGAAATTAAATTAAGATTAGGAACACCCATGTATTTGAGTAATCATATCATGTGCCTCATTCACACATCAATATTTTTGCATCAGCTTGCATGCCAAATATGCTTGTATGCCTAAGCAGAAATGGAATTTACGGAGAAAAACTACAGGGTGGGCCATTTATATGGACACACCTAAATAAAATTGGAATGGTTGGCGATATCAACTTCCTGTTTGTGGCACATTAGTATATGGGAGAGGGAAAATGTTTCCAGATGGGTGGTGACCATGGCGGCCATTTTGAAGTTGGCCATTTCGATCAAACTTTATTTTTCTAATGGGAAGAGGGTCATGTGACACATGAAATGAATTGAGATTTTGATAAGAAAAACAATAGTGTGCTTGGTTTTAACGTAACTTGATTCTTTCATGAGTTAGTTACAAGTTTCTCTCTGTTTACAGCCATTGATATGTCGCAGAGGTTAACATGTGAGGAGCGGATAGAAATTGTGGTGACGTCTGGTGAACTCAGTAGCCAAGTCATTGCAGCAGATTTCAATGCAAGACACCCTACGAGACCACCCATCTCCCATGCTAAGTTAGCAAACTGCCTTCCAAATTTCGTGAAACAGATTCAGTTTGGATTTGCCAAAATGTTGACTCAAGAAAACTGTCACTAATGCAGAAAAATCAGTGGCTATCCTAGCTTCATTCAGCAAAAGCCCATAGCGTAGCTCTCGCCGCATGTCATTGGAGAGTGGCATCAGTCGAACATCCCTTCGGCAGATATTAGCTACTCACAAATGGCACCCTTACAAAATCCAGCTGCTGCAGTATCTCAACAGGGATGACCCAAATCGGCGCACTGAATTTGCAGAATGGGCAAAACAAAAATTGAAACAGGACCCTCAGTTTACACTGAACATTATGTTCAGTGATGAGGCAAACTTTTTTGTGAATGGTGAAGTTAACAAACAAAACCACCGCTATTGGTCTGACACTAACCCACAGAGGATAGATCCCTCCAAGACTGTCGGAACACAAACATTGATGGTATGGTGTGGTATATGGGGTACAAAGATAGTGAGGCCATTCTTTTTTTTTTTTTTTTTTTTTTTTTTTTTTTTTAAAACCATTACTTTTTATTGAAATTATGTCAGAGTAACCATACACAACCAATATATTTAACATTTGGAAAGACAACACAAAGGGATTAGAGGGGAAGGGAAAGAAAGGGGGGAGCCGCCTCTGTGTGCAGGTGTATGGAAAAGGATAGCCGGTATCTCAGAGACTAGTCAGGTAGCTGCTGTTAGTGCGGTACATGATAAACAGAGGTAATCCATGGGTCCCACCATGTCAAAATTTTGTTCTTTCTGGAAAGATCATGGGCAAGAATTCTTTCGTAATTGTAGTGCATGTCTAGTTGAGTCACCAATTCTGACCTGGAGGGTGTTGTGGGGAGCTTCCAATGTCTGGTGATGCATTGTCTGCCAGCTATCAGGACATTAGTAACTATGGGTTGGTACAGCTTCGGAATCTCTACAACACCCATCCTCAGTAACGCCATTTGACCATTTAGGGTGATCGGGAGACCCGTCACCTTTGTTAAGACCTCCTGCACAGCCGACCAGAACCTCTGAAGTTTCGGGCAATCCCACCATACGTGAACTAAGTAGCCTGTCTGACCACATCCCTTCCAACACAACCTGGAAGAGGTTTTACCAAATTTGGCAAGTTTGGACGGGTAGATATACCAGCCCAATTGGATTTTTTTTGCTTGTTCGAGGTGGTTAACACAGGAAGTGAATCTGGAAGCATGGTTTGTAGCCAGTTGCCAAGTTCTAGTTGGGGCTGTGAATGAGAGGCCCTAGTGGGGCCATTCTTCATCAATAGAAAGCTCTTTGCTGGATATTTGACATTGCTACATGATAATGTGTTGCCCTCTTTATGCACTGAAGATGGCACGTTCCCTGAGTTTTTCCAACAAGATGGTGCACCACCACATTATGGGTGTCAGGTCCGAGCATTCCTACATGAACAGTTTCCTGAAAAGTGGATTGGTCAACATGGGCCAGTTGATTGGCCACCAAAGTCTCACGATCTGACCCCCTTAGACTTTTATCTTTGGGGTCATTTGAAGGCAATTGTCTATGGTGTGAAGATACGAGATGTGCAGCATCTGAAACAACGGATACTGGAAGCCTGTGCTAGCATTTCTTCCGCGTTGTTGCTTATCAGTGTGTCAAGAGTGGGAGAAGAGGGATGCATTGACAATCCAACACAATGGGCAGCAGTTTGAACACATTTTATAAGTGGTCATAAACTTGTAAATAACTCATGAAAGAACAAAGGTACAGTAAAACCAGGCACACCATTGTTTTTCTTATGAAATTCTTAGTAAGTTTGATGTGTCACATGACCCTCTTCCCATTGAAAAAAATTAAGTTGGAACCAAAATGGCCAATTTCAAAATGGCCGCCATGGTTACCACCCATCTGGAAAAGTTTTCCCCCTCCCATATACTAATGTGCCACAAACAATAAGTTGATATTTCCAACTATTCCCATTTATTTAGGTGTCCATATAAATGGCCTACCCTGTATAATTGAAAGACTGACACCGGATCTGTGTTTTGGAGATGAAATCCTGATCAAAAATAATGGTTTTAGGATGAAGCTTAAGATGTTTAGCTATCTTAAACCTTTCTTGTCAATCAATTACTAACAACTCATGGTATCCTCTTTATTAATTTTGCAACATCACTTTATTTTTACTCCAAGATTTTATTCCTACGCGTCATCGTACACCTAGTGTTGGAAACATGGGAATGGAAGAGATAGACTTATCATATGATATTATAACTGCAGAGGTAATATGACTAAAAAGACTAACCATCAGTTAAGCATATGCTATACTCTAGGTACTACTGTTTAATATACATTTAATATATCTTTTCAGAAAAACCATATTGAAAATCACTTGGCTATCTGTAAGAACCAAGAAGGTGAAAGTGAACATAGAAATCTAAACTACAGCCCATCTGTGCCAACTCTGGGCAATAAATCTGTAAGAAAACATCTTAGTAACTTTTTAGCTATGACTGTTTTAATTCTATTAAATTATTTTGGGTTACCGGCCAAAGAGGATCCTGGTAGTCGAGGGCAAGGCAGCCCTTATTCCGCTCAGCTTGCCATGGCCAACTACCTAGTTCAAAAGTTCAGTTCAGGATTACCCAAAGTGAGGGCTGAAGTACACACAGAGTCAATTAAACTTTCCAACAAAGGTTTACTCAAACAGCATCATGAAACACAGGCACCAAGATTTAACATGCTTTCTCAAGGACTTTCACAATAACCAAATTTAGTGCAGACTGCTCCCTCCATCCCAGTGTCTCCAGGCTCTTGCCAACAAGTTCAGCATTATGGTATAGAGATGAGCCACCACCCTAGTGTTTGACTTCGATTCGTCGAATTGGGATTGTGTTCGTCGAATGTTCGTCGAACACCGTCGAACACCATTGAAAACAATGTACGACAAATACATAGAAAACACCTTTTAGGTGTCCAAAAGGTGACAAACTACTCAGAAGACACAACAAACACATGGAAAAGTGACAAGTACATATAAAAATGCAAAAAGGAAAGAGCTGGATGAGTAAAAGGAGGATGAGACACAAGATATAGGCATGCCATGCCCTTCTAAAATCATGTAAAACACAGCAAGGGGACTCCAACAAGAGTCTCCATTTTTTCCAAAAATTTGGGCACAGACACCACTTAAGTGGCATCAATTGCCCCAGAGTTGCAAGCTTAAAATGGTTGGTGAAGTGACTTTCATGCAGCACATTCAAAAATCTACAAGCCTTTAGTCTCCCCATGTGATCTGTATGATTTGTCACCAAAATCTAAGTAGAAGTTGCGCCTTCCTGGACATAGACGAAGTACTGGAAGCACGTCAACAACTGCATCCGCAGCCACAACTCTGCCTCTGAGCAAAAGTCGTAGTGGCTCTGCAGCTCGCATGGGCTCTAAGCCTTGCCTAGCCTGGGCCTTTTTTGACATCGCCAAAGATCTCCCAACTCATGTCATCTGAAAGGTTTGGCACCAATCTCTGAGTAGAGGCCAAAAACGCAACAGTTTGCGTACTTCATGCATGAACCGACAGATGGATATGAAGCATAAGTCGCAGTGGGAAGATCACTGTGCTACAATGCAGCCTAGCGGCTCGGGCCAAGCACCGTCTGCCCCATCAAGTGCATTTGCGGCCTCTTCATCCTCTGTATAACAGTCAAATGAACACTGCACACTCACAATGTAGTTCAAGTGAACATGGTGGTTTATTCTGTGCGACAAAAAAAACAGAATAAACCACCACCTTCACTTAAACTACATTGTGAGTGTGCAGTGTTCATTTGACTGTTATATCATCTTGTCGTAGAACCCCTACACTGGCAACTCGGACTATACCCCTTTGGTGTGCACGCCACTCACCTACATTTACTCTTCATCCTCTGTCACTATGGGGACAGCAGTCACACATGCTTTTGGATGCAGATCTTCCACCTCTTTACCCGCAACTGTCAGTGTGATTGGCAGGTCGTCAGTTCTTCTGGAAGTGGAAACACCTGCTGGTGTTGAGCGCTCTCCGACATCGAGAGCACCACCACCTTTGGATGAAGGCAACATAATATCTCCGCCTGCACCTTCCTCACAGACCAACACTTTGCCGGGGACACCCATACTCAACCCCATCTCAGCACAGCAGCCAGCCCTCGGTCCCTCAGATGTGGACAAGTAAAATACCATTTCCTCCTAGCCATGACAAAGCTAAGAGGCTGAATTTCACCATCTGCCAGCTGTTGGCTACAGAAATGCTGCCTTTCCATCTGGAGGACACAGAGGATTTTCGAGACCTTATGTCCATCACAGTGCCCAAGTACCAGATGCCCTGTCACCACTACTTCTCAAAGAAAGCTGTGCCTGCGCTACACCAGCATGTCGCACACAACATCACCGCTTCCTTGGAAAACTGTGTGTGACAGGGTGCATTTCACCACAGACACTTGGACGAGTAAGCATGGACAGGGGCGTTACACGACGGAGACTGGACACTGGGTAACTATTGTGACAGCAGGAGAAGGGGCTGCTGTCCAAGTCTTGCCATCCCCACGAGTTGTGCAGCAATCCTCTGTATGTAGAAGTTCCTCCACTGGTTATGCGTCCTCAACCTCGTCTCGATCCTCCACCTGCACCCAAACTTGTCTGGTAATGCCACCCGCATTCTAACTATACAGAAGGAATCCTGCACACCTTCTTACTATGCTGGCAGCAGGGCTCAACGTCATCAGGCGGTGTTTACGTTAAAATGTCTGGGAAATGTGAGTCACACAGCTGAGGAGTTGTGGTCGGCTGTGGAGACCGAGTTTCATCAATGGTTGTTTCCACTGAACCTGCAGCCAGGGAAGGGCGTGTGGACAATGCTGCAAACCTGGGTGCGGCCCTGCGCCAGGGCAATGTCACACATGTGCCTTGTATGGCTCATGTCTTGAACCTGGTTGTCCAGCAATTTTTAGCCCACTATCCCGGCCTAGATGGTCTTCTGCAGAGGGCACAGTCGCTGTGTGCTCACTTCCGCCATTCGCATCTCACAGCTCAACGACTTGCATCTCTACAGAAGTTTTTCGGCCTGCCAGTTCATCGGCTGAAATGCGATGTGCCAACACGATGGAATTCAACTCTGCACATGTTGCAGCGACTGTGGCAGCACCGACGAGCCCTGGTGCAATATGTTATGACGTATAGCCTGGGCCAACGAGATTCAGAGGAGGGGCAGATCACGATACAGGAGTGGTCTCAGATCCAGGACCTATGCACCCTTCTGCACAGTTTTGAAATAGCTACGAAGATGTTTAGTGCTGACGATGCCATTATCAGCATGACTATTCCGGTCATTTACATGCTGGAGCACACTTTAAACAGTATTCGGAGTCAGGTAATGGGACAAGAGGAGGGAGAGTAAGTACAGGAGCAGTCGTATGTGGAAAGGATAAGAAGATCTCCAAGGTCCAGACGGTCGGCAGCACCAAGGCTCCAGGCATGGGATGGTGGAGGAGAGGGATTAACGAGAGCGCATGGTAGTAGCCAAACTGTTGAGGAAATGCAGGAGCCGAGAAACAAATGGAGAACGAACTGGCGATGGGCATGGAAGGCTCATCAGATGAGGGAGACCTTGATCATATCTCTGTTGTGCGAGATTGGGGGGAGAGGGCAGAGGAAGGAAGCATGATTCTTACCTCACCGCCACCAACACAATAAGGGCTTGGGCCTCCTGGATGCTCAAGACACATGAGTGCCTTCTTGCTGCACTACGTGCAACATGACCCTTGGATTGTCAGAATTTGAAGTAATGCCGACTACTGGGTTGCTACACTCTTAGATCCCCGGTACAAGAGTAAATTTGGCTAAATACTTCCTGCCATAGAAAGGGATTCACCCATGCAGGAGTATCATCAGCAGAAGCTGTTACAGAATCTTAGATCTGCTTTTCAACAAAACACCAGTGGTGCACTTAGTGAACCTCACAGTTCTAACTTGCCAACCGTGGGACTGTCGAGTCATCACTCAATCTGTAACAGTTAACACTATATCTGGTGGTAACAGCATTTTTGTGGAATCGTTTCACCAATTTGTTAGACCATCCTTTGCAAGGCCAGAGGAGACAAGAAGTCTGACACATAGTCAACGCTTAGAGAGGATGGTACAGGAGTATCTCTAAGTGAACATCAATGCCATGACTGTGGAACTGGACCCTTGCTCATTTTTTGCTTCCAATCTGGAAAAATGGCCTGAGCTCGCCACTCACGCCTTGGAGATCTTGTCATGCCCCACAGCCAGCATTCTCTCTGAACATGTTTCAGCGCTTCTGGTGGTGTGCTGACGGATAAGCGCACATGGCTGTGTCCAGTGAAAGTGTAGACAGACTAACATTCATCAAGATGAACATGTCATGGAACCACAAGGACTTTTCTACCCCTGTGTCATCCTGAGTTGGGTCATCCTTTGCAATCTCAAAAAAGGCCCAGGCTAGGCAAGGCTTAGAGCCCATGTAACCTGAAGAAGAGCCACCACAACGACTTCTGCTCAGAGGCAGAGCTGTGGTTGAGGATGCAGTTGTTGACGTGCTTCCAGTACTCTGTCTCTGTCCAGGTTGGCGCAACCTAACTTCATCATCACTAGCATTTTCCTCCACCTCCTCTGCTGACTCTCATCGACTGGCTGACTGAGTTGACAGTAAGTGGGATCCCCAACCTCATAATCACCCTGTGTGCTCTCACACCCGTCGTCCTCAGAGCCAATTTCTTCCTGCCCTGACCGAAAAGTTAAGTTGTCGTTCCAATCAGGTATCTCAGTCTCACCAGCATCTTCCTCATTGTCTCCAGCAACAGGACTTACAGTTTGGGAATGAGGGTCTACATTATGCTTGCTTAGAACCTTCTTCATCTGGGCCTGGATCCAACTCACAAAGCTTCTGGGCATCAGTGCAGATCATTTCCTCGTCTGGACTCACAGAAGCTTTGGAGCAGACCTCTGATTCCCAGGCTATAGTATGAGTGAACAGCTTTGCATACTCAACCATCTGTCTTACCCCATACTCAGACGGGTGGCTGGAGACTTGGGAGCTGTGAGGAAGCAAGTGCGATTGGGGTGACACCTCTGAGGACTAGTGTATTTGTGATGTTGAAGTTCATTCAAGCATCTGCTCTTTTTGAAGCGATTGTCGTGTGACTCGTGTCCGTAAGAAAGGGATCATATCAGATTGTCCACGAAAAGAAGTAGACATCTTAGTTTGGCTTGAAGATGGTCTTTCTGCTGCAGATGTTACTGTTGGTTTACCACCTACCCCATGGACACAAACTTTTTTCCCTTTCCAACATGCCTGTTCCCCTTTCCACCAGCAGTAGGCCTTTTGCCACTCATTTTGTATGCGAACAAATTAGCAACTCTGCAGTTGTTGGCAATGAATAATTTGGATGGAAATCGAGCAGAACTGAGTGGCCAAACAATGCTACTAGGCCCAAACTATTACCTGGTCTAGATGCAGTTAAAAATTAGTATGAAATAGACAGGTGGTGTAGCTTGGTTCACAGCTGGACTACACCACTGACCTAACAGACACTGCTACTAGGTCCAAACTATTACCTGGGCTAGATGCAGTTAAACATTTGTATGAAATAGACAGGCGGTGTAGCTTGGTTCACTAGTGGGCTACACCACTGACCTAACAGACACTGCTACTAGGCCCAAACTATTACCTGGGCTAGATGCAGTTAAAAATTAGTATGAAATAGACAGGCGGTGTAGCTTGGTTCACAAGTGGGCTACACCACTGACCTAACAGACACTGCTACTAGCCCAAAAGGATTGCCTGGGCTAGCTGCAGTAAAAAATTGGCTACTGGATAGACTGGCGGTGTAGCTTACTTTATAGCTGGGCTACCCTGCTGACTACCAGACACTGCTACTAGCACAAAAAGATTGCCTGGGCTAGGTGCAGTAAACAATTAGCTACTGAAGACAGGTGGTGTAGCTTTCTTCACAGCAGTGCTACACTACCTGCCCAAAAAGATTGCCTGCACTAGATTTGGCTAGATGCTGTGAAAAACATTTGCATATCACTAGCATCACCTGCCTGCAAAAACTGCGAGGAACTGCTCTGACCTAGCCCTCAAGAGGCTGAAATTACAACTAGTCCCTACTTCTATGAAGTAGCCTTCAAAAGGGCTGATATTCCAATTAGTCTCTACTCCCTAAACCTATCTTTCATTGCCCCTTTACAACACCTACAGGTAACAGGTTTTCCACAGGTAACTTACTGGCTGCAGTGAAATCATGGAGACATGGTTCTATCTTGTTGCTGTGTACAAATGGAACTATGTCTCCATGATTTCACTGCAGCCAGTAAGTTACCTGTGGAAAACCTGTTACCTGTAGCTGCGTGTAAAGGGGCCATAAGTCACACTTTATAGTGTCCACAGCAGCAGTAGCAGTGCGTGACTGACACACAACTGCAGCACTGAAGTAATGGCGGTGATGGGGAAAATGGCCGGGTCTTATAGGGCAAGGACATGTGACATACACAGCCATTGACACATGCCCCTGCTTGTGTGCAAAAAATGCACTTTGCTGTGTGTGTGATTGGCTGACAGCCTGCACCGCCCCACTGTTTATACGGTTAGAAAAAAAAATGGAGATCGCCATTATTTCAGCAGCACTGATCTAAACCCCGCCCCCCTCCCCCGGGACTCTATACACTGAAACTGGTTCTTAACATTCAATAACAGTATTACTATGAAAAGCCAGTTACGCTTTTGGTGAACGAAGCATTATCAAACATAACCTCGAACTGCCAAATTTGAAGCTAATTGTTCGCATTCGCCCAATGACTCGAACATCGCCCAATACAGGTCAAATTTGTGATTGCCGAACATTTCGAATCGAACACTGCTCATCTGTATTATGGTATTCCTCTGCAAATTCATTAAGTCTGTCTTGGTTCCCTCACAATTCTTCTCATATGGATCTACTCCTCAGAAACTGTTAGGCCACCTTCTAGACTGACATTCCTTTACCGCCAGCACCTTTTCTCTAGTAAGCCCATCACACCCATATCGGAGGGATCAGTCGCTTCCCAAGAAGCCGCCTGGGACAGGGGTTGGATATCAGCACTGGGTGAGTGATTCTCGCCTGTGTCTTTGGCCCTCCTCCTAGTTGCCCAGACTCGCTTCTCGGGGGGACCCAGAGGGCCTGATTAAATTAGATGAAGGGGCTTTAATTTCCCATTGCTTCTGATTTTCTCTCTTTACTGGAGGACTCTCCTCCTGATTTTACACCAGAAACCCTTTTATAAACTGAGCTCCACCCCTAAGGAGTATCAATAATTATTATTAACAACCTTACATTACTATGGGAGACTGGGGAGCAGTCTTTGCCTTCAGGCACTAAGTGGCTACTTACCCATCATTAAGTATACAACTTTCAAATACAAACATAATGTACCCCTTTTGTAGCAGGGTGATGGTACCCTAGACTCTATTACATCTTGAAACCACCCAGCGGTACCGCCAGGCATTTGCATGATAACACAAAATAACCACATTATCGCGTTATAATACAATTTAAATGTATGTTCATTAAACACATAAAAACTGGTTCAACGCAATGTCCACATTCTAGATAAAAGAAAACACAGAGAACATGGGGGAGTTCCAGTTCCATATGAGTCTTTTCTCTTGGACATCCTTAGAATTTTGCAAACAAGTGCAAGAAGCTCAGGGTCCGTTTTAGTCTATTTCTTGGGTATTTAATTGGACATTGTAAAGAAGCACATGAAGCACAGGTACCATTTGAGTATATTTCTTGGATACATCCTTAAACATTGCAAGCAATCCAGAGGTTGACTAACCCCTGCGATTCTCTCCTCCTCTTTTTACGACCTGCACTCCAGAGGTTTGTTACATCCAGCTGCCCAGGTACAAGGGTAAGAGGGTAGTCCATGGAGATAGGGCCAGTCCATTAGGAATAGGGTCAAAGTTCAAAAGTCAAACAGGCAGTCGATTGGGGCAGGAAAAGGGGCAAGGCAGTCTATAACAGTAACAATCCATAAGAAGCAGTGGCTCACTTCAGCGTTCATTTCTCCATAATCCATGAGAGAATTGTTAAACGAATTATAAGAATGACCCGCACCACTGCCTACGACTTTGGAGGTCTGGTTAAGCCACAACTGCCTATGGAGGTAACACAGGACCTGTCCCACTTCAGAATCGTGGTGCCGTGCCTTTGTTACAAAGTCCCAAAGTTCATTTGAAATAATAGTAGGAAACCCTCACCGTCCAGGGTACCGTCCATTATAGGTATTATCCTATTTATGTAGGACCCAACAAAAGATTTACGACGCACATTAACCTTGATAGAGGAATTTGGAGGCTTTGCGGTGCTCAAAGTTAACAAGAACAAATGCGAAATTTTGTTTCTCAACAGTGTGAGGAGATCAGGGCAGTAAACGGAGTTGTATGGGACCGCACCACTGCCTACACTTTGGAGGTCTGGTTAAGCCACAACTGCCTATGGAGGTAACACAGGACCTGTCCCACTTCAGAAATCGTGGTGCGTGGCTTTGGTTACAAAGTCCCAAAGTTCATTTGAAATAATAGTAGGAAACCCTACACCGTCCAGGGTACCGTCCATTATAGGTATTACCTATTTATGTAGGACCCAACAAAAGATTTATGACGCACATTAAACCTTGATAGAGGAATTTGGAGGCTTTGCGGTGCTCAAAGTTAACAAGAACAAATGCGAAATTTTGTTTCTCAACAGTGTGAGGAGATCAGGGCAGTAAACGGAGTTGTATGGGATTCCGGTGGCGAAAACATCAATTAAATATCTGGGGATTCACCTGGGCCATACTGCGAATATGGTGTATAGCCTAAACTCCACACCTCTGTTTTCTTTAATGGAAAAGCGGTTGCGAGGTTGGAGTGGTCTACCATTGCCCATGTTGGCTAAAAATCATCTAATTAAAATGAGGTGCTTTCCGAGATTGTTTTATCTCCTACAGATGATTCCTCTACTGCTTAAACATAGGGACATCAGTAGACTACATAAGGTGTTCACATCTTTCCTCTGGAGGGGAAGGAAGGTTAGGATTAGCTTTAACACTCTGATGCAACTGCCCGAACGGGGAGGTTTGAACACCCCCAATATCAGAGTATTTAACTTAACTTGCCTCATTAGGCATGTACTAGATTGGTTGAGCAGGTCAGAGAGGCACTCAGACCCAAAGCTGGAGGGAGAGTTTTGTAGCCCTTGGGCATTGGCCTCGCTGTTGCATGCCCCCATGTCTTGTGTAAGCATTAAAATAAAAATGTCAGTGGTGTTTCGAGACACGCTAGCAACCTGGAAAGCAGTCAGGAAAAAGATGGGACTTTCTTGGAGAGTGTCTAAATTTCTGGACCCTTGGGCACATCCGAATTTTAAGCTTGGTAGGGAAAATAAGCTCTTTAGGGAATGGAAAGAGAAAGGGGTTAGACAACAGAAATTTAATGTATGTGGCGGACAGGACATGGATGACCGAGAGAGAAGTGGTGGAACGATTTAACCTTGGCCCTTTTCAGAGTATACAGTATTCTCAGTTTAAAAACTATGTTATGAATGAGCTATGTGAGATCAAGCAGATAAGATTCTACAAGGATGGTCAGTATTGAAAACAAATGTGATTAATGAGAACTGGAGGGATACTCAATACAGAATAATCCGCAGGACCATATATGTAACACAGGGGAGTGGAGGAGGGAGAAGGTCTTGCCCGAAGTGCCTAGAGGAACGCACTGATATGTTTCACACTTAATCCCTCTCCTCCACCATCCCATGCCTGGAGCCTTGGTGCTGCCGACCGTCTGGACCTTGGAGATCTTCTTATCCTTTCCACATACGACTGCTCCTGTACTTACTCTCCCTCCTCTTGTCCCATTACCTGACTCCGAATACTGTTTAAAGTGTGCTCCAGCATGTAAATGACCGGAATAGTCATGCTGATAATGGCATCGTCAGCAGTAAACATCTTCGTAGCTATTTCAAAACTGTGCAGAAGGGTGCATAGGTCCTGGATCTGAGACCACTCCTGTATCGTGATCTGCCTCACCTCTGAATCTCGTTGGCCCAGGCTATACGTCATAACATATTGCACCAGGGCTCGTCGGTGCTGCCACAGTCGCTGCAACATGTGCAGAGTTGAATTCCATCGTGTTGGCACATCGTATTTCAGCCGATGAACTGGCAGGCCGAAAAACTTCTGTAGAGATGCAAGTCGTTGAGCTGTGAGATGCGAATGGAGTTGTAAATTAATACAAGACTTTTGGGCTAGGGTTAGGCGCTTAGTTAAGGAGATATGTGAGGGAACCTGGGCACTAGATCCATACTTTTGGATTTTCATTATGAAGGGGAGGGGTTTGAAGGAGATGGTGCAGGACAATTGGGGCAAAGACACAAATTAGTCCACAGTGTTTTGATTTTGGCAAAAAAATGACATTGGATAACAGAGACGGCTCCTACCGTAAAGGAAGTGATGATTGCTCTAAACCACATGACGTATCTAGACAAGCTGGATACAGAGCGACACAAAATGAAATTGACTGAGAATTTTTCTACTAAATGGAGGCAGTTCTTAGAGAGGAAGTGCTCTCGGGACAACATTATCAGGGTGGTACAGCATTTTATACAATCCAAATGGTACTTACTTGATGACATTCAAGGCACATTGTGGGTTTTGAGAATTTAGGTTGTTGGTTCAAAATATTACTGAATCAAGATTCGTAACTGTTGGGAACAATGCTATCGGGGATGCTAACAGAGCTGTTCAGAGTGAGGGGATTTTATAGCTTGACAAGTGAAAGATTACTTATGCTGCATATATTGCTGTATTGCATTGGGGGAGGGAGGGGTTTTGTTCCTTTTGTTTTTCTCTGTTCGTGTCCTGTTTGTAAAGTATTGACATGAAGCGTCGGTTTATTTGCACTGAATATGGCAAAATTGTTTAATGATTGTTAAAAAAAAATTTAAAAATTCCGTCATTCTTGAGAGATATGGGGGAGTTTTAACAAATATGTTGACAGAATTGAATGGCTAGCATCGGCATGGAGACTTTGTATACTCGCCTTCCCCAGGAACATGAAACAGTGGCGGTAAAAAACTTGTTGGAAAATCTGGGAACAGATAGCGTTTTTTATGTTTTTTTTTACCAATTGTTTGCAGTTCGTGTTATCCAGAAACATGTTTAAATTCCTTGACAAATGTTTTTTGCAAATAGGCGGAACTGCGATGGGCACTCTTGTAGCTTGTGATTTTGCTAATATTTTTTTAAGTGAACTTGAAGAGCGGTGCGTGTATGCTGGGTCTATTTTTGGCATTACATGGACGACATTTTCATGGTTTGATATGGTTCCGAGGAGGAATTAAAAAACTTTGTCATCTATTTCAATCAGAATACTATGAATATGTTGTTCACGTACGCCTTTGGTGATAAAAAAATTTAAATTTTTAGACGTAGCCTTTTTAGACGTACCGGTACAGGGTAAATAGGGGAGTTTGGTAACCAGCGTGCACAGAAAAAATACCACAACTAACCCATTGTTACATTACCATAATGCCCACCCGGTTTCACACTAAAAAAAAGCCTTACATATAGTCAATTTGTAAGACTCTGCAGGATAAACAACACCGAGGCTTTGTATTCACAACAAAAAGTGGAATTCAAAATACGACTATGTGAACAGGGTATCTGGAGAAATTGGTAATGGATTCTATTTCAATAGCAGACAACTTGGATAGGGCTTCCCTGTTAATGAGTAAAAACAAACAAAAATTAAAATGTGACAGCAATCATGTAATTTATGTTGTCACTTGTGTCTATGGGCTACAATATGTGGGGCATACAATACAGTCATTACTAGCCCCTATGAATGGCCATAGACACGATGACAAAAATGGGATTCTTTAACACCTTAGTGACGGCCCACTGTATATATACACCGGCAAAACAGGGTCCTTATTCTGTTAGGACGTGAAAATAAGTCACAACAGAAAAGGCCCTCTAGTGCCACCCAGTGGCCGAAAATCTCCGAGGTTTCAGCTACCAAGGGTAGCTGAGACCCTGCAGATTATGAATCGGGCCGGTTTTTACCGGTACCCGCCATGTGATCACAGTTATACCCCGTATACCGGTGTATAACTGTGATCACATAAATATAGTTAATTGCCGATGAAAACAATGATTTCTCTGTCATGCCACAGGATCACACCTGTGGCATGACAGAGAAATGTCTTTCCCTGCCCTCCGGTACCGGAACACAGCCCCCGGTACCGGTACTCGGCACCCACCCCCTCCCCTCCTCCTAAAATGCAGCCGCAGCGCTTCAGAAGCAGCGCTGGCAGCCGCCTGCAGGCCCCTGCTGCGTATTCCTCACTGATGTGACATCCCCTCAGTCCCCTCAGCACCACCCCCAGCTCCGGTCCTCACCCGCTGCCGCCGCACCCGCCGCTGACATCGTCATCTCCCTCCCATCTGAAATGTCAGATGGGAAGGAGATGATCGATCCCCTGGTCACTCCCCTGTCACCCCCCAGTCACCCCTGTCACCCCCCGGTCATCCCCACATACTTACCGGCCGGGATCTTCTTTGATCCTGCCCCCTGCGCCTCTTCTTCCTGGTCTGTGTCAGGCGCACGCGCAGACAGAACAGAAACTGCTCTGTCTGCCAGGGGACTGACAGCTCATGATCGCGGTGAGGTCATGTCAGGTCAGGATCCTTGGTTCACAAAGGGTCAATTGTGGTCCCATCATGGGGTCATAATTGACCCTTTGTGAACCAAGGATCCTGACCTGACATGACCTCACTGAGATCATGAGCTGTCAGTCTATGCAGAGACTGCATTGTCTGCTATTAGACTGACAGCTCATGATTGCAGTGAGGTCATGTCAAGTCAGGATCCTTGGTTCACAAAGGGTCAATTGTGATCACAATTGACGCTTTGTGAACCAAGGATACTGGCCTGACATCACCCTACTGAGGTCATGACCTGTCATTCTCCTGGAAGAATGCCAGCTTTTATAGCATATGGGGGACGCCCCCATATGCTGTAAAAGACTGGAAATCATCGAGGGACCTCCCACTGAACTACGTCGGACCTTCCTGCTGGACTACGTCGGACCTTCCTACTTGACTACGTGGGATGCCAAAGAATAATAAAGATGGGGTCTAAATAGTGTCTGTGTTTTTTTTCTAATAAAAATATTTTTTTCTGTCTTGTGTCTTCTTTACAATTTACTAGGGATTCTTAATGGCCCGGTCTAATATTGGCCAGACATTAAGAATCTCGGGCTTAGTGCCAGCTGCAAAAAAGCTGACATTAACCCCTTATTACCCAGTCTGCCACCGTTACACGGCAGCTGAGAGAGCTGGATACGGCGCCAGAAAATGGCACTTCTATGAATGCGCCATTTTCTGTGGCAGCTGCGGACTGCAAATCGCAACGGGGTGGGGTGGGAGGGGGTAAATAGGCCAGAAAGCTTGGGCCTCCCTACGATGAGGATTCCAGCCCGAGCTGCCTAGTTGTACCTGGCTGGCCCAAAAACATGGCGAAGCCCACGCCGTTTTTTTTTTTTATTATTATTTCATGAAATAATTAAAAAGAAAAGGGCTTCCCTATATTTTTGGTTTCCAGCTAGGTAAAACTAAGCAGAGAGGGTTGGTGGCAGCCCATAGCTGCCTGCTGTACCTGGCTGGACCAAAAATATGGCGAAGCCCCACGTCATTTTTTTAAAAAATTTAATAAAGAAATACTAAAAAAAAATGCAGGAAAGGAGACAACCAGGACACGGTGTCTCCGGATCTTGTGCACATGCTCTAAAAGTGAGAAATTGTGTGAAAAAAAGAAAATGTTCAATATGACGTTATCAAATTCTGTGAAGTAACTGTAGGTTCTAAATGCTCACTATACCCCTAGATATAATCCTTGAGGCATCTAGTTTCCAAAATGGGGTCACTTGTGCGGGAACTCTAATTTTTAGGCACACAGGGGCTCTCCATACGCGACATGGTGTCCGCTAACTATTGGAACTAATTTTCCATTCAAATTGTTAGCGGACACCATGTCGCATATGGAGAGCCCCTGTGTGCCTAAACATTGGAGTCCGCCACAAGTGACCCCATTTTGGAAACTAGACTAGATGCATAATGAGTACTTTCAACCGCCAGGTGCTTCACAAATTAGTCCATAAAAAGGAAAAACAAAAGATTTTTGTGAAAAAAAGTACTTTTTCATTTTTACGGATCAAGAGACAGATGGGTGTTAGCGCTCGGATTACAGCCAGACAATGCTCACAAGATATTTACCTCAAGGCTTTATTAGATCAGTGTAGAATTCCAATTCTCCACAACGCGTTTCTGCGCTTAGTGCGCCTTTCTCAAGTGGTTCTTGAGAAAGGCGCACTAAGCGCAGAAACGCGTTGTGGAGAATTGGAATTCTACACTGATCTAATAAAGCCTTGAGGTAAATATCTTGTGAGCATTGTCTGGCTGTAATCCGAGCGCTAACACCCATCTGTCTCTATTTTACACTTGCACGCCTTCCCCTCCGGGAAGCGCGAGTCTGAGCAGCTCGGCTCCCGGACCTTGCTCAAAACTACACGCCACCCTCATCTGCGTGCCACGCCTCTCACTGACTCGCACAACGAAGGAACACAGCACAGCCCACGTTGTCGGATCCCCACGAGTTGGAGGCCTCGTCAGCTTGCCCCTCGCTCACCAGCCAGCGAGTCGCTTCCCGACTCGCACGAACAAGGACTGCAGCACGTCCCCTCCTGCTTGGCACATCCGACCCGGAGGTCACGCTTAATTGTTCCCCGCTCGGCGGTCAGTTGTGCGACCCAGGCACAACGTAATCAGGTGAGCACTTGGGTAATTTAACCGCTTTGAATTACATTTGATCAAGCAGTTTGGCGCAACCTGTTTTAATTTTTACGGATCAGTTTGTGAAGCACCTGGGGGTTCAAAGTGCTCACTATGCATCTAGATAAATTCCTTGGGGCGTATAGTTTCCAAAATGGGGTCACTTGTGGGGGAGCCCCAATGTTTAGACACATAAGGCTATGTGCACATCTGACGTTTGTGCATCTCTGCAGTCCGTCCAAAAACCTGTTTTTTTTTAGCAGAAACTGAGTTTTCTGTGCTCAGCAGTGTCCCTCGTTTTTTGCTCGTTTTCCGCCCGGTTTTACAGCGTTTTTCTCGGCGGTTTTCTCGGCGGTTTTGAAAACTGAGTTTTTTGTGCACTTGATCAGCTGAAACCGCTGGAAAAACGGAGGAAAGAAGTCACTTGCTCTATTTTTGGAAAACCGGTGGAAAAACTCAGTTTTGACTGAGAAAACTCAGTTTTAACTGAAAACGACCAGAAGAAAACCGTTCTAGTGAAGACAGAGTTTTCTAAAATCCATTGACTAGCATGTTAATCCAACCGGAGGATAGGATTAACATAAATTAACATAAAACTGAGCGGAAAACGCCGACGGAAAACGTCCAAAAGCAGCCCACAAAACGACTGATGTGCACATACCCTAAGGGCTCTCCATACGTGACATGGTGTCCACTAACAATTGGAATTGTAAGTTGATACCATGTCATGTATGGCGATCCCCTGTGAGCCTAAACATTAGAGCTCTCCCACAAGTGACCCCATTTTGGAAAATAGACCCCCCCAAGGAACTTATCTAGAAGCATAGTGAGCACTTTGAACCCTCTGGTGCTTCACAAATTGATCTGTACAAATAAAAAAGTACTTTTTTTTCACAAAAATTTTCATTTGTCCTCAATTTTTTATTTTCACATGAGCAACAGGATAAAATGCATCCTAAAATTTGTTGGCCAATTTCTCCTGAGTACACCGATACCTCATATGTGGTCATAAACCACTGTTTGGGAGCACGGCAGGGCTCAAAAGGGAAGGAGCGCCATTTGACTTTTTGAATGGAAAATTAGCTCCAAAAGTCAAATTGCGCTCCCTCCCTTCTGAGCCATGCTGTGCGCCCAAACAGTGGTTTATGAGCACAAATGAGGTGTCGGTGCACTGAGGAGAAATTGCCCAACAAATTTTAGGATGCATTTATCCTGTTGCCCATGGGAAAATGAAAAAATTGAGGCTAAAAGAACATTTTTGTTGGAAAAATTAAAATGTCCATTTTTTGTTTCCACTTTGCTTTAGTTCCTGTAAAGCACCTGAAGGGTTAATAATCTTCTTGAATGTAGTTTTGAGTAGCTTGAGGGGTTCAGTTTTTGGAATGATGTCATTTTTGGGTGTTTCCTGCCATGTTTGCCCCTCAAAGGGACTTCAAATGTGATGTGGTCACTAAAAAAATGGTTTTGTACATTTTGCTGGAAAAATTAGAAATTGCTGATAAACTTTGAACCCTTATAACTTCCTAACCAAAAATGTTTTTTTCCAAAATTGTGCTGATATCAAGTAGACATGTGGGAAATGTTATTTATTAACTATTTTGTGTCACATAACTCTCCGGTTTAACAGAATAAAAATTCAAAATTTGAAAATTGTGAAATTTTCAAAATTTTTGCCAATTTTTTTATATTTTCACAAATAAACACAAAAATTATCGACCTAAATTTACCACTAACATGAAGCCCAATATGTCAAGAAAAAACAATCTTAGAATTGCTATGATCCGTTGAAGCGTTCCAGAGATATTACCTCATAAAAGGACATTGGTCAGAATTACAAAAAACGGTCTGGTCATTAAGGTGGAAATTGGCTCCGTCACTAAGGGGTTAATATAATTTATCCCAGCATCTCTGCTTAAACCATAACAAACAATTTAACATCACAGTAAAGGCCGGGTTACACATTGCAATATTCCAGCTACCTGACCAACGATCTGGATCACTGGAACATCACTATCACTGGTGAGATGCCAGACAGGCAGATCTCACCAGCGACCCATGTAACGACCTCAACATCGTGGTAAAGAATATAAACTATTCTTTTCCACGATGTCGAGGTCCCGCTACTGTAGTCAGCGGAAGAACGCTGGTAACCAGGGTACACATCAGGTTACTAAGCACAGCGCTCTGTGCTTAGTAAGGGCCGCTTCACACTGCAGAATGATCCTGTCCGGTTCTGTCCAGGAGGACCCAGACAGCTGTGGACCGGATCAGCACACAGGACTGGGGGGCTATTATGCCCTCCGGTCCTGTGTGCAGCGCACGCAGCTGCAGCCACTGACAGGTCAGGACCACGGCGCCCGCGGTCCTGACTTATCAGCAGCGGGAACTGCGTGCGCTGCACACAGGTCCGGAGGGCATAATAGCCCCCCAGTCCTGTGTGCTGATCCGGTCCGCAGCTGTATGGGTTAGAAAGTCGTCACCCAGGCCGATGTCTGCTGCCCAGCGGCAGAGCAACGTCCAAAAAAATGGTCCTGGCATGTCCCTCGCTGCGAGGTTGCTGCAATGTCTCAAAACCTGTGACGTTGCAGCGATATCGATAGTGATATCGCTGTGTGTAACAGGACCTTTACTCGGTTCAAGCAAATATCCTCTAATGGGCCCGTCACACGGGGAGATATCGCCTGCGATGTCGCCGAGATCTTCCTGTTCAGGCGATGTTGAAGCGACATCGTCTGTAAGTCGCCGCGTTTAACAAGGCAACTGAACGGCAATTAATCTCTGTTTCTGAGTTCAGAGATTTCCCAACATTGTCGGGAAATCAGGCGATGTAGCAGTATGCCTACTGCCGTGTGACGCGGCGATAGCAATGGCACAGGCGATGTCTGTGTTCAGGCAATCCATTCTGTATGCCACATTGACGGTGAGGTGGTGCTGTGTGACACGGCGATCTGAAAAGCCAACATCGCTTCAAGGTTGATTCAGGTGATTCCTGAATCGCCGGTTCGACCTGGGTTGACGGTAAGATTGCTACGTGTGACGTCTCACGAGCGACGCTGCAGCGATGTGCGCGATCATGAGATTGCCGCAAAATCGCCGGCGAGATCTCCCCGTGTGACAGTACCATAACTGTATGAACACAGTGCAAACTCGGCTGGCTTCACACTGCAGTTTTTCACTGATCAGTGTCCATCAGTGTTTGTGTGCCAAAACCAGGAGTGTCTCCAAAACTCAGAACAGGTGTCAATCTTTCAATTATACTTTTTCTCTGCAAGTTCCTCTCCTGGTTTTGGCACACAAACACTGATGGACACTGATCAGTGAAAAACTGCAGTGTGAAGCCAGCCTTAACAGAAAAGAATCCTTTTGGATCTATCAGCTGAGGACATTATACCCTGATGGATTAAATGATGTGGCGGAGGGACTATAAGATATTACACAAAACAAAACCCCAGGTTTAGAATACAACAATTCAGTAATTGATAGTTTTAAAATAGCTTCATATAAATGTAACAGATCAATTTATGCAAATACAAACGTAATACCTTTTTATAAACTATAAATAGGTGCAATGTTTTGATGCTGTTATAAGAAAAGATGGAAAAAAAAACATATTTTAAGTTTGCATGGTTTTAGTGTACCGTTACACGTCGCAACATTACATACAATTTCACTGGCAATTTGCTGGTTGCAGTGAAATCATGGACACATTAATCCATTTGTACACAGCAACAAAATAGAACAATGTGTCCATGATTTCACTGCAACCAGCAAATTGCCAGTGAAATTGCATGCAATGTTGCGACATGTAACGGTACCCTCAGGCGATATTCACACACACACCATTTTTGCACCATTTTTTATCCGTTTTTCAGCTGCAAATCTCGTATGCTTTTCCAAAAAACCCATCACCTATTCACACAGTGTTTTTGATGCACTTATTGTGCTGTGTTTTTTTTCTCCATTTAGAATGGTTCACTATGGGAAAAGCAGATGAGAAATATGCCACAAAAACTAACATGCCTTTTTCTTTGACACATCACTTTTTTAGGAAAAAAATGAATCACACCTCAAATTCCCCATCTGAATGACAAAAATGAAAAACCATTGACTTTGTCGGATTCCATTTGAATGATCCGTTCTTCACAGTGCACTGCAAAAACAGATGCCAAACAAGGATCAAAATTGGTGTGTGTGAATGTAGCCTTAAAGCATGCAAACTCCTGATAAAATTGAAGGTATATGGATGTGTGGCGCCCTGCAACGAGTGCGTCACAAGAGGGTATTGCAGCCATAAATGCAGCCGCAATATCCTCTGACTCAGCAATGATCCAGTTAACTTTGAGATCCAACCCAACATGCAACACCTAGAACAGGGGACCAATCCTAGGTCCTGGTGGGTGAAGTGTTAGGGAAGTGTAGGAGAACACACAATAATCTAGACAGAAGGAGAATAGTCTAGAACTCGGAGAAGAAGGGTCTACGACTAGAACTTGGGCCGTCACCGGTCGGGTGTCAGCACCTGAGGCCTTAACTACCGGGATTGGGCATTATCTACACGGGTTCCCAAAAGACTCCCGTGCCCACAACTCACAGCCGGTTCACTGGTACCGAAGCTGGTAGCAGTTCACCTCTGCCACGCGAACTAGAAGAGTGGAGGACCAGCTTCACAGGAGCACCCCACCACCAGCCAGTTTCCAGTCGTCTAACCAGCGGTGTACCCACTGAGGGATCCAAGGCTCCCCAAAGCATCCAGAACGTACATCATGGATAGGGCATTGAAGCAGCCTCCCCGTACCCGACCTGGTATTCCTGGGCAACACTGGCAAAACAAGTTAGGTAGAATGGAGGAACACTTGCGGATCTCTGAGGGACACTATCACTGCTGAGTCCACCTGGTCTACTACTCAACCACTGTATGCCATGTATTGCCTACTGGTTACAGTAAAGAACCGTTATAGAGACTTTCTGTGTCTGTGCTTCCTTATGAACTGTCCGTCCGCACAACAAGGTAACCGCAGCTGCCGCACAACATCTTGAGCAGCTCCAGCCTCCGGGGATCACCGCTCAGCCTGTGGGGAGCGTAACATCTTGCTGCTGTCCATCCCCCGGAGGTTCCGCAGCGTCGGTAGCCCTTACCGAATCTACTCATAGGTGGCGTCACGAATAAATTAAAAACCCCTTTAATCTGTTCCACCAAGACGTCTTCACTTTTGATCTGCACTACACCGGACCCCACTACCGGCAGGCGCGGTCCACCCGTGACAAGGAGGAAGGAAGCATCGCCTGTCTAAACCGAAGTCCCGGCCACGGTGAGTCAGATGTGTCTGAAAAGGTTAATCCCCAGTAGAGCACCCGCCCAAAAATGATTTATAATGACTTCCATTATGAAATGTATGTGCTGATACTAGGGATGAGCGAGTCTACTCGCTAGGACTCGTTACTCGGCGATTCTTAAGGGACTCGCTGGACTCGGTAATCGGCGAGTCTTTTAGCGAATACTCGCTCAGTAACGAGTCCAATGCAAGTCAATGGCAATCTTAGTTTTGTCAGAGTTTACTTTATCTCACTCGCTAGACTCGCTAGACTCGCTCTATCACATCACTATATAGCTTGAATCTCCCCAAACAGCAGCGAGTCTGAGCGAGTCTGCGAGTCCGAATCCTAGTGAGTCTGCGATTCCGAGTCCTGTATTCTCTATTCGGGACTCGCGAATCCAGAATCTTTTATGTTACTAGTCAGCATTGCGTGTTAGGTCAGAAAACTTGTGAAGAAGGACAAGCATCTTAGCCAATCATAGTCAGTAATGCCATAGCAGCTTTGGTTGTGTCAGGACTATGATTGGCTGCTGTCCATCGTGATGCCTATGTCATCTATGACAGGCAAGGCAGTATATAAGGCTTGCCCCCGCCATTTTGGGCACATTCCTGAGAAGAGCTGACCTAGTGCAGGGAGACTTGGAGCAGATCTAGGGACAGTTAGGCAGTGTAGGAGTCACATATAACCCAAAAGTTCTTTTCAGAACTAACAGGATGGAGTGTAGGAGTCAAGATTCCTCACACATAACCCAAAAGTTCTTTTCAGAACTACCAGGACGGAGGATTGCTGTACAGGACTGTAAGGAAGGGGAGATAGGAGCAGCCTTACAGTGAATCCAGCACCATCCTCAGAGCTTAGTTCACCCAGCTTTCCGCAGAGCTGTAATCCTAAGCTTTTTCTTATTTTTGGCACTAGTCTACCAAATAATTTTGGTGCCATTTTTCCACAAAACATTTCCTGTGCCAGTGCGTTGCTGTACGGTGTCCTGCCTGCAGCTCGCACGGTACTTGTAAACTTGCACGCAGCCAGCACCGCAGCCTAACAGTGCCTGGTTCTGCGTACTAAACAATTTTTTCCTGTGCCAGTGCGTTGCTGTACGGTGTCCTGCCTGCAGCTCGCACGGTACTTGTAAACTTGCACGCAGTCAGCACCGCAGCCTAACAGTGCCTGGTTCTGCGTACTAAACAATTTTTTCCTGTGCCAGTGCGTTGCTGTACGGTGTCCTGCCTGCAGCTCGCACGGTACTTGTAAACTTGCACGCAGCCAGCACCGCAGCCTAAGGCTACCTTCACATTTGCGTTTGTGTCTGCATGCTGATGGCATGCAGACACAAACGCTGTCAAAAGCATGGTCTTTTGATGTGTCCGCAGCGGATAATGTCCGCCTGCGGACACATCACTAGGGAGCCCGGCCAGCCAATCGGCTTTGTCCGGGGGCGGGCCGGGGCGGAGATCAGCGCCGGAGATCTCCGCCCCCCGGCCGCCGGTAAGCTCCGGGACTGTCGGCGGGGAGAACAGCTGATTTGACAGCTGTTTGAATCTTCCCGCGCCGACACCGAGAGGAGATGTCGGCGCGGGAAGATTCAAACAGCTGTCAAATCAGCTGTTCTCCCCGCCGACATCGCTAGGAGATTACCGCCGGCGGGGAAGAAGACAAGAAGAAGGGAAGAAGAAGAGAAGAAGCAGAGGCTGAGCTGATCTCCCGGTGGCCGTCGGTGAGCTCCTGTGACATCACCGGCGGCCACCGGGAGATTTTTCAATGGGTCCGCAGCGTTCTCCTGCGCTGTCAAGCGCAGAACACTGCGGACCCATTGAAGACAATGCAGGTTTTGTGCGCTTGGGGACGCTTGCTGATCTTCCAAGGTCCCCGAGCGCCCAAAAAATGCAACATGCTGCGTCCTGGGTGCGGACGCTGGACCGTGAAGAGAGCAGATATCGTCCGCATCCGCACCCGAACGCAGCAAACGCTGCCAAACGCAGGCACTATGCGTTCCTATGTTAAACATAGGAACGCAGTGCGCATGCGTTTGGATGCGTATGGGAACGCAGCATACGCTGCGTTACCATACGCAAATGTGAAGGAGCCCTAACAGTGCCTGGTTCTGCGTACTAAACAATTTTTTCCTGTGCCAGTGCGTTGCTGTACGGTGTCCTGCCTGCAGCTCGGCTCCAAATAAGAGAAAAACCTGCGAGTTTGGACTCGCACACTTTCAGAGACACATCAGCGATTTGGAAATAGCATTATTCGTTATTACTCGGTTCCCTATTCATTAACATTGGACTCGCTAGACTCGCAACGAGTAGCGAGTCCTGGGCTCGGACTCGTGCGGGTCTAGCGATTCCGAGTAATTTAGGACTCGCTCATCCCTAGCTGATACACATCCATATGTAACACATTATACCTGAAGAATACCCAGTGGAGTTGAAACCCATCGTATGTTTTTCTAAATAAAATTTCAATATTGGAATATATATCCACTTCTTGTCCACCGGCCACCAGGAGCACATACTGCCTGGAGAGATTCCTTAAATAATAAAATGCAACGCATACAAAGTGCTATACAAGGCTATATCAATAGAGTCAAATAATCAAGGGTTTCAGTGGTATTTATTCTATTCCTGTGGTCTGCATCAAACTGGACAAGGCCTCAACTCGTTTCCCTAATTGTTTCTCAGGAGGCTGATACATATCCAACTGATAGGGCATGTTTTTTAATAGCAGGGACAGGTAAAATGGTCTGAGTTGAGGGGAAGATGGATGGTGCAAAATACATGGATATTCTTGAGCAAGACGTGTTTGTCTGTCAGTGATTTCAGACTTGAACCGAGGTTCACCTCCAAGCAAGACAATAACCAAGGCATACTGCTAAAGCAGGGATGGGGAACCTTTTTCCTGCCGAGGGCCATTTGGAAATTTCTACTAACCTTCGACGCAGCACAAAATTATCACCTTGAAAATTACCCGATTACCGTATGTAAAAAAAATTATTAACTCACCTCTAATGTGGTGTCTGCCGCTGCTGCTCTTTGGTTCGGCTGTGATGTTTGAAAATACTGATCTTGTTGCTTCTCACAACTGCCTTTCCAGGTTTATGTGAGCCTGGAGCGCAGTCAACTCTTTGTGATAATAATTTTTGTAAATCATAAACATCATATAGGAGATACTGGGACTACTGTATATACATCACTGGAGAAAAGGGGGGCATATACATCACAGGAGGGGCTGGGACATATACATCACAGGAGGTGCTGGGGCATATGCATCACAAGAGAGACAGAGGCTTATAGATTGTAAGAGGGGCTGGGGCATATAGATCACAAGAGGGGCTGGGGCATATAGATCACAAGAGGGACTGGGGCATATAGATCACAAGAGGGGCTGGGGCATATAGATCACAGGAGGCTCTGGGGCATATACATCATAGGAGGCACTGGGGCATATAAATCACAAGAGGGGCTGGGACATATAGATCACAAGAGGGGCTGGGGCATAAAGATCAGAAGAGGGGCTGGGGCACATAGATAAGAAGAGTTTCTGGGGCATATAGATCACAGGAGGCGCTGGGGCACATACATCACGGGAGGCGCTGGGGCATATACATCACAGGAGGGGCTGGGGTGCATATACATCACAGGAGGGTTGGGGTGCATATACATCACAGGAGGTGTTGGGGGGCATATATATCACAGGAGGGGCTAGAGGCATAGATATCACAGGAGGAGCTGGGGGCACAGATATCACAGGAGGGGCTGGGGCATATACATCACAGAAGGGGCTGAGGAATATGCATCACAGGTGGGAAAGAGGCATATAGATCACAAGAGGGGCTGGGGAATATAGATCACTAGAGGAGCTGGGGCATATAGATCACAAGAAGGGCTGGGGCATAAAGATGACAAGAGGGGCTGGTGCATAAAGATGACAAGAGGAGTTGGGGCATATAGATCACCAGAGGGGCTGGGGCATATACATCACAGGAGGCTCTGGGGCATAGATGTCACAGGAGAGACTGGGGGCATAGATATCATAGGAGGGGCTAGGGGCATAGATATCATATGAGGGACTGGTGGCATAGATATCACAGGAGAGGCTGGGGCATATACATCACAGGAGAAGTTGGGGGGCATATATATCACAGGAGGGGTGGGGGCATATACATCACAGGAGATGCTGGTGGCATATAGAGCACAGTGGGGCACATAAAGCACTAGGGAGCAGAGTCAGCACTGGAGGGTAAATACATCATTGGGGGCACATACAACATTGGAGGAAATCTAAAACGCTGGGGGGCACAGACATCATTGGGGACACATACTGTACTGGGGGTACATACAGTAGTTCGGACCAGTTGCAACTGCATCACCTTTGGGGACCAGGGTGCATTTTGCACTGACCGCAACTACAAAGTGTGTCCTCATCTCATGCTGGTAAGCACACACATTCAACAGTGAACACATAGCCTAAGGCATACTGCACACGGGTACACGGGGCCAGATGTTCACTGCACACGGGTACACAGGGCTAGAGGCATAGTATACAGTACATGGGTAAATGGGGCCAGATGCATAGTATACAGCACAAGGGTACATGGGGCCAGAGACATAGTATACAGCACACGGGTACACGGGGCCAGAGGCATAGTATAAAGCACACAAGTACACGGACCCAGAGGCACAGTATACAGTTCACGGGGCAAGATGCATAGTTCACGGCACACGGGTACATGGGGCCTGAGACATAGTATAGAGTACACGGGATCAGAGGCATAGTATACAGCACACAGGTACACGGGACCAGAGGCATAGTATACAGTACACGGGATCTGAGGCATAGTATACAGCACACAGGTGCACAGGGCCAGAGGCATAGTATACAACACACGGGTACACGGGGCCAGAGGCATAGTTCACAGCACACGGGGCCACAGGCATAATATACAGCACACGGGTACACGGGGCCAGAGGCACAGTATGCAGAACACGGGGTCAGAGGCATAGTATAAGCACACAGGTACATGGGGCCAGAGGCATAGTACATAGTACACTGGGCCAGAGGCATAGTATACAGCACACAGGTACACGGAATGTGAGGCATAGTATACATCACACACAGGTACATTGGGCCACAGAGGCATAGAATACAGCACATGGGTACCCGGGGCCAGAGGCATAGTATACAGCACACGGGGCCCAAGGCATAGTACACAGCACACAGGTACATAGGATCTGAGGCATAGTACACAGCACATGGGTACACGGGGCCAGAGGCATAGTATACAGCACACGGGTACCCCGGACCAGAAGCATAGTATGCAACACACGGGTACACGGGGCCAGAGGCATAGTTCACAGTACACGGGTACACAGGGCCAGAGGCATAGTACACAGCACACGGGTACAAGGGGCAGGAGGCATAGTATACAGCACACAGGTACACGGGACTGGAGGTATAGTACACAGCACACAAGTACATGGGATCTGAGGCATAGTATACAGCACACAGGGACACGGGGCGAGAGGTATAGTACACAGCACATGGGTACACGGGGCCAGAGGCATAGTATACAGCACATGGCTATCCCAGGCCAGAGGCATAGTATACAGCACACAAGTATATGCAGACAGAGGCATAGTACACAGCACACGGGTACACGGGACTGGAGTCATAGTACACAGCACACAGTTACATGGAATCTGAGGCGTAGTATACAGCGCAAAGGTACACAGGGCCAGAGGCATAGTACACAACACATGGGTACACGGGGCCAGAGGCATAGTATACAGCACACGGGTACCCCAGGCCAGAGGCATAGTATACAACACACAGGCATAAGGGACCAGAGGCATAGTATACAGTGTCCAGGCCCTGCGGTACTCGGGTATCAGGCTTGGTGGGTTGCTTGGGATGTCACGGTTGGCAGCGCCTGAGCCCATGGCCTGAGTGACACTTCAAAAAGGGGGTTATTTACAGGGGATAAGAGTTTGTCATGTGACGCCACCTGTAGTACCTGGTGATAGGTCACCAGCGCCGCCACAGTCCGCCGGAGGTAGGTGGAAGTGCGGCTGAGATGGCAAAGCTCCCTACAGGTAGAGCTGGTCCTCCGGGTCAGCGTTCCTGAAAACAAGCAGGTTGATGGAGAAAACCACACACAGGCAAATAGGAAAGATAAAGGCGACAAAACGAGGCGCAATAGTGCCCTATCAATGTGACACTGAATTTTGCACACAGGTCGCAAAATGGTGCACTCACCTTATCTAGTCCTGTGCACCCACAACTAGTTTAAATAGCATGTAATTAAGAAGCTGCCGCAGGACCTCCACCTCCACGTAGCACGTGTGAGAATATCCAAATCCAGGGATGGTGTATATCCAGTCCAAGCTGCTTGAAAGAATCAGTCCAAAGTCTTGAGTGAAAGACCCCCCTTCTTTATTTTCCACCTAAGCGTTTCGGTGCTACTCCAAGCATCGTCATCAGGGCATTACATGTATCATACAATCTCATCTTATATATCAGATAAACCGGATGTATCAGCAAGTTAAACGTCACTGATGACTAGCAAGTCATCATCAATGATGGGCGGTGCATCCCATCCATGAGAAAAAAGAAAAAAGCAGCACATGGTCCTTTCTGGTAACCCATTCATCTCTCAAAATACATGCCCAAAATTAGGGTCAAAAAAACAAAAAGATCAATAAAAAACTGAATAAGAATTCACTAAAAAAATTTTATTTATTAAAATTAAAATAATGAAGTAAAAAAGATTCATATATGGTATATATATTAAAAAGAGATCTACAGTGATTTGAACTCATCAGAGAGTGTATCCAACACTATATGGTCTTAATTTAGTGATGCTTTATCTGATGTTCCACCACATCACTAGTGAAGCAGGATGATAATATGGTAATCACACTGATGTGGTGGAACATCAGATAAAGCATCACTAAATTAAGACCATATAGTGTTGGATACACTCTCTGATGAGTTTGAATCACTGTAGCTCTCTTTTTAATATATATATACAAATCTTTTTTACTTCATTATTTTAATTTTAATAACTAAAAATTTTTTAGGGGATTCTTATTCAGTTTTTTATTGATCTTTTGTTTTTTTTGACCCTAATTTTGGGCATGTATTTTGAGAGATGAATGGGTTATCAGAAAGGACCATGTGCTGCTTTTTTCTTTTTTCTCATGGATGGGATGCACCGCCCATCATTGATGATGACTTGCTAGTCATCAGTGACATTTAACTTGCTGATACATCCGGTTCATCTAATATATAAGATGAGATTGCATGATACATGTAATGCCCTGATGACGGTGCTTGGAGTAGCACCGAAACGCGTAGGTGGAAAATAAAGAACGGGGGTCTTTCACTCAAGACTTTGGACTGATTATTTCAAGCAGCGCGGACTGTATATACACCATCCCTGGATTTGGACATACAGGCAAAGTCACTTTCTCCCGGGTACTTTACTGTAAACTTTCAGCAGCAACATACAAAGTCCACAGTTCAGTATCTGATGTTAGAATAACAGGTAGCTCGATGGGTGGCTGCAAGTGGATCCCAGGTGGTATAGTGGAACCCGTCTTGTACCTGAGTTAACGAACCTGTGTCCTTTCTTCCCCGCCTAGGATGGGCCTATACCCAATGGCTCCGTGTAGGTAGTATTGTGGGTCCTCTTGCTCGTGGTGAGGAAGCAGGCAGACCGCTCCGTCTGGCAGGGTGCTGTGGCGATATATGGACCACAACAGACGATTGCCGACTGCAAAGATAGACCTTGGCCGGATCCTCAGGCCCGGTGTTCCCATGGTGGACTGGAGAGTCCCCTGAAGTATGGTCGCTCCACACAAGGGGTTCTCCCTTTTCTCTAGGGCCTGGACTCCTCACATCAGGCACCCTCTTTCAGGGTCTCCTCAAGACCCTCTTTCTCCTTTCCTCCGGATTGGCGTGAAACAGTCCGGTTAACCCTTCCACCTCGTTCCACACTCTTTTCCAAAACGTCCCAACTCCTCTCCTCCTCCTCCAACTAACTGCTCTTGATCTCCCCTGGAGGTGAATATATCTCCCTCCCTCGGGTAGCCTCCCACCACTATGCTAATGTGGGAGTGCAGAAATGGGTCCCACCCACCAACCTAGGGTCCACTTGCAGCTGGGGAAATTACACCTCTTTTACTGGTGCAATACCCCTCTGTGAAGCCTGACTACGCGGGACGCCACATACCCCCCTGATGGAATGTACTAGTCTGCAAGTATCAGTACGGGTACCTTTACACGCCGCTACAACAAGGTGGAAACAACCGGGTGCTTCACGTGCACGAGCACGCAGCAACGGTTACAAACTGTACCCGATACCGTCTTTACATGCCGCTACAAGGTGCTTTACAGAAGGTTGAATCTATCTCTGCATGCACCGCCGGGTGCCTAAAGTTACCTTCTGCAGAGCACCTTACCCCATTTACACGCCACTACAACAAGGTAATATGGGCGGACCTGGTGCAGCAGGGACAACACATAGGCGTGCCAGAATTGTGGATTACGAGAATTCCGTACACTGATAGGACAAAGCAATAGCATCATGATTGGCCAGCCAGCGCAGGAGGCTGACTAATACATGATGCTCGAGCAATTGTGTAGTGTGACTGGTCAGCTCCTTAAATATGCCGCCCTATGCAGCGACTACCAATCGTAACGCAGGAGCTTCCTCCAATGATCGCTGAAGGGGGGTGGTTTCACGGAGGCTGTGTCACGCCCCAGGGAGTTAACTAGGTAACGAAAAATCCTTACCCTACCTTATTTAGACGCCACTACCATCGGGTTGAAATCAACCTGTTTTAGAGCACTGCTCTGAAACAGGTGCCGCAAGTGACGGGTGGAAACAACCTACTTTACACGCCGCTACCTCGGGTTGATTTGGCGGTGCAAGATACATTTGTCTCATCAACCAGGTTGTTTCCACCTTGTTGTAGCGGCGTGTAAAGGTACCCTACCTGTTAAGCGGGAAGTGAAAAGCATTTTCTTTTTATATTCAACATCAACGGGTAAACTATTTACAATCAAGCATTCTGGGATTTCTTCCTATTTCTAGGAGGCACATTTCTTTAACGTCATACATTGATATGCATTGCAGTAGTTAGTATAATAGACCCCACGGTCCTCGGGTCACCTGTTGGCAAAGTTCTTACTCTCTGGCTTTTACTATCTGCAGGTAAACATAATCTAACTTGGCCCAACGGGGATCGGTACTAACTTCGCGGGCCCAGCGGTAATATATTGTCCAGCAAAGTCCAGTGTGAATTATCACCGCTGGGCCGCTGCATGCATCTCACACATCATTAACAAGGGCCCAAAGTTCAAAATTAATGTCTCTGGACCTTCAGGTCAAAATACTTAGGGGAACGCTCATTATTCAGGGATTGCAAAAAGAAAGGCAAAAATAAAGGGCTATATAAAGTGCAATGTCTCTGCCGCGAGAGTCTATTGCTGGCGGGAAATTCTTATGACGAACCAGCCTAAGGGACCTGGGTACCATTCAAATGCCACCTGCTCACCTCCGTAGAGGTCTCGATCCGGGTGTCCTCGCCGCAGGAAGGATTCTACATCACGTCATGCAAAAAAGAAATCGTCTTGAAGTTAGGGTTCTCTGAGAAATCCCCATCCTTCTTCTTGGTAAACAGACACTACGGTTCCTTGTTGGCACAACTCCAATGGAAGTGGGGGCTGTGCTCTTGCCTCGTCATGAAGTCGCCGTGTTGCTTGCTCTTTCTGGAACCATTGCTCTCTGCGTCGTTGTCTTGCAGCTTGGTCTCTTTGGTTTAGGGACGACTGGTACTCCAGTGGTCGTGAGTTGCCGGTTGGGACTCTGGATGACATGCTTGTCTATGCTGAGCTCATGACGGTAGGGGTTCCTCGCTGCTGCCGCTGCCATGCGGTCCACCACGCAGCTTCTGGGGTGCTCCCTCCTGAGGCTCTTTCTACGTCCTCCGGTTCCTCAAAGTCAGTCTCGTCTTCAATAATGATGTCTGGCTCTGTAGATGACGTCCGCGCTGTCTCCAGCCGGAGATAGCTGCTAGTACTGGATGGTGGTGTTACCGAGGGTTCAGTCTGGACCCCCGTGTCCTTGGTCTCGACGGGTGGTGGTACGGGTGGTAACGAGGCACGGTACTCCACAAGTGCCTGCACTGCTACCGCTGCCTCTCGCGCTTCACTGTCTTCTCTCATCGTCCTCAGCTTACAGGCCCTCTCTGCACTCCACCTTCTGCACACCCACGTCAGGGCTTCCTCCATGTCCTGGCGGAGCCATCCAAACGTGTCCCTCCAGTAATCAGCATCCCCCTCTAGTGTCAAGAGGGACGCCGCTGCCGGGTCTCCTTGCGCGATTCTGGCCGTTCCTCAACCTTACGCACGATATCTCTCCAACAGGGTGCCGCCATGCTGCCGGGTACAAAGGAGCCTTCGTTGTTCTGTCCTTTTCTTCCGGTTTGTCGCTTTATTGGCAGCCACTCCCGGAGAACTTCCTGTGGGCCGCCCCCCTGATTGATTGATGGCAATCAGGGTAGCCACACTTTTTGGCACCTCCGTCTCGGCCCTTCTTCTTCTTGTAGGGGCTGAGGCTTACCCCCGGACCTGCACATGGTGTTTACTACATGGCTATGGCGCCATCTTGGGTCCTTCTGTAGTAATGGCGGGAACCCATTTTTGGCGACAAGCAATGGCGGAAAAAGTCTGTTTTAAGCACGGTTCAAATTTCCAAGGCTCACAGTACCCAGTAATACCGGGCATGAGATCCTGTTCGTGAGCACCAGAAAGATATGTCGAGCCCCAGGCCCTGGGGTACTCGGGTATCAGGCTTGGTGGGTTGCTTGGGATGTCACAGTTGGCAGCACCTGAGCCCGTGGCCTGGGTGACACTTCAAAAAGGGGGTTATTTACAGGGGATAAGAGTTTGTCATGTGACGCCACCTGAAGTACCTGGTGATAGGTCACCACCGCCGCTACAGTCCGCCGGAGGTAGATGGAAGTGCGGCTGAGATGGCAAAGCTCCCTACAGGTAGAGCTGGTCCTCCGGGGCAGCATTCCTGAAAACAAGCAGGTTGATGTAGAAAACCACACACAGGCAAAGTCACTTTCTCCCAGGTACTTTACTGTAAACCTTCAGCAGCAACATACAAAGTCCACAGTTCAGCATCTGATGTTAGAATAACAGGTAGCTCGATGGGTGGCTGCAAGTGGATCCCCGGTGGTATGGTGGAACCCGTGGTGTACCTGAGTTAACGAACCCATGTCCTTTCTTCCCCACCTAGGATGGGCCTATAGCTAATGGCTCCGTGTAGGTAGTATTGGGGGGTCCTCTCCCTCATAGTGAGGAAGCAGGCAGACCGCTCCATCTGGCAGGATGTTGTGGTGATATACGGACCGCAACAGCCGGTTGCCGACTGCAAAGATAGACCTTGGCCGGATCCTCGGGCCCAGCGTTCCCGTGGTGGACTGGAGATTCCCCTGGAGTATGCTTGCTCCACGCTGGGGTTCTCCCTTTCTCTCTAGGGCCCGGACTCCTCGTGTCGGACGCCCTCTTTCAGGGTCTCCTCAAGACCCTCTTTCTCATTTCCTCTGGATCGGTGTGAAACTGTCCGGGTAACCCTTCCGCCTCGTTCCACACTCTTTTCCAAAGCGTCCCAACTCCTCTCCTCCTCTTCCTCCTCCAACTAACCGCTCTTGATCTCCCCTGGAGGTGAATATATCTGCCTCCCACTGGTAACCTCCCACCACTATGCTAATGTGGGAGTGCACATCTATATGCATTGCAGTAGTTAGTATAATAGACCCCACGGTCATAGGGTCACCTGTTGGCAACTCTTTTACGGGTGCAATACCCCTCTGTGATGCCTGACTACGCAGGGCGCCACAACAGCACATGTATCATGGGGCCAGAAGCATAGTACACAGGACACGGGTACACGAGGCTGGAGGCATAGTACACAGCACACGGGTACACCGGGCCCGAGGCATAGTATATAGCACAAAGGTACACGGGGCCAGAGGCATATGGTACACGAGGCCTGAGCAAAAATAAGATGTATCTAGCAACCTTCCAAGGGAAGGTAGATAAAAATCAATGTGGTGATATATGATTTTAACATGGCTTAACATGATTCTTATCTCCCTCCCTTGGCTGTGCGGCTGGATGTAGCTCCTTTTGCTACTGACAGTCCTCATCCCTGCAGGGCCCGGGGATCATCATTCTGTACAAGACAGATGGCTTTTATTTATTTAGTCATCTGCATGTTTGCTTACTGACGTTGGAGGAGGTGGAAGGCAGCGTTTCCCTGTCCACTTGGCTTAAGCGGACACTAGGCAGCCTTCTGTGTGAAGTAGTTACCACAATCAACATCGGGTAACCAGGGGCTGCGTCACCAGGAAGCGGCGGCGCTCACGCATCTCCGCTTCACTGAAAAAAAGCTAAGTATTTAGCGGAGACCCGCTAAATACTAGCAGCTGAAATGTGTGAACATGGCCATACCTTAATCCAATTGAGGATATGGCCTTATTCACACATACCATCAGTTTTTGCCTTAAATCAGTTTTTGGGAACATTTTGGACTGTTTTTTTTTTCAAAGTCCAAAAATGCATAAGCGTTAACGCATGGTGCACTTACGTGTCAATGCGTTTTTTTAATAACACGTGTTTTTGTTTATCATTCCAAAAAACACTGCATGCAGCATTTTTAGGTGCTGTAAAAAAACGCATGCATTTTTTAAAAATACACATGCGTTTTTTTAGCATGGCACATATAGGCACCATACTTTGACTCTTGCGTTTTTACATGTGTTTTTGGAGAAAAAATGACTAAGTCCCAAAAGTTCCAAAAAATGTTCAGAACCTCAGGGGACACTATTGGTACCCTTAGAAAAACTGATCTGTTTTTCTAAGGGCTTAAAAAACGGATTGGTATGTGTGAACAAGGCCTATGGTCAAACTTCAAGCTTGCTGTTTGGCCAGGGTCACATCGGCGTTTTTTGTTTAAAATCCTGATCCGGTTTTGAGCTTTAAAAAAGCTCAAAACCGGACCAGGAAAGGCTCCTGATAGAAGCCTATGCAAAACACCGGATGGCTTCACAAGCCATCCGGTGGCCGGATCCGGCACTGCTGCCTGCGTTTAAAATCATGCAGGCAGCAGTTTTCGCAGCGTTTACCGGGACCGCACTGCGGTCACCGGATGGCTCAGGATGTGTAATCCCTGAGCCATCCGGTAACTGCATAGCTTGCGGTTCCCGATCTGGCAAGTTAATAAAGAGTTAAAATAGCTGACCTAAATGACTTTTTGAGGTCTGTAGGGGGGCTTAGACCCCCCTACAGACCGGCCGGCGACTTCTATAGTGTTCTTCTACAATTTCTCAATGGTCACAGGCTCTTCGGAGCCCGTGCATGTAAACCAAAGGGGCCCCCCCGTATCACTATACTGGGGTGCATAGACCCCTGTATTACAAATAAGCTGTATTGATGTCTAGTAACGGTTAAATGTGTACATTTGCATTGTAAGTATATACTTACAACATTCTTTCGTAGGCAGAGTGAAGGAAATCCATGGGCGGGGCTGTGTGCAGCAGCCTCCGCCCGCTCCTTCTTGATGCCCGCCCCCTCTGGCCGTAATCCAGTCTTGTGAGGGCGGGGACGTCGTTAAAGGGGCGTGGCTAACTATGTGCCGCGGTTAGCCACGCCCCTTTAACGACGTGCCCGCCCTCAAAACACTGGATTACGGCCAGAGGGGGCGGGCATCAAGAAGGAGCGGGCGGAGGCTGCTGCACACAGCCCCGCCCATGGATTTCCTTCACTCTGCCTACGAAAGAATGTTGTAAGTATATACTTACAATGCAAATGTACACATTTAACCGTTACTAGACATCAATACAGCTTATTTGTAATACAGGGGTCTATGCACCCCAGTATAGTGATACGGGGGGGCCCCTTTGGTTTACATGCACGGGCTCCAAAGAGCCTGTGACCATTGAGAAATTGTAGAAGAACACTATAGAAGTCGCCGGCCGGTCTGTAGGGGGGTCTAAGCCCCCCTACAGACCTCAAAAAGGCATTTAGGTCAGCTATTTTAACTCTTTATTAACTTGCCAGATCGGGAACCGCAAGCTATGCAGTTACCGGATGGCTCAGGATTACACATCCTGAGCCATCCGGTGAACGCAGTGCGGTATTCAGCACACAGTTTTGAAAAAAATGTGTGTGCCCGCCATTGCGTTCACCGCATCCGGATCCGGATGCGGTGAATGCAATTTAGGTTTCCAATGTGACCCTACCCTTTAGCAGAGAAAAATATCTAAGGCTAGAGTCACACTTGCAGTTTTTTCATGCTTTTTTGGAGACCTGCGTTTTCAAAAACACATGTAAAAACGCACCCATAGGTCCCGCAAACGCATGCCTATAGCAAAACGCATGCCCTAATAGCAAAAAACGCATGCCTAAAGTGCCATGCTTTTATAGCATGCGTTTTTGCACTTCAGTGAGTAGCTGCCTTAAACAATGCATGCAAAAACGCATGTTACATTAGTACCATTTAGTACCATGCAAAAACGCATGCTTTTTTCATAGGGGCCCATGTTAAAAAAAACGCATGCGTTTTCTAAAAAACACATGCGTTTTTAAAACAGCACCAAAAAATGGTGCATGAGCTCCTCACATAAGTGCAAAAACGCATGCCAAAAACACATGGCACTTTAGGCATGCATTTTTGCTATTAGGGCATGCATTTTTTGCATGGGGGCCTATGGGTGCGTTTTTACATGCCAGCTAAACAATGGTCTCGGCGGTGGCCGAGGGGAGGAGATCAGCAGCGGAGGAGGAGATTATGATGTCGGCGCAGGAGATTTAAAGAAATGGCTAATCTGACAGCTGTTTAAATTTCCTGCGCCTACACCGAATAGGTGATGTCTGCGCAGAAAATTTAAACAGCTGTTTTTTTAAATCTCCCATGCCGACACCGTGGGACATTAGCGGCGCCTGTCCTCGGGAGATCAGCGGCTGCTCCAGTTGATCTCCCAGTGGCCACCGCTGATTTCCCTGGAGCAGCTGCTGATCTCCCGGACACCGGGAAAGATTTCAATGTGATCCGCAGCGTTCTCCTGTACTGTCAGGCAGAGAACACTGCGGATCCATTGACTTCCATTCATTTTTTGTGCGCTTGCTGATAAAACAAGCGTCCGTGAACGCACAAAAAACGCAACATGTTGTGTTCAGAGGGTGTTTGGAGGGTGCACAAATTATGCACATCTGAACGCAACCGCACCTGAAGGCAGCCAAATGCAGGTACCATGCGTTCCCATGTTAAACATAGGAACGCAGTGCACATGCGTTTGGCTGCGTTCGGTATGCTGCGCTTCAAAACGCAAATGTGAAACCAGCCTAACTTGAAAGGGACTGGAGCAGGTTTAGCTTGAGGAATGGGCAAAGATCCCAGTGACAAGATGTGGAAGCTCATAATGATTTATCCATAGTGGCTTACATCTGCAATTGCACCAAAAGGAGTCTACATAGTACTGACTTTATGAGGGTGAATAGTTATGCACACTGAAGTTTTCAATTATGTTGTCCTATTTGTTGTTTGCTTTACAATAAAAAGAAAATCAAATGTTCACAGTTTGAGGTATGTTTTTTACATAAACTGATGCAAATTCTCAAAAAAAAACAAAACACTGAAATTCCAGGATGTGAAATAGCAAACACAGAAAATGCCAAGTAGGTGAATACTTTTGCAAGGCACTTTAGCACACACACATATATATAGAGCACCTACACCCATACACCAGGAATCTCAAACTCCAGTCCTCGAGGGACGCAAACAGTGTGTGTTTTCAGGATTTCCTTAGCATTGGACAGGGGTTGGAACTATCACCTGTACAGGTGATTCAAATATCACCAGTGCAATACTAAGAAAATCCTGAAAAGATGCACTGTTTACGGTCCTCAAGGCGTTGAGTTTGAGACCCTTGGTTGTAGCATTGTGTCCCTTCCCCAGTCTGTGTTCATGTTCTATATGTAATGAAGCCTGCTTTAGTGTTTTCTGGCCTGCATCTTTGGCGAAATCCGTCTTTGGCTAGGGTCACATCTCCGTTTTTATTTTTAAAACCTGATCCGGTTTTGAGCTTTCAAAAAGCTCAAAACCGGAGCAGGAAATGCTCCTTATAGGAGCCAATGCTAAACACCGGATTGCTTCACAAGCAATCCGGTGTCCGTCTCCGGCACTGCAGCCTGCGTGAAAAATCATGCAGGCTGCAGTTTTCAGAGCGGTTCTAGCCTCCGCACTCCAGTAACCGAATTGCTCAGGATGTGTAATCCTGAGCAATGCTGCTACTGCATAGTTTGCTCATCCCGGCTGTTGCAGGGATGAGCAAACTGTTCTATCTCTTGTAAATAGTTAAATTTAATAAATAAATGCTTGCTTGAGGTCTTTAGGGGGAAATTAGTCCCCCTAGAGACCGTACGCCCACGGGGCTAAGTTCGTGTCATACCGATAGCACCGCCCCTTTCATGACGCGGCCTCCCTGTCAACACAGGTTCAAGGCCAGAGGGGTGGTTGGGCCAAATGTAATTAGCCGGGGGCGGCGAGGCAGCAGCACACAGCCCCGCCTATGGATTGAAAATGAAACTGGATGGAACAACACGTAACTATGATCAAGATTCTGTACTTTAATACTTAGTTTTTGGCACAAATAGGGAGAGTTAGAAAATAGGGGTGCAGGGACCCCTCTATATAGATACATGGGGGGGGAAGGGGGTGAGTTTGGGGGTCATGCACGGAGCTCTGAGGAGCCCGTCGCATGTGCACATTACAGGAGAAGCCCACCTGAGTGGGCGTACGTCCCTAGGGGAATAAGCCCCCCTAGAGACCTCAAGCAAGCATTTATTTATCAAATTGAACTATTTACAATACAGAGAACAGTTTGCTCATCCCTGCAGCAGCCGGGATGAACAAACTATGCAGTAGCCGCATTGCTCAGGATTACACATCCTGAGCAATCCGGTTACTGGAGTGTGGTTTTCTGCACACATTTTTCCAAAAAAATGTGTGTAAAGGCAATTGCATTCACCGCATCCGGATCTGGATGTGGTGAACACAATTCTAGTTTTAAGTGTGACCCTAGCCTTTGGCCAGGATCACATTTGCGGTTGGACCCTGGCCTGCCGGATTCCGGTTTCAACTTAGAAATTTTTCCATCACCGCATAGCGTTACCGCTATGCGGTGCTGGAAAACGCTGCCCTTAGTTACCCGCTGTTTACCTGCACGACCTGTCATACAGGCAGCGGCTCGGAGTGCGGTTTACAGCGCCGCACAGGAAACGTTGCAGACACGGTTTCCTGTGCGGCGCTGTAAAACGCCCTCCGAGCCGCTGCCTGTGTGACAGGTCGTGCAGATAAACAGCGGGTAACTAAGGGCAGCGTTTTCCAGCACCGCATAGCGGTAACGCTATGCGGTGATGGAAACATTTCTAAGTTGAAACCGGAATCCGGCAGGCTAGTGGTACAACGCTAATGTGACCCTAGCCTTGTTGTTCTTTGCAGGAGGCTCCTCCAATCTACAAACATGTAGACAGAATGGAGTCTGGACTTCAAGGAACCTCCTCATATATCCAAATGTTCAAAGTGGGAATGTGAGCCCTTGCCCCATCCAGGGGCTGATTCAAGGAGAGAGAACAAGCTTGGTCAGTCAGTTGGTGTGTGACTGTCGATCGACTAGGATCTGAGGCTGCAACAAAATCCTGGTGCCTGTGTGTGAATTGATAGTAGCTGAAACATGGGATAGTATTGAGTCCCTCACCTACTGGATATAACAAAGTCATCGAAGGACTATCAGTTTTGGAGAAAAGACAGAGCAGCACACAGGATTCCTTTAGGACATCTTCTTTATTGGCGCGCAGGGACTTACAGTGCTGTGCAAATTAATTGGGACAAAGCATTTTTGTAAGTAAAATCATAAGTTGGTTACCAGTCAGTGATTGAAATCAGTTTTAACTGCTTTGAACAGATGTGAGTGTTCAACCTTGAGTAACAAAATGTGGTTTGACTGGCTTTTGTCAGAAATAACAGCTAGCTACCCCCTCAGCTTCAGTTGATGAGTGGTTTAGTGTACTTTTTATCTCAGTGTGATTCGTGCCTGTAAAAATGGATGTTACTCCACCGAAGAGGTCTAGAATTATTACTCTTAATGAACATACAAGTCCGACTGTAAGAGAAATCGCTTCCACCTTTGGTATTGGAAAATCTACTGTTTCAAGAATTATTCGCACACACAATGAAACTGGATCGTTTTCTCCAAAACGAAAATGGAAATGTGGAAGAAAAAGGAAAACAACACCAAGAACTGATAAAACACTTATCAGAAATAATAAAATTAATGCAAGAAAAACTTGCTTTGTCCCAATTAATTTGCACAGCACTGTGCATGGTTAGTTGTAGTGGGTGGGAGGCCGGGGGATTAAGGCACGACAGCCTTTTCACGCCATGAGTGGCACTTCCAGGGACACAATCCATAGGGGTGGGTGGGTGTAACCATTTATTTAAACCCACCTCCTTGTAACATCAGCTTGGAATTAGTTACCAAGGTAACCATATACAACATTGATCAATGGCTATGAGCCTAAGTAGCGGTGATACAACAGGATTTCCTTAGCATTGCACAGGGGTTGGAATTATCACATGTACATGTGAATCAATTATCAATTATCACCTGTGCAATTCTAAGAAAATCCCGAAAAGATACGCTGTTTACGGTCCTCAAGGCGTTGAGTTTGAGACCCTTGGTTGTAGCAGCGTGTCCCTTCTCCGGTCTGTGTTCATGTTCCCTATGTAATGAAGCCTGCTTTAGTGGTTTTTGGCCTGCATCTTTGGAGAAATCTGTCTTTGTTGTTCTCTGCAGGAGGCTCCTCCAAACATGTAGACAGAATGGAGTCTGGAATTCTAGAAACTTCCTCATATATCCAAATGTTCAAAGGGGGAATGTGAGTCCTTGCTCCATCCAGGGGCTGATCCAAGGAGAGAGAACATGCTTGGTCAGTCAGTTGGTGTGTGAATGTCGATCGACTAGGATCTGAGGCTGCGACAAGATCCTGGTGCCTGTGTGTGGATTGATAGTAGCTGCCACATGGGATAGTATTGAGTCCCTCACCTACTGGATCTAACAAACTCATCTAAGGACTATAGATGCCTTTTACGTGGCGTCGGATTACTGGGTGGCACCCCCGGATCTGTTACCTTTGTGGTGGACTCATTACGGACTCTGCAGAATTGCTTTCATGTGTGCTGTTCCATTTTCCCTGCCCAAATAAAGTTCTTTGGATTGTTCACCGGCCAGCTGTCCCTTCCTGCTCTGTTGCATAGCCCATCACAAACTGGTTGGCAGTGGAGGGATCAGAGCAGAGGAAGTGGAGGACAGCAGCCATAAATGTCTGGAACCAGAACCTCAGGATACAGGAACTTGACTGTGGGGAGCCTACAAACAAAGGCCCATGATTTAGGGGTCTGCTGTCCAAGGATCAACTAATTGAGGCTTTGGAAGAAGCTTGCCTTCCAGATGGCGCTGAAGAAGGATTTCCACACAATGGAAAGGAAGATGGGAGCTGGAGGTAAATACCCAAAAAAGTCAGTGGGTTGTGTGTATGAGGAGGAGATGGCATTGCTTAAAGATGAGGCCACCATAGAAGATAAGAGGAAGGCCATTTACAGAGCTCTAGAATTGCATTGCTGGACAGGCAGCTTGCTATGGAAACATCTAGAAACTCCAGACAGACTGTAACCACAGCATCCACTATGAGGTAACTCCCCTGAGTGTCCCGCAAGGACTTTAAGCCATTTAATGAGGCTGCAGGCAACATTAAGGGTTTTTTCCAGGACTTTGAACATCAATGTCGGTTAATGGAAGTGGGTCAGACATCTGGTGGGGCTCTTGGGGGAGGGGGCTGCTGAAGCATATAGAGCTATGGACCCTCGGTGGAACTTTGAGTATGTGGACACATGCTCATAGGATTAAGCAAGCATGTCATCACTGGCTGGAGGGACAGGGGGCCTTAACTTGGGAGACCTTCTTCCAGGTCATCCTAAAAGAATAGTTCTATGCCCAATGCCCTGCTGAGATCCAGGAATGGGTGTTTGAGAGGAAACCAGCCGCAGTGGAACAAGCTGCTATTATAGCTGATCAGACTCTCATCATCAAACCTCAGTAAAACAAGCTGCCGGATGATGGAGGGAAAAGTACCAGCTCCCCAACATTGTTGGTCCCTTGTCCTTCTATCATGTTGATACCAATGTGAATGTACCTCCAGTTGCTCCTTCCACATATTCTAGAATGCGATGAGGAGAGAAAGTAGCAAAGGAGAAAGTAGTTGTATAACAAAAATCTCCTGCACCTTCAGGTGGGTGGTGGCCTCCAGATTCCCTTAACCCCTGCCCCAGAATGCAAATCGGAAGGAGTGAGATACAGCACAGGTGTTATAGATGTGGCAAGCCTGGGCGTCTGCAAGCCACCTGCCTTGCTGGTCAAATGAGGAATGACTCTTCACCAAATCGGACTATTAAATATATAAAACAAAAGTACAATGAGGAGAGGTGTCATCAACACATGAGGACTGGATGTGGCACCCCACTGGTCAGTGCGCCACAGTAGGGGTACTGCACCCAAAACAGAGTGTACGGTATCCCAGTTATTGGAGGGGATAATGTTGAACTGAGGCTCTCATCCCAGCATCCGTACACCTAGATTAGGGGACCAATCGGCTAACCCGTTACCAGAGTAACCGGTCCTGGTGGGAGGAGTGTTAGGGTAGGAGTGGGAAACACACATACAGATCAAGTCTAGTATGAGGAAAGAAGTAAGGAGCAAGCTCTAGAGGGACACCATAGGGAGGGCGCATGAAAAGGAGTGGTGACAAAGACAGAAAGGGGAGACCCAGTGCCAGACTGTCAGATTAAACGTCTGGGGAAATCCCGGTCCACAACAGGGTACCGGTGCCGAGTCGTGGTGCAGGCGAGTCCAAACCTGAGCCGACAATACCGGTGGGTCACAGGTCTGCCAAGCAGCCCCCGACCTCGTCCACAACGTACAACTCCACCAGGTACCCTCAAACCGGGTTGAGCCCCTTAGAGAAGAGAAGGGTAAACTCATCACACCCGACGGGCGTGATAGGAAGTGGGTTTGTACAGGGCATCGCACGGATAGAAAGGAGGCGAAAGGAAGACACAGAGGACAGTGAACGTAGTAGAAGGAATAATTGGAGAGCCTCAGAAAGACTTTGTATGCTCCAGAGGGCCAGCTACCCACAAAGACTGCATGACTGTAAACTGAAGTGTTACCGTGAACTGTTAAAAGTAAAGTACCCGTACAGAGTCAGCAAGCCTCTGGTGTTTTAAGCTGCTTAAGTTAAGAAGTAGCTGCTGCCACATCAACCAGCTCAGCAGCAGCACTGCCCCGGGGATCCCGCTTGGCCTGCAGGGAGCGTTATCAACTGGTTGAATTACCACCATCCCCGGCAGACGGATAGCAGTGCTCGTGTGATCACCAGAAACTGCATGTGGCGTCACGAAAATTTATTCTTTTCATTATTTTTCCCATTTACCCAGTGACCTTTAGGGATACTGGCCCGGGCACCGGCCACCGAGACATCACCCCAGCACTCATGCCCAGTTACCGAGTTCCCAAAGACCCCTGGGCGGGTCATGGACTAGTTACTAAGCCACCCATGTTGAACCACTAGGGTTTTATAGGGTGCGGCCCGCAGCTACGACAACTTCTGCTCATTGGGGCAAGCACTTGCAGGAAGTCATGCTGGATAGACAGAGACTTATTGGATCTTGTAACTCTGGGGCATTTCTAATGCTAGCTGATCCCTGAGTGGTTTCACCTGAGGCGATCCAGAAAGGACCTGGCATTGTCATTAAATTGGCTGGAGGAAAATGGAGTACTATTCCCAAAGCAACTGTACATCTGAGCTTTGGCTTTGGGGTGAAGTGATGTGTGGTTGGTGTGATAAGCAGCTTTCCTGCAGATATCCACCTAGGAAATGATGAAGAGCTACAATGCCAATTTGTGGCTGCATGGAGTGGAGTGTAAGTCCTGCCAGAGTACGTGATAAAGCCCTGAGTTATGTCAGCCATGACTATGAGTACTTGACAAGACACCTGTTTAGTTCACTAGTCCATACATAATTTGAGGGGAGAAGGGGTTGTTACAGTGTATCCCTCCCCTGGCCTGTGTTCATGTTCTCTATGTAATGAAGCCTGGTTTAGTTTTTTTCTGGCCTGCGTTTTAGTGGGGGAATCTGCCTTTGTTGTTCTCTGCGGGAGTCTCCTCCAATACACAAACATGTAGACAGGATGGAGTCTGGATTTCCAGAAACTTCCTCATGTAGCCAAATGTTCAAAGGACGGTGTGAGACCTTCCCTCATCCAGGGGCTGATCCAAGGAGAGAGAACAATAGACTCCTGCTTGGATAGTCAGTTGGTGTGTGGCTATTGAATGACTAGGATCTGAGGCTGTGGCAAAACCCTGGTGCCTCTGTGTGGATTGATAGAAGCTGCCACATGGGATGTTGTGTCCCTCACCTGCTAGATCTAGAGAACTCAACCAAGACTATTTCTGCCTTTTACCTGGCATCGGATTACCGGGTGCGCCCCTGGATCTGTTCCCTTTGTTGTGAACTCATTGTGGACTCATTACGGATTCTGCAGAATTACCTTCATGTGCGCTGTTCCCTTTTCCCCATCCAAAAAATTCTTTGGATTGTTCATCGGCCAGCTGTCCCTTCCTGCTCTGTTGCAAACCTTGTCACAAACGTTTGCCTTGATGAATCCAAAGCAACTTGCATCTGTAATTGTAGCAAAAAGAGGATCTACATAGTACTGACTTTATGAGGGTGAATAGTTATGCACACTGAAGTTTTCAATTATGTTGTCCTCTTTGTTGTTTGCTTCACAATAAAAAGAAAATCAAATGTTTACAGTTGTAGGCATGTTCTTTACATGAACTGATGCAAGTCATCAAAAATAAAAAGTCACTGAAATTCCAGATAGTGAAGTAGCAAAACACATAAGATGCCAAGCGGGTGAACACTTTTGGAAGGCATTTTAGCACACACACGTATAAGCAGAGCACCTACACCCACATATAAGTATACACCAGGGATTTCAAACTCCAGTCCTCGAGAGCTGCATAGAGTGCATGTTTTTTGGACTTCCTTAGCATCGTCCAGGGGTTTGAGTTATCACCTATACGGGTGATTCAATTATGACCTATGCAATCCTGAAAATATACACTGTTTATGGTCCCCAAGGCATTGAGTTTGAGACCCCTGGGGCACCCAGAATACATACTTACACACAAATATGTAAACATTTCTAGGGTTTAAAGTAGAAATGTTAATCCCATTTCCCCCACACATCTCCTCTGACTCACTCTCCACATTTGACCCAGTCACAGAAGAAGAAGTCTCCAGGCTCCTCTCTTCCTCTCATCCTACTATATCCATCACACCTACTCCAGTCTCTCTCTCCGGTCGTCACTACTCACCAAACCAAAATCTTCACTCATGCCATCTCTTCTGGTATCTTTCCCTCCTCTTTCAAACATTCTATCATTACTCCATTATTAGAGAAATCTTCTCTTGACCTATCCTGCACAAATAACTACAGACCAGTCTCCAACCTCTCCATCTTTAAACTCTTGGAGCACCTGGTCTACTCCCACTTCACACGCTATCTCTCGACCCGCTTCTAGATCCATTACAGTCTGGTTTCTGCCCCCTACTTTCTACAGAAACTGCGCTCATCAAAGTCACCAATGACCTTCTGACGGCAAAATGTAATGGTGACCTCTCTCTGCTTATTCTTTTTGACCTCTCTGCAGCTTTTGACACAGTTGACCACCATCTCCTACTCGCTATGCTGCACTCCATTGGCATAAAGGACGCTGCTCTCCTTGTTCTCTTCCTATCTTTCTGACCGCTCTTTCAGTTTATTACTCACTAACTCCACTTCCTCTCCTTTTTTTCTCACTATTGGGGTCCTTCAGGGTTCATCCCTTGGCCCACTTCTCTTCTCTATCTACACAGCCTCTATTGGACAGACCATCAGCAAATATGACTTCCAGTACCATCTCAATGCTGATGACACACAACTATATACTTCAGCCCCTCACATTACCCCTGCTGTACTAAAGAACGCCAATGACTGTCTAACTGCAGTTTCCAACATCATGTCCACTCTTTATCTGAAACTAAACCTTTCCAAAGCTGAACTTCTTCTGCTCCCACCCTCCACTAACTTCCCCAAATCTGACATCTCCCTCTCGGTGTGCGGCACCAAGATAACGCCAAGGCAACAGGCTCATTGTCTGGGTGTTATGTTTGGTACTGATCTCTCTTTAACCTCCTATATGCAATCTCTTGCCCACTGTTGTCACTTGCACCTGAAGAACATCTCTAGAATTCTCCCCTTTCTCACCATGGAAACAACAAAAACCCTCACTGTGGCCCTAATCCATTCCTGCCTTGATTACTAGAATTCTCTATTAATTGACCTCCCCCTCACTAGACTTTCCACACTCCAGTCCATCCTTAATGCAGCAGCCAGGATCACCTATCTGGCCAATCATTACTCAGGCACCTCGTCTGTTCCAGTCACTACATTGGCTGCCTATACACTACAGGATCCAATTCAAATTGCTTGTTCTCCCCCACAAAGCTCTTCACAGTGCAGCACCTCCCTACATCTCCTCCCTCATCTCACAAGTGACCTTTGACTAACATCCCTACTAATCTGAACCTCCCCATTCCTGGCTCTTAAACTTTTCCCGAGCTGCACTGATTCTCTGGAATGCTCTTCCCAAACAAATTAGAACTATCCACAACTTGCATAATTTCAGGCGGTCCCTAATCAAAGTCCTTTATACTTTATATAGCCCATTCACTATTTCTCTGGACATAACTCTCCTTCCAACTCCACCAAACTCAAAATCTTTACACACATTGGCTAGTGATCACTCATGTGATTTTTAGCTATCCCCCATTTCCTCAAGATGCTGTACCATGATTGTAAATAAGCCCCTGTACTTTGTGTAACACCCATCTCATTTTTGATTGTAAGCTCTTTTGAGCAGGGTCTTCTTTATTTTTTGCTTTAATTATTGTATTGTTTACATTATTTCTCTGCTTCAATTATTGTATTGTGTTTTTTATAATTGTTACTTATGACAGTTTGTATTTAAACCCTTGAACTGTAAGATGCAGAATATGTTGGTGCTATATAAATAAAGATTATTATTGTTATTAAATTGATAACACTGGGGAACACAATTTTTTAGGAGTTAGGTCAGACAACTGTTCTTAATTAATTTTTGGATGCTGAATCCAGAAATGATCTCAGTTTTTCTCTATCACGTCAAGTTTTTGAACTATAGGATTTTTGTCTTCTCAAAAATATGTAAGCTACTGTACCTAAAAAGTGTTTTGTTTTTTTTAAATAGTACAAATATGAACAAAAAATTTAATATATAAGAAATAGGCATGACAAATATGTTTTTTAACACTATCATGTTTTTTTACAAAGGATATATATATATATTGTAATCAGATAACAAGTCTTATTACAGATATCAGTGCAATTGTGCTTCTCTGGCAGGTAAGTTGTGGAGGAAAAACTTGACGTGCTAGAAAAAAACTGACTACATTTTTGGAATCAGCATGCCAATTGTAGTATAAATCAGCTCAAAAACCTAACTCAACAGAATTTTTTTTTCAAATTGTTCCCCAGTGTAATAGAAGCTCAGTACTATCAGTAGAGTTTACAATTTTGAGAGTGCAGCAGGAACTTTGATATACAGTATGTATATCACCAAAGATCATCAATATCGGAAACTACATTTATAATGCAGAAACTACTGTACATGATTTCTTCCATCCTGCAATATCTGAAGACTCACAAATATTTGTATCCCTTTCTATCTGTGAGCATGGCGGCCCAGATACCCATGATTTGGGGTGATTGCTGGAGATTTCCAAGCAGTGTCGAGGCTCCTGGCCGCACCACCTCAGCTGCCTCATCCCTTTCAACTCTAAGTAAAGATGGGGATGTTTGGCTCAGTATGTTTTACATTTTCGTACTCTTGCCACAAAGCCGGCTTTCAATGAAGAAGCCCTAGTGGTGACCTACTGGCAGAGTCTGTTCAGTTGTATTAAGGATGATTTATCTGACAGAGATGTGCCATCTTTCCTGAATGATCTGGTACACCTAGCTTCTAGGATTGACCTCTGTTTCCACTAGCCAGAAACAGACTCAAGAACGCTTACATTCACAAAATATCTGTAAATATTTTTCCAAAATGTATGGAACAATCTCCCTACCAAGTTCCTTTAAAATCTGTGTACAACTATACCTAGACTAATTGATGTTGTTTTAATGCAAAAAAATGGTCACATCAAATATTGATGCAATTTTGATATCCTTTTTTGGTAATTTATTTTGAATTATGTTAACTGATAAAAAAAATCTATTATGGTTTTTACTTTGCACTGTCTTTGCCCACACATGCCTGAAACTTTCAAACAGTTTATTCAAATTTTGGTTAAGAACAGAAACTTAAACTGAAATGAAGTATCAGAAATGTTATCAGAACCTGTCAGTGTAAAGATTATGGCTGGTAATTTCAAGACACAGTTACGGAAGTAATGGAGTGAAGAAAAGAGTCTGCAAGCACATCCATGAGTAATGGCGGTCATTCCGCTAGAAATGCCTGAGGACTCATGATATGCATGGACTTAAATTTTTAACCCCTTCCCGACACTTCTCAGCGTATGAGACATGAAATCCAGTGCGTTCCCGACCGATGTCTCAATGTCTGAGACATCTGGGGAATGCACTCCTGCAGCTCAAGTGAGAGTCTCAATGACCTGTCACTTGAGCTGCAGGTACATGGGAACATGCACTATAGCCCAAGGGGGTCGCTTTGCCCCCCCCCGAGGCTACAGTAGCGGTAATTGGGGGTTAAAAATGAGACCCACAATTACTGAGACTGTGCATCTCCTTCCTGCTCTCTGCCTGTGCCTGGCTCCTCCTGCTCCCCCCACTCATCCGCCCTATACCCCACTGATCCCCTGTCCCCTGTTCTCGTTCCCCCTGCTGTCTTTGGCCCCACACTCATCCCCCTGTCCCCCTGCTTTTTCTGGCTCACCCGGTGATCACCTCTTCCCGCTGCTCCTTCCACTCACCTCCTCCAGCTGCCGCTCGCCGCCTCCAGCTCCCGCTGTGCTCCAGCTCCAGTCTTCCTCCTGCAGTCACCGCCGCCATCACCGCCAACCTCTGGTAGGTCCCCCTGCTTGTTCCACCTGCAGGGAGATCCCTGTGCCCCATCCCCCTGCAGGGGGATGGATCTCTGATCCTCATCCTCCTGCAGGGGGATCCCTGAACCCCCTGCAAGGGATCCCTGTGCCCGATCCCCCTGCAGGGGGATGGATCCCTGATCCCCCTGCAGCAGGGGGATGGATCCCTGATCCCCATCCCCCTGAAGGGGGATGGATCCCTGATCCCCATACCCCTGCTGGGGAATGGATCCCTGTTCCCTATCACCGTGCAGTGGGATCCCTGATCCACATGCAGGGGGATGGGGATCAAAGATCCATCCCCCAGGGATCCCCTGCATGGAGAGCAAGCTGCAGAAAGCGATTTGACAACTTGGGCGCAGTGATCCACTGGATCACTGCGCCTGAGCTGTCAGATTGCTTTCTGCAGCTCAATCCCCATGCAAGGGAATCCCCCTGCATGGGGATCGAGCTGCAGAAACAGATCTGACAGCTCAGGCGCAGTGATCCAGTGGATCACTGCACCTAAGCTGTCAGATCGCTTTCTACATCTTGATCCCCATGCAGGGGATTCCCCTGCATGGGGATTGAGCTGCAGAAAGCAATCTGACAGCTCGGGTGCAGTGATCCAGTGGATCACTGAAACCAAGCTGTCAGATTGTTTTCTGCAGCTTGCTCTTCATGCAGGGGAATCCCCTTGCATGGGGATTGAGCTGCAGAAAGCAATCTGACAGTTTGGGCGCAGTGGTCCAAACTGTGCAGTGATCTACTGCACAGTGATCCAGGCTTTCAGACCACTGCGCCCAACCTGTCAGATCGCTTTCTGCAGCTTGCTCTCCAGGGGATTCCCCTTGCATGGGGATCGAGCTGCAGAAAGCAATCTTGCAGCCCCGGCATGGCACCCGAACTGCCAGATCGCTGATCTGCAGTCCGATCCATCTGCATGCGGATCAAGCTGCAGAAAGCGATCTCACAGTCCCGGTGCAGTGATCCACATGTAGTGGATCACTACACCCGGGCTGTCAGATCGCTACTTTGCAGTCCGATCCTCCTGCATGGCAATCGTGGGACCTTCGTTGTGGACTACGTCGGAGGTGATCGAGCGTCATGGGACCTTCGTTGTGGACTACGTCGGATCTTTTTATAATAAAGATGGAGTTTGAATTTTGTTTGTGTTTTTTTTTTCAAAATAAAAATATTTTTCTCTGTGTGTATTTATTGACTACTTACCAGAGATTCCTAATGGCGGCTCTAACATTGGCCCAATATTATGAATCTCGGGCTTAGTGCCAGCTGCCAATAAAAAGCTGGCATTAACCCCTTTATTACCCAGTTTGCCACCCGCACCAGGGCAACTCGAAGAGCATGGGTACAGCGCCAGAAAATGGCGCTTCAATGAATGCGCCATTTTCTGGGGCAGCTGCGGGCTGCAATTTGCAGCATGGGGGGCCCAGAACGCTTGGGCCTTTCCATGCTGAGGATTCCAGCCCCCAGCTGCCTAGTTGTACCTGGCTGGGCCAAAAATATGGCGGAGCCCTACGTCCTTTTTTTTTCTAGAATTAGTTCTAGAAATAGTAAAATATGGGCTTCGCTGTATTTTTGGTTGCAGCCAGGTACAACAAGGCAGCTGGGGGTTGCTGGCAGTCTGTAGCTACCAAGTTGTACCTGGCTGGACCAAAAATATGGCGGAGCCCCACGTCATTTTTTTTCTTTCTAGAATTAGTTCTAGAAATAAAAAAAAATGGGCTTCGCTGTATTTTTGGTTGCAGCCAGGTACAACGAGGCAGCTGGGGGTTGCTGGCAGTCTGTAGCTGCCAAGTTGTGCCTGGCTGGACCAAAAATGTGGCGGAGCCCCACGTCATTTTGTTTTTTTCTAGAATTAGTTCTAGAAAGAAAATAAAGGCCTTCGCTGTATTTTTTGTAGCCAGCCAGGTACAACTTGGCAGCTGGCTGACTGGAATCCTCAGCATGGAGAGACCCAAATGTTGTGGGTCCCCCACACTGCAAATTGCAAAACACAGACACCCTAGAAAATAGCGCATTCATTAGAGGTGGCATTTTCTGGTGCTGTACCCCAACTCTTCCAGTTGCCCTTGTGCTGGTGGCACACGGGTTCTCCATATGTGACATGGTGTCCACTAACAATTTCAATGGAAAATTAGCTCCAATTGTTAGCGGAAACCATGTCGGGTATGGAGAGCCCCTCCCTGTGTGCCTGAACATTAGAGCTCCCCCACAAGTGACCCCATTTTGGAAAACTAGACCCCCTAAGGAACATATGTAGATGCATAGTGAGCACTTTGAACCTCCAGATACTTCACAAATTCATCCATAAAAATGAAAAAGCACTTTGTTTTCCACAAAAACTTTCTTTTTTCATTTTTACTGATCAATTTGTGAAGCACCTGGGGTTCAAAGTGCTAACTATGCATCTAGATACGTTCCTTGGATGGTCTAGTTTCTAAAATCGGGTAACTTGTGGGGGAGCTCCAATGTTTAGGCACATAGGGGTCTTCATATCCTACATGGTGTCCGCTAACAATTCCAATTGTTAGTGGACACCATGTTGCATATAGAGAGCCCCTGTGTGTCTCCACATTGAAGCTCCCCCCAAGTGACCCCATTTTGGAAACTAGACCCCCTAAGGAATGTATCTAGATGCATAGTGAGCACTTTGAACCCCCAGATACTTCACAAATTCATCCATAAAAATGAAAAAGCACATTTTTTTCCACAAAAATTTTTTTTTTCATTTTTACGGATCAATTTGTGAAGCACCTGGGGGTGCAAAGTGCTCACTATGCATCTAGATATGTTCCTTTGGGGGTCTAGTTTCCAATATGGGGTCACTTATGGGGGAGACTCTAATGTGGAGACACACGGGGACCCTCCCAACACGACATGGTGTCCGCTAACAATTTGAATGGAAAATGAGCTCAAATTGTTAGCGGACACTATGTCGCGTTTGGAGGGTCCCTGTGTGTCTCCACATTGGAGCTCTCCCATAAGTGACCCCATTTTGGATACTAGACCCCCAGAGGAACATATTTAGGTGCATAGTGAGCACTTTGAAACCCCAGGTGCTTCACAAATTGATCCGTAATAATGAAAAAAAAAAAATTTTGTGGAAAAAAAAGTGCTTTTTCATTTTTATGGATGAATTTGTGAAGCATCTGGGGTTTCAAAGTGCTCACTATGTATCTAGATACGTTCCTTTGGGGGTCTAGTTTCCAAAATGGGGTCACTTGTGGTGGAGCTCCAATGTGGAGACATACAGGGACCCTCCAAACGCAACATGGTGTTCGCTAACAATTTGAGCTCATTTTCCATTCAAATTGTTAGCGGACACCATGTCGCGTTTGGAGGGTCCACGTGTGTCTCTACATTAGAGCTCCCCCACAAGTGACCCCACTTTGGAAACTAGACCCCCTAAGGAACGTATCTAGATGCATAGTGAGCACTTTGAACCCCCAGAAGCTTCACAAATTCATCCATGAAAATAAAAAAGCACTTTTTTTCCGCAAAGATTTTCTTTTTTCATTTTTACAGATCAATTTGTGAAGCACCTGGGGGATGAAAGTGCTCACTATGCATCTAGATATGTTCCTTTGGGGGTCTAGTTTCCAAAAGGGGGTCACTTATGGGGGAGCTCTAATGTGGAGACACACGGGGACCCTCCCAACGCGACATGGTGTCCGCTAACAATTTGAATGGAAAATGAGCTCAAATTGTTAGTGGACACCATGTCGCGTTTGGAGGGTCCCTGTGTGTCTCCACATTGGAGCTCCCCCACAATTGACCCCATTTTGGAAACTAAACCCCCAAAGGAACATATCTAGATGCATAGTGAGCACTTTGAACCCCCAGATGCTTCACAAATTGATGTGTAATAATGAAAAAAAAAGTTTTTTGTGGAAAAAAAAGTGCTTTTTCATTTTTACGGATGAATTTCTGAAGCATCTGGGGGTTCAAAGTGCTCACTATGCATCTAGATACGTTCCTTTGGGAGTCTAGTTTCCAAAATGGGGTCATTTATGGGGGAGCTCCAATGTGGAGACACACAGGGACCCTCCAAACGCGACATGGTGTCCGCTAACAATTTGAGCTCATTTTCCATTCAAATTGTTAGCAGACACCATATCGCGTTTCGAGGATCGAGTTTGGGATGCATTTTATCCTTTTGCCCATGTGAAATTGAAAAAATGTAGGCAAAAAGAAATTTTTTGTGAAAAATAAGTGTTTTTTCATTTTCATGGATGAATTTGTGAAGCATCTGGGGGTTCAAAGTGCTCACTATGCATCTAGATATGTTCCTTTGGGGATCTAGTTTCCAAAATTTTTGGTTCCATTTTATCCCGTTGCCCATGTGAAAATGAAAAAATTGAGGCTAAAAGAACATTTTTGCTACAAAAATTAAAATGTCCATTTTTTCCTTCAACTTTATTTTAGTTCCTGTGAAGCATCCTGAAGGGTTAATAATCTTCTTGAATGTAGTTTTGAGTAGCTTGAGGGGTGCAGTTTTTGGAATGGTGTCACTTTTGGGTGTTTTCTGTCATGTACACCCCTCAAAGGACTGCAAATGTGATGTGGTCACTAAAAAATGGTTTTGTAAATTTTGCTGGAAAAATGAATAATTGCTCATGAACTTTGAACCCTTATAACGTCCTACCAAAAAAATTTTTTTCTTACAAAATTGTGCTGATGTAAAGTAGACATGTGGGAAATGTTATTTATTAACTATTTTGTGTCACATAACTCTCTGGTTTAGCAAAATAAAAATAAAAAATTTGAAAATTGCTAAATTTTCTAAATTTTTGCCAAATTTTTTATTTTTTTTCACAAATAAACGCAAAATTATCAACCTAAATGTAATACTAACATGAAGCCCAATATGTCACGAAAAAACAATCTCAGAATCGCTCGGATCCAATGAAGCGTTCCAAGATATTACCTCATAAAGGGAGAGTGGTCAGAATTACAAAAAATGCCTCGGTCTTTAGGGTCAAAATAGGCCCGGGGTGAAGGGGTTAATATGTATCTGTAAATAAACAATTGGAATTTTACGGGATGGATGTACCTGCAGACTCTTCTTCAATTCATTGGATTCCACAGCTGTGCTTGGACACCCTCCCCCCAGTTGCTATGTGGCCTACATACTTTTGGCATGCTGAGCTCGATATCTTCCTCTTGTTTGTCTCAAACAGTTATGTACCTCATGGGTTGTCTTAACTTAATGAAATAGCAAAATTGCAAAGTACATCTTAAAACTAGCAAGTTTGCTGTATACTTGTTTTTTAAGGGAGTCGGAATGAAGGTGTTTGCTATGTAATCTGAGGACAGTATAATGTAGGGGTTAAAACACTGTCACTTATTAGGCTGTGTGCTGTTTACACACAATGAAGATTTTATCACCAGGAAATTATAACTACAAGGACCACAGAGCTCATGAACAGTTATCTGACAATGTCTCATCATATATAATCATATATAATAAAAGCCGAAGGCCACTTCCGGAATACTACTTCCGTGATGGCCTGGACCCATGGTCCTGATGTCACCACTGCGCGGTCCCCGGCTACAAGGAGCGGCGGAGGAATGTTCCGCTCTCGGAACTTCCGTCCGCCCTCCAGCCTCTCCCCTCCACCCACCACCGTACCTAGCGGGGGCAGGGGGGCCGAGCGCCCCGTGCCCCAAACCATGAGGGGCCCATTGCCCCCACCCCCTGGGGGACCCCGTGCTGCCAGCCGCCCGCCGCGCGCCCGGAGAGGAGGAAGGACGGGACTTCCTGTCCTGCACCTCTGCCCGCCCCTCCTCTCCTCCTACACCAGCCGCACGCCGGCCGCGGTGAGTCTGCACCCACCCAGCTACGCCTCTGCCCTCCAGCCTCTCAGCTCCCATGCCCTCCAGCCTCCTGCCCTCCAGTCTCCCCTGCCCTCCAGCTCCCCTGCCCTCCAGCCTCCCCTGCCCTCCAGCCTCTTCAGCCTCCCCTGCCCTCCAGCCTCCCCTGCCCTCCAGCCTCTTCAGCCTCCCTGCCCTCCAGCCTCCCCTGCCCTCCAGCCTCAGCCTCCTTTCCTCCAGCCTCCCTGCCCTCCACCTCCCTGCCTCCCATGCCTCCCTGCCCTCCAGCCTCCCTGCCTCCCGCTCCAGCCTCCCCTGCCCTCCAGCCTCCTCTGCCTCCAGCCTCTTCTGCTCCCAGCCTCTCCTGCTCCCTGCCTCCCCAGCCTCCCCAGCCTCTCCAGCCTCCCCTGCCTCCCCAGCCTCTCCAGCCTTCCCTGCCCTGCAGCCTCTCCCCTCCGCCTCCGCTCTCCCCTCCAGCCTCCGCTCTCCCCTCCAGCCTCCGCTTCTACCTCCAGCCACCACTCTCCCCTCCAGCCACCGCTCTCCCCTCCAGCCTCTCGCCTCTCCGCTCTCTCCCTCCAGCCTCTCCCCTCCCGCCTCCGCTCTCCCCTCCCACCTCTCCACTCCCGCCTCCGCTCTCCCCTCCAGCCTCCACTCTCCCCTCCAGCCTCCGCTCTCCCCTCCAGCCTCTCTCCCTCCAGCCTCCGCTCTCCCCTCCAGCCTCCGCTCTCCCCTCCAGCCTCTCCCCTCCCGCCTCCGCTCTCCCCTCCCGCCTCTCCCCCCCCGCCTCCGCTCTCCCCTCCAGCCTCCACTCTCCCCTCAAGCCTCGCCCTCCAGCCTCCGCTCTCCCCTCCAGCCTCCGCTCTCCCCTCTAGCTCCTTCCCTCCGCCTCCGCCCTCCAGCCTCCGCCCTCCAGCCTCCGCTCTCCCCTCTAGCCACCGCTATCCCTCCAGCCTCTCCCTCCAGCCACCGCTCTCCCCTCCAGCCTCTCCCCTCACTGCCTCCGCTCTCCCCTCCAGCCTCCGTTCTCCCCTCCAGCCTCCGCTCTCCCCTCCAGCCTCCGCTCTCCCCTCCAGCCTCTCCCCTCCCGCCTCCACTCTCCCCTCCCGCCTCACGCTCTCTCCTCCTCCCGCCTCCCCTCTCCCTCTCCGCTCCGCTCTCCCTCCAGCCTCTGCTCTCCCCTCCAGCCTCCGCCCTCCAGCCCCGCTCTCCCTCCAGCCTCCGCCCTCCAGCCTCCGCTCTCCCCTCCATCCTCCGCCCTCCCCTCCAGCCACCGCTCTCCTCTCCAGCCTCCGCTCTCCCCTCCAGCCTCTGCCCTCCAGCCTCCCCTCTCCCCTCCAGCCTTTCCTCCCGCCTCCGCTCTCCCCTCCAGCCTCTCCCCTCCAGCCTTTGCTCTCCCCTCCAGTCTCTCCCCTCCCGCCTCCGCTCTCCCTCCAGCCACCGCCTCCCCTCCAGCCTCTCCGCTCCAGCCTTTGCTCTCCCCTCCAGCCTCCGCCCTCCTGCCTCCGCTGTCCCCTCCAGCCTCCGCTCTCCCCTCCAGCCTCCGCTCTCCCCTCTGCCCTCCGCCCTCCCCTGTCCTCTGCCCTCCAGCCTCCCCTGTCATCTGCCCTCCAGCTTGCCCTGTCCTCTGCTCTCCAGCCTCCCCTGTCCTCTGCTCTCCAGCCTCCCCTGTCCTCTGCCCTCCAGCCTCCCCTCTCTCTGCCCTCCAGCCTCCGCTCTACCCTCCAGCCTCTGCTCTCCCCTCCAGCCTCTGCCCTCCAGCCTCCCCTCTCCCCTCCCGCCTCCGCTCTCCCTAGCCTCGCTCTCCCTCCGCCTCGTCTCCCTCCAGCCTCGCTCTCCCTCCCCTCCGCTCTCCCCTCCGCTCTCCCTCCAGCCCCTCCTCCGCTCTCCCTCCCTCCGCCTCTCCCCTCCAGCTCCTCTCCCTCTCAGCCTCTCCCCTCCAGCCTCGCTCTCCCTCCATCTCCCTCCAGCCTCGCTCTCCCCACCGCTCCCAGCCTCCCGCTCTCCCCTCCAGCCTCCCAGCTCTCTCCTCAGCCTCCCTCCCCTCGCCCTCCGCCCCGCTCTCCCTCTCGCCTCTCCCTCCCCGTCCCTCTCCCTCCAGCCTCTCCCTCCAGCCTCGCCTCCTCCCCCTCTCCCCTCTCCCTCCAGCCTCCCCTCCAGCTCCCTGTCCCTCCAGCCTCCCCTGTCCTCTGCCCCCAGCCTCCCCTGTCCTCTGCCCTCCAGCCTCCCCTGTCCTCTGCCCTCCAGCCTCCCCTGTCCCTGCCCTCCAGCCTCCCCTGTTCCTCTGCCCCCAGCCTCCCCTGTCCTCTTCCCTCCAGCCTTTCCTGTCCCTGCCTCCAGCCTCCCCTGTCCTCTGCCCTCCAGCCTCCCTGTCCTGCCTCCAGCCTCCCCTGTCCTCTGCCTCCAGCCTCCCTCTCCTCTGCCCTCCAGCCTCCGCTCTCCCCTCCAGCCTCCGCTCTCACCTCCAGCCTCCGCTCTCCTCTCCAGCCTCCGCTCTCCCTCCAGCTCCGCTCTCCCCTCCAGCCTCTCCGCTCCCGCCTCCCCTCTCCCTCCAGCCTCCGCTCTCCCTCTAGCCTCTGCCCTCCAGCCTCCCTCTCCCCTCCAGCCTCTCCCTCCGCCTCTGCTCTCCCCTCCAGCCTCTCCCTCCAGCTCTGCTCTCCCCACCAGTCTCTCCCCTCCCACCTCCGCTCTCCTCTCCGGCACCGCTCTTCCTTCCAGCCTCTCCCCTCCGCCTCCGCTCTCCCTCCAGCCTCCCCCGCTCTCCCCTCCAGCCTCCGCTCTCCCCTCCAGCCTCCGCTCTCCCTCTGCCTCCGCCCTCCCCTGTCCTCTGCCCCCAGCCTCCCTGTCCTCTGCCTCCAGCCTCCCCTGTCTCTGCCCTCCAGCCTCCCTGTCCTCTGCCCTCCAGCCTCCCCTGTCCTCTGCCCTCCAGCCTCCTGTCCTCTGCCCTCCAGCCTCCCCTGTCCCTGCCCTCCAGCCTCCCCTGTCCTCTGCCCTCCAGCCTCCCCTGCTCCTCTGCCCTCCAGCCTCCCCTGTCCTCTGCCCTCCAGCCTCCCCTGTCCTCTGCCCTCCAGCCTCCCCTGTCCTCTGCCCTCCAGTTTCCCCTGTCCTCTGCCCTCCAGCCTCCCCTGTCCTCTGCCCTCCAGCCTCCCGCCTACCCTCCAGCCTCTGCTCTCCCCTCCAGCTTCCGCTCTCTCCCCTCCAGCCTCCGCTCCTCCCCTCCAGCCTCTGCTCTCCCCTCCAGCCTCTCCCCTCCCCACCTCCGCTCTCCACCCAGCCTCCGCTCTCCCCTCCAGCCTCCACCTCTCCCCTCCAGCCTCTGCCCTCCAGCCTCCGCTCCCCCTCCAGCCACCGCTCTCTCCCCTCCCCGCTCTCCCCTCCAGCCTCCGCTTCTCCCTCTCCCCCCGCCTCTCCCCTCCAGCCTCCGCTCTCCCTCCAGCCTCCGCTCTCCCTCAGCCTCCACCCTTCAGCCTCCGCTCTCCCCTCCAGCCTCCGCTCTCCCCTCCAGCCTCTCCCCTCCCGCCTCCGCTCTCCCCTCCAGCCTCTCCCCTCCAGCCTCCGCTCTCCCCCCCCGGCCTCCGCTCTCCCCTCCAGCCTCTGCTCTCCCCTCCAGCCTCCGCTCTCCCCTCTGCCCTCCGCCCTCCCCTGTCCTCTGCCCCCAGCCTCCCTGTCCTCTGCCCTCCAGCCCCCCCTGTACTCTGCCCTCCAGCCTCCCCTGTCCTCTGCCCTCCAGCCTCCCCTGTCCTCTGTCCTCCAGCCTCCCCTGTCCTCACCTCTCCGCCTCCCCTCCCTCGCTCTCTCCTCTCCGCCTCCGCTCTCCCCTCCAGCCTCCGCTCTCCTCCAGCCTCTCCCTCCGCCTCTCCCCTCCAGCCTCTGCTCTTCCCTCCAGTCTCTCCCCTCCAGCCTGTGCTTCTCCCCTCCAGCTCTTCCCCCAGCCTCCGCTCTCCCCTCCAGCCTCCGCTCTCCCTTCCCGCCTCCGCTCTCCCCTCCAGCCTTTGCTCTCCCCTCCAGCCTCCGCTCTCCCCTCTGCCCTCCGCCCTCCCCTGACCTCTGCCCTCCAGCCTCCCCTGTCCTCTGCCCTCCAGCCTCCTCTGTCCTCTGCCCTCCAGCCTCCCCTGTCCTGTGCCCTCCAGCCCCTACCTCTGTCCTCCAGCCTCCCCTGTCCTCTGCCCTCCAGCCTCCCCTGTCCTCACCCCTCCTCACCCCTCCAGCCTCCCCTGTCCTCACCTCTCCTCACCCCTTTAGCCTCCCCTGTCCTCACCTCTCCTCACCCCTCCAGCCTCCGCTCTCCTCACCCCTCCTCACCCCTCCAGCCTCCGCTCTCCTCACCCCTCCATATGCAATGTACACTATGTGTATATATGTGTGTATGTAGTCACTTCCCTCACTTTGTCCGCACTTCTCTCACTTTGTCCGCACACATACACACACATACACACACTTCGTTATACTTACCACCGGCCCTGCATCAGCCGCCTAGATCCTCAGTCGACATGTCGCCACCCCCGAACTACTGGATCCAATATAGCGTCCAAGAAGTCTCCCCAAACTTCCCGAACGCCATATTGGATCCAGTCGTCCGCGGGCGGCGACATGTCAACTCAGGATCCAGCCGGCGGGGAAGATGCAGGGTCGGTGCTAACTATAGCGGAGTGTGTGTGTGTATGTGTGTGTGTGTGTGTATGTATGTATGTGTGTGCTGACCACTCTGCCCACGGCGCTGCGCTGACCACTCTGCCCACGGCGCTGCCCTGCCCACTCTGCCCACGCCACTGTGCTGACCAATCTCACCGCACTCACTGCTAACCACTGAGCCACGGCACTCACTGCTAACCACTGTCACAACTACTTCACCGAGTAAACTAAGTGATACATTGTTGGAATCAGGGTCTCTTTTTCTACATTTTGCTGCTCTTAGATTAGGTAGCAAAAACCTGGTGACAGATTCCCTTCAACCCCTTCACCCCTGGGTGATTTTCTGTTTCGTTTTTCCTTCCCCTTCTTCCAAGAGCCATAACATTTTTACTTTTCCTTTAACATAGACATTGTTTTTTGCAGCACAAGTTGTAGTTTTGAAGAAATCATTTATTTTATCATATAGTGTACTGAAAAATGGGAACAAAATTCCAAATGTGGAGAAATTGCAAGAAAAAGTGCAATTACATGTTTGTTTTTTAGGTTTTTTATTCATCATGTTCACTATATGGTAAAACTGAAATGTCGGTATGATGCCTTAAGTTGGTACTAGTTCATAGATACTAAACATGTAGACTTTTATTTTTATCTAAATGGTCAAAAAAAAAATTAGAAGTTTTTAAAGAAAAAGATTTGCACTTTTGTGCCATTTTCCGAAGTCCATAGAGTTCTTATTTTTTGGAATCTGGGGCTGTGTGATGGCTTTTTTTTGTGGCTTGAGGTGATGTTTCTGATGATACCATGTTTAGGTATATGCGCAGTTTTGATCGCCCGTTATTGCATTTTATTGCAATGTTGCAGCGATCAAAAAAACATAATTTTGGCATTGGGACTCTTTTTTTTCCATTAAGCAGTTTACAGAAGATCTGATTAAATGATTTTATATTTTGATAGATCGGGCATTTCTGAATGCGGCGATACCAAATATGTTTTTTTTATTTTCTTTTAATAGTTTTATTTTCAACTAGCTGTGAGCCCGATTCTAAAGAATCGGGAGTCTAGAATCTGTATATAATTTTTTTAAGAGTTTTAAATAATAGACTTAAACACCAGATATATGACTAAGTAGGCGATGTAGGCAGAACTGTGAGGGTAGCAATATAGTGGAGGTGTAGAAAGAGTTAATATCCGACTAACAGGACTATAACAGAGTAGGAACTTATAATGATATCAAAAATGTTATTGAAGGAGTTAATGTCCCACAGGCATTCCCACAACAGACTCAGCGCTGTAAATTATATCCAAAATGGTGTTCAAGGGGTTAATGTACCAGTGGCAGTAGTTATAAATACTACCAAATATGCAGTTAATGGTGAACTCGTATATAATGGGTTAATTTCGCAGTGTCATTACAACTATACACTGTGTAATAGAAATAACAACAATAATGGAATATAAGGGGTTAATGTTCCTACTTGCAGTAATAATAGAGACTACAAAGTATGGAGTTAAGGCAGAAATGGTATATAAGGGGTTAACTTCGCAGTGGCAGTACAACTACACACTGTGTTATAGAAATTACAGATAAAACGGAATGTAAGGGGTTAATGTTGCTACTGTCATGAGTACAATGAGAGAAGCGCCTCACTGGCCTTTGAGATACATGGAGGACTTTGAGTTTGACTTTGAGTAAAGTCGTCCATTATATCTCAATGGAAAGTGAGACGCTATTCTCATTGGTCGCTGTGTGCTGGCGCCGAAAATGAGAATAGCGCCTCACTTCCAGCAGTAAATTTGAAACTCAAAGTCGTCCATTATAGCTCAATGTGAAGTGAGACGCTATTCTCATTGGTCGCTGTGTGCTGGCGCCGACCAATGAGAATAGCGCCTCACTTCCAGCGGTAAATTTGAAACTCAAAGTCCTCCATTATATCTCAATGGGAAGTGAGGCGTTATTCTCATTGGTCGCTGTGTGCTGGCGCCGACCAATGAGAATAGCGTCTCACTTACAGCGGTAAATTTGAAACTCAAAGTCGTCCATTATATCTCAATGGGAAGTGAGGCGCTATTCTCATTGGTCGCTGTGTGCTGGCACCGACCAATGAGAATAGCGCCTTACTTACAGCGCTAAATTTGAAACTCAAAGTCGTCCATTTATCTCAATGGGAAGTGAGGCGCTATTTCATTGGTTGCTGTGTGCTGGCGCCGATCAATGAGAATAGCGCCTCACTTCCCATTGAGATATAATGGACGGCTTTGAGTTTCAAATTTACCGCTGGAAGTGAGGCGCTATTCTCATTGGTCGGCGCGAGCACACAGCGACCAATGAGAATAGCGCCTCACTTCCCATTGAGATATAATGGACGACTTTGAGTTTCAAATTTACCGCTGTAAGTGAGGCGCTATTCTCATTGGTCGGCGCCAGCAGACAGCGACCAATGAGCATAGCGCCTCACTTCCCATTGAGATATAATGGAGGACTTTGATTTTCAAATTTACCGCTGTAAGTGAGGCGCTATGCTCATTGGTCGCTGTGTGCTGGCGCCGAAGAAATGAGCACAGTGCCTCACTTCCCATTGGGATACACAGCGGTCTTTAGAGCTGTGCATGGCCGGGCCCTTGGTTCTATTTTCGGCCACGGGGGGCGGGAGACTCGCAATGGACCTGCGTGCCGGAGTTACCGCGGCTGCAACGACTCGCCACCCGGGAAACGACCGGCTAACGCCGGTCGTCTCCCGGCTACCTCGCCGCGATGCGGGGAAGTAAGGCGCTATTCTCATTGGTCGCTGTGTGCTGGCGCCGACCAATGAGAATAGCGCCTCACTTACAGCGGTAAATTTGAAACTCAAAGTCGTCCATTATATCTCAATGGGAAGTGAGGCGCTATTCTCATTGGTCGCTGTGTGCTGGTGCCGACCAATGAGAATAGCGCCTTAGTTACAGCGCTAAATTTGAAACTCAAAGTCGTCCATTATATCTCAATGGGAAGCGAGGCGCTATTCTCATTGGTCGCTGTGTTCTGGCGCCGACCAATGAGAATAGGGCCTGACTTCCAGCGGTAAATTTGAAACTCAAAGTCCTCCATTATATCTCAATGGGAAGTGAGGCACTATTCTCATTGGTCGCTGTGTGCTGGCGCCAACCAATGAGAATAGCGCCTTAGTTACAGCGCTAAATTTGAAACTCAAAGTCCTCCATTAAATCTCAATGGGAAGTAAGGCGCTATTCTCATTGGTCGCTGTGTGCTGGCGCCGACCAATGAGAATAGCGCCTCACTTCCAGCGGTAAATTTGAAACTTAAAGTCGTCCATTATATCTCAATGGGAAGTGAGGCGCTAGTCTCATTGGTCGGCGCCAGCACACAGCGACCAATGAGAATAGCGCCTCACTTCCCATTGAGATATAATGGACGACTTTGAGTTTCAAATTTACCGCTGGAAGTGAGGCGCTATTCTCATTGGTCGGCGCCAGCAGACAGCGACCAATGAGAATAGCGCCTCACTTCCTATTGAGATATAATGGACGACTTTGAGTTTCAAATTTACCGCTGGAAGTGAGGTGCTATTCTCATTGGTCGGCGGCAGCACACAGCGACCAATGAGAATAGCGCCTCACTTTCCATTGAGATATAATGGAGGACTTTGAGTTTCAAATTTACCGCTATAAGTGAGGCGCTATGCTCATTGGTCGCTGTGTGCTGCCGCCGACCAATGAGCATAGCGCCTCACTTCCCATTGAGATACACAGCGGTCTTTAGAGCTGTGCATGGCCGAGCCCTTGGTTCTATTTTCGGCCACGGGGGGCGGGAGACTCGCAATGGACCTACGTGCCGGAGTTACCGCGGCTGCAACGACTCGCTACCCTGGAGACGACCGGCTAACGCCGGTCATCTCCCGGCTGGCTCGCCGCAATCCTCCCGCATAGGGCGGCCATCTTGGTCCACCCTGTGCAGGTGGAGCTGGCCGAATATCCGACCACAACACTACGGAAGTGGCTTCGGGTTTGGCCGGAAGTGGCTTCGGGCTTTATATAATAGATGAGGCAAAATGGGTGATTTGAACTTTTAAAAGAAAAAAACGTTTTGGTACAGTGTTAGCCAGTTGAAAAAATGTTGATTGCTCTCAGAGGGAGAAACAAAATAATAATATTGTAGTTGTGATACCTTTTAATGACTAACAAAAATAAAATAAGTGATGTTACCAGTAGCACACAATTACAGACAAAAAAATCCATTTACCAGTAGCGAAACATTTTTGTGGTCAAGGACATAACATTGAAAATATGAAGGTTGCAATATTGAGAGGAAATTTTAAGTCACAGAAACATTGTAAGATCTGTGAACAGGGCCGGACTGGGACCAAAAAGCAGCCCTGGAAAGCAAGCTTCACCAGCCCACATTCTATAACACCCATCAACCCCGGTCAGTGAAATTTGCTTTTACGTTGTCATGGCCTCATCACTTTCTTAAAGGAGTTTTCTGAAGAGCCAGATGTGAATGGTGCAGCAGAGGGAAATCAACAGCTCCGTTTGACTCACCGTTGCCGGGACTCCGGTTTAGACAGGCGATGCTTCCTTCCTCCTTGTCACGGGTGGGACCGCGCCTGCCGGTAGTGGGGCCCGGTGTAGTGCAGATCAAAAGTGTTTGAAGACGTCTTGGTGGAACAGATTAAAGGGGTTTTTGATTTATTCGTGACGCCACCTATGAGTAGATTCGGTAAGGGCTACCGACGCTGCGGAACCTCCGGGGGATGGACAGCAGCAAGATGTTACGCTCCCCACAGGCTGAGCGGTGATCCCCGGAGGCTGGAGCTGCTCAAGATGTTGTGTCGGCAGCTGCAGTTACCTTGTTGTGCGGACGGACAGTTCATAAGGAAGCACGGACACAGACAGTCTCTGCAACGGGTCTTTACTGTAACCAGCAGGCAATACATGGCATACAGTGGTTGAGTAGTAGACCGGGTGGACTCAGCAGTGATAGTGTCCCTCAGAGATCCGCAAGTGTTCCTCCATTCTACCTAACTTGTTTGTCCAGTGTCGCCCAGGAATACCAGGTCGGGTACGGGGAGGCTGCTTCAATGCCCTATCCATGATGTACGTTCTGGATGCTTTGGGGAGCCTTGGATCCCTCAGTGGGTACACCGCTGGTTAGACGACTGGAAACTGGCTGGTGGTGGGGTGCTCCTTTGAAGCTGCTCCTCCACTCTTCTGGTTCGCGTGGCAGAGGTGAACTGCTGCCAGCTTCGGTACCAGTGAACCGGCTGTGAGTTGTGGGCACGGGAGTCTTTTGGGAACCCGTGTAGATAATGCCCAATCCCGGTAGTTAAGGCCTCAGGTGCTGACACCCGACCGGTGACGGCCCAGGGGCCCGCACGGGGTGCGGAGCCCCCGCTCCTCTCCAAGCTCTGTGTTCTAGGCTTAGCTCTAGATTCCAGGCTCTTCTGTTCTCTCCGACTGGTCTAGACTATTGTGTGTTCTCCTACACTTCCCTAACACTCCACCCACCAGGACCTAGGATTGGCCCTCTGTTCTAGGTGATGCATGTTGGGTCGGATCTCAAAGTTAACTGGATCATTGCTGAGTCAGAGGATATTGCGGCTGCCTTTATGGCTGCAATACCCTCTTGTGACGCACTCGTTGTGGGGCGCCACACATTCACATGTTACTCTTCAAAGCCACATTTCTCAGGATTGTTGGGTCCCAGCAGTCAGATCTGCAGGGAAGGGAAAGTCATAATCTATACAGAAGAGAAGTGATGATTTCCATATTGGGGATAACCAATTTAAACAACAGTTTAATGCTGAAAATCACAAAGTCCAATATCACCTCTCTGACAACAGAACAGGAGAAGTGGTACTGTGCAGTGTGTATATACAGAATAATACAGACACTGAGGATTACACCCTGTATACAGGACAGGAAAAGCAGTACGTATGGTGCAGTGTATATATACAGAATAATACAGATACTGACGATTACACCTTGTATACAGGACAGGAGAAGCGGTACGTACTGTGCAGTGTATATATACAGAAAAATACAGATACTGAGGATTACACCCAGAGAGGAAACAGGGAAAGCCAGCACAGGCAAAAATTGCTGAAAAAATGTGTAAGTACACCTGTCACTACCATACTGCATACAAGTAAAGACATTTCGCAAAAGATTACCAAAATAATCTTTTGAGCCACTCTTCCACGCCAAGGAATGTCTCAGATAGAGTGGGTCCTACTCTACATAATTTAAAATTTTTGATGTGTCTGTAGACCGCATAATATAATCCTATATAATAATTGCCAGTTGCTGGCATCCGGCCTCTGTGCCGCTATTCCGGCATGCACTGCGGCCGGATGCCAGTGCCGTGAGCGATGACGCGCATGCGCCATCACAAGCCACAATGTCCCTGCAGCGGCAGCGTCAGCCGGGATCTGTGCTCTGTGATCGGCTCCCGGTGTCTTCAGACATCCAGAGCAATAGAGCACAGAGCACAGATCCCGGCTGACGCTGCAGCTGCAGGGACCCAGGACCTCATCTGCCTGGATGGCAGAGGTGAGCACAGACAGGGTGAGAGGAGGGGGCACGGAGGGAGAATGGAGGGGGCACATATCCCCCTGTTGCACTGATACAGTGAGACACACTGCTTGCACAGCTGCAGTGTCGGCACTGTGTATAAGTGCACAGGGAGTGGGCACATGACAGGGGGCCACACAGGACATACAGGGGGCCTCAGAAAACACACAGGGGGCCACACAGGACTCACAGGGGGCCACACAGCTCACACAGGGGGCCACAAAGGACTCACAGGGGGCCACACAGGGGGCCTCACAGGACAGACGGGGCCACGCAGGACACACAGGGGGCCCACGCAGGACACAGGGGGCCCACACAGGACAGACGGGGGCCCACGCAGGACAGACAAGGGCCCACTCAGGACAGACAGGGGGCGACACAGGACAGACAGTGGGCCACACAGGACAGGGACACACAAGACAGGACAGGGCCACACAGGACAGGGGCACACAGAACGGGGGCACAGGGGCACACAGGACAGAGGGACACAGAACAGGAGCAGAGGACGGGGACACTGGGCCAATGGACAGCGGGACACTGGGCCAATGGACAGCGGGACACTGGGCCACAGGACAGCGGGACACTGGGCCACAGGACAGCGGGACACTGGGCCAAAGGACAGTGGCACACAGGGCCAGAGGACAGCAGGACACAGGACCAGAGACTAGGGCCTGAGAACACCGGCACACAGGGGCAGAGGACTGGGGAACACAGGGGCAGAGGACATGGAGACACAGGGCCAGAGGATAAGGGGATATCGAGCATCAATGCACACGTGCGATGGAAGTGTTTGTATCAAGTGAACAGTTTATTTACAAATTCAAGGTGAAGCGACAGGCTAACGTTTCGGCCAAATTACTGGCCTTGTTCACAGAGTCGCTGAAAAACATGGAAAATATTTACAGTGAGTAACACGAAGGTTGCTGTATTTACAAGATTTCAGTATACAGGTGAAGTCATATACGTATCAACATATATACAAAAGAAAAATGTCTCATAGTTTAAATTAGTATATACAATGGTGATGGCACAAGAATATTGACTCAGCGGGGTTCACAGGATATATGGAGACAGAGAGGATCAACCGTACTAGTGGGTTCACAGAGGTATTGTGATAGTGGTGGTATAGATATGCTAATGTGGCTAGACATACCCTATGTTGCTGAGGCTAGAGATATAGTTGTTCACAATGTACATATACGGGGTAATCTTGTTTGGAAGGTTCCTGTGGAATTGAATGCACTTAAATCAGGGCAGCAGTATAAGTAAATGGTATCCCAGTGAGAATAGTTATTACCATGGTGTGGTATTGGACCAATGCCCGGAGGTACCAGACCCCAAGCTATATGGACAGTATGGATAAAGCGTGGTAGCTTAGTGGTTAGGGAGTTAAGGCTGAGATATATAACACAGCTCTCCCAGGGGTAACTATGTATAGGTATATATACCTCATCTGTGACACAATAAGTCTGCCTTATCCAGACACAGCAGTTATGTTCACTCCCATGCACTCTAGAGAATGACAACCTATTACCTCTCACCATAGCCTCCCCTATCACCCGGGATACCATTAACTCCCTAACCACTAAGCTACCACGCTTTATCCATACTGTCCATATAGCTTGGGGTCTGGTACCTCCGGGCATTGGTCCAATACCACACAACGGTAATAACTATTCTCACTGGGATACCATTTACTTATACTGCTGCCCTGATTTAAGTGCATTCAATTCCACAGGAACCTTCCAAACAAGATTACCCCGTTATACCTACATTGTGAACAACTATATCTCTAGCCTCAGCAACATAGGGTATGTCTAGCCACATTAGCATATCTATACCACCACTATCACAATACCTCTGTGAACCCACTAGTACGGTTGATCCTCTCTGTCTCCATATATCCTGTGAACCCCGCTGAGTCAATATTCTTGTGCCATCACCATTGTATATACTAATTTAAACTATGAGACATTTTTCTTTTGTATATATGTTGATACGTATATGACTTCACCTGTATACTGAAATCTTGTAAATACAGCAACCTTCGTGTTACTCACTGTAAATATTTTCCATGTTTTTCAGCGACTCTGTGAACAAGGCCAGTAATTTGTCCGAAACGTTAGCCTGTCGCTTCACCTTGAATTTGTAAATAAACTGTTCACTTGATACAAACACTTCCATCGCACGTGTGCATTGATGCTCGATATCCTATTGTTTACGGGACCTTTGGCCCCTTTCAATCGCACCGTGACCATCACTAAAGTTGAGTGCTAGCCTTTGAACTTCCTATAGAGGATAGGGGGACACAGGGCTAGAGGATAAGGGGACACAGGGCCAGAAGACAGGGTGACACAGGGCCAGAGGACAGGGGGAGACAGCTAACCACTCAGCCGCTCTATACAGTCGTAACCACTGACCCACCATGTACAGTGCTCTCCACTGAGCCACCATATACAGTCATGGCCAAACGTTTTGAGAATGATACAAATATTAATTTTATCAAAGTCTACTGCTTCAGTTTTTCTAATGGCAATTTGCATATACTCCAGAATGTCATAAAGAGTGATCAGCTTAACAGCAATTACTTGTAAAGTCAATATTTGCTTAGAAAATGAAGTTTAACCCCCAAAACACATTTCAACATCATTGCAGTCCTGCCTTAAAAGGAGCAGCTAACATTGTTTTAGTGATTGTTCCATTAACACAGGTGTGGGTGTTGATGAGGACAGGGCTGGCGATCAATCAGTCATGATTAAGTAAGAATGACACCACTGAACACTTTAAAAGGAGGCTGGTGCTTGGTATCATTGTTTCTCTTCAGTTAACCATGGTTATCTCTAAAGAAACACGTGCAGCCATCATTGCACTGCACAAAAATGGCCTAACAGGGAAGAGTATCGCAGCTAGAAAGATTGCACCTCAGTCAACAATCTAACGAATCATCAAGAACTTCAAGGAGAAAGCTTCCATTGTTGTCAACAAGGCTCCAGGGTGCCCAAGAAAGACCAGCAAGCGCCAGGACCGTATCTAAAAACTGTTTCAGCTGTGGGATCGGACTACCAGCAGTGCCGAGCTTGCTCAGGAATGGCAGCAGGCTGGTGTGAGTGCTTCTGCACGCACTGTGAGGCGGAGACTCTTTGAGCAAGGCCTGGTTTCAAGGAGGGCAGCAAAGAAGCCACTTCTCTCCAGAAAAAACATCAGGGATCAACTGATATTCTGCAAAAGGTACAGGGAGTGGACTGCTGAGACTGGGATAAAGTCATTTTCTCTGATGATTCCCCTTTTCGATTGTTTGGGACATCTGTAAAACAGCTTATTCGGAAAAGAAGAGGTGAGCGCTACCACCAGTCTTGTCTTATGCCAACTGTAAAGCATCCTGAAACCATTCATGTGTGGGGTTGCTTCTCAGCCAAGGGAATCGGCTCACTCACAGTCTTGCCTAAAAACACAGCCATGATAAAGAATGGTACCAGAATGTCCTCCAAGAGCAACTTCTCCCAACCGTCCAAGAGCAGTTTGGCGCCCAACAATGCCTTTTCCAGCATGATGGAGCACCTTGCCATAAAGCAAAGGTGATAACTAAATGGCTCAGGGAACAAAACATAGAGATTTTGGGTCCATGACCTGGAAACTCCCCAGATCTTAATCCCCTTGAGAACTTGTGGTCAATCATCAAGAGACGGGTGGACAAACAAAAACCAACAAATTCTGCCAAAATGCAAGCATTGCTTATGCAAGAATGGACTGCTATCAGTCAGGATTTGGTCCAGAAGTTGATTGAGAGCATGCCAGGGAGAACTGCAGAGGTCCTGAAGAAGAAGGGTCAACACTGCAAATATTGGCTTGCTGCATTAACTCATTCTAACTGTCAATATAACCTTTTGGTACTCATAATATGATTGCAATTATATTTCTGTATGTGATATAAACATCAGACAAACACAAATAAAAACCAGAGGGCAGCAGATCATGTGAAAATATAATGTTGGTGTCATTCTCAAAACATTTGGCCATGACTGTACTGTGCTAACCACTGACCCACCATGTACAGTGCTATCCACTCAGCCACCATATACTGTCCTAACCACTGAGCCACCATATACAGTGCTAACCACTGACCCACCGTATACACTGCTAGCCACTGAGCCACCATATACTGTGCTAACACTGAGCCACTGTATACTGTGCTAACCACTGAGCCACTGTATACTGTGCTAACCACTGACCAACCATATACAGTGCTAACCACTGACCCACCGTATACACTGCTATACACTGAGCCACCATAAACTGTGCTAACCACTGATCCATCATATACTGTGCTAACCACTGAGCCACCACACAGTGCTAACCACTGACCCACCATATACTGTCCTAACCACTGAGCCTTCATATACTGTGCTAACCACTTAACCACTGTATACAGTGATAACCACTGACCCACCGTATACAGTGCTAACCACTGATCCACTGTGTACAGTGCTAACCACTGAGCCACCGTATACACTGCTAACCACTGAGCCACCATATACAGTGCTAACCACTAAGCCACGATACTGTGCTAACTACTGAGCCACCGTATACAGTGCTAACCACTAAGCCACGACACTGTGCTAACCACTGAGCCCACCGTATACAGTGCCAACCACTGAGCCACCATATACAGTGCTAACCACTGAGCCACCTGCAGTGCTAACCACTGACCCACCGTATACAGTGCTAACCACTGAGCCACTTTATACACTGCTAACCATTGAGCCACCATATACAGTGCTAACCACTGACCCACCATATACACTGCTAACACTGAGCCACCATAGACTGTGCTACCAACTGAGCCACCGTATACTGTGCTAACCACTGACCCACCATATACTGTCCTAACCACTGAGCCATCATATACAGTGCTAACCACTTAACCACTATATAACCATTGAGCCACTGTATACATGCTAACCACTGAGCCCTGTATACGGTGCTAACCACTGAGCCCCCGTATACACTGCTAACCACTGAGCCACCATATACAATACTAACCACTGAGCCACCGTATACAGTGCTAACCACTGAGCCACCATATACAGTGCTAACCACTGAGCCACCTTAAACAGTGCTAACCACTGAGCCACCACATACTCCATATAAATCCCGCAACAGTGTATTTTCCGGAGAGAAGACTGTACTATTCAGCGGCTATTTTTACGGCACCTGTTCATTACACCGCACTCCCAACGCAATAGCATCGGGTCTTTTTCTAGTATAAAATAAAGCGGACCATATAAAGCTAACACTCGCCTATACATGTCAGACAATGCTTCCCAAGGTGCCAGGTGGGTCAGTGAATGAAGAGCAACTGAGGCCCCCACACCTGCGGCCTCCACCACAAGTGTTTGGGCTATTTCACAGTAAACCCTCCCCAATCCAACCAGCTCTTATGGTACCCTTACACGCCGCTACAGGATGGTGGAAACAACCGGGTGCTTCACGTGCACGAGCACGCACAAACGGTTGTAAACGGTACCCGCACCACCTTTACACGCCGCTACAAGGTGCGCTACAGTAGGTTACATCTATCTCTGGATACACCGCCGGGTGCCACAAGTTACCTTCTGTAGCTCACCTTACCTCATTTACACGCCGCTATAACAAGGTAATATGGGCGGAACAAAGGCAGCAGGGACAACACATAGGCGTGCCACAATTGTGGATTACGAGAATTCCGTACACTGATAGGACAAAGCAATAACATCATGATTGGCCAGCCAGCGCAGGAGGCTGACTAATACATGACGCTCGAGCAATTGTGTAGTGTCACTGGTCAGCTCCTTAAATATGCCGCCCTATTCAGCGTCTACCAATCGTAACGCAGGAGCTTCCACCAATGATCGCTGATGGGGCGCGGTATCCCGGAGCCTGGGTCACTCCCCCGGTAGATAGCAAGGTGTCGAAACAACCCTCCTGTTCCTTATTTACACGCCGATACAGGCCGTAACCATCGCCTTGAAATCAACCTGTTTTTGAGCTCTGCTCTGACACAGGTGCCGCAAGTGACGGGTGGCAACAACCGTCTTTACACGCCCGACCGCGGGTTGATTTGGCGGTGCAAGATACATTTCTCTCATCTACCCGGTTGTTTCCACCATCCTGTAGCGGCGTGTAAAGGTACCTTCAAGGGTAAAAGCAAGTCAAGTTCAGGCGAGTGTAGCTGCAGGAGGAGTGGTACTGTGCAGTGTATATATACAGAATAATACAGAAACTGAGGATTAACACCCAGTATATAGGACAGGAGAAGTGGTACTGTGCAGTGTATATATACAGAAAAATACAGATACTGAGGATTACACCCAGTATACAGGACAGGAGGAGTGGTACTGTGCAGTGTATATACAGAATAATACAGATACTTAGGATTACACCCAGTATACAGGACAGGAGAAGTGATACTGTGCAGTGTATATATATAGAATAATACAGATACTGAGGATTACACCCAGTATACAGGACAGGAGAAGTGGTACTGTGCAGTGTATATATACATAAAAATACAGATACTGAGAATTACAGCCAGCATACAGGACAGGAGGAGTGGTACTGCGCAGTGTATATATACAGAATAATACAGATACTGAGGATTACACCCAGTATACAGGACTGGAGAAGTGGTACTGTGCAGTGTATATATATATAGAATAATACAGATACTGAGGATTACACCCAGCATACAGGACAGTAGAAGTGGTACTGTGCAGTGTGTAGCATATGAATCATGCAAGGATTGCACCTCCTGGCGGCTCTCTTGACCTGTGTGTGAGAGCTCCATGCATTTCTATGCAGCTGACATTTTCAGGTCAGGAGAGCCGCCAGCTGGTCCGGGCAGTGTGGTGTGATCCTTGCACAAGTCATACGCACCCATAATACTCCATACATTATAATGAATCCCCCATAGCCTTCTATATATTATAAGGCACCTCCAGATAGTATAATGCACTACCCATATTCATCCATGTTATAATGCAGCCTCATATTCCTACATATATTATAATGCAGACTCTATATATAATGCTCCACCATAGGTTATAATGCAGCAGCCCCGCTCCACCATAGATTATAATGCAGCAGCCCTGCTCCACCATAGATTATAATGCAGCAGCCCGCTCCACCATAGGTTATAATGCAGCAGCCCCACTCCACCATAGATTATAATGCAGCAGCCCTGCTCCACCATAGATTGTAATGCAGCAGCCCCGCTACACCATAGATTGTAATGCAGCAGCCCCGCTCCACCATAGATTATAATGCAGCGCTGCACCATAGATTGATAATGCAGCAGCCCTGAGGCGGTGGACAGGGTATGGGGTACTCGAGTACCGGGGCTGATGGCGGCTTTGATGAGAGATTCACGGCTGGTCGATCCCCGTTCCCGTGCCCTGGACCCTCAATGGCGGGGAACGGTGGGGAAATAAGGGGATTGTTAACGTGACGCCACCTATGGTACCTGGTAACGGGCATACCAGCGCTGCAGCCAGTCTCTGTGGTGATGGTGGGTGCAGCAAAGTGTGGTACAGCTCCCCACAGGTGGAGCTTTATCTCAGGGCAGCGGGGATAAATGAGGGGAGTAGTAGTTGCGTCTCTGCAGACAAGGCGGTGAATTGCGGCGGTTAGACAGGCACACAGACACACAGTGATTGTTGTTTCAGTACCTTTTACTGGTGACAAGGTAACAGGTACAGTCCAGAGTAATAACCAGGTCCTCGACTTAACTTGGGACTGCCACCTTAGAATGTTATGAGGCCTCCTCTGTGTCTGTGCTCTGTGGTTTGGAATGAGTCCTGCCGGAGCCTAAACCCACCGCTTCTTCTTTTTCCTCTCGGGGCTTTTCTACAAACTGACAATGAGGTCCTTCTGTGGGTTCCCTGTTTCTCCCAAGGCCCTGGTCCTATGCTTGGTTAGCTTCAGCGTCTCTTACTTGTTCTCCTCAGGGGGTAAATTTCTCCTGAGTCCTCCGGGTTTTTGCTGTAGCAATAAATAATTACAGCATCAGACTCCGGTCTCCGGGTGTACTAAAGGGCTGTAGTAAAAGGTTCCCTTTCTTAGTTCCCTGCTTTCTCCACTTGCCTCTGACCCTTTCACTATGGTGCACACAGTGGTCAGTAGTCCCTAGTCCTGGGCCTGGATCTCTCCTAGTGACCAGCCCTCCATCTCCTCTCTCTTCCCTCTCACTGCAGACTCTAGACTGGCTCTTGGGACTGACTAACTCCTCCCCTCAGGCCTGGATGTTCTTAAAGGGGGACTGACTTAAGGCAGCCAGTAGAGCTCCCCCTTCAGGTCTGGGGTGGAAAGGCGTGGTGTGCTGTGCGAACCAAGGTGTAATTCCCTCCTTGCACCGGTGGATCCTGTGGCAATCCCCTGCAGGGGTGCCACATTCCCCCTAGTTAAATACAGTTCCTCCGGGACTGAAACATTTTTTCAAAACTATAACATAACTATTTACATTTGATAATTGTACAGAGTCTTAAAATGAAAAATTTACAAAAACCAGGTATAAATAAGAAAACGGGTAACCAGTCCATACAGCGCTAGTCCATCTGATCAGGCTGTTTAAAGGGTGTTTAAACGGGTGTTTGCCACTACCAGTCCTGTGGCTATGGTCCATTTTGAAAATAAGAAAAGGGAAAATTCAAAAGTCCAACAGGTAAATTTTCTGTAGGCTTAAAGGTCAACAACACAACAACAAACAATACAGGTGCCTCGGCGTAGGAGTCCTAGGTACTGCAGGGGCCTCTACCGGGTCATAAGCGCTGTAGGCCTCCTGGCCCTGGGGTCACCTATTGGCCAAGATTTTGCTCTCCCTGCACAGCTCCTGACGCCAACTCCACTCACCCCTCTTACTGGTGCTGTGTACCTGGTCTAGGTTGTTTTTGCTCTTCACCCTTTTTCTGTACATTAGTATTAATAACATTTTTAATAACAACAGATATACTTGGATTCTTCCCGTCCGGGAGGCGCATTTCTTGTAACGTTGCAAACGAAAACATAATTACCAATACTAGTCTACATCGGCCCAGTTACTCTACTCCTGAGGGCTGGCCCTTAGGCCCAGGAATTTCGTGTTTAAAGGACATCCTCTTGCAAAGTGTCCTGGTTTGTTGCATCACAGGCAGATCGGTTGTCCTGAAGAATCCGTGTAGTCCCTGGCTCTGCGTTGGAATGGTGCGTCAGTCCCCTGAACGGGTGACTTGTTGGTCCCCTCCACGGGCTACATGGGTCTACGTTGGAATGGTGCGTTGGTCCCCCGCACGGGCGACTTGGTCTTCCTCCGCATCCATGGGACATCCTCAGGGCTATCAGCTATTTGGATTTTGCTTGGTTGTGGTTCTCCAGGCATAGTTTGCAATAGCTTTAATACATAGTCCATGTTTTTGGTTAACTGCAGCACCTGGTTACGCATGTCATCATCTGCTACAGCTTGACTTTCTGCATTTGCAATTTCTGTAGAAACAGGTGTAAAGTCTATGGGAGAGGTATTAGCCTGCCAGGATTGGATTGCAGGTTCCGCAGGCACTGGATCTCTTAACATGATCATAGCACGATCTTTTAAGTTATTAAAGTTCACAGTTGGGTGATCCAATACCCACATACAGTCATATGAAAAAGTTTGGGCACCACTCTTAATCTTACCCTTTTTTTTTTGTTGTTTAAAATTGGATTTTTGCAACAGCTATTTCAGTGTGATATATGTAACAACTGATGGACACAGTAATATTTCAGGATTGAAATGAGGTTTATTGTACTAACTGAAAATGTGAAATATGCATTATTTCACAAATTGACAGGTGCAAAAGTATGGGCACCTCAACAGAAAAGTGACATTAATATTTAGTAGATCCACCTTTTGCAAAAATAACAGCCTCTAGTCACTTCCTGTAGCTGTTAATGAGTTCCTGGATCCTGGATGAAGGTATTTTTGACTATTCCTCTTTACAAAACAATTCCAGTTCAGTTAAGTTTGATGGTCGCCGAGCATTGACAGCCCGCTTCAAAACATCCCACAGATGTTCAATGATATTCAGGTCTGGGGACTGGGATGGCCATTCCAGAATATTGTAATTGTTCCTCTGCATGAATGCCTGAGTAGATTTGAAGCGGTGTTTTGGATCATTGTCTTGCTGAAAGATCCATCCCTGGCGTAACTTCAACTTTGACACTGATTCTTGAACATTATTCTCAAGAATCTGCTGATACCGAGTGGAATCCATGCGACCCTCAAGTTTAACAAGATTACCGGTGCCGTCATTGGCCACACAGCCCCAAAGCATGATGGACCCTCCCCAAAATTTGACACTGGGTAGCAAGTGTTTTTCTTGGAATGCTGTGTTTTTGTGGCGCCATGCATAACGCCTTGTTGTATGACCAAACAACTCAATCTTTGTTTCATCAGTCCACAGGACCTTTTTCCAAAATGAAACTGGCTTGTCCATATGTGCTTTTGCATACCTCAGACAACTCTGTTTGTGGCGTGCATGCAGAAACGGCTTCTTTCGCATCACTCTCCCATACAGCTTCTCCTTGTGCAGTGTGCGCTGTATTGTTGACCAATGCACAGTGACACCATCTGCAACAAGATGATACTGCAGGTCTTTGGAGGTGGTCTGTGGATTGTTCTTGACTCTTCTCACTATTCTTCTTCTCTGCCTTTCTGATATTTTTGTTGGCCTGTCACTTCTAGCCTTTACAAGAACTGTCCCTGTGGTCTTCCATTTCCTTACTATGTTCCTCACAGTGGAAACTGACAGGTTAAATCTCTGAGACAACTTTTTGTATCCTTCCCCTGAACAACTATGTTGAACAATCTTTTTTTTCAGATCATTTGAGAGCTGTTTATGAGGAGCCCATGATGCCACTCCTCAGAGAAGATGCAACTAGGAGAACAAGTTGCAAGTGGACACCTGAAATAGCTTATCTCATGATTGGATACACCGGGCTATAAAGTACAAAGCTCAATGAGGTTACCAAACCAATTTAGTGCTTCGGTAAGTCAGTAAAAAGTAGTTAGGAGTATTCAAATCGTGAAAATCAGAAGGGTGCCCATACTTTGGCACCTGTCAAATTTTGAAATAATCCATATTTCACATTTTTGGTTAGTACAATAAACCTCATTTCAACCTGAAATATTACTGTGTCCATCAGTTATTACTTATATCACACTGAAATAGCTGTTGCAAAAAAACAATTTTAAACAAAAAAAAAGAGAAAGATTAAGAGGTGTGCCCAAACTTTTTCATATAAAAGAAAAAAACAGATATTGCGCCACACTGAAACTGGAGGAAATTATTACGCGGTTTCACCAAGTGTGCACTAACCTTGACAGGTTGTGCAACACCCCGCACAACCAGACTGATGATTTAATGTGGGTCGCCGTGTGACAGGGTCCAATGTTCCCTCCTCCTTTGATACTCCGGGCCTGAGGACGATTCCTTAGTTCCCCCGGAGATGGAGGTGAGCTCCTTCGCTCCTCCACCTGAAGAGGCAGACTCGATGCACTGGCTTCCGTTCAAGCTTCACACTGTGTATCAGTTGATCAATCAAGGGTGGGTCTTTATGACTTAATGTCAGGTCCTGTGGATCTTAGAGCAGCTCACACACCGCACTCCCAAAAGGGAGAAAGAGATTAGCAGAATAAAAACAAGCGGTGTCAGAGGGTTGGAGCGCTAAAGAAACCACGGATTATTGATTATATTACCAGTACTTTATTACACGAACAGCAGGGATCCAGTAAGCTTACTGGACCCCTGCTGTTCGGTACTAAAGTACTGATAATATAATCAATAATCTGTGGTTTCTTTAGCGCTCCAACCCTCTGACACCGCTTGTTTTTATTTTGCAAACTTTTTCATATGACTGTATGTACCTGTTGGCGGTGGTAGTCTGACCTCAATCCCTCTGTAAACTGTTCAGCAAGCATTTTATCCTCTTCCAATGCACTTGCCGGGTCTACCTGTTTTAAGGACCGGAGTGTCCCTTGTAAATGGAGGGCATAGTCTCTGATGATATCCTGTGGTCTCTGCTTACACTGGTAGAACAGCATTCTCAAATCATACTGTGTGCGTTTTTCAAAAACAGTTTTTAGCTTTTCAAACACTTTAGCAGCAGGGTCCCTGTCAGCATCACTCCAAGACTCAACCTCTAGCCACGCTGCGCCTGTTAATTGTCCCAGCACAACGGTGGCCCGCTGCTTCTATGTCATTGAATACATGTCCAGCATTGCACACATCTTTTGCTTAAAGGCTGCTAATGTACCGGGTTTGCCTTCATATGTTGTCTAACCATTTGGCACCCGGTATATACGGCAAGGCTATTGCCATTATTTAGGCCGCTGCTCCGGGTTCTGCATTTAAGGAATCTCCCCTGTCAGGAACCTGTGCATGATCCGAATCACTCATGATGGGGCCACCTAGTTAATCGCTGCCAACCGGTGAGATGAAACAAACTTTTCCGGTCATCGGCGGCTCTGCAGTGGGAGCGGAGCACCTCGGGTATTTCCGAAACAGGGAGCTGCGCTTCGTTGATCTCCAGCAGAGTGAAGGGGCAGGGCTTATCTTCCCAATCTTTTCTACAGCTGTGGCGCAGCTCAACTTCTGTAATGGCGGCCCGGTTTTACAGTACATAAACGGTTAATAAAGTTCAGTTCTTGGCACACAGTACCTGGTTTTAACAGGCACTGGATCCTGTTCATGACGCCAGGATTGAGGTGGTCGACAGGGTATGGAGTACTCGGGTACCGGGGCTGATGGCGGCTTTGATGGGGGAATCATGACTGGTCAATCCCCGGACCCGTGCCCTGGACCCTCAATGGGAACAGTGGGGGAATAAGGGGATTGTTAACGTGACGCCACCTATGGTACCTGGTATACCAGCGCTGCAGCCGGTCGCTGAGGTGAAGGTGGGTGTAGCAGAGTGTGGTACAGCTCCCCACAGGTGGAGCTTTAGCTCAGGGCAGCGGGGATGGATGAGGGGAGTAATAGTTGCGTCTCTGCAGACAAAGCGGTGAATTGAGGCGGTTAGAGACAGTGATTGTTGTTTCGGTAGTGGTGTGGTGTGCTGTGCAAACCAAGGTGCAATTCCCTCCATGCAGTGGTGGATCCTGTGGTAATCTCCCGCAGGGGTGCCACAGCCCCACTCCACCATAGATTGTAATGCAGCAGCTCCACTCCACCATAGATAATAATGCAGCAGCCCCGCTCCACCATAGATTATAATGCAGCAGCCCCGCTCCTCCATAGATTATAATGCTGCGCTACACCATAGATTATAATGCAGCAGACCCGCTCCACCATAGATTATAATGAAGCAGCCCCCGCTCCACCATAGATTATAATGCAGCAGCCCCACTCCACCATCTTATTATATAATCGCGAATCGCAAAAGCGCCCCTCTCGGCGCTACTTCCGGCGTGGTCATGTGGATACGCGCGAAGCATTGGCCGCGAAGCGGCCATTGCGAGCAGTTTTAAGCCGACTCGCAATGGCCGCCAATGCCGCCTCTGCTCCCCGCTACCCACAGCCCACCTCTGACTATGCAGCTGCCCCCTGTACCTCCCCCCAGCCCCGATCCACAGCCCAGCAACGCTCCCCACACCCGCACCGACCTCCAGCACCGCACACCCCCCCCCACTGCCCGCACACCTCCGCCGCCAGCCCCCATCCACAGTCTAGCACAGCCCCCCCGCAATGTCCGCACAGCACCCCCCCCAATGTCCGCACAACACCCCCCCAATGTCCGCACAACACCCTCCCACAATGTCCGCACAACACCCCCCCACAATGTCCGCACAGCACCCCCCCACAATGTCCGCACAGCACCCCCCCACAATGTCCGCACAGCACCCCCACACAATGTCCACACAGCCCCTCCCCTCCAATGTCCGCACAGCCCCTCCCCCCCAATGTCCGCACAGCCCCTCCCCCCAATGTCCGCACAGCCCTCCCCCCAATGTCTGCACTGCACCTAAGCCCCGCCGCACCTAAGCCCCTACCCCATAAGCCCCGCCGCACCTAAGCCCCTACCCTCTAAGCCCCGCCGCACCTAAGCCCCTACCCCCTAAGACCCGCCGCACCTAAGCCCCTACCCCCTAAGCCCCCCGCCGCCCCCACCTAAGCCCCCCCCACCTACCCACCCCTAAGCCCCCGCCCTACCCCCCTAAGCCCCGCCTAACCCTCCCCTAAGCCCCGCCGCACCTAAGCCCCTACCCTCTAAGCCCCGCCGCACCTAAGCCCCTACCCCTAAGACCCGCCGACACCTAAGCCCCTACCCTCTAAGCCCCGCCGCACCTAAGCCCCTACCCCTAAGCCCCGCCGACACCTAAGCCCCTACCCCTAAGCCCGCCGCACCTAAGCCCCTACCCTCTAAGCCCCGCCGCACCTAAGCCCCTACCCCTAAGACCCGCGCACCTAAGCCCCTACCCCTAAGCCCCGCCGCACCTAAGCCCCTACCCTCTAAGCCCCGCCGCACCTAAGCCTCTACCCCATAAGCCCCGCCGCACCTAAGCCCCTACCCTCTAAGCCCCGCCGCACCTAAGCCCCTACCCCCTAAGCCCCGCCGCACCTAAGCCCTACCCCTAAGCCCCGCCGCACCTAAGCCCCTACCCGTCTAAGCCCGCCGCACCTAACCCCCTACCCCCCCTACCCTCTAAGCCCCGCCGCACCTAAGCCCCTACCTTATAAGCCCCGCCGCATCTAAGCTCCTACCCTATAAGCCCCGCCGCATCTAAGCCCCTAACCCCTAAGTCTAAGTCCGCCGCACCTAAGCCCCTACCCCCTAAGTCCGTCGCACCTAAGCCCCTACACCCTAAGCACCGCCGCACCTAAGCCACGACCCGCCGCACCTAAGCCCCTACACCCTAAGCCCCGCCGCACCTAAGCCTCTACCCCCTAAGCCCCACCGCACCTAAGCCCCGACCCGCCGCACCTAAGCCCCTACCCCCTAAGCCCCGCCGCACCTATGCCCCTACCCCATAAGCCCCGCCGCATCTAAGCCCCTACCCCCTAAGACCCGCCGCACCTAAGCCCCTACCCTCTAAGCCCCGCCGCACCTAACCCCCTACCCCCCCTACCCCCTAAGCCCCGCCGCACCTAAGCCCCTACCCTATAAGCCCCCGCCGCATCTAAGCTCCTACCCTATAAGCCCTGCCGCATCTAAGCCCCTAACCCCTAAGTCTAAGTCCGCCGCACCTAAGCCCCTACCCCCTAAGTCCGTCACACCTAAGCCCCTACACCCTAAGCACCGCCGCACCTAAGCCACGACCCTCTAAGCCCCGCCGCACCTAAGCCCCTACCCTCTAAGCCCCGCCGCATCTAAGCCCCTACCCCCTAAGTCTAAGTCCGCCGCACCTAAATCCCGCCGCACCTAAGCCCCTATCCCCTAAGCCCCGCCGCCTCCTAAGCTCCCGCCGCATTCCCCCGCCGCTGTCGCTAACACCTAAGGCCCTACACCCGAAGCCCCCGCCGTCCCCTAACCTAACGCCCCCGTCGATCACTTACATGCCTTCTTAGTCATCTGATCGTCCGTCCGATCCACAAGTCCTCCGTCCGGCCAGGCGTCCTCTTCCTCCGGCCCCGCCGGTCTTCTCTCTTCTTTCCGCCATCTCCGGCTCTTCGTCCGGCCCCCGGGGTCTTCTGTCTTCTTTCCGCCAACTTCCAGCTCCGACGTCCTCTTCACTTCTCATTAAGATAGAATGGACGAAATATCCGCCATTCTATCTCTATGAGATGTGAGGCGCTCTTCTGATTGGTCGCTGTCTACTGCCCTCAGCCAATCAGAAGAGCACCTCATTTCCCATTGACATACATTAGCGGTGTGTCGGCGATTTTATGGCCGCCCACCTGGTTCTATTTGTCGGCCCTAAAATCGCGGACACACCGCTAATGCTAATGTCTATGGGCAGTCAGCCCGATTTCTGATTGGTCGCTCTCTGCTGACGCCGACCAATCAGAATTCGACCTCACTGTCCATAGACATACATTAGCGGTGTGTCCGCGATTTTGGGGCCGACAAATAGAACCAGGAGCCCGGCCGTTAATTCGCCGACACACCGCTTATGTATGTCAACAAATAAATTTAATAATAAAAAAAATAATTAAAAAATAATAAAAAAATAATAAAAAAAATAAATAAAAAATAATAAATAATTAAATAAAAAATAATAAAGAAAAAATTAAATAAATGCTAATAATATGAGCCCTTTCAGCGGACCTGAAGGAGAACTGTGTCTCAGCCTCAGGCTCACTTAAAATAACTAATAAATTTAATAATAAAAAAAATAATTAAATAATAATTTAAAAATAATAAAAAAATAAATAAAAAATAATAAATAATTAAATAAAAAATAATAATAAAAAAAATAAATAAATGCTAATAATATGAGCCCTTTCAGCGGACCTGAAGGAGAACTGTGTTTCAGCCTCAGGCTCACTTAAAATAACTAATAAATTTAATAATAAAAAAAATAATTAAATAATAATTAAAAAAAAATAAATAAATAAATAAAAAATAATAAATAATTAAATAAAAAATAAAAATAAAAAAAATAAATAAATGCTAATAATATGAGCCCTTTCAGCGGACCTGAAGGAGAACTGTGTCTCAGCCTCAGGCTCACTTAAAATAACTAATAAATTTAATAATAAAAAAACATAATTAAATAATAATTAAAAAATAATAAAAAAATAAATAAAAAATAAAAAATAATTAAATAAAAAATAATAATAAAAAAAATAAATAAATGCTAATAATATGAGCCCTTTCAGCGGACCTGAAGAAGAACTGTGTCTCAGGCTCAGGCTCACTTAAAATAACAAATAATAAATTAATTTAATAATAAAAAAAATATTAAAAAAATAATTAAAAAATTAATAAAAAAATAAATAAAAAATAATAAAAAAATAAATAAAAAATAATAATAAAAAAATATATAATATGCTAATAATATGAGCCCTTTGAGCGGACCTGAAGGAAAACTGTGTCTCAGGCTCAGGCTCACTTAAAATAACAAATAATAAATTAATTTAATAATTAAAAAAATAATTAAAAAATAATTAAAAAATAATAAAAAAAAATAAAAAATAAAAAAAAATAAAAAAAAAAATAATAAAAAAAAAATATATAATATGCTAATAATATGAGCCCTTTCAGCGGACCTGAAGGAGAACTGTGTCTCAGGCTCAGGCTCACTTAAACTCACAGGGAACAGGGAATAGGAGTAAGCTCACCCCTCCTTCTCAGAAGATCCAGTCAGGTGCTGCAGCTGACGGCCGGCCACCGCCCAAGTCAAGGAATATAATGAAGATATGCTGGCACCTTCATCCGATGAAAAAGTTTTTACTTTATTATGTAATTCACAACATTAACATAAAAGCATCTTGGTGGCTGAGCATGCCCCGTCAGACGCGTTTCGATAAAAATCTTTATCAATGACAAAGAGGCAACAAAACAACATGCAATATATATATACAAAAAACATTACACCTGTGAGATTACAAACGAGTGTCACCTGAATGGGTTAAGTAAAAAACAATGACTTGAATGGTCTCATTATAGAATATAGGAAAAAAGTTCTCTAAAATGCAAAGGAACTACTTTATATTACAACATGAAGGATAGCAGCAAAGATACAAGAACATGTGCATATGTATAATGTATATAGCAATAGATTAAATGAATAGTGGCAATGTACAGAGAGAGGGGATACACTTAACGCAAAATATTATACACAATTGTTAGATGTACTGGATATAACCTGGATTAGGAAGAAAAAGTAGGAGCCTGTCCTGGTATAAGGATGTATATGAACAGGACTAGTTAATTTCAACAAAAAGCACTTGTATTAATAAAAATACATCAAATCGCTCCTATAATTCATTCCCCCAGGAAATCTGCTGTTCAAGCATAATATCCAGAAACTTTCGCGATTTAACATGTCTCGGATTCGATCCCCTCCTCGTACTGAGCTCCTCACCACCTCCAATCCTTTAACAGACAACTTGCTGGTGTCGCCACCGTGATATTCAGAAAAATGCTTAGATAAGCCTGACATAGAGCGTCTATTCCCTGAGGATGAAGGGTTGGCTGCTGATATATGTTCTGAGATACGTTTTCTTAGAGGCCGACTGGTACAACCAATATAGTCTAAATTGCAGGACATGCAAGAAGCCATGTAAACCACAAAGGTGGTCGCACAGTTAATGTAATTTTTTATTTTATAAATTCTACCGCTAGATCTATCCTGGAATACATCTGTTTTTTTCATGTACCTGCATAGATTACAACGAGGTTGACCACATTTAAAATTGCCAGTGTATCGTAGCCAAGTGGGTTTGCTGTGGCAGTCCACTTGCTTAAAGAGACTCGGTGACACATGACTGGCAAGATCGCGACCCTTCCTAGCAACGCACCTGAAACCATAATTTAGAACCTTGCGCAATGATGTATCTTGATATAGCATCGGAACATATTTATGTAAAATGTCCACGATGCCGTTGTAATCAGTGCTAAATGGGGTAGAAAAGGTAATGGGTTGTTTCCTATTTTGAGATAAGGGACGTTGATTATGTTGTTTATGACAGTCCATCAACTGCTCTCTGGTTTTACTTTCGACGATTTTTTTGGCGCGATTGACAACCCACCCTTTGTAGCCCCTGGTTTTCAGTCTTTGTTCTATGTCAGTAGCCTGTTTATTATAATCACTCTCTAGGGTACACATGCGTTTGGCTCTAATGAATTCTCCTACCGGTAAGTTTTTAACCGTATGAGGAGAATGGCAACTATCAGCATGCAGTAATGTGGATATAGAAAGCCCATATCCGGCAACACATTACTGCATGCTGATAGTTGCCATTCTCCTCATACGGTTAAAAACTTACCGGTAGGAGAATTCATTAGAGCCAAACGCATGTGTACCCTAGAGAGTGATTATAATAAACAGGCTACTGACATAGAACAAAGACTGAAAACCAGGGGCTACAAAGGGTGGGTTGTCAATCGCGCCAAAAAAATCGTCGAAAGTAAAACCAGAGAGCAGTTGATGGACTGTCATAAACAACATAATCAACGTCCCTTATCTCAAAATAGGAAACAACCCATTACCTTTTCTACCCCATTTAGCACTGATTACAACGGCATCGTGGACATTTTACATAAATATGTTCCGATGCTATATCAAGATACATCATTGCGCAAGGTTCTAAATTATGGTTTCAGGTGCGTTGCTAGGAAGGGTCGCGATCTTGCCAGTCATGTGTCACCGAGTCTCTTTAGGGTATGTGCGCACTGGGCGGGTTTTCGGCGGTTTACCTGTGTAAACCGCCGTTTTGCATACATTAGTTTTATTTAAATTTATGTTAATCCAAACCGGCGTTTGGATTAACATTGAAACTAATGTAACCCGCCCAAGGCTGTGCACATACCGGCGGTTACCCAGCGTCATCCGTTGCTAACCCGCAGGTTTCCCAGCGGGTTAGCAAAGAATGACCAAGTTCTAAAAACCGGCCGGTTCTGCAGCGGCTGCAAGCAGAATCATGTGCTGCTTCCAGCCGCTGCAGAATCGCCGCCGAGAACACGCTGGGCAGCCGCCGGATACCGCCCGGCTCCCGCAGCTCATACCCGCCAAGAAGCCGGTGCACGGCGCCGGAGCTTCCTGGCGGGTCCCGCCAGCAGCCGCCGACCGAACCGCCGGGTAATGTGCACTTACCCTTAAGCAAGTGGACTGCCACAGCAAACCCACTTGGCTACGATACACTGGCAATTTTAAATGTGGTCAACCTCGTTGTAATCTATGCAGGTACATGAAAAAAACAGATGTATTCCAGGATAGATCTAGCGGTAGAATTTATAAAATAAAAAATTACATTAACTGTGCGACCACCTTTGTGGTTTACATGGCTTCTTGCATGTCCTGCAATTTAGACTATATTGGTTGTACCAGTCGGCCTCTAAGAAAACGTATCTCAGAACATATATCAGCAGCCAACCCTTCATCCTCAGGGAATAGACGCTCTATGTCAGGCTTATCTAAGCATTTTTCTGAATATCACAGTGGTGACACCAGCAAGTTGTCTGTTAAAGGATTGGAGGTGGTGAGGAGCTCAGTACGAGGAGGGGATCGAATCCGAGACATGTTAAATCGCGAAAGTTTCTGGATATTATGCTTGAACAGCAGATTTCCTGGGGGAATGAATTATAGGAGCGATTTGATGTATTTTTATTAATACAAGTGCTTTTGTTGAAATATAGTCCTTCATAACATCTATACAGAAGCTCATTTTCCTAATCAGTTATATCAGTACATCTAACATTGTGTATAATATTTTGCGTTAAGTTATCCCTCTCCTGTACATTGCACATCATTTATCCTAACTTATTTTTCTTTTTTTATCCTTATGTTGTAATATAAAGTATTCCTTGCATTAAATTTTTCCTTATTCTATATGACATTCAATCATTGTTTTTATTCCCATTCAGTACACTTTTGTATCTCACAGTGTATGTTTTTTGTATATTTCATGTTGTTTTGTTCCTCTTTGTCATTGATAAAGATTTTTATCGAAGCTCTGACGCATGCTCAGCCATCAAGATGCTTTTTTTTAATGTTGTGAATTACATAATAAAGTAAAAACTTTTTCATCGATGAATGCCACTTTTCATTATATTTCTCAGCCACTTAAAATAACAAATATTAAATTAATTTATAATAAAAAAAATAATTAAAAAATAATTTAAAAAAAAATAAAAATTATACATAATAACATAAAAAATAAGAATAAAAAAAAAAATGCTAATAATAATGATATTACTGCTAATAATAATGTTATTAATGCTAATAATTATGCTATTAATGCTAATAATTATGTATTAATGGTAATAATAATGCTATTAATGCAAATAATATTGCTATTAATTCTATTATTAATGCTATTAATGCTAATAATTATGCTATTAATGCTAATAATTATGCTATTAATGGTAATAATAATGCTAATAATGCAAATAATATTGCTATTAATTCTATTATTAATGCTATTAATGCTAATAATAATGCTATTAATGCTAATAATTATCCTATTAATGGTAATAATAATGCTATTAATGCAAATTATATTGCTATTAATGCTATTATTAATGAATTATGCTAATATTATGCTATAATGTAATATAAGCTATTAATGCAAATATATGTTTAATGCTAATATTATGTATATGCTAATATTATGGTATAATGGTAATATAATGCTATTAATGCAAATAATATTGCTATTAATTCTATTATTAATGCTATTAATGCTAATAATTATGCTATTAATGCTAATAATTATGCTATTAATGGTAATAATAATGCTATTAATGCAAATAATATTGCTATTAATGCTATTATTAATGCTATTAATGCTAATAATTATGCTATTAATGCTAATAATTATGCTATTAATGGTAATAATAATGCTATTAATGCAAATAATATTGCTATTAATGCTAATATTTATGCTATTAATGCTAATAATTATGGATTAATGGTAATAATAATGCTATTAATGCAAATAATATTGCTATTAATTCTATTATTAATGCTATTAATGCTATATAATTTATGCTATATGGTATAATAGCTATTAATGATAATATGCTAATTAATGTATAATAATTATCTAATGCTATTAATGCTAAATAATATTGCTATTAATGCTAATATTAATGCTATTAAATGCTAATAATTAATAGCTATTAATGCAATAATTATGCTATTAATGGTATAATAATGCTATATAAATGCTATGCTAATAATTATGCTATTAATGGTAATAATAATGCTATTAATGCAAATAATATTGCTATTAATGCTAATATTTATGCTATTAATGCTAATATTATGGTATTAATGGTAATAATAATGCTATTAATGCAAATAATATTGCTATTAATCTATTATTAATGCTATTAATGCTAATAATTATGCTATTAATGCTAATAATTATGCTATTAATGGTAATAATAATGCTATTAATGCATAATAATGCTATTAATGCAATTATATTGCTATTAATGCTAATAATTATGCTATTAATGCTAATAATTATGCTATTAATGTAATAATAAGCTATTAATGCAAATAATATGATTAATCATATATGCTATAATGCAATAATATGTATAATGTATAATATGCATTAAGATAAATTGCTATTAATCATATATGCTATTAATGCTATTATATGCTATAATGCTATAATGTATTAATGCTAATATTATGCTATTAATGTATATTAATGCTATTAATGCATAATTTGATAATGCTATATATGCTATTAATGCTAATAATTATGCTATTAATGCTAATAATTAATGCTATTAATGCTATATTAATGCTATTAATGCTATATTACTATTAATGCTAATAATTAATGCTATTAATGCTAATAATTATGCTATTAATGCTAATAATAATGCTATTAATGCAAATAATATTGCTATTAATGCTATTATTAATGCTATTAATGCTAATAATTATGCTATTAATGGTAATAATAATGCTATTAATGCAAATAATGTTGCTATTAATGCTATTATTAATGCTATTAATGCTAATAATTATGCTATTAATGCTAATAATTATGCTATTAATGGTAATAATAATGCTATTAATGCAATAATATGCTATTAATGCTATTATAATGCTATTAATGCTAATAATATGCTAATTAATGCTAATAATTAAGCTATTAATGCTAATATAATGCTATTAATGCAAATAATATTGCTATTAATGCTATTATTAATGCTATTAATGCTAATAATTATGCTATTAATGCTAATAATTATGTTATTAATAGTAATAATAATACTATTAATGCAAATAATATTGCTATTAATGCTAATAATAATGCTATTAATGCTAATAATTATGCTATTAATGCTAATATTAATGCTAATAATGCTAATAATAATCATATTAACGCTATTAATAATGCTATTAAGGCTAATAATCATGCTATTTATGCTATTCAAAATTCTATTAATGCTAATAATATTGCTATTAATGCTCTTTATGCTAATACTCATGCTATTAATGCGATTATTTATGCTATTAATTCTATTATTTAGGCTATTAATGCTATTAATAATGGTATTAATGTTATTAATAATGCTATTAATGCTATTCATGCTAATATTAATGCTATTAATTCTAATAATCATGCTATTAATCCTATTAATAATGCTATTAATGCTATTTTTAATTCTATTAATGCTATTAATAATTTTATTAATGCTAATAATGCTATTACTCCTCATAATAATGCTATTAACGCTATTATTAATGCTATTTATGGTAATAATGCTATTAATACTAATAACAATACTATTAATAGTACTATTATTGCTGTTAATAATGCTATTAATGCTAATAATAATGCTGTTAATGCTAATAATTATGCTATTAATGGTAATAATAATGCTATTAATGCAAATAATATTGCCACGTTCTAGAATCCCGATGCATTTGCATCGGGCTCACAGCTAGTCTAATATATAAAGCTGAATGTGTATGTATGTGTGTATGTATGTATATCCAGGATTGGCATCTACACCGTCGCAACTATAGCCACAAAATTTTGCACAGTCACACGTCTAGACCCCGAGAGCGTCATAGGCTATGTTGTGAGGTGAAATTTTAACCCTGCGCATTCCAGTTCACCAAACAATTCTGCGCCTATCTACATAATGGGGAAAAAGTGAAAGGAAAAATGTTGGAGAAAATTCGACAGCTGCCAGCTACAGCCACAAAACTTTGCACAGTCACACGTCTGGACCACGGCAGCATCATAGGCTATGTTGTGAGGCGAAATTGTAACCCCGCGCATTCCAATTCACCAAACAATTTTGCCCCTATCTACATAATGGGGAAAAAGTGACAGTTACCAGTTGACAGTTGTGAATGAGAGGGGTTTAATGACCGCGCCAAAGACTAACAGCATATACCAGCATATGGTCAATAAGGTAGGGCCCCAACATGGGATATTCATGCACGGGGACATGTATACACACCACACGCACACAAAAAGTAATAGCAAGTGTATAGTCGCTAAGGTGCAGCCCCAACATTTGATACTCACCACGCACCTGAACACACACACACACCACAAAGAGACACACAACACAGAGACACACACACACCCTATAGCGACACATGCACTCACCCCACAGGGACACACACACCACAAAGAGACACACACCACACAGACCCCCCCACAGGGACACACACACATACACACCCTATAGGGACACATGTACTCACCCCACAGGGACACACACACCACAAAGAGACACACACAACACAGAGACACACACACCCTATAGCGACACATGCACTCACCCCACAGGGACACACACACACACACAAAGAGACACACACACACCAAACAGACCCCCCCCCACAGGTACACACACACATACACACCCTATAGGCACACGTGCACTCACCCCACAGGGACACACACACACCCCAGGGACACACACACCACACAGACACAGATGTGCAAAAATCGCCTCTCACAACTCGCCTCATACGTGTGTTATCTTTAATTTCCAAAAATAAACATCTGATTAAAAACAGCCAATGTGCAACACATGTGCCATATAGGGAATTAAGACACTGTGTGAAAAACACAAAGGAGACAAACGAGGCACAGAATAGTGTCCTATCAATGGTGACACTGTTGAAATCGGTGATGTGTGGTGACCACTCACCTTGTTTAGTTGTGTAAACCCACAACCGGCTAGAGCGCCTTATACAGCTGCCGCTGGACCTCCACCGCCATTGCTTGTGGAAAAAACGATATCTGTCATTATGGAAAAAGGTGTACCTCGGTCCGCACTGCTGTGCCACGAAAGATCACAAGGAACGCAATGCTTCAAATCGAAAACTTCCTTTATTTCTCCTTTCCTACGCGTTTCGTAGCCACACCTGAGGAAGGAGCTCGGATGTGGCTCCGAAACGCTTAGGAAAGGAGGAATAAAGGAAGTTTTTGATTTGAAGCATTGCCTTCCTTGTGATCTTTCTTGGCACAGCAGCGCGGACCGTGGTACACTTTTTTCCTAACGACAGATATAGGGAATTAAGGCAGATGTCAGTCACATGAGCTGTCTATTATGTGTATGTGTGAGGTAACATATACTGCCCGGCCGGGGGGAGGGATTACTGTTGGCTGGAGATTTATCAGGCTGCCTATAGCAACCAATCACAGCTCAGCTTCTATTTTCCTACAGGTCATTAATATGACATATTCAAATTCTATTTTGTTATAGCTAACATCAGTTATTTATTAACCCGGGCGTAGCCGGGTAGTACAGCTAGTAGATTATAATGCAGCAGCCCCGCTCCACCATAGATTATAATGCAGCGCTCCACCATAGATTATAATGCAGCAGCCTCGCTCCACCATAGATTATAATGAAGCAGACCCCGCTCCACCATGGATTATAATGCAGCGCTCCACCATAGATTATAATGCAGCAGCCTCGCTCCACCATAGATTATAATGCAGCAGCCCTGCTCCACCATAGATTATAAAGAAGCAGCCCCGCTCCACCATAGATTATAATGCAGCAGCCCCCGCTCCACCATGGATTATAATGCAGCGGCCCCGCTCCACCATAGATTATAATGCAACAGCCTCGCTCCACCATAGATTATAATGAAGCAGCCCCTGCTCCACCATAGATTATAATGCAGCAGCCCCGCTCCACCATAGATTATAATGCAGCAGCCCCGCTCCACCATAGATTTTAATGCAGCAGCCCCCGCTCCACAATAGATTGTAATGCAGCAGCCCCCGCTCCACCATAGATTATAATGCAGCAACCCCCGCTCCACCATAAATTACAATGCAGCAGCCCCTAGATAATGCAGCAGGTTTTACAATCCTCCATATAAATCAGTCCTCCAATGGGCATCCACCCACCATCCCAAAGTATCCAGAGCACTGCTGCCAGTTTAAACCAACAAGATGCCCACTGACAGCAACGCCCAGCAGCCATGCCCACCATGACAAGTGTTCTCACCTGGCTCCTCCATCTGTCGGTCGGCCCATGGAAGAAGAGGCTCCCACGGCATCCTGCAGGAGAGCTGAACAGGATAGGAGCTCCTCTGCGGCGGGAAAAGCAAAACGAGTCACGTGATGCCTGCTGTCATGTGACAACGCCCGGGGGATCATGGTGCGGCTGGCGATTTAAAGGTACCGCACCATTTTATCTCCCAGCTGCTACAGCCGCCAGGTGCATCAGCGGTGCAGCACTGCAATCACCAGCGGCCGCATCACAGTCTGGAGGCTTGTACAGATTATAATGCGGTCGCTGGTGAATTTAAGCAGCAATGTTGCCTGTGCAGCTGGGGGCCTTGAATGGTCCATAAAGGACAAACCCCCCCTGCTCCACCACGGCCAAGTCCGCACCTAGGACCCGCCCACTCCCCAATGACCGGCCCACCGGGACAACTCCCGGTGCTCCAGGTTCTCAGTCCGGGCCTGTCTGTGAATCCAAGCTAATAAGAAGTTTTCAGTGCATCCAAACAGGGTTATACATCTCTGATGGATTTATGGTTCATTATCACATCTGAAGAATTTTCCATTTCTACATATAAATTAGTGTCATAAAAACTTGGACATCACTAAGCCTGGCTAATGAAAGATCCCATCCAGGCTCTGTTTTGTTTATTTATCTAAATGACCATTTATCATACCTTGCTTCTGCTCTGGTTGTGCATATATATATTTGAGTTTCTTTGGATATTTTGTCATACCATGCCTGATGAAGAGACCTGAGACGTCTCGAAAGCTTGCTGCCTTGTAACATCACTTATTTTATTTTTGTTAGCCATTAAAAGGTGATCACAACTGCAAGATTGAACTTTAAGGTTTTGTTTTTTTTCATATTTGTAAAAAAAAAATATTTTTTGTTTATTGGCTTACCAGGGGGCATCAGAGCTCCACAGTTTGATCCCTTCTCTTATGTCCCGATGAGCTGATGCATCGGACCACAGGAGAAGTGATGCTGCTGACCTCACTGGGAGACTGCCAGCAGGAAGTAATTACTGACAGCTTCCGGGGCCATCAGAAGACCCCAGGTGGTCAAGGTAGCTGATGGAGGTCCTGTGATCGCATCATGGGTACTCCGATCATGGCGGGGAATGCCACGATCTCTGCCGTGGGGCTTTGGATTGTGCTGTCAGTTACTGACAGTGCAATCCAAAGAGTTAACACCACCTATTGAATCGCTGATCTGATCATTGGTTTTAGCTATGCATCGCAGCTGATGAGATCAGCTGAGATGTGGGGGAGAGGATGCTTAGTGTGTGAGCTCACATGTGGGAATGGGACATGGCCAAGGACGTATACTACCGTTCAAAAGTTTGGGCTCACCCAGACAATTTTGTTTTTCCATGAAATCTCATACTTTTATTTATCAAGTGAGTTGCAAAATGAATAGAAAATATAGTCCAGATACTGACAAGGTTAGAAACAATGATTTTTATTTGAAATAATAATTTTCTCCTGAAAGTTTGCTTTTATCAAAGAATGCTCCCCTTGCAGCAATTACAGCATTGCAGACCTTTGAAGGGTACTATTTAATGAAGCTGCCTGTTGAGGAGCTGGGAGGTATCAATTTCTCAAATTAGAGACTCTAATGTGCTTATCTTGTTGCTCAGTTGTGCAGCAGGGCCTCCCACTTCTCTTTCTACTCTGGTTAGAGCCTGTTTGTGCTCTCCTCTGAAGGGAGTAGTACACACCATTGTAGGAAATCTTCAGTTTCTTGGCAACCTCTCGCAGGAATAGCCTTCATTTCTAAGAACAAGAATAGACTGTTGAGTTTCACATGAAAGTTCTCTTTTCTGGCCATTTTGAGCGTTTCATAGAGCAAACAAATGTAATGCTTCAGATTCTCAACCTCCTTCTCAAAGGAAGGTCAATTTTATAGCTTCTCTAATCAGCCAAATCATTTTCAGTTGTGCTAACATACTTAGGCAAGGGTTTTCTAGGGTTTCTAAACATCCCTTCTTACACAGTCAGCAAATACAATGTACCATTAAAATACTGGAATGGTGGTTGTTGGAAATGGGCCTTGTGAGACAGTGCGGGGGATCATATGCGAGGAGCGCTATGTCTCCCCCAGAATGCGCACTGTCACATATTGAACCCGGTATAGGGTGTGAGAGAGAGGGACGGTCCACTGACTCCGCTCCGGGTCTTGCAGGATCCCTGGAAGGAGACACAGGGTTAAAAGCCTGGTTAGGAGACAGGGCGGGGTTCCCTGTGGACAGCTTTTTGCCTAAGCTGCAGCAGCAGCAGATATAGACTGGAGAGGTCAAGAGTTCCAGGGGGCCGTGTGCTATACTAACACGGTCTAGCCCGGGTGGGCTGGGAGCTCGAGGCGACCTATAACAGACAGCGCTTAACCTGAGGGAACCAGGTTACTTTATGTGTGGACTGTATCCTGTATACTCGGCTGCGACCCGGATTCCGGCAGCTTGTGCCATCGTTGTATGTATCAGCAATAAAACCGGGTGCTGTTTGAACTGTTACCGGGCTCAACGTATTTCTGACCTGCAATCCCAGCGCTTGCCCACATATGGTGGAGAATGCGGGCAGCCTGAACCACGAACTGCATGTCCGTACTGAAGCCGGCCACGCTACAGTTCAGGCCTGCTGCTGGTATGGAGGAAATCCTAAGGCAGCTGGTACTTGCCCAGCAGCGGCAGCAAGAGCAGCAGGAGCAACAGCAGAAAACAAATGAACTGCTCCTGCAACAAGTTATGGCCCTACGAGGACCGCCAGCGGCGCCTCTTCCGAAACGGCGTGAGGCCCGGGACCGGGTCCGATCGGCCCTGAGGAAGCTGAGTCCGGAGGACGACGTAGAAGCCTTCCTCACAGTCTACGAGCGCACCGCAGAGCGAGAAGGCCTCCCTGACGCTCAGTGGGCTGAAGTGGTGGCTCCATTCCTGATCGGTGACGCCCAGAAGGCCTACACCGACCTCAGTACATAAATAGTAAGAAACTAAAACATGATGGTGTTCGCCCTTTAAAAATAGTCTGGGTGAAATGGTGGATGAGGATGAGGAAAAAGCCAATATGCTAAATGACTTTTTTTCAACAGTATTTACACAAGAAAATCCCATGACAGACAATATGATCAGTGATAACAAAAAGTCTCAATTAAATGTCACCTGCTTAACCCAAGAGGAAGTACGGCATCGTCTAAAAATCACTAAAATTGACAAATCCCCGGGCCCGGATGGGATACACCCCAGAGTGCTGCAGGAATTACCGTATATACTCGTGTATAAGCCGACCCGTGTATAAGCCGACCCCCCTACTTTTGCCCCAAAAATCTGGAAAAACCTATTGACTCATGTATAAGCCGAGGGTAGACCCCAGCACAGGTATACAGCCCCCAGCAGTGTGGTATACAGGCCTCCCCAGTGGTAGTATACAGCAGCCCCAGTGGTAGTATACAGATTCCCCAGCAGCCCCAGTGGTAGTATACAGATTCCCCAGCAGCCCCAGTGGTAGTATACAGATTCCCCAGCAGCCCCAGTGGTAGTATACAGGAGCCCCAGCAGCCCCAGTGGTAGTATACAGGAGCCCCAGCAGCCCCAGTGGTAATACAGACCGCACCCAGGGTAGTATACAGGAGCCCCAGCAGCCCCAGTGGTAGTATACAGAGCCACAGCCCCAGTGGGAGTATACAGCAGCCCCAGTGGTATACAGCAGGCCCCCAGGGGTACATAAAGCAGCCCCCAGGGGGTACCCAGCAGCCCCCTGGGGGTACCCAGCAGCCCCCTGGGGGTACCAACACTCCCTGGGGTACAACAGCCCCCTGGGGGTACCAACAGCCCCCAGGGGGTACCAACAGCCCCCTGGGGGTACCCAGCAGCCCCCAGGGGGTACCCAGCAGCCCCCTGGGGGTACCAACAGCCCCCTGGGGGTACCAACAGCCCCAGGGGTACCAACAGCCCCCTGGGGGTACCAACAGCCCCCAGGGGGTACCCAGCAGCCCAGGGTACCCAGGCCCCTGGGGGTACCAACAGCCCCCAAAAGCTGGCACTGTCCCCCCTTGTAAGGGCCCGCCCCGCTGCTTATACATTACCATCCCGGTGTTCTGATCGGCGCCGCTCCTCGGTGCTTCTTCTTCATCCTCCCGTCCCGCTGGCTGCGTCCGGGATCTCCGGCCGTCGCGCGATGACGTCATATCGCTGCGACAGCCGGAGATCCGGATGCAGCCAGCGCGGACGGGAGGATGAAGACGCAGCACCGAGGAGTGGCGCCGATCAGAACACCGGGATGGTAATGTATAAGCAGCGGGGGGGGGGGCCCTTACAAGGGGGGACAGTGCCAGCTTTTGGGGGGCTTATATGAACTGCTTCCCCCTGCCGCTGATTGACAGGGGGAAGCAGTGCATATAAAATGAGCGGCCCCACGTGACGGGGCCCCTCATACAGCAGCCTCCCCCCGCCTCCTCCAGCCTCCACAGCCCCCACCACCGTATATGACCCGTGTATAAGCCGAGGGGGGGACTTTACAGCCCAAATTTTGGGCTGAAAAACTTGGCTTATACACGAGTATATACGGTAAGTACTGTCATAGATAGACCATTATTTTTAATATTTAAAGATTCCATAATAACAGGGTCTGTACCACAGGACTGGCGTATAGCAAATGTGGTGCCAATATTCAAAAAGGGGACAAAAACTGAACTTGGAAATTATAGGCCAGTAAGCTTAACCTCTACTGTGGGTAAAATCCTAGAGGGTTTTCTAAGAGATACTATACTGGAGTATCTGAAGAAAAATAACCTCATGACCATTATCAACATGGTTTTACGAGGGACAGTTCCTGTCAAACTAATCTGATAAGCTTCTATGAAGAAGTAAGTTCTGGACTGGACCAACGAAATGCAGTGGATGTGGTGTATATGGACTTTTCAAAAGCTTTTGATACGGTGCCACACAAAAGGTTGATACATAAAATGAGGGCAATGGGGATAGGGGAAAATATGTGTAAGTGGGTTAAGAACTGGCTTAGTGATAGGAAACAAAGGGTGGTTATTAATGGAACACACTCAGAATGGGTCACAGTTAACAGTGGGGTACCACAGGGGTCAGTGTTGGGCCCGCTTCTATTTAATATATTTATTAATGACCTTGTAGGGGGCATACGGAGTAGAATCTCAATATTTGCAGATGACACTAAACTCTGCAGGGTAATCAATACAGAGGAGGACAATTTTATATTACAGGAGGATTTATGTAAACTAGAAGCTTGGGCTGCTAAATGGCAAATGCGCTTTAATGGGGATAAATGTAAAGTCATGCACTTGGGCAGAGGAAACAAAAGGTATAATTATGTGCTTAATTGTAAAACACTGGGCAAAACTGTCACTGAAAAAGACCTGGGTGTATGGGTAGATGACAAACTCACATTTAGTGGCCAGTGTCAGGCAGCTGCTGCAAAGGCAAATAAAATAATGGGATGCATTAAAAGAGGCATAGATGCTCATGAGGAGAACATAATTTTACCTCTATACAAGTCACTAGTGCGACCACACTTAGAATACTGTGTACAATTCTGGTCTCCAGTGTATAAGAAAGACATAGCTGAACTAGAGCGGGTCCAGAGAAGAGCGACAAAAGTCATTAGAGGACTAAGGGGTCTGCAATACCAAGACAGGTTATTAAACTTGGGGTTATTTAGCTTGGAAAAACGAGGGCTTAGGGGTGATCTTATAATAATGTTTAAATATATGAGGGGACAGTGCAGAGACCTTTCTAATGATCTCTTTACTCTTAGGCCTGAGACTGGGACAAGGGGGCATCCTCTACGTCTGGAGGAAAGAAGGTTTAATCATAATCACAGACGCGGATTCTTTACTGTAAGAGCAGTGAGATTATGGAACTCTCTGCCACATGCTGTTGTAATGAGTGAGTCACTACTAACATTTAAGAAGGGCCTGGATGCCTTTCTTGAAAACTATAATATTATCAGTTATACATACTAGATTCTTTGATAGGGCGTTGATCCAGGGAATTAGTCTGATTGCCGTATCTGGAATCAGGAAGGAATTTTTTCCCCCAATGTGGAGCTTAGTGTTGCCACATGGTTTTTTTTTGCCTTTCTCTGGATCAACATGTTAGGCTATGGGTTGAACTAGATGGACTTAAAGTCTTCCTTCAACCTTAAAAACTATGTGATGCCCAGGACTACGGGAAACTCAAAGGTGAGATCCTTGCGAGACTGGTGGTCAATACTTATGTCTGAGCTCAACGCTTGTTTTCCTGGTCTTATGTGGAGTCCAAGCCGGCTCGCTCCCAGGCGTATGACTTATTGCAGTTGGTGAAACGGTGGCTCCAGCCTGAGAGCTTGACTCCGGGACAGATGGTGGAAAGGGTGGTGGTCGACCGGCTGGTACGGACTCTGACGGTTGCGATACAGCGTTGGGTGGGGCAAGGGGCCCCGGGTACCTTGGACCAGGTGGTTAGCTTGATAGAGCGACATACAGCCACCCAGGAGTTCATACGGGACTCTGCCCCACTGCGGCAGTTACGCCGGCCTCCAGAGCCAGGTAAAGGTGTACGTCCATCTGACTCACCGTAGCCGGGGGGTACACGTAGCGGGCGTTGTTTCTCCTCCAGTCACGGAACCGCGCCTGCGGAAGTGTAGGCCCGGTGGTCCAGATCAATAGGGGAATGGCGGAACAGTGGGGTGATTTGTCTTCGTGACGCCACCTGCGGGTGTTCTGGTAACTTTACCAGCGCTGTTCGGGTCTCCGGGGGATGGTACACAGCGAGATGGAGCGCTCCCCACAGGATGAGCGGGAATCCCCGGAGCCGGGAGCTGCGCAAGATGTTGTGAGGCAGCTGCGGGACGCTGCGCGCTGAATCCTGGAGTAATGCACAACCACACAAAGTCTCTTTTAGGTACCTTTACTGGATGGTAGTCAGGTACACTCGGACCGGGATAGTGAAGTTGGCACTTATGGAGTTTCACAGCAAGCAGTGTTAGGCTTCCTTTCTCTACTTCTGGTGCTAAGGTCGGGTGGACGTGGAATCCAGCCGGACCGGGCAGGGTGTTCAATGGAACTTGCTTCACCTGGTTAGCAGCACTGAGGGCACTGTAAAAGGGTCTGAGCAGGATCAGTACTCTTCCCTGGGCTCTCGTGGGTAGGTGCATCAGGTGGAACAGGTGGCTAAACCTCCTGTTGGATGTAGCTGGTTCTCTGTGAGGGCTTTGTAGCTTCCACAGCTTCGGTTCCAGTAACCGGATGGTTTGGAAAGAGTTGGATTAACTCTGTATTCCTGAGAGGTGATCTCCTTCTTCCTATTATCCCAATTGCAGGGATCTCCACTGGCTAACAGGCTAGCAGGGCCTAGTGTGTTCCTCATAGGGTGGAGGTTTCACACAGGCAGGCAGCTCTTGTAGCGTCTACCACACTCTGAAGTTTCTCCCTCCAAGACTCTATTTATAGGGGGAACTGGTTAGAAGTCACCAGTGTTAGCTCCCCCTAGAGGCTCGGGGTGAAACCAGGTGTTCTAAGTGTTGTTTGTGTTGTGGTTTTGCTGTGCTGTTACTTACTCCATTTGTACCTAAGGATTTCTGTGGTGCCCAACAGGTGCCAGGGTGCCACATTCCCCCTTAGTTAAACTCAGTTCTCCCGGCTGAGCAAAAAGTTCTTTTTACAACTTAACACTAAGCATTTATAACATTCAATTTACAAAGTCTTAAAGAAAACACAAAAATCACTGAAAAGGAGTGAAAAACGTGGAAAAGGTGAAAAGCAGTCCGTACGGCACTAGTCCATCTGCCGCAGGCTGGAAAAAGGTAAAGTTAGTGGTCACACAAGTCCTGTGACAATTGTTCAAATTTTTTTTGAAAAGGGAAAAAGGTAAAGTCCAGGGATACATGGTAAACTTTATACATTCACTACAGGTGTCTCTGCTTGGGAGGCCGGTACTAACCTTCTATACCTTACCAGGCGCTTTCTGTTCCCAACTTAGTATACTTGGGACATAGCCCAGTTCCTCCACCCTTCTGTACACTACTTTTTACAGGTTTTGAAAAACAGTATTATATACAAACACTTACAGGTTATATTTTCCACTACATTTTAAACCCATTCTCCAAGTTTATGTGGGGGTTGACCTAATGTACTACGTGTGGATCTGCGTAGTGTGGGTGTTTCCAAAGCTGTTGGTGTAGTGTACGAAGTGGTTGGTACTTCTCTATGTCTGCTTTGTGTAAGACCATAGTAAGTGCGGAGTCTATCAACTGGACTGACCTCTGTAGGTAGTTGATTAGGAATGGCTTCTCTTACTGTGGGACTAGCAGGCTGACCGATTACAGGAATCTCAGGTTCCATGATAACAGGCTGCAATTCTTGCACTTGGACTTCTTCTTGTTGGACTTGTGGTATTGGATTTGGCTTTGGCTGATCTTCTGTAGGCTGGTAGAAGTGCATAACTGGTATGAGGAATGCATCACCTATTTGTGGCCAATCAGCTGGTAAATATCCAATTTCTGTAAGGACTAGATTTTCTTTGGTTTCTTCATCTGTAGTTACTGCAGGGTAACTGGCTGCTTGTGGGATTAACTGTGGCGGACATTTCTTCAAATGATCCCTTGAGACAGTCGCAATAGTATTCCCATTGTCTTTGCTAATAACACAAGTTTTTGAGTTATCAAAGTGTGACGGCATAACGGTGTAGGGTATGGATTCCCAACTGTTATCCAATTTGTTGGTTTTTCTTTTTCTTTTCAGCACTACATCACCTATAGCTAGTGGTTCAGCTGAGGCGTGCTTGTTGAAGTCTTTTTCTTGTTTGGTTCTACTGATTTCAAGGTTCCTTTCCACGCTTTCTTGTACTTTTCTGTACCGTTCTTGGCGTTGGCTGACCCAGTCTTCATCAGAAGAGTCCTCTGTGGGTTCAACGGTTCCCATCTGCAAATCAATAGGCAGTTTACCTGGTCTTGCTCTCATCAAGTAAGCAGGTGTGTAATTTGTCGAACTGACAGGTATGTGGTTGTAGATGTCCACGAGATCTGGAAGTTTCTCTGGCCATTGATTTCTCTCTTCAACTGGTAAGGTCTTGAGCATGTCAATGACTATGTGGTTCATCTTCTCACATAAACCGTTCGTCTGAGGATGATAAGGTGTTGTGCGGATTTTCTTACACCCATACAGCCCTAAGAATTCTTGGAACAGAGCTGATTCGAAGGCTGGCCCTTGGTCAGTTAAGACCTGGTCTGGATACCCATGGGGGCGACAAAAGTAACTCTGGAACGCTTTTGCTGCTACCTCAGCAGTTAAATCCTTAACTGGAACGACTACCAGGAATCTTGAGTAGTGATCAACGATGGTGAGAGCGTAGGTGTACCCGGTTCGACTTGGGGTAAGCTTCACGTGGTCGAGAGCAACTATTTCAAGAGGTTTGGTGGTAACAATTGGTTGCAACGGAGCTTTCTGAGTTAAGTGGTCTTTTCTTCGAAGGTGACATGGTCCACAGTTTTTACACCATTTGTCAATGGAACCTCTCATACCGACCCAGTAGAACCGATCCTTCAGGAGTCTCTCCAGTTTCTTCCATCCAAAGTGTCCGGCATCATCATGGTATGCTTCAAGGATCATTTGGACTTCAGTCTTGGGAACTACAATCTGCCAGATGAGTTCATGGGTTCTTGGATTGAGGTATCTTCTGCATAGTTTACCTTGGTAGACGAACAACCGTCCTTTCTCCTTCCACAGGCGTTTAGCATTTGGTGAGGCATCAGAGTCCATGTTGGCGTGTTCTTGAGTGATGAGATCCCTTACCAGGCTGACATCTGGGTCGTTGGCTTGAGCCTCCTTCCAGTCATGGTGAGGTAACGGGTTCACGGTCCTCTCTACACGTGTCTGGTTTCTCTGATGACATGTTGCTATACCTGAACGGTGGAAAGCAGGTAGTTCAATCTCTTCTAGGTCATCTATGTCTTCTCCCTCTTCAGGAAGATGAGGCATTCGGGACAGGGCATCAGCATTGCCGTTCTTGTGACCTGCCCGGTACTTTACAGTGAAGTCGTAGTTAGCGAGTCTTGCTACCCAACGCTGTTCTAGGGCTCCCAGCTTTGCAGTCTCTAAGTGTGTTAGAGGATTGTTATCTGTGAAAGCTGTGAACGGGACGGATGCCAGGTAATGCTTGAAACGCTCTGTGATCGCCCAGACCAGGGCCAGGAACTCCAGCTTGAAGGAGCTGTAGTTTTCCGGGTTCCTTTCGGTGGGACGAAGCTTTCTGCTTGCGTAGGCTATCACCTTCTCCTTGCCCTGCTGACGTTGAGATAGGACTGCTCCTAAACCTTCATTACTTGCGTCAGTGTACAACAGAAACGGTAGATTGTAGTCAGGGTAGGCCAGGATTTCTTCTCCAGTTAAAGCATCTTTTAACGTTTGGAAGGATTTGTCCTGTTCTGGGCCCCAGTGGAACGGGGGTCCCCTGATTTTGCCGTTTTTGGGTTGACCTACTAGGAGATCTTGCATGGGGGCGGCTATCTTGGTATAGCCTTTGATGAATCGTCGGTAGTACCCGACCAGTCCTAGAAATTGACGTACCTCTTTGTGATTGATGGGTGCTGGCCAGTCCTTGATGACGGTTACTTTATCCGGATCCGGTGCTACGCCTTCGGCGCTGACCACATGTCCTAGGTATTGGACCTTGGGTTTCAGCAGGTGGCACTTGGACGGTTTCAGTTTCATCCCGTACTTGGACAGTGACTCGAACACTTCACTCAGGTGTTGGAGGTGATCTTCATAGGTCTGAGAGTAGACAATGACATCATCAAGGTATAACAAGACAGTCTCAAAGTTCTTGTGGCCCAAACAACATTCCATAAGTCTCTGAAATGTTCCTGGGGCATTACACAAACCGAATGGCATACTGTTGAACTCGCATAAGCCCATGGGAGTAGTGAAGGCTGTCTTCTCACGATCCTCCTCTGCAACGGCAACCTGCCAGTACCCACTAGTAAGATCTAATGTGGAGAAGTAGTTGGCAGATTTGAGTGCAGCTAGTGACTCTTCTATGCGGGGTAACGGGTATGCATCTTTGTGTGTGACTTTGTTGATTTGCCTATAATCTACACACATCCTCATACTACCATCTTTCTTTTTAACCAGGACTAGTGGTGCGGCCCAGGGACTACAGCTATCCCTAATGACTCCTGCATTCTTCATGTCCTGAAGCATCTCTTTTGCTTTCTGGTAGTGTGTGGGTGGTATAGGCCTGTACCTTTCTTTGATAGGTGCATGGTTGTTTGTGGGGATATGATGTTGTACCCCTTTAATCCTCCCAAAGTCAAGTGGGTGTTTGCTGAACACTTGCTCATACTCCCGAACTACCCGGTATACTCCATTTTTCTGGTGAGAGGGTGTATTGTCAGTTCCTACACTGAGGTCTTGACACCATTTCTCTAACTGATCTTTGGAGTGAGGGGGTTCATCAGTGACTATTTGGTTTGAGGATTTTACATCAATCACAGCATCATCTTTTACTTGGTACAATTTTGCAACAGTTGCATATCTAGGTAGTCTGACTTCGTCATCACCATAATTCAATATGCGTACGGGGACTCTCCCCTTTCTTACATCAACCAACCCTCTGGCTGTCAAGAGCGTAGGACTACTATCGGACATTACAGGTTCTACTACAGCTTGGTAGTCCTGCCCTCTGAGGCCTATGGCTGCTCGACACCAGATCATCATTTCACTTCTGGGTGGTACCACAATTGGAATGGGATCTGTGACCCTTACTCTGCCAATCTCACCATTTGACAAGGTTACCTGTTGTTGATACACCAGAGCTCTGATCTGCTTTTGGATAGCCCTCTTTTCTCTGGGTTTACCGGCTTCAGCACTCTGTTGGAGCAAAAACAACACTTCATCGAGGCATTTGATCATGACATTGGTACCCAATATGACATATGGATCCTTGTGGTTAGGCTTATCCTGAACCACTAAGATACCCTGGTTTTTCAACTGCACCCTCCCCACCTTTACTGTAGCTTCCCACTGTCCCTCTATGGTAACCGGAATACCATTAGTGGCTTCAAGGTTCATCTCGGGATTTGGGGGTCCTAACTTAACATCTGGCCAGAACTGCTTGTAAAGGGTACTGGGGATGGATGTCACCTGGGATCCAGTGTCTATCAAGGCGGAGATAGCGATGCCATCGATGACGATTGGTAAGTATGGACAGTCTCCCACATACTTGTGTTCCCAGCTGGACGTAGGGCCTGCACAGTCTACTCCTGGGGTTGGCCCTTCTCGCCCAGGGGTCGCTCGTTTAAAGGACGGGATTGCAGGTTGCGTCCTCCTAAATCGTTCTGCTGACTGTTGCGGCGTCTGTCGGGACTGCGGCGGTCTGCAGGTTTTCCTCGCGACGGCTGTGTCTTTCTCCTCATCCAGGGGACGTCATCCGGGCTGTCGGCGAGTTGAATCTTGTCCGATGGCCTTGCATCTGTCTTGGGTCTTCTCCCAGCTTGTAGCTTGGCCATGTCCTTCATCAGCTGCTCGACATTAGCACACAGTTGATCAAACCGGTCAGGTGTTACAGTCTGTGCACTGGACTGAATCGCAGGGATTGGAGATGTTGCTGCCGGCACGGAAGGGGTGTCAGCGTACTGCTGCTGCTGCGATGAAGCGGGATCAGGTACTTCAGCGAGTCGCTGTCCCCAGACTGTTAAGTCTCTCAAGGTATCAAACTCTGCGCCTGGGTTTTGTATGGACCACCAGCTTGCTTGCTTCCTATCCTCAGATAGTTTAAGGCCCACAATAAATTGTCCAATTAACGCTTTGTTCTCATCTCGAGCACTGTCAGGGTCGACTTGTTTTAACAGTCTGTATGCTTCTTGCAAGCGCAGTGAATAATCAAGGACAGTTTCTTGTGCCCCTTGATTACAACGATAGAATGACAGTCTTAATCCAGCCTCGGTATGGCACTCAAAGACCCGGGTTAATCTAGCGAATATCTGCTCCACAGATTCCTGAACTTCTACAGGCCAGCTGCGGCTCTGCAGTTCGGCTGCACCGGTTAATTGTCCCATAATAACTGAAGCTCTTTGCTTACCGGTCATCGGGTACATGTCCAGGGCTTGGCATATCTTCCTCTGGAAGTTTTCCAAGGTGCTGGGTACGCCGCTGTATTTGGGTAACCAGGTCGCACTAGGAACGTAGGGTAGAGACATCGGCATAATCGGAGCGGGTTGCGGTAGCATACCGCCGACTTGTTGCTGTCCATCAAGAGGTATATTTTGAGGTGCCGCTTGGTCTAGCGGGGGCACCGCGTGATCGGGAGCCGGGTTACTCATGGTCGCTCCCCCTTAGTTAAGCGTAGCCTTTCCCTCGGTTGCAAACGGAAGTGTCGGCCTCGCGGTGAGGAGTGAGGCACCACGGGAGTTTCCGGTTCCTGCTGCGTACAGGGGAAGTCGTCAGAGCGTGGGGGCGGGGTCAATCTTCGCGCCCACTGTACAGTCACGCCCCTTCTTTTCCCGCCTTTTCGCGCAGCAATGGCGGACCAAATGTACAGTTCGATATTTACAGTCAATAAATAGCACACAATACCCGTGATAACGGGCCTGCTCGTATCCTGTTCGTGACGCCAAATTCTGACTCACCGTAGCCGGGGGGTACACGTAGCGGGCGTTGTTTCTCCTCCAGTCACGGAACCGCGCCTGCGGAAGTGTAGGCCCGGTGGTCCAGATCAATAGGGGAATGGCGGAACAGTGGGGTGATTTGTCTTCGTGACGCCACCTGCGGGTGTTCTGGTAACTTTACCAGCGCTGTTCGGGTCTCCGGGGGATGGTACACAGCGAGATGGAGCGCTCCCCACAGGATGAGCGGGAATCCCCGGAGCCGGGAGCTGCGCAAGATGTTGTGAGGCAGCTGCGGGACGCTGCGCGCTGAATCCTGGAGTAATGCACAACCACACAAAGTCTCTTTTAGGTACCTTTACTGGATGGTAGTCAGGTACACTCGGACCGGGATAGTGAAGTTGGCACTTATGGAGTTTCACAGCAAGCAGTGTTAGGCTTCCTTTCTCTACTTCTGGTGCTAAGGTCGGGTGGACGTGGAATCCAGCCGGACCGGGCAGGGTGTTCAATGGAACTTGCTTCACCTGGTTAGCAGCACTGAGGGCACTGTAAAAGGGTCTGAGCAGGATCAGTACTCTTCCCTGGGCTCTCGTGGGTAGGTGCATCAGGTGGAACAGGTGGCTAAACCTCCTGTTGGATGTAGCTGGTTCTCTGTGAGGGCTTTGTAGCTTCCACAGCTTCGGTTCCAGTAACCGGATGGTTTGGAAAGAGTTGGATTAACTCTGTATTCCTGAGAGGTGATCTCCTTCTTCCTATTATCCCAATTGCAGGGATCTCCACTGGCTAACAGGCTAGCAGGGCCTAGTGTGTTCCTCATAGGGTGGAGGTTTCACACAGGCAGGCAGCTCTTGTAGCGTCTACCACACTCTGAAGTTTCTCCCTCCAAGACTCTATTTATAGGGGGAACTGGTTAGAAGTCACCAGTGTTAGCTCCCCCTAGAGGCTCGGGGTGAAACCAGGTGTTCTAAGTGTTGTTTGTGTTGTGGTTTTGCTGTGCTGTTACTTACTCCATTTGTACCTAAGGATTTCTGTGGTGCCCAACAGGTGCCAGGGTGCCACACATCCACAGGGGACTCTCCTAAAAACGTACCCGCTGAGAGGATACCCCAGAATGGGGCTGGCAGGAGACCAGGCTCCCCAAGAAGGAGCTTCTGGCCCGGCGCTGCCACTGCTACGTGGTGCTGGCGGTGCAAAGGACCGGGACATGTGGCTGCCTATTGCCCACTAACGATGGAACCCATGGACTGCGGGTTCACACGCCGGCTCTTGGTGTATGCCAGCCCCGTGTTCACCGCAGATGTGGTGGTTCCCCTAACGGAACCACATCTGTGCCCGGTGCTCATTAATGGACACAGAGCAGAAGCTCTCTTGGACTCCGGCAGTTTGGTGACACTGGTTCCTGCGTCCTTAATCCCCGGGTTGCAACTCACTGGGGAATTGATCGGGGTCCGGTGTATACACGGGGACCTACGCGAATATCCGACCACGGAGGTGACTCTGTCCACTCCATGTGGAGCGGTGACCCATGTGGTCGGAGTGGTAAAATCTCTACCCTACGGGACGGTGCTGGGAAGAGACTTACCATTGTTTTGGTCCTTATGGGGAAGGAGGAGTAACCCTCCCCTCATGCCAGGGAATCAGGGTGCTGAACCCGACGACCCTGAGACCGGGACATCTGCCGTAGGGGTCGCCAACATAGGGCTAGAGTGTCGCCCTGATAGGTTCCTGCTAGACGTATTGGCAGGAGAGGTCGAGGAGACCCCACCGCTTCCAGAGTTGGAAGTATCCCGGGGAGCATTTAGGACAGCCCTGCTACAGGACCCCACGCTGACGCGGGCCTGAGAAAGGGTAACAGAAGTAAATGGGGTAGCTCAGCATCCGGGGGTAGAGAATGTATTTCCACGCATGGTGATTAACCAGGAATTACTCTATAGGGTGGACAAAATCCGGGATGAGGTAGTGGACCAACTGGTAGTACCGCAGCCACAGCGCCGGGCAGGCCTAGAGATGGCCCACTCCCACCTGCTAGGGGGCCACCTTGGGGCTAAAAAAACTCAAGAACGCATCTTGCGGAGGTTCTTCTGGCGTGTATGCGGATGTCCAGAGGTACTGTGACACCTGCCCGGAATGTCAGCTGACCACACCCATTGCTACCTTCCGTAATCCATTGGTTCCTCTACCAGTTATAGAGGAACCTTTTGAACGGATCGCAATGGATTTGGTGGGGCCTATAGTGAAGTCAGCACGAGGCCACCAACACATACTCGTGGTTATCGACTACGCCACTCGGTACCCGGAGGCGATTCCGTTACGCCACACCTCGGCGAAACTGATTGCCCGGGAGCTGTTTGCTATGTTCTGTCGCCTAGGACTACCTAAGGAGATCCTCACTGATCAAGGGACTCCTTTTATGTCCAAAGTGACCCGGGAACTGTGTAAACTGCTCAACATAAAACAGCTGCGCACCTCGGTGTATCATCCCCAGACCGACGGGTTAGTTGAGCGGTTTAATAAAACCCTGAAATCCATGCTAAAAAAAGTGGTAGCGAAGGATGGAAAGGATTGGGACATGTTACTGCCCTATTTAATGTTCACCATCCGGGAGGTACCGCAGTCGTCTACGGGGTTTTCTCCCTTTGAACTGTTGTACGGCCGGCATCCTAGAGGGCTGTTGGATGTCGCCAAAGAGACATGGGAACAGGAACCCACTCCCTATAGGAGCGTTATTGACCACGTGGCGAAAATGCAGGACCGGATCACAGCGGTCCGGCCTATTGTAAAAGAGCACCTAATGGATGCCCAAGGAGCTCAAAGCTGCAGGTATAATACACGGGCCACCGTTAGGACCTTTGAGGTGGGGGACCGGGTATTGGTCTTAGTGCCCACAATGGAAAGCAAGTTATTGGCCAAATGGCAAGGGCCCTATGAAATCCGGGAAAAAGTAGGGGAGGTCAATTACAGGGTATACCAGCCCGTGAAAAGGAAACCCGTGCAGCTATACCACGTAAATTTGCTGAAAGCGTGGAAAGACCAGGAGTGCCTGATCATGGAGGCATCCGATGCACCCGGAGACCCTTCCCTTCGGCCACAAGGGATACCGAAGGGGTACATATAAGTGACACCCTCCTAAGGCCCAACGACAGGAGGCTCGAAAGTTGGTACAGCAGAATCCCGATGTGTTCTCTGACCTGCCCGGGCGCACTTCGGTCATTCAACATGATATTGTCACTGAGCCCCGGGTAAAAGTGCGAGTGAAACCGTACCGGGTACCCGAGGCCAGATGGCAAGCCATCGCGGCCGAAGTTAAACACATGTTTAAGTTAGGGGTGATAGAAGAATCCAGGAGCCAATGGGCTAGTCCCATCGTGCTCATTCCAAAGCCGGACGGATCGTTGCGGTTCTGCAACGATTTCCGGAAGCTGAACGAAGTGTCTAAGTTTAATTTATATCCCATGCCCTGGGTGGACGAGCTGATTGAAAGACTGGGGCAAGCCCAGTACGGAAAAAAATGCCTTTGTTACTCCGGAAGGTCTCTATCACTACGTCGTGTTGCCTTTTGGGTTGCATGGAGCCCCGGCCACATTCCAGCGGCTCATGGACATAGTGTTAGAACCTCATCGGAAGTACGCGTCCGCCTACCTAGATGACATTATCATCTTTAGTCCAGATTGGCATACCCACTTATCCCAGGTTCAGGCCATGGTGGATTCACTCAGAGCAGCAGGCCTGACAGCAAATCCAAAAAAATGTGCCATGGGGCTCGAGGAGGCCCGGTGCCTGGGGTATGTGATTGGGCGAGGGGTTATCAAACCCCAAATAAACAAAATCGAGGCAATTCAAAATTGGCCCAGACCGGTGTCTATCAAGCAGGTGAGGGCGTTCCTCGGCATAGTTGGGTATTATCGACGCTTCATACCCAACTTTGCTGGGCAAACGGCGGCCCTGTCCGACCTGTTAAAGGGAAAGAAATCCGCTTTGGAATCCCCAAGCAGAGGCAGCCTTTCAGTCCATGAAGTTGGCCTTGTGCGGACAGCCAGTCCTCATCAGTCCTAACTTCAAACACGCCTTCGTTGTGCAAACAGATGCCTCGGAGGTGGGGCTGGGGGCTGTGCTATCGCAAGAAGTGGACAGAGAAGAACATCCGCTCACTTAATTAAGCCGGAAATTGTCCCCGGCGGAAAAGAATTATAGCGTAGTGGAGAAGGAGTGCTTGGCTGTTAAATGGGCCTTGGAGTCCCTACGTTATTATTTGCTCGGGCGACAGTTCCGGTTGGTTACGGATCACGCCCCCTGGTCTGGATGCGAAACGCCAAGGAACGGAACGCTCGGGTCACCCGGTGGTTCCTGTCCCTCCAAAACTTCAATTTTACAGTGGAGCATCGGGCTGGCAAGTTGCAGGGCAATGCGGATGCCCTGTCCCGGGCACCTTGTTTGATGGCTGGGGTTCAACCCCACAAGTTTGTACCGAGGAGGGGTGTGTGAGACAGTGCAGGGGATCATATGTGAGGGGCGCTATGTCTCCCCCAGAATGCGCACAGTCACATATTGAACCCGGTATAGGGTGTGAGAGAGGGGGACGGTCCACTCACTCCGCTCCGGGTCTTGCAAGATCCCTGGAAGGAGACACAGGGTTAAAAGCCTGGTTAGGAGACAGGGCGGGGTTCCCTGTGGACAGCTTTTTGCCTAAGCTGCAGCAGCAGCAGATATAGACTGGAGAGGTCAAGAGTTCCAGGGGGCCGTGTGCTATACTAACACGATCTAGCCCGGGTGGGCTGGGAGCTCGAGGCGACCTATAACAGACAGCGCTTAACCTGAGGGAACCGGGTTACTTTATGTGTGGACTGTATCCTGTATACCCAGCTGCGACCCGGATTCCGGCAGCTTGTGCGATCGCTGTATGTATCAGCAATAAAACCGGGTGCTGTTTGAACTGTCACTGGGCTCAACGTATTTCTGACCTGCAATCCCAGCTCTGCCCCATAGCCTCTATACACCTATATACTGTAGATATTGCATTAAAAGCCAAATGTTTGCAGCTAGAATAGTTTATTTACCACATTAACAATGTATAGAATGTATTTCTGATTCATTTAATGTTAGCTTCATTGAAAAAAAATGTTCTTTTCTTTCAAACATAAGGAAATTAGTAAATGACCCCATACTTATGAACGGTAGTGTACATTTAAAAATCCTCTCCATTCCTATGAACAGAGGGATTTTTCATTGTGTAGTTTATTGTTCACTGGTTAATAGCCACTCTGTAGTTTACCTTAGGCAATGAGAGCAGTGCTTGCAAACACTTTGTTATACATGTTACAAACTTTGCTCTGAAATATGTTGACTTCGTTTCAGTGTCCCTGCACTTCTCCCATGCTGCAGATGTAACATTGTTTCTGCTAGCGTCATAGGGAGGAGCACAGTTTGTGCAATCAGCCAGGAATGACAATATTCATGAGCATACTGCCCCCTTAGCAAGCAGGAAGCCAGGCTCTGGGTAGTGGTGCACTCCTGCAGGCAGTGGCGTAACCAGAGTCTGGCGGGCCCCGATGCAAAATTTAGACCTGGGTGCATGTTGATGAAATGTATGACCTCGTGTAAAGTTTTAAATCCTTTAAAGACTCACAAATTGACCCCTCTTTCCATTCATTATGTATTAATGGCCTGCGCTCTAAGTATTTAGCGGGCTCACTGCTAAATACTTAGCTTTTGCCAGAGAAGCGGAGGTGCGTGAGCACCTCCGCTTCCTGGAAATGCAGCCCCTGGTTACCTGATGTGTATCGTGGTAACCAGTTCATACAGCAGGCTGCATAGTGGCCGCTTATGCCGAGCGCACAGGGAAACGTTGCAAGCAGCGTTTCCCTGTGCGCTCGGCATAAGTGGTCACTAGGTAGCCTGCAGTATGAACTGGTTACCACGATACACATTGGGTAACCAGGGTCTGTGTCTTCAGAAAGCGCCCGCACACACGCACCTGTGCTTCTCTGTCAAAACCTAAGTATTTAGCGCAGAAGCGCTAAAAACTTAGAGCGCAGGTGTGTGAACAAGGCCAATGTCTCTTATCCTGCTAAAAATGGTCCTCCTCCTGGAATATTGCCTTTATCGTGGTATATTATTATTATTATTCATTTATATAGCGCCATTAATTACATGGGCTGTACATGAGAAAGGGACCACATACAAAATTATACATATAGTTTACAGCAAACAAATTATCCATAACAGACTGGTACAGAGGGGAGAGGACCCTGCCGTTGCAGGCTTAAATTCCACAGGATAAAGGGGAGGAGACAGTAGGTCAGATTTGCAGTAGATCTAGTGGTGGAGAGGCGGCAGCTCCGGTGGCGATGGGGCAGCAGCTTTGGTGGCGGTGGGGCAGCGGCTCAGTCATTGCAGGCTGTTAGCTTTCCTGAAGAGATGGGTTTTCAGGTTCCGTCTGAAGGATCCAAGCGTGGTGGATAATCTGATGTGTTGGGAGCAGAATCCCAGAGGATGGGGGATATTCGGGAGAAATCCTGGAGGCGGTTGTGTGAGGAGCAGATAAGTGTGGAGGAGAGGAGGAGGTCTTGGGAGGATCGAAGATTACGTGAGGGAAGATAGTGGGGATTAGTTCAGAGATATAGGGAGGAGACAGTTTATTGATGGCTTTGTAGGTCAGTGTTAGTAGTTGGAACTGGATTCGTTAGGGAATTGGGAGCCAGTGGAGGGATTTGCAGAGGGGAGATACAGGGGAGTAGCGAGGAGAGAGGTGGATTAATCAGACAGCAGAGTTGAGGACAGACTGTGGAGGTGCAAGAGTGCTAGCAGGGAGGCACCAGAGGAGAATGTTGCAGTAGTCAAGGCAGGAGATGATGAGGGCATGTGCAAGAATTTTTGAAGAATGAGAGCTTAGGAAAGGACGGATTCTGGAAATACAACCCCTGGCAAAATTATGGAATCACCTGGTTCGGAGGATGTGCATTCAGTTGTTTAATTTTGTAAAAAGAAAAAACAGATCACAGACATAGCACAAAAAATAAAGTAATTTCAAATGGCAACTCTCTGCCTTAAAGAGGATCTGTCACCAACCCACACATGGTGATCTAATTACAGCACTGGATGCAGCATGTCTGCAGCATGCAGACAAGGGGTCCCCCAGCACTTGAGCAGCCCTGTACCCCGAGATAATACAGTTAGAAAACTTACATGCTACAGCCACTAAGGAGGTGGCTAGGGGCTACAGCCAAGGGCAGAATCACACCCCTTGCATGTGTAATCTGCCCACCGCTGCCAATCATTCTCTCCCTGTCTGCAGCATTTAAACAGAGTTTTTTTTCTCTCTCCCAGAAAGTCAGTTAGAAGGGAGAGAAAAAAAAACCTCTGTTTAAATGCTGCAGACAGGGAGAGAATGATTGCAATGTTGCAATGTTGGTTGTCAGCTGTGTCTAAAATCTGGTCCAAATACAAACAACAGGTTGTTAAAGGGAAACATACTGGTAGACCAAGGAAGACATCAAAGCGTCAAGACCGGAAACTTAAAGCAATATGTCTCCAAAACAGGAAATTCACAACAAAACAAATGAAAACGAATGGGAGGAAACTGAAGTTTCGGTCTGTGACCAAACTGTAAGAACCCGCCTAAAGGAAAAGGGATTTACATACAGAAAAGCTGAACAAAAGCCATCAAAGCCAACACCTAAACTGAAAAAACAAGGTACCAATGGGCTAAGGAAAAGCAATCGTGGACTGTGGATGCCTGGATGAAAGTCATATTCAGTAAAGAATCGCAAATATGCATTGGGCAAGGTAATGATGCTGGAACGTTTGTTTGGTGTCGTTCCAATGAGATTTATAAAGATGGCTGCCTGAAGAGAACATGCAAATTTCCACAGTCATTGATGATATGGTGCTGCATGTCAGTAAAGGCACTGGGAGATGGCTGTCATTACATCTTCAATAAATGCCCAAGTTTACATTGTTATTATGGACACTTTTCTTATCCTGTCAATTGAAAGGATGTTTGGGGATGATGAAATCATTTATCAAGATGATCATGCATCCAGCATAGAGCAAAAACTGTGAAAACATTCCTTGAAAGAAGACACATAAGGTCAATGTCAATGGCCTGCAAATAGTCCGGATCTCAATCCAATTGAAAATCTTTGGTGGAAGTTGAAGAAAATGGTCCATGACAAGGCTCCAACCTGCAAAGCTGATCTGGTAACAGCAATCAGAGAAAGTTGGAGCCAGATTGATGATGAGTACTCTTTGTCACTCATTAAGTCCATGCCTCAGAGACTGCAAGCTGTTATAAAGGCCAGAGATTGCGCAACAAAATACTAGTAATGTATTTGATGTTGTTTAATTTGTTTGTCATAATTCTATAATTTTTTTCTCAGAATTGAGTGATTCCATAATTTTTCCCCCTTCATGGTCTACAAAAGTAACAGTTACTGGCTAGCACATTTTGTTTTCAAGATTTCTTTTAGTGTTTCTTCAAGGCAGAGAGTTGTCATTTGAAATTACCTTAGTTTTGTGCCATGTCTGTGATCTGCTTTTTTTCTACAAAATTAAAGGGATCCTGTCACCCCCAAAACGCCTCATAAGCTATTAAAAGATGTCCCTAGAGCATTTACAGTTTGCAGGTTAAGGCCAGCACCACCGCTCCCTCCGTGTGTCTCTGTCAGTTCCAGCAGCCCTCCAGGATCCCCTGGGACCTCTCATGCAGGTCTCACACACTGTGAGCCTCTATTCCTGGTGCACACTTCCTCCACAACAGCGATATGTCACTTCCAGTTTAGAAAAAGAGCAGGGCTGCACACAGGATAAAAGTGCTCATTCCATTTAATGCATCACAGGGGTGTTCCAGGTGGGATTGTACCCGCAGAAGCGCCAGCTGAGCGTGAAACGTTTGTTGTACCATCGGGGCTACCCGGTCCTCCTTCCTTTGCACCCCCACCTGTAAACCCCTGTGATGCATTAAATGGAATGAGCACTTTTATCCTATGTGCAGCCCTGCTCTTTTTCTAAACTGGAAGTGTCCCTAGAGCATATTAACACTTATCCTACACTCCTTTTTGGTCATAAATGCATCTAGTGAAAATGTAGATAAACGTTATTAAACTCACTCATTAGTGATGTTAATGAGTGGCTACTGTATTCATAGTCACCCAGGCAGGCTCTCCCTCCTCATGATATCACACCTTAGTAGGCGTCATCTTGAACGCAGATTCAAATGCGCGCCTCCCCGCTCTCTTCTGTGTCAGCGGGGCTGCAGTGCGGCTGTATGATGCGAATCGCGTCATTTCCGGCTTCGGGTGACGCGTGTACACCCGCGCCGCTCTGTTAGCTTCAAGCCCCGCACTGCGCATGCATGCTGGAGACATAACAGAGCGGCGTGGGTGTACATTAGTCACCCGAAGCCGTAAATGACGCGATTCGCGTCATACAGCCATACTGCAGCCCCGCCAACACAGAGGAGAGCGGGGAGGTGCGCATTTGAATCTGCGTTCAAGATCACGCCTATTAAGGCGTGATATCATGAGGGAGAGCCTGCCTGGGTGACTATGAATACAGTAGCCACTCATTAACATTGCTAATGAGTGAGTTTAATAACGTTTATCTACATTTTCACTAGATACATTTATGACCAAAAAGGAGTGTAGGATAAGTGTTAATAGGCTCTAGGGACATCTTTTAATAGCTTATGAGGCATTTTGGGGGTGACAGGATCCCTTTAAACAACTGAATGGACATCCTCTGAGCCAGGTGATTCCATAATTTTTGCCAGGGGTTGTTTTATTGAGCTGGAGGCGACAGGAGGTGGTGAGAGTTTGGATGTGGGTTTGAAGGACAGGGCAGAGTCAAGAGTTACTCCAAGGCAGCAAATTTGAGGTGTGGGAGAGAGCATGATGCCATTTACCATAATAGATATAATAGATAGATCAGGTGGTGAAGATGAAAGATGGGATGGAGGACAGATGATGAGTTCAGTTTTGCCTGCGTTGAGTTTTAGGTAGGGAGAGGAGAAGTAGGATATGGCTGACAGACACTCGGTAATTTTGGTTAGGGCAGTTTCAGTGGAGTGGTGGGGCCGGTTGTAGTTTGTCAAGGAGAGAGTTAGATGAGAGGTGGGAGGAAGATAAGGGATGTTTGGGGTTGTAGGATAAGGAAGATATAAAGTTTGTGAAATAGGTCTGTTTAGCAGAGGTGAGGGCTGATTTGAAGGCAAGTGTAGCTTGTTTGAAAGTTGTGAAGTCGTCTGGCAGGCACATTTTCTTCCAACACCGCTCCGCAGCCCTGGACACTTATTGAAGTTTTTTGGTGAGATTGTTGTGCCAGGGTTGCCCATTGATTTGTCGCACCTTGTGATTAACAAGAGGGGCGACTGCATCTATGGCTGATGTGAGGGTGGCGTTGTAGAAAGCGGTGGCACTGTCTGTGTCATGGAGTGAAGATATATAGGACAGAGGTAGAAGAGAGTCTGAGAGTCTGTGAATGTGCAGGTGTGCGAGATTTCTGCGAGGATGAGCTAAGGGCTGGATATGGGGAACCGGTGAGGAGGACAAGGATAAGAAGGTGAGTAGTTGGTGGTCAGATAGGGGGAAGGGAGAAGTTGTGAGATTAGATAGGGAACAGAGGTAGGTGAAGATGAGGTCTAGTGTCTGTGTGAGTGGCTGTGGAGGACCACTGAGTAAGTCCAAAGGATGAGGTTAGTGAAAGGAGTTTGGAGGCCGCTGGCTGGTGGGTGGCAGTAGTGATATTAAAGTCAACAATAGAGATGAGAGGTATTCGATTCAAATTATTCGCCAATCTCAAATTCGAGCTGTTTTGGGCGGTGTTCGAGTCATTCACCGAATTCAAAGAATTTGCTTCAAATTAGGCAGTTCGAGGTTATGTTCGATAACGCTTCGATCACCAAAAGCTTAACCCTAACCCTGTTAATGAATGTTAATATCTAGTTTCTGTGTATAGTGTGCAGGGGGAGGGTTTAGATCAGTGCTGCAGAAATAATGGCGATCTCCATTTTTTTTTCCTGCTAACTGCATATACAGTGGGGCGGTGCAGGCTGTCAGCCAATCACACACACACACACAGCAAAGTGCATTTTTTGCATACAAGCAAGGGCATGCGTCATTGGCTGTGTAAGTCACATGTCCTTGCCCTATAAGACCTGGCCATTTTCCCCATCGCCACCATTTTCTCATTGCAGCAGCTCTGTGTCAGACAGCACCGCTGCTGTGGGCACTATACAGTTAAACAGTTTCACTTCACTTATTAGTCAGCTAGTGAGCGAATATCAAGAAAGATAGATAGATAGATAGATAGATAGATAGATAGATAGATTAGATAGGGTTAGGGAGTAGGGACTGGAGGGAGGGTGCGAATTGTAGGAATATCAGCCCTTTTGAGGGCTACTTCATAGGAGTAGGGAGTAGGGACTAGTTGTGTATCAGCCCTTTTCAGGGCTACTTCATAGAAGTAGGGACTATTTGTAATCTCAGCCCTTTGGGCGAAGTTAGAGCAGTTCATAGCAGTTGTTGCCAGGCAGGTGTGTGCCAGTGCTGTGCAAGTATTTTTCACAGCATGCACAGCATGTGGGCAAATCTAGCTCAGGGACTCCTTTAGGGCAGGTAGTGTAGCACTGCTGTGAAGAAAGCTACCCCACCTGTCTTAAGTAGGCATTTTTTTCGCTGCAGCTAGTCCAGGCAATTTGTTCGGGGTAGTAGCATTGTCTGGTAGTCAGCAGTGTAGCGCAGCTGTAAAGTAAGCTAAACCGCCTGTCTATCCAATAGCCAATGTTTTGCTGCAGCTAGTCCAGGCAATTTGTTAGGGCTAGTAGCATTGTCACTTACACAGTGGTGTAGCCAAATTGTGAAACAAGCTACACCGCCTGTGTGTAGTGATTTTTAACTGCACCTAGCCCAGGTATCACTTTGGGTCTAGTAGCAGTGTCACAAAAACCAGTAGTATAGCCCACTTCTGAAAATACAAACTACACCGCCTACGTAGTTCCTAGTAATTTTTAACTGCACCTAACCCAGGTCTCACTTCGGGTCTAGTAGTAGTGTCACAAAAAAGAGTGGTGTAGGCCACTTCTGATAAAACAAACTACACCGCCTGTGTAGTTGTCGAGCCCAGGCTTTGGGGTACTCGGGTATCAGGCGCCAAAGGGTTAACTGCTGTGTCACGGGGAATGACGGCTGCGCCTGATCCTGTGTCCTGGGTCTATCTTTTAAAAGGGGGGATTTACAGTTAGGGCCAGAAATATTTGGACAGTGACACAAGTTTTGTTATTTTAGCTGTTTACAAAAACATGTTCAGAAATACAATTATATATATAATATGGGCTGAAAGTGCACACTCCCAGCTGCAATATGAGAGTTTCCACATCCAAATCGGAGAAAGGGTTTAGGAATCATAGCTCTGTAATGCATAGCCTCCTCTTTTTCAAGGGACCAAAAGTAATTGGACAACGGACTCTAAGGGCTGCAATTAACTCTGAAGGCGTCTCCCTCGTTAACCTGTAATCAATGAAGTAGTTAAAAGGTCAGGGGTGGATTCCAGGTGTGTGGTTTTGCATTTGGAAGCTGTTGCTGTGACCAGACAACATGCGGTCAAAGGAACTCTCAATTGAGGTGAAGCAGAACATCCTGAGGCTGAAAAAAAAGAAAACATCCATCAGAGAGATAGTAGACATGCTTGGAGTAGCAAAATCAACAGTTGGGTACATTCTGAGAAAAAAGGAATTGACTGGTGAGCTTGGGAACTCTAAAAGGCCTGGGCGTCCACGGATGACAACAGTGGTGGATGATCGCCGCATACTTTATTTGGTGAAGAAGAACCCGTTCACAACATCAACTGAAGTCCAGAACACTCTCAGTGAAGTAGGTGTATCTGTCTCTAAGTCAACAGTAAAGAGAAGACTCCATGACAGTAAATACAAAGGGTTCACATCTAGATGCAAACCATTCATCAATTCCAAAAATAGACAGGCCAGAGTTAAATTTGCTGAAAAACACCTCAAGAAGCCAGCTCAGTTCTGGAAAAGTATTCTATGGACAGATGAGACAAAGATCAACCTGTACCAGAATGATGGGAAGAAAAAAGTTTGGAGAAGAAAGGGAACGGCACATGATCCAAGGCACACCACATCCTCTGTAAAACATGGTGGAGGCAACGTGATGGCATGGGCATGCATGGCTTTCAATGGCACTGGGTCACTTGTGTTTATTGATGACATAACAGCAGACAAGAGTAGCCGGATGAATTCTGAAGTGTACCGGGATATACTTTCAGCCCAGATTCAGCCAAATGCTGCAAAGTTGATTGGACGGCGCTTCATAGTACAGATGGACAATGACCCCAAGCATACAGCCAAAGCTACCCAGGAGTTCATGAGTGCAAAAATGTGGAACATTCTGCAATGGCCAAGTCAATCACCAGATCTTAACCCAATTGAGCATGCATTTCACTTGCTCAAATCCAGACTTAAGACGGAAAGACCCACAAACAAGCAAGACCTGAAGGCTGCAGCTGTAAAGGCCTGGCAAAGCATTAAGAAGGAGGAAACCCAGCGTTTGGTGATGTCCATGTGGTCCAGACTTAAGGCAGTGATTGCCTCCAAAGGATTCGCAACAAAATATTGAAAATAAAAATATTTTGTTTGGGTTATGTTTATTTGTCCAATTACTTTTGACCTCCTAAAATGTGGAGTGTTTGTAAAGAAATGTGTACAATTCCTACATTTTCTATCAGATATTTTTGTTCAACCCTTCAAATTAAACGTTACAATCTGCACTTGAATTCTGTTGTAGAGGTTTAATTTCAAATCCAATGTGGTGGCATGCAGAGCCCAACTTGCGAAAATTGTGTCACTGTCCAAATATTTCTGGCCCTAACTGTATATACAGGGAATTATGTACAAGTTTATAGTTTGTCGTGATGCCACCTGCAGTACCTGGTGAGATGTCACCAGCGCCGCCACAGTCCTCCAGAGGTCGGTGGTATTGCGGCTGAGATGGTGTAGTCCTCCGCAGGCAGGACTGGGACCTCCGGGGCAATAATCCTGTGAAAGGAATGAGTTCATGGAAAGAAGATGCAGCAGAGTCAAAGTCACTTCACCCGGGTACTTTACTGGAACTTTTGCAGCGTTATTACAGTTCTCAGTGCAGTTAGATGTTAAAATGACAAGTGGCTATGGGTGGCTGCAAGCGGATCTCTGGTAGCTGGACGGAACCCCCAGCGTATGCCTTTCTTGTTCCTTTTCTTCCCTGCTTCCCAGTAGCTGTGTGAAATCTGATCTCATGTAGTAGATCTGACCTCCTGCTGACTTTCTCTTTCCTTCTCTCGCTCCCGTCGGGTAACCCTCTGTGATCACTGCAGCTTGCCTGCTGTGTCTGGTCCCCTCTAATGGTCGCTTTAGAATCAGGGCCATATATTGATATACCCCCGTGCATCAGATTTTCTGCAGGCCGTGAAGGTTCTTACAGGTGCAGGCTCCGGTACCCGGTTTCTCTCCTGGGGCGAACTCTCCGGTTCCTCTATTCCCCACTCTTTCTCTGTGTCTAGGAGCTATTCTGGTTATTCCCTGGGCCCCTCAGCCAAGGAGACCCTCCTTCTTTCCTCAAGACTCCACTAACTCTCCAACCCGGAGGCAAAGACGGCCCAAAGACCTGAGACCTCCTTTCTCCCCCTGGGGGTGACTATATACCCTCCCAGGTTCCCACCCACTGCGTGGTCTAGTGTGGAGTGTAGGTTTAGGGTTCCGTCTACCATCCTGAAATCCACTTGCAGCTGGGATATCTGCACCGCTTTTACGGGTGCAGTACCCCCTCTGTGGCACCTACATAGTGGGGCACCACATAGTTTCTAGTAATTTTAAAGTGCACCTAGCCCTGGTCTCATTTTGGCTCTAGTAGCAGTGTCACAAAAAACAGTGGTGTAGCCCACTTCTGATACAACAAACTACACCACCTGTGTAGTTCCTAGTAATTTTTAAGTGCACCTAGCCCAGGTCTCACTTCGGGTCTCGTAGCAGTGTCACAAAAACCAGTGGTGTAGCCCACTTCTGATACAACAAACTACACTGCCTGTGTAGTTCCTAGTAATTTTTAACTGCACCTAGCCCAGGTCTCACTTCGGGTCTAGTAGCAGTGTCACAAAAAACAGTGGTGTAGCCCACTTCTCAAAATACTAGGAACTACACAAGCTGTGTAGTTTGTAATTTTTAACTGCACCTAGCCCAGGTCTCACTTCGTGTCTGGTAGCAGTGTCACAAAAACCAGGAGTGTATCCCACTTCTGATAACACAAAGTACACCGCCTGTGTAGTTCCTAGTAATTTTTACTTCACGTAGCCCAGGTATCACTTAGGGTCTAGTAGCAGTGTCACAAAAAACAGTGGTGTAGCCCACTTCTGATAACACAGACTACACCGCCTGTGTAGTTCCTAGTAATTTTTAAGTGCACCTAGCCCAGGTCTTACTTCAGACCTAGTAGCAGTGTTTGTTCAGTCACCTCTGCTCAATTTACTTCCTACTTTTTCTTGTCCAACATCTGCACAGTTGCCAATTTGGTCACATACAAAATCAGTGGCAAAAGGCCTGCTGCTGGTGGAAAGGGGAATAGGCGTGGTGGAAAGGGAAAAAATATTGTGTCCTTGGGGTAGATGCTAAAGCTACATTAACATCTGCTGAAGAAGGACAATGTTCCACCCAAAGTAAGATGTCTACTTATTTACGTGGCCAATCGGATATGATCCCTTTCTTACGGACACAACCATCGATACCACTTGTAAATGAGGCACAAAAACAGCAGGTGCTTGAATGGATTGCAAATGCTCCATTAAGTGGCCTCTCCTCCACCTTAACTTCTACATCACAAACCCTCCAGTCATCTGAGGTGTCAGCACAATCGCTCTTGCGTCCTCCCAGCTCCCAAGTCTTTAGCCGCTCTACTGAGTCTGGGGCAACAGACATGGTTGAGTCAGCAGAGCTGTTCAGTCACACAATAGCCTGGAAATCAGAGGTCTGCTCCAAAGCTGCAGTGAGTCCAGACGAGTTAATGATCTGCCCTGATGCCCAGAAGTTTTGTGAGTCAGATCCAGGCCCAGATGAAGAAGGTTCAGAGCTTCATGTAGACCCTCATTCCCAAACTGTAACTCCTCTTGGTGGAGACAATGAGGATGATTCTGATGAGACTCAGATACCGGATTGGATTGACAAATTAACTTTTCGGTCAAGGCAAGAAGAGGTTGTCTCTGAGGACGAGTGGTGTGAGAACACAGAGGGTGATGATGAGGTTGGAGATCCCATTTACTGTCAATCCACAGTCAGCTAGTCGATGAGGTCAGCAGAGGAGGTGGAGGAAGATGCTACTGACGACGAGGTTAGGTTGCGCCTTCCTGGACATAGACGGAGTACTGGAAGCACGTCAACAACTGCATCCGCAGCCACAACTCTGCCTCTGAGCAGAAGTTGTGGTGGCTCTGCAACTCGCATGGGCTCTAAGTCTTGCCTAGCCTGGGCCTTTCTTGAGATCGCCAAGGATCTCCCAACTCATGTCATCTGCAAGATTTGTCACCAATCTCTGAGTAGAGACCAAAAACGTACTAGCTTGAGTACTTCATGCATGAACCGCCACATGGACATGAAGCACAAGTCGCAGTGGGAAGCTCACTGTGCTAGAATTCAGGCTAGCAGAGCGGGCCTACCACCGTCTGCCCCATCAACTGCATCTGTGGGCTCTTCCTTCTGTGATTGTGGGGACAGCTGTCACACATGCTTTTGGACACAGATCTTCCACCTCTTTACCTGCAACAGGCAGTGTGATTGGCAGGTCGTCATTTGGTTTTTAAGTGGAAAATGCTGCTGGTGTTGATCTCAGTCAGACATCAAGAGCACCATCTCTGGATGAAGGCAACCTTACATCTCCGCCTGCACCTCCCTCACAGACCAGGAGTTTACCGGGGACACCCTACTCAAATCCATCTCAGCACAGCAGCCAGCCCTCCATCCCTCAGATGTGGAGAAGTAAAATACCAATTATTGGGAGAAGTGAACCGGGCACTAACCTGCTGCAGATTCTTTGCAGATAACGGCGGTGTCTGGGATCCGGTGCTCTGCTGGAGGAAACTCTTGATATTTGCAGAAAGTAGCGGCACACGGATTGGATCCAAAATTTCCGGCGTTTATTTGTGCATCAAGTTACAGGTGGTGCAGGGAGGGGGGGGTGCTGAAGGTGCAACGGACCGTTTCGAGGTACTCCTCTTCCACGGGCTAACCGAGTGACTGCTGGAGGCTCCATTTTATAGGAGGATCTCCTGCAGTCCACCGGCTGAGTGAAATTAAAACAATCAATACAAATAGCCTTCATAATAAAACATCGAATAAGACATCAAAATTACAGTGCTATCAAGGGATCTTACCCATTTTTCGGATATAAAAACCTGCAGGACTCAATAGATTAACTGGTAGCATTACATTACCATAGCAGTTTGACTAAGGCAGTTTTCCTGTTCGATCTATCGTGTCTGACACTATACTGCTCAGGCATGACCAATCTATAGATGTTAATGGATCTGCACTACTGAGACTTAAGACTGCATTACTGGGAGCTGTTGCACAGAGAGAAAAAAAAAAAAAAAAAAAAAACATTTTTTCCCTTCCTTCTCCCTTCCTCACTCCGCGCAACTTAGCTCCCAGTGTGCTTATATTAATAGTGCTTATATACTAATTTAGTCTCCTGTGTGCAGTTTTTTTTTGGTGTTTAATGCTGAATACTAAGATGATGAGGACTGCTGTCCCCATTGGGGCTCTATATCTACCCTTCCCATATCGCCAATTGTTATCATGTGTGTTTTTGAGCTTTTTAAGTTTTTTTATAACAAGACTTGTACTCTCCCCACATACGGTAAACTGGAAATCCGCAAACATTTCCTTATTTCTTTGTATTTAGACCCAAATGGTCTTATATTACTCTCAAGTTTCCTTTCTATAATAATAATAACTACGCAGCTCAACGAGTTAGACAAGATTAATACCGTAAATAATATACAGATTAAATTAAGAGAACGGCTAAAGGATTATAAAAAAACGGACATATCAATTTTGTCGTTCATACCCAATAAACCTTGCGCATCAGTGTGAATAATCCATTTGGATTCTATTTGAAGGAGGTATCTACCAAAGTCTCCTCCTCTAGGTGATAATGCAGGCTTCTCAAGACCCATAAATGACAAAACCTCTGGGTTGCCTTGATGGTAGTCTCTTATGTGTTTTATCAGGCGTGGGCTTCCCTTTCCAGAGGATATCGAATTAAAATGTTCCCGAAATCTGTGGAACAAAGGTCTTATTGTTTTACCAACATAGAAGTGGGAACACGGGCATTTCACGATGTACACTACTCCCTTTGACCTACAGTTGATGTAATTTCTTACTGGAATGGTTATACCATTGATATTAACATTACGGCCAGGTACAAAGTATCTACACCAGGGACAATTCCCACAACGATGGTTCCCTTTTACTGGATTACTGGAGAGCCACGAATTGTTTTTTTCTGTTATGTTGGTCAATCGTTTTTTTATCAACGTATCACCCAGATTTCTACTTCGCCTGTATGAAACTACTGGCAAAGAAGAGTCTGGGATATTTGGCTCAGATTGTATAATGTGCCAATGCTTCCTGATACAAGAGGAGATTTTGTCAAGCATGGGACCAAATCTAAAACTAACACCGAGGATATGGTCACAGTGATGACGGACAAAAACCTGCAACTCAGAGTGACGAGTTTGGCAGAAAAGGAGGTTCGCCTCTTTTGGACGGTGCAGTCCTTGCAGTCATACAAAGAGAGCCAAAGAGTACCCCGAGGCTTACGGGTGGTAAAAACTCCGGCTATGACAGGAACTAGTTCTACCTTTCAGCAAGCCTGGGAAGGTGTCCAGAATGAAGCTTCGATGAAGTTTCTAGATCTAGTTCTTACATATAACGAAGAAGAGCACGCCAAAATAACTGAGGAATTATTGATCTTAAGACGGAACCTAGAATCCAGGTTGTCAAAAACAGCCTGGAAAAGTTTCATGGAAAAATTGGACAAAAAACTGTCCCTGTTACAAACAGAAATTAAAAATCAGAAAAAAGACAAATTCCTCCGAGACAAATTGGACTATGACGAGAAAAAAATCTTTTCTTGGACAAAAACACCGGGCACTCCTGGCAGCAACAAAAAGAAACAGAAAAAAACAGTCAATAATAAATCCGGAGCGGAAAATCAAAAGAAACCACCAGGTCCAGATAAAAAGAAAAAAGGTTCAAGGAGTGTTAATTCGCCTCCCTCTGGCTCACCTCCCTCTCAATCTCCTGGTGGTAGTCCTGAAAGTGCTCCTCATAACACGTCTCATCCCTCAGGTTCACACCCTTTAGGAGAAGAGTTCGACGAGGAAGAGGATATAGAAGAAAACTTCATCACCCCACCACCAGGAAAGAGGAAACATGTATCCTGGAGGACTTAACCTTGCAACCCCTTCGTATATTTAATCTGAGTAAAAAGACTCTGACTCCAGACATGTCAGCATTGCTGAAGAAAGGAATGAATTTTTGTGTCGCTGACCCGTTTGATTATGCAGAATTTAAAGTAGACCTCTTTAAATCCCTGAGAAAGATCCATTTATTCAGGCACTTTGAAAATTTAAAGTCACAAAAGAATACACAGCATTTGAAAACAAATACCTCTAATCTATGTCTTTTTTCATCAAATATAGGCCCATTAGGATTTATAGCAAATGATTCTCCTGGAGAAAATCTACAGGAGAATATTGATTTACTCCTCAGTCTCACGAGATCTGAGGAGATTTATCAAGATTCTGGCCCATTAGAAAGACCTCACTTTACAGGAGGAATTCCTTCGCAGTATATGCCTCCTATAAACCCGGGCAATAACATAGAATTATTCTCTGATTTGGTCGAGAAAGACGTAAAGGCATTAATTTACCCAAAACCCCTCAAAAATTTAACAGTTGGGGAACAAAAAGCTTTGAAAACGATGAGCGCCTGGTCAGATGTCATTTTCAGGGGAGCTGATAAGGGCGGGGGCATAGTCCTTTTAGAGAGGGAAGCATATATCATTGAGAGTCAGCGCCAATTAAAAGACACACATACCTATGAGCCTCTAAAAACGGACCCTACCCAAAAATTCCAAACCCAGTTAAGATCTTTTTTAAGACGGCATGTGGAGATGGGAGTAATTACCAAAACGGAAGGAGAAAGATTATTCCCAAACTTTCCCCTCCGTCCCTATTGGTATTATATCCCAAAGATACACAAGAATGAAGAATTCCCCCCAGGTAGGCCCATAGTGTCTGGAGTTGGCTCCGTCACAGAGCCAATTTCCAGATACATGGACTGGTACCTGCAACCTTTCCTTAATAACATTCCTTCACATATAAAAGACACGCAACATTTCATTAAAAATTTGGATGAAATAGAATGGCAGGAGGGTTTTAGTCTAGCTTCAGTGGATGTTGAAAGCTTGTATACGAAGATTCCCCAGAAGAAAGCAGTGGAGGTTCTTAAATCATTACTCATAGAAAACCAAGTGGAACAGCCCATCATAGAGTTTGTGGGCGGGGCTATTGACTTCATCTTGACACATAACGCCTTCACCTTCATGAGCCAGTGGTACCTGCAGCGGGTGGGTACCGCAATGGGTACCCCCGTTGCATGTACCCTGGCTAATTTGTATCTAGCCACGCTAGAGAGGGATCTTATTTTTTCAACAAAAAACCCATACGCCAAGCACGTCGTTCACTTCATGCGGTATGTGGACGACGTGTTTGTCGTCTGGAATGGAGATAAAGCCACGTTTGATGAATTCATTTACTATCTGAATTCAACCAATGAGTACAATATGTACTTTACATCGGAGTTTGGTGGCCAATCATTACAATTCTTGGATGTACATCTTCAGATACAAGAGTCAAAAATCATACGGTCAATCTTCAGAAAAAAGACCGCTTCTAATGCCTTTTTGCATTACAAAAGCGCACACCCTTTACATACAAAAGAAGGGTTACCGTATAGCCAATTCTTAAGGACAAGGAGGATAAATAACTCTAGTTCAAACTATCAAAGACAGGCGAACGAGCTAGGTAAGGCTCTACAAGATAGAGGTTACCCCAAAAATTTGCTATCACGAGCCCAAATACGGGCTGAGAGCAAATTTGATGGAAAAGATGTGACCCCTAAAGCCAAAAGTAGGCAATGGAATGAAAAAAGGTTCTTTTTTAGTTTTAGATTTGGTCCCATGTTTGACAAAATCTCCTCTTGTATCAGGAAGCATTGGCACATTATACAATCTGAGCCAAATATCCCAGACTCTTCTTTGCCAGTAGTTTCATACAGGCGAAGTAGAAATCTGGGTGATACGTTGATAAAAAAACGATTGACCAACATAACAGAAAAAAACAATTCGTGGCTCTCCAGTAATCCAGTAAAAGGGAACCATCGTTGTGGGAATTGTCCCTGGTGTAGATACTTTGTACCTGGCCGTAATGTTAATATCAATGGTATAACCATTCCAGTAAGAAATTACATCAACTGTAGGTCAAAGGGAGTAGTGTACATCGTGAAATGCCCGTGTTCCCACTTCTATGTTGGTAAAACAATAAGACCTTTGTTCCACAGATTTCGGGAACATTTTAATTCGATATCCTCTGGAAAGGGAAGCCCACGCCTGATAAAACACATAAGAGACTACCATCAAGGCAACCCAGAGGTTTTGTCATTTATGGGTCTTGAGAAGCCTGCATTATCACCTAGAGGAGGAGACTTTGGTAGATACCTCCTTCAAATAGAATCCAAATGGATTATTCACACTGATGCGCAAGGTTTATTGGGTATGAACGACAAAATTGATATGTCCGTTTTTTTATAATCCTTTAGCCGTTCTCTTAATTTAATCTGTATATTATTTACGGTATTAATCTTGTCTAACTCGTTGAGCTGCGTAGTTATTATTATTATAGAAAGGAAACTTGAGAGTAATATAAGACCATTTGGGTCTAAATACAAAGAAATAAGGAAATGTTTGCGGATTTCCAGTTTACCGTATGTGGGGAGAGTACAAGTCTTGTTATAAAAAAACTTAAAAAGCTCAAAAACACACATGATAACAATTGGCGATATGGGAAGGGTAGATATAGAGCCCCAATGGGGACAGCAGTCCTCATCATCTTAGTATTCAGCATTAAACACCAAAAAAAACTGCACACAGGAGACTAAATTAGTATATAAGCACTATTAATATAAGCACACTGGGAGCTAAGTTGCGCGGAGTGAGGAAGGTAGAAGGAAGGGAAAAAATGTTTTTTTTTTTTTTTTTTTTTTTCTCTCTGTGCAACAGCTCCCAGTAATGCAGTCTTAAGTCTCAGTAGTGCAGATCCATTAACATCTATAGATTGGTCATGCCTGAGCAGTATAGTGTCAGACACGATAGATCGAACAGGAAAACTGCCTTAGTCAAACTGCTATGGTAATGTAATGCTACCAGTTAATCTATTGAGTCCTGCAGGTTTTTATATCCGAAAAATGGGTAAGATCCCTTGATAGCACTGTAATTTTGATGTCTTATTCGATGTTTTATTATGAAGGCTATTTGTATTGATTGTTTTAATTTCACTCAGCCGGTGGACTGCAGGAGATCCTCCTATAAAATGGAGCCTCCAGCAGTCACTCGGTTAGCCCGTGGAAGAGGAGTACCTCGAAACGGTCCGTTGCACCTTCAGCACCCCCCCCTCCCTGCACCACCTGTAACTTGATGCACAAATAAACGCCGGAAATTTTGGATCCAATCCGTGTGCCGCTACTTTCTGCAAATATCAGAAGTAAAATACCATTTACTCCTAGCCATGAGAAAGCTTGAATTTCACCATCTGCAAGCTGTTGGCTACAGAAATGCTGCCTTTCCGCCTGGTGGACACAGAGGATTTTCAAGATCTTACAGCATGTCCGTCGCAGTGCCCCAATACCAGATGCCCAGTCGCCACTACTTCTCCAAGAAATTTGTGCCTGCGCCACACCAGCATGTCGCAGACAACATTTCCGCTTCCTTGAGGAACTCTGTGTGTGACAGTGTGCATTTCACCACTGCCACTTGGACCAGTAAGCATGGACAGGGGCGTTACATTTCGCTGACTGGGCACTGGTTAACTATGGTGAGAGCTGGAGAAGGGTCTGCTGTCCACCAAGTTTTGCCGTCTCCACGAGTTGTGTGTCAATCCTCTGTAAGTAGACGTTCCTCCACTGCCTATGCCTCCTCAACCTCGTCTTGATCCTCCACCTCCACCCAAAGCCTGTCTGGTAATGCCACCCGCGTTGTAACTGCACAGAAGGAATCCTGCACACTTCCTTACTATGCTAGAAGCAGGGCTCAACAGCATCAGGCGATCTTTACCTTGAAATGCCTGGGAAACATGAATCACACAGCTGTGGAGTTGTAGTCAGCTCTGGAAACCGAGTTTCATTAAAAGTTGTCTCCACTCAACCTGCAGCCAGGGAAGGCCATGTGCCACACTGCTGCAAACCTGGGTGCGGCCCTGTGCCGGGGCAATGTCACACACGTGCCTTGAATGGCTCACATGTTGAATCTGGTTGTCCAGCAATTTTTGACACACTATCCCGGCCTAGATGGGCTTCTGCAGAGGGTGCGGTTGCTGTGTGCTCACTTCCGATGTTTGCATCTCGCAATAACTTGTTTCGCTCCAGAAGTCTTTTGGCTTGCCCGTTCACCGGCTGAAATGCGATGTGCTGACACGCTGGAATTCTACTCTGCACATGTTGCAGCGACTGTGGCAGCACCGCTGAGCCCTGGTGCAATACGTTATGACGTATAGCCTGGGCCAACAAGATCCAGAGGTGGGGCAGATCACGCTGCTGGAGTGGTCTCAGATCAAGGACCTATGCACCCTTCTGCACAGTTTTGAGATGGCAACGAAGATGTTAAGTGCTGATGATGCCATTATCAGCATGACTATTCCGGTCATCTACCTGCTGGAGCACTCTAAACAATATTCGGAGTCAGGTGGTGGGACAAGAGGAGGTGGAGGAAGTACAGGAGGAGTCGTAAGCGTTAGGGATAACAAGATCTCCAAGGTCCAGATGGTCGGCAGCACCAAGGCAGCAGGCATGGGAGGGTGGGGGAGAGGGATTAATGAGGGCGCATGGTAACCACCAAACTGTTGAAGATGGTGCAGGAGCCCAGGAAGAAATGGAGGATGAACTGGCGATGGGCATGGAAGAGTCATCAGATGAGGGAGACCTTGATGACATTTCTGTTGTGCGAGGTTGGGGGCGGAGAGGGCAGAAGAAGGAAGCATGATTCTCACCTCCCTGCCACCAACACAACAAGGACTTGGTCCTCCTGTTGTGCCCCGCAGCCAGCGTCCTCTCGGAACGTGTCTTCAGCGCTGCTGGTGGTGTGCTGACAGATAAGCGCACGCGGCTGTGTCCAGTGACAGTGTTGACAGACTAACGTTCATCAAGATGAACAAGTCATGGAACCACAAGGACTTTTCTACCCCTGTGTCATCCTGAGTTGGGTCATCCTTTGCAATCTCAAAAAAGGCCCAGGCAAGGCTTAGATCCCATGTGACCTGAAGAAGAGCACCACAACGACTTCTGCTCAGAGGCAGAGCTGTGGTTGAGGATGCAGTTGTTGACGTGATTCCAGTACTCTGTCTCTGTCCAGGTAGGTGCAACCTAACCTCGTCATCACTAGCATTTTCCTCCACCTCCTCTGCTGACTCTCATCGACTGGCTGACTGTGGGTTGACAGTAAATGGGATCTCCAACCTCATCATCACCCTGTGTGCTCTCACACCCATCGTCCTCAGAGCCAACCTGTTCCTGCCCTGACCAAAAAGTTAAGTTGTCATTCCAATCAGGTATCTCAGTCTCATCAGCATCTTCCTCATTGTCTCCACCAACAGGACTCACAGTTTGGAAATGAGGGTCTACATTATGCTTGCTTAGAACCTTCTTCATCTGGGCCTGGATCTAACTCACAAAGCTTCTGGGCTTCAGTGCAGATCATTTCCTCGTCTAGACTCACAGAAGCTTGCTCATTTTGGGCTTCCAATCTGGAAAAATGGCCTGAACTCGCCACTCACGCCTTGGAGATCTTGTCGTGCACTGCAGCCAGCGTTCTCTCGGAACGTGTCTTGAGCGCTGCTGGTGGTGTGCCGACAGAAAAGCGCATGCGTCTGTCCACCCAGAATATGGACAGACTAACGTTCATCAAGATGAACAAGGCATAGATCCGCAAGGACTTTTCTATCCCTGTGTCATCATGGGGAGACTAAAGGTACCGTCTCACGTGGCAATTTTGCTAGCAATTTCACTGGCAATTGCTGGTTGCAGTGAAATCATGGACACATTGTTCCATTTATACACGACAACAAAATAGAATAATGTGTCTATGATTTAACTGCAACCAGCAAATTGCCAGTGAAATTGCCAGCACATTTGTCGCGTGTGCATGAGGCCTTACAAATACTGAGGAAAAACCTGACCAAATACTCATCATATGCACGAGCCCTTACAAACACTGATGAAAAAAACTCACTAAATACTCATCGTATGCACGAGGCCTTACAAATACTGAGGAAAAACTCACCAAATACTCATCGTGTGCATAAGGCCTTACAAATACTGAGGAAAAACCTCACCAAATACTCATCGTATGCCCGTGGCCTTACAAATACTGAGGAAAAAACTCACCAAATACTCATCGTGTGCATGAGACCTTACAAATACTGGAGTAAAACCGGATTTTAGAAGGGCATGACATGCCTATATCATGCCTATATCTGTGTCTCCTTTTACTCATCAATCTCTTTTCTTTTTGCATTTTTATATGTACTTTTCGCTTTTCCATGTGTTTGTTGTATCTTCTGAGTAGTTTGTCACCTTTTAGACACCTTAGAAGGTGTTTTCTATTTGTTTTCTAAGTGCTTGTATGTGTTTGTGCTTGCCTGCCATTGTTTTCAATGGTGCTCGACAATGTTCGACTGTGTTCAACGAACATTCGATGAACAAACCCCCCATTTCGAAGAATCGAATCAAATTTGAACACTATGGTGGTGGCTCATCTCTAGTCAACAATGATAATGGTGGGATGTCAGCAGAAAGAAAGTGAAGAAGCCAGATGGAAATTGGTCAATAAGGTAGTGGCAGAGCCCGGAGGTCGATATATGACGGCCATTTGAAGATTGGAGGGAGAGTAGATACGGACGGAGTGAACTTGAAAGAAGGGTGGATAAGGGAGGGTGGGGGTTGGATTGGTTTGAAGAAGCAGTTTGCAGAGAGGAGGAAGCCCACTCCTCCGCCATGTCTGTTGCCAGGGCGAGGAGTGTGGGTAAAATGAAGGCCGCCATAGCTCAGTGCAGCAGGGGAGGCCATGTCACAGGCTGTAAGCCAGGTCTCAGTAAGGCCCAAGAAGGAAAGGTTCTGGGAAGTAAAACGGTCATGGATCATGTGGAGCTTATTGCAAACAGAGAGGGCATTCCAAAGTGCTCTAGAGAGAGGAATCAGGGGGGTGGGGGTCAGGGGCATGGGTTTTACACGTGAAGAATTGTGGTAGTTTATTTTACTTTGGTGGAGGTGAGGATAGGTATGGGGGGGGGGACTAGGATTGGGAGATATGTCGCCAGCAGTGAGAAGTAGTAGAGAAAGGGAAAGCAGGTGGGAGAAGGAGAATGGCTGGCTTATTTTATATTTCTGCAGTAGAGCTCTGAGGTTAAGTAGTAGATCTGTGGATGAGGTGAGGTGGGGGTTAAGAGAGAGGGGGAGATAGTTATCTGGTTAGAGGGTGAATGGGTTTGGGGGTAGCAAAGGAGAGTGAGGATAAGTGGAGCAAAAACTGTGAGGACAAATGTGAGCATAGTGAAAGAGCAAGGTGAGAAAAGAAAGGCAAGTATAATTAGAAGACAGTGGTATCTCTCACCTTCCGTCCAATTTCTGTACAATTTCTGTACTATTTCTGAAATATTTCTGCAGTACACTTCAAAGATATCACTTAAAATTATATCACTTCAGACTAAGGTCATTCAGACCTGTCTCTCTACATTTATATAATTGAAATAGCCAAACATTAGTTCAGGTGTGGGCAGAGCGGAGGAGGGAGGAGGGAGCAGTAAGACACCACACAGCAGGGGGAAATAAACAGATTGGAGTTACAAGGAACATTTGGCCTGCTTCAAAGCAGAAGAATGGGAAAAAACAGGAAGGGAAGATAAGGTAATGCTAAGAGAGACAGATATGACATATGAATTCAGTAGGAATTTAATATAATACACAGGAATACCACCACGTACCAATGCAAAGAGAGACAGATATGACATATGAATTCAGTAGGAATAGAATATAATACACAGGAATACCACCACGTACCAATACAAAGAGAGACAGATATGACATATCAATTCAGTAGGAATGGAATAAAATACACAGGAATACTGCCACGTACCAATGCAAAGAGAGACAGATATGACATATGAATTCAGTAGGAATGAAATATAATACACATCATGGTTTATATGGTCTACCTCCTCCCGTCACCATAGTCGTCCAATTATTATAATGCATCCCATACCCCTCCATTCATAAGGTAGCCTCCATAGTCATTCAATTATTTTAATAAATCCCCATTATTCTCCATATAATATAATGCAGCCTCACATCCCTCCATATATCATAATGCAGCCTCATAGCCCTCCTTATAGCATAATACAGCCTCATATCCTCTTCATATAGTAGAATACAGCCTAATAGCCTCTCCATATAGTATAATGCAGCCTCTCCATATAGTATAATACAGCCTCATAGCCCTCCATATATCATAATACAGCCTCATGGCTCTCCATATAGTGCAGTCTCAAAACTTTCCATATAATGCAACCTCAATACTCTCCATATAGTATAACACAGCCTCAAAACTCTACATATAGTGCAGCCTCTAAACTCTCCATATGATGCAGCCTCAAAACCTACCATATAGTGCAGGCTCATAACTTTCCATATAGTGTAGCCTTATATATCTCCATTTAGTGCAGTATTATATATGCAGCCTTATATCTCCCATATAGTGCAGTATTATATATGCAGCCGTATATCTCTCCATATAGTGCAGTATTATACTGTATATGCAGCCTTATATCTTTCCATATAGTGCAGCCTTATTATGTGCAGCCTCATATCTCTCCATATAGTGCAGTATTATATATTCAGCCTTATATCTCCCATATAGTGCAGTATTATATATGCAGCTTTATATCTCTCCATACAATGCAATATTATATTGTATATGCAGCCTTATATCTCTCCAAATAGTGCAGTAACATATATGCAGCCTTATTTTCACGCTTGGGAGGCCAAGGAAGCAAGGAGCTGGACATAGGGGGTCAGGGGAGCCTACTCTGGACCTGATACTGGGGTCCCTGGCTTGTCCTGATCTCGGAGGTACCTCTAAAGGTGAGGAGGTCTGAGCCACCAGCCTAAGTCCTTAAAGCTTCTGAGAAGCCCTAGGCATAAGCCCCTACCTCCACCCACGGACCACGGAACCCAGCAACTTAAAAATGGAGAGAAAAAGCAGCAGCTCACAATAGGTCCAGAAGAGAACTGAATCACTGACAACAGGTGGATGTGAGCTGACCCATTTATGGCTGAGAGGTGGGGAGCAACCAGCCCAGGCACGCCCCTTAGCTCACCTAAGCATGAGTCATAGCCATCACACACACCTGCAGCAATCTCACCTGCAGAGCTGCACACTGAATGGGAAAAAAAGGTTCAATTCAACAACAACAGTAGAACCCATGAGCATAGGCAGCCCATACATAACACTTATACCTCCCATATAGTGCAGTATTATATATGCAGCCTTATATCTCTCCATATAGTGCAGTATTATACTGTATATGCCACCTTATAGCTTTCCATATAGTGCAGCCTTATTATGTGCAGCCCCATATCTCTTTATATAGTGCAGTATTATATATTCCACCTTATATCTGAACCCCCAATAATTCTCTGGCCATAGTGCACTCACTTATTTAAAAAAAATCTGTACTTACCTCTCCTGGTTCCCTCGTTGCTGCGGCGGTCTCCTCTGAAGATTCAAGACTCAGGAGGAGGAGGAAGAGGTGCTGGCCTGCGTTCCACTGTGCACTGCATAATGCAGGAAGTGGGAGGAGGCAGCACCAGCCAGTCCACAAGCCAGGAAGCCGGCAGGTCAGAGGAGGCGAGGGGCGGGAGCAGCAGTGGGAAGTAGGAGGCTTCCCTTCCCTCCCCTCCCCTCTTCTTCCTGACACATGAGCCCTATAGCAGCGTGTGCTGCCACGCTGTCACATGGATGTGTGTCCTCAGGGACATACATCCATGTGAAGTAGGCACCCGGCGCTGTGATCGGCCTGCGCAGGGGATGGCTAGTGACACAGGTCCCTTATAGATCGGGCCCCGTCGCAACTGTGACCCCTGTGACCATAATTGTTACGTTGAGAACATCCCTTTAAAAACATATTTTTGTACAATAAATTAACTTTCATACATTGTCATCAACAAATTTCAACATGAACAAGGAAAAGTTTATGCAACTCAAAGGACAGAATTTATTTTGCTACCAATGCACACGAGGGAGATGTGTCTGAAGGTACTGTTACATGTTTCAAGATCGTTAAGATATCACCAATGATCTCATGGGTCGTTAGGACATCGCTGATGAGATGTCAAACGGCTAGGTATCGTGGATGACGCAGCAGCGAAGCGAGCAGCTATCGTTCGTACAACCCAGCGAACGATCCTTGTTTATGGTTGTGAATAGGCAAAGTCCTTAACGACATCGTTATCGCAGTGTCACACACAACGATACAGCATGTTGGCTGATTGAGGATAGTTTGATTTGAGAACATGTTCTCAAATCTTCGATCAGTGATCCAACGATTTATCATAGTTGTATCTCGGTGTAACACACAACGACGTCCTAAGGATGTCATTTGAACGACTCCAAAACTGTGACATTTCAGCGATATCGTTCATGATCTCGTACTGTGTAACGGGGCCTTGATGGATGTGAGCACAGATCTCTGTACAAGCAATGGTAGATAGGTTACTTGTTATCCTCTCCTCCCATGTCTGACCAGCTGCCCGTAATGAATTTAGGGGTGATGATGCAGTGGTTCTATTTTAACATACAGTTGAAACTAGAAGTTTACATACACTAGATAAAAAGACACATATGCTTGTTTTTTTCACTATCTAATATGAAATCAGAATAAACTTTTCTGGTTTAACTCAGTTAGGGTACCTTTACACGCCGCTACAGCATGGTGGAAACAACTGGGTGCTTCACGTGCACGAGCACGCACGAACGGTTACAAACGGTACCCGCACCGCCTTTACACGCCGCTATAAGGTGCTTTACAGAAGGTTGAATCTATCTCTGGATGCACCACCGGGTGCCTCAAGTTACCTTCTGAAAAGCACCTTATCTCATTTACACGCCACTACAGAGGGTAATATGGGAGGACCTGGTGCAGCAGGGACAACACATAGGCATGCCAGAATTGTGGATTACGAGAATTTCGTACGCTGATAGGACAAAGCAATAGCATCATGATTGGCCAGCCAGCGCAGGAGGCTGACTAATACATGACGCTCGAGCAATTGTGTAGTGTGACTGGTCAGCTCCTTAAATATGCCGCCCTAAGCAGCGACTACCAATCGTAACGCAGGAGCTTCCTCCAATGATCGCTGAAGGGGGGTGGTTTCCCGAAGGCTGTGTCACGCCCCGGGGAGTTATCTAGGTGACGAATAAACCTTACCCTACCGTATTTACACGCCGTTACCACCAGGTTGAAATCAACCTGTTTTAAAGCACTGCTCTGAAACAGGTGCCGCAAGTGACGGGTGGAAACAACCGTCTTTACACGCCGCTACCTTGGGTTGATTTGGCGGTGCAAGATACATTTGTCTCATCAACCCGGTTGTTTCCACCCTGTTGCAGTGGCGTGTAAAGGTACCCTTAGGATTAATATAATTATTTATATTTGCCAAACACAAGGATAATGAGAATGAAATAATATTTTAAGACATTTTTATTACTTAACAGAATAAAATAAATACTCGGCGCTCAAGTTCGCTGTACTTTAAACAAATTTACAAATATAGAAAATGCTGTCACACTGACTGGGTGACAAATTAAGGATAGAGCTAAACTCAGTCAAGTGACACTACGTGAAGAGTCACAAATGGGTTAAAATGGCATAATAAAAGAGGCTGATGCGCTAACACCCAACCACCTATGAACAATGATCTTCAAATAAATAATGACAACAGTAAACGAATACCACAACTAAACACGTTTTAAGACATATCTATATCCCCCATTAAAATGATTGGCAACTATAAATTAAAATTAACCCAGCCAAAGTGAAGATGGTGAGAAGATGGTACTAGAAGTGTTAATGCAATGAATGTACACTAACAATTAAGAGAATGTCAAGGGTTAACTAAGTAATTGTCATATAAAGGAAGTATGAACTATCATACTATAGGCTCTCTATCATACCTACTGCAAACCTAAACTTGCTACAAAAGGTCCAAAACATCAATTAGCCCAATCAAAAGTCAGAAGATGCCTATATCTATTATATAATCGCGAATCGGAAAAGCGCCCCTCCGCGCGCTACTTCCGGCGTGGTCATGTGGATACGAATTTAACATTGGGCGCGAAGCGCCCAATGCTGCGCGAGCAATGGCCGCGAGGCCATTGCGAGTCGCTGGCCCAGGGCGAGCAATGGCCGCGAAGCGGCCATTGCGAGCCGCTGCCCCAAAATCGATCCACAGCCTCGGCTACAATTTACCGATTTACCGCTCAGGTAGCGCGAGCAATGGCCGCGAGGCCATTGCGAGTCGCTGCCTGAGCCGCAACTCGCTCCCCGGGGCATAGCCGCCTCCGCTCCCCGCAACTCGCCCCCCCAATGTCCGCACAGCCTCACCCAGGTCCAAACAGGCCCCCCATGTCCGCATAGCCGCCCCCCCATCTCCGCACAGCCACCGCCATGTCCGCACAGCCCACCGCCATGTCCGCACAGCCCCCCCCGTCCGCACAGCCCCCCCCCCCATGTCCGCACACCCACCCCATGTCCGCACACCCACCCCATGTCTGCACACCCACCCCCATGTCCGCACACCCACCCCCATGTCCGCACACCCACCCCGCAACAAAACCACCCCGCCGCACCCCTACACGCTAAGCCCCGACCACCTAACCCCGACCCGCAGCATCCTAAGCCCCCGCCGATACCCCCTAAGCCCCGCCGTCTACCCCCTAAGCCACCGCCGCCCCTAAGCCCCTACCCTTTAAGCCCCGCAGCAGCCCCGACCACCTAACCCCGACCCGCAGCATCCTAAGCCCCGCGATACCCCCTAAGCCCCGCCGTCTACCCCCTAAGCCACCGCCGCCCCTAAGCCCCTACCCTTTAAGCCCCGCAGCAGCCCCGACCACCTAACCCCCGACCCGCAGCATCCTAAACCCCCGCCGATACCCCTAAGCCCCGCCATATACCCCCTAAGCCACCGCCGCCCTTAAGCCCCTACCCCCTAAGCCCCGCAGCAGCCCCTAAGCCCTACCCCTAAGCCCCGCAGCAGCCCCTAAGCCCCTACCCCTAAGCCCGCAGCAGCCCCTAAGCCCCTACCCCCTAAGACCCGTAGCATCCTAGGCCCCCGCCGATACCCCCTAAGTCCGCCGCACCCGTACACGCTAAGCCCCGACCACCTAACCCCCGACCCGCAGCATCCTAAGCCCCGCCGATACCCTAAGCCCCGCCGTCTACCCCCTGCCCCTCTCGCTAAAGCCCTACACCCTAAGCCCCCGCAGTCCCCTAACCTAACGCCGCTGTCACTTAAGGCCCTACACCCGAAGCCCCCGCCGTCCCCTAACCTAACGTCCCCGTCGATCACTTACATGCCTTCAAGTCATTGATCGTCCGTCCGATCCATAAGTCCTCCGTCCGGCCAGGCGTCCTCTTCCTCCGGCCCCGGGGGTCTTCTCTCTTCTTTCCGCCATCTCCGCCTCTTCGTCCGGCCCCGGGGATCTTCTGTCTTCTTTTCGCTAACTTCCACCTCCGACGTCCTCTTCCTTCTCATTAAGATAGAATGGACGAAAAATCCCCCATTCTATCTCAATGAGATCTGAGGCCCTCTTCTGATTGGTCGCTGTATACTGCCCTCAGCCAATCAGAAGAGCCCTCAGACTGAGACGCAGTTCTCTTTCAGGTCCGCATTTTTTTTTCCCCATTGACATACATTAGCGGTGTGTCGGCGATTTTATGGCCGGCCACCTGGTTCTATTTGTCGGCCCTAAAATCGCGGACACACCGCTAATGCATCTCTATGGGCAGTCAGCCCGATTTCGGATTGGACGCCGACCAATCAGAATTCGAGCTGACTGCCCATAGACATGCATTAGCGGTGTGTCCGCGATTTTAGGGCCGACAAATAGAACCAGGTGGCCGGCCATAAAATCGCCGACACACCGCTAATGTATGTCAATGGGGAAAAAAAGGCGGACCTGAATGAGAACTGTGTCTCACTCGCAAGTAAAAAAATAAATAAATGTAATAATAAAAAAAAAAAATTAAAAAATAATTAAAAATAATAAAAAAAATAATTAAAAAATAATAAATAATTAAATAAAAATAATAATTAAAAAAAAAAAATGCGGACCTGAATGAGAACTGTGTCTCAGTCTGACTTAAAAAAATAAATAAATTAAATAATAAAAAAAATTATTTAAAAATAATTAAAAAATAATAAAAAAATAAATAAAAAATAATAAATAATTCAATAAAAATAATAATAAAAAAAATAAATATATGCTAATTATATCAGCCCTTCCAGCGGACCTGAATGAGAACTGGGTCTCAGCCTAAATAATAAATTTAATAATAAAAAAAATAATTAAAAAATAATTAAAAAATAATAAAAAAAATAAATAAAAAATAATAAATAATTCAATAAAAATAATAATAAAAAAAATATATATATGCTAATTATATCAGCCCTTCCAGCGGACCTGAATGAGAACTGGGTCTCAGCCAAAATAATAAATTTAATAATAAAAAAAATAATTAAAAAATAATTAAAAAATAATAAAAAAATTAATAAAAAATAATAAATAATTCAATAAAAATAATAATAAAAAAATAAATATATGCTAATTATATCAGCCCTTCCAGCGGACCTGAATGAGAACTGGGTCTCAGCCTAAATAATAAATTTAATAATAAAAAAAATAATTAAAAAATAATTAAAAAATAATAAAAATAAAAATAAAAAAATAATAAATAATTCAATAAAAATAATAATAAAAAAAATAAATATATGCTAATTATATCAGCCCTTCCAGCGGACCTGAATGAGAACTGGGTCTCAGCCTAAATAATAAATGTAATAATAAAAAAATAATTAAAAAACAATTAAAAAATAATAAAAAAAATAATAAAAATAATAAATAATTCAATAAAAATAATAATAAAAAAAAAAATATATATGCTAATTATATCAGCCCTTCCAGCGGACCTGAATGAGAACTGGGTCTCAGCCTAAATAATAAATTTAATAATAAAAAAATAATTAAAAAATAATTAAAAAAATAAATAAAAATAATAAATAATTAAATAAAAATAGTAATTTAAAAAAAAATTCTAATAATAATGATATTACTGCTAATATTAATGCTATTAATGCTAATAATTATGCTATTAATGCTAATAATAATGTTATTAATGCTATTATTAATGCTAATAATCCTATTATTAATGCTATTAATGCTAATAATAATGCTATTAATGCTATTAATAATGTTATTAATGCTATTATTAATGCTAATAATGCTATTATTAATGCTATTTATGCTAATAATAATGTTATTAATGCTATTAATAATGCTATTAATGCTATTATTTATGCTATTAATGCTATTAATGCTAATATTTATCCTATTAATGGTATTATTAATGCTATTAATGCTAATAATAATGCTATTAATGCTATTAATGCTAATAATAATGCTATTAATGCTATTAATAATGTTATTAATGCTATTATTAATGCTAATAATGCTATTATTAATGCTATTAATGGTAATAATAATGCTATTTAATGCTATTAATAATGCTATTAATGCTATTAATTATGCTATTAATGCTATTAATGCTAATATTTATCCTATTAATGCTATTAATGCTATTAATAATGCTATTCATGCTAATAATATTGCTATTAATGCTCTTTATGCTAATACTAATGCTATTAATGCTATTTTTTATGCTATTAATTCTATTATTTATGCTATTAATGCTATTAATAATGCTATTAATAATGCTATTAATCCTATTAATGCTATTAATAATGCTATTCATGCTATTAATAATACTATTAATGCTATTAATGCTCATAATAATGCTATTAATGCTATTAATAATGTTATTAATGCTATTATTAATGCTAATAATGCTATTATTAATGCTATTAATGCTAATAATAATGCTATTAATGCTATTAATAATGTTATTAATGCTATTATTAATGCTAATAATGCTATTATTAATGTATTTATGCTAATAATCATGCTATTAATGCTATTAATAATGCTAGTAATGCTATTATTTATGCTATTAATGCTATTAATGCTAATATTTATCCTATTAATGGTATTATTAATGCTATTAATGCTAATAATAATGCTATTAATGCTATTAATGCTAATAATAATGCTATTAATGCTATTAATATTGTTATTAATGCTATTATTAATGCTAATAATGCTATTATTAATGCTATTAATGCCAATAATAATGCTATTAATGCTATTAATTATGTTATTATTCCTATTAATGCTAATAATAATGCTAATAATGCTATTAATGCTAATAATAATGCTATTGATGCTATTAATAATGTTATTAATGCTATTATTAATGCTAATAATGCTATTATTAATGCTATTAATGCCAATAATAATGCTATTAATAATGCTATTAATGCTATTAATAATGCTTTTAATGCTATTAATTATGCTATTAATGCTATCAATGCTAATATTTATCCTATTAATGGCATTATTAATGCTATTAATGCTAATAATAATGCTATTAATGCTATTAATAATGCTATTAATGCTATTCATAATGTTATTAATGCTATTATTAATGCTATTAATGCTATTATTAATGCTATTAATGCTAATAATAATGCTATTAATGCTATTAATAATGCTATTAATGCTATTAATTATGCTATTAATGCTAATATTTATCCTATTAATGCTATTAATATTGCTATTAATGCTAATAATAATGCTATTAATGCTATTAATAATGTTATTAATGCTAATAATGCTATTATTAATGCTATTAATGCTAATAATAATGCTATTAATGCTATTAATAATTTTATTAATGCTATTATTAATGCTAATAATGCTATTATTAATGCTATTTATGCTAATAATAATGCTATTAATGCTATTAATAATGCTATTAATGCTATTATTTATGCTATTAATGGTATTAATGCTAATATTTATCCTATTAATGGTATTATTAATGCTATTAATGCGAATAATAATGCTATTAATGCTATTAATGCTAATAATAATGCTATTATTGCTATTAATAATGTATTAATGATATTAATATGCTATTATTAATGCTATTTATGCTAATAATAATGCTATTAATGCTATTAATGCTATTATTTATGCTATTAATGCTATTAATGCTAATATTTATCTTTTAATGGTATTATTAATGCTATTAATGCTAATAATAATGCTATTAATGCTATTAATGCTAATAATAATGCTATTAATGCTATTAATAATGTTATTAATGCTATTATTAATGCTAATAATGCTATTATTAATGCTATTAATGCCAATAATAATGCTATTAATGCTATTAATTATGCTATTATTGCTATTAATGCTAATATTTATCCTATTCATGGTATTATTAATGCTATTAATGCTAATAATAATGCTATTAATGCTATTAATGCTAATAATAATGCTATTAATGCTATTAATAATGTTATTAATGCTATTATTAATGCTAATAATGCTATTATTAATGCTATTATGCCAATAATAATGCTATTAATAATGCTATTAATGTTATTAATGCTAATATTTATCCTATTAATGCTATTAATGCTAATAATAATGCTATTAATGCTATTAATAATGCTATTAATGCTATTAATTATGCTATTAATGCTATTAATGCTAATATTTATCCTATTAATGCTATTAATATTGCTATTAATGCTAATAATAATGCTATTAATGCTAATAATAATGCTATTAATGCTATTAATAATGTTATTAATGCTATTATTAATGCTAATAATGCTATTATTAATGCTATTTATGCTAATAATAATGCTATTAATGCTATTAATAATGCTATTAATGCTATTATTTATGCTATTAATGCTATTAATGCTAATATTTATCCTTTTAATGGTATTATTAATGCTATTAATGCTATTAATGCTAATATTTATCCTTTTAATGGTATTATTAATGCTATTAATGCTAATAATAATGCTATTAATGCTATTAATGCTAATAATAATGCTATTAATGCTATTAATAATGTTATTAATGCTATTATTAATGCTAATAATGCTATTATTAATGCTATTAATGCCAATAATAATGCTATTAATGCTATTAATTATGCTATTATTGCTATTAATGCTAATATTTATCCTTTTAATGGTATTAATAATGCTATTAATGCTAATAATAATGCTATTAATGCTATTTTATGCTAATAATAATGCTATTAATGCTATTAATATTGCTATTAATGCTATTATTTATGCTATTAATGCTATTAATGCTAATATTTATCCTATTAATGGTATTATTAATGCTATTAATGCTAATAATAATGCTATTAATGCTATTAATGCTAATAATAATGCTATTAATGCTATTAATAATGTTTATTAATGCTATTATTAATGCTAATAATGCTATTATTAATGCTATTAATGCCAATAATAATGCTATTACTTATGCTATTATTGCTATTAATGCTAATATTTATCCTTTTAATGGTATTATTAATGCTATTAATGCTAATAATAATGCTATTAATGCTATTTATGCTAATATAATGCTATTAATGCTATTAATAATGCTATTAATGCTATTATTTATGCTATTAATGCTATTAATGCTAATATTTATCCTATTCATGGTATTATTAATGCTATTAATGCTACTAATAATGCTATTAATGCTAATAATGCTAATAATAATGCTATTAATGCTATTAATAATGTTATTAATGCTATTATTAATGCTAATAATGCTATTATTAATGCTATTAATGCCAATAATAATGCTATTAATAATGCTATTAATGCTATTAATGCTAATATTTATCCTATTAATGCTATTAATGCTAATAATAATGCTATTAATAATGCTATTAATGCTATTAATTATGCTATTAATGCTAATATTTATCCTATTAATGCTATTAATATTGCTATTAATGCTAATAATAATGCTATTAATGCTATTAATAATGTTATTAATGCTAATAATGCTATTATTAATGCTATTAATGCTAATAATAATGCTATTAATGCTATTAATAATTTTATTAATGCTATTAATAATGCTAATAATGCTATTATTAATGCTTTTTTATGCTAATAATAATGCTATTAATGCTATTAATAATGCTATTAATGCTATTATTTATGCTATTAATGCTATTAATGCTAATATTTATCCTATTAATGGTATTATTAATGCTATTAATGCGAATAATAATGCTATTAATGCTAATAATAATGCTATTAATGCTATTAATAATGTTATTAATGCTATTATTAATGCTAATAATGCTATTATTAATGCTAATTATGCTAATAATAATGCTATTAATGCTATTAATAATGCTATTATTTATGCTATTAATGCTAATATTTATCCTTTTAATGGTATTATTAATGCTATTAATGCTAATAATAATGCTATTAATGCTAATAATAATGCTATTAATGCTATTAATAATGTTATTAATGCTATTATGAATGCTAAATAATGCTATTATTAATGCTATTAATGCCAATAATAATGCTGTTAATGCTATTAATTATGCTATTATTGCTATTAATGCTAATATTTATCCTATTCATGGTATTATTAATGCTATTAATGCTAATAATAATGCTATTAATGCTATTAATAATGTTATTAATGCTATTATTAATGCTAATAATGCTATTATTAATGCTATTAATGCCAATAATAATGCTATTAATAATGCTATTAATGCTATTAATGCTAATATTTATCCTATTAATGCTATTAATGCTAATAATAATGATATTAATGCTATTAATAATGCTATTAATGCTATTAATTATGCTATTAATGCTATCAATGCTAATATTTATCCTATTAATGGCATTATTAATGCTATTAATGCTAATAATAATGCTATTAATGCTAATAATAATGCTATTAATAATGTTATTAATGCTATTATTAATGCTATTAATGCTATTATTAATGCTATTAATGCTAATAATAATGCTATTAATGCTATTAATAATGCTATTAATGCTATTAATTATGCTATTACTGCTATTAATGCTAATATTTATCCTATTAATGCTATTAATATTGCTATTAATGCTAATAATAATGCTATTAATGCTATTAATAATGTTATTAATGCTATTATTAATGCTAATAATGCTATTATTAATGCTAATAATATTGCTATTAATGCTATTAATAATGTTATTAATCCTATTATTAATGCTAATAATGCTATTATTAATGCTATTAATGCTAATAATAATACTATTAATGCTATTAATAATGTTATTAATGCTATTATTAATGCTAATATAAGTTATTATTAATGCTATTAATGCTAATAATAATGCTATTAATGCTATTAATAATGTTATTAATGCTATTATTAATGCTAATAATGCTATTATTAATGCTATTAATGCTAATAATAATGCTATTAATGCTATTAATAATGTTATTAATGCTATTATTAATGCTAATAATGCTATTAATAATGCTATTAATGCTAATAATAATGCTATTAATGCTATTAATACTGTTATTAATGCTCATAATACTGCTAATAATGCTATTAATACTGCTATTACTGCTAATAATAATGCTATGGCTTATATTATTGCTATTGATGATGCGATTATTATTTAAAAATGTTTAAAAAAACAATAAACATATTTTAGATACCCGATGCATTTGCATCAGGCTAACAGCTATAACTACTATAATCAAATTAATGCACGTTCTAGAATCCCGATGCATTTGCATCGGGCTCACAGCTAGTCTATACATAAAAGGATAAACACAAATCAAAGTGCAAGATCCTTATAATACACAGTACAGGGTGGGCCATATATATAATAACAACAATAATAATAATAATATTAAAACTTTATTTGTATAGCGCCAACATATTTCCTCAGCGCTTTACAGTACAACGGTACATATAAGAAAAATATACGGTACAGAAAGGTAATGCAGAACAGTAGTTACATACAATAAACATAGAATCAACTTAGGAAATACAATAAAAAGGCAAAAAATGAAGGTGACCCTGCTCGAAGGAGCTTACAATCCAAGACGGGATGGGAACACAAAGTACAGGAGCTTATAACAATGAATATCTTATGTCTAAATGACTACTGTTAGGGAGAAGGATAGGCCGCCCTGAAGAGGTGTGTTTTTAGGGAGCGTCTGAAGCTATGCAAGTTGTGGATGGTCCTAATTTCTTGGGGTAGAGCATTCCAGAGGTTTGGTGCAGCTCGAGAGAAGTCTTGGAGTCGGGAATGGGAGGTTCGGATTAATGCCGATGTTAGTCTGAGGTCACATTCAGAGCGAAGGGGACGGATGGGGTGGTAGACAGAGATGAGGGTGGAGAGGTAAGGAGGTGCCATGAAAAGCTTTGTGGGTGACAGCGAGCAATTTGAATTGGATTCTATAGTGTACGGGTAGCCAATGTAGTGACTGGCACAGAGCAGAAACATCTGAGTAACGGTTTGCTAGATAGGTGATCCTGGCTGCTGCATTGAGGATAGACTGCAGAGGGGAAAGCTTACTGTGGGGGAGGCCAGCTAATAAAGAATTACAGTAGTCAAGGCGGGAATGAATCAGGGCCACGGTGAGGGTTTTAGTTGTGTCCATGGTGAGAAAAGGGCGAATTCTGGAGAAATTTTTCAGGTGCAAGCGACAGGAGCGGGTGAGAGATTGTATATATGGGGTGAAGGAGAGATCAGTGTCCATCAAAACACAGAGACAGCGAGCCTGCTGACTAAGCGTTATCGTGGTGCCACACACCGAGAGAGATATATCAGGTTTAGGGAGGTTGGCAGAGGGTGGGAGCAGAAGAAGTTCAGTTTTGGAAAGGTTGAGTTTCAGATAGAGAGCAGACATGATATTGGAGACTGCGGTTAGACAGTCATTGGTGTTCTTTATTAGAGCGGGAGTAAGGTCAGGGGCTAAAGTGTATAAATGTGTGTCATCAGCATAGAGATGGTACTGGAAGCCAAATCTGTTGATGGTTTGTCCGATCGGGGCTGTGTAGAGACAGAAGAGAAGAGGTCCAAGGACTGAACCCTGAGGGACCCCAATAGTGAGGTCAAGAGGGGAGGAAGTGGTGCCAGAGAATGATACACTGAAAGAGTGGTCAGAAAGATAGGAAGAGAACCAGGAGAGAGCCGTGTCCTTGATGCCAATGGAGTGCAGCATAGCGAGTAGGAGATGGTGGTCGACAGTGTCAAAAGCCGCAGAGAGGTCAAGAAGGATAAGCAGAGAGTGGTCACCATTATGTTTTGCTGTCAGAAGGTCATTGGTCACTTTGATAAGGGCAGTTTCTGTAGAGTGTAAGGGGCGGAAGCCAGACTGCAATGGATCTAAAAGAGAGTGAGTGGCGAGGTAATGGGTGAGGCGGGTGTAGACCAGGCGCTCCAGGAGTTTTGAGATGAAGGGGAGATTGGAGACAGGTCTGTAGTTATTTGTGCAAGATGGGTCAAGGGATGTTTTCTTTAGTAGTGGAGTAATAATAGAGTGTTTGAAGGAGGAGGGGAAGATGCCCGTAGAGAGGGAGAGATTGAAGATTGTGGTTAAGTGAGTGGTGACCACTGAAGAGAGGGTCTGTAGTAGGTGTGAGGGAATGGGGTCAGAGGTGCATGTAGTGGGACGTGAGGACGAGAGGAGCCTGGAGACTTCTTCTTCTGTGGCTGGGTCAAAAACGGAGAGTGAGCCAGAGGGGATGTAGGGACAGATGGGAGTAACCACACTTGAAGGTTGGGAGCTGATTTCCTGACTGATGTTTTCTATTTTCTCAGTGAAGTAAGAGGCCAGATCATCAGCACAGAGGTCAGTGATAGGAGCCTGCACTTTCGGACTGAGGAGAGAGTGAAAGGTGTCAAAGAGTTTCTTTGAGTTGTTGGCTAGTGAGGAGATCAGGGTTGTGAAGTAGGTCTGTTTTGCGAGGTGAAGGGAAGAGTTGTAGGTTTTGAGCATGAATTTGTAATGGATAAAGTTTTCTGGTGTGCGAGTTTTCCTCCATAGGCGTTCGGCACTCCTGGAGCATCGCTGGAGAAATCGAGTTTGTGATGTGAGCCAGGGCTGTTTTACTCTGTGTTTGGAGGTTCTGAGGGTGAGGGGCGCTACTTGGTCCAGGGTACTTTTGAGAGTCTCATTGTAGTAATTCCACAGCCAGATTGGGGCAGGAGAAGGAGGAGATTGGGGACAGTGATGAAAGAAGAGAGTCTGTGAATGTATGAGGGTTGATGGCCTGTAGATTTCTGAATGTGTGATAGGTCGGACTATGCTGTGATGGGCGAGGGTTTGTGAGTGTGAAGGAGAGAATGTTGTGATCAGAGAGAGAAGGAGATGAGTTGTCTAAGGAGGAGGTAGAGCAGAGTCGGGTAAAGACCAGGTCAAGGGTGTTACCATCCTTATGTGTCTCAGAGGTTGAGAGCTGCGAGAGACCAAGAGAAGTGGTTAGAGATAGGATCTGGGATGCAGATGTGGAGTTGGGGCTGTTTATGGGGATGTTAAAGTCTTCCAGGATGAGGGTTGGTAATTCTGAGGACATGAAGTGTGGCAGCCACGCGGAGAAGTGGTCGAGGAAGTGGGTGGGTGAACCTGGGGGGCGATATACCACCGCTATTCTGAGGGGGAGGGGATGAAACAGCCTAATGGTGTGAACCTCAAAAGAAGGGAATGAGAGTGATGGAGCGGGGAGGATGACCTGGAAAGTACATTGTGGGGACAGGAGTAGGCCAACTCCACCACCACGTCTGTTTCCAGGTCTCGGGGAATGAGAGAAGTGTAGACCGTCGTAGGAGATAGCAGCAGGGGAGGCAGTGTCTGAGTCCTGGATCCAGGTTTCAGTAAGGGCCAAAAGGTTAAGAGAGTTAGTGAGAAAGTAGTTGTGGATAAAGGGAAGTTTGTTGCATGCGGACCATGTATTCCAGAGGGCACATTTAAAAGAGGGAGATGAAGGTGTGCAGATAATGCTAATAAGGTTACTGGGATTTCTGTGTGAGGCGTGGGGGGGGGGGGGGGGTTGAAGTTGGAAGAGGGTGGACCAGGATTGGGAGAAATATCGCCTGACATAAGCAGTAGTAGAAAGAGAAGGAGGGAGTAATGTTTGGCTCTATGACATTGTTTTTGTTGATGCAAGACCCTGGAATATGACGGGCTTAGATTATTGAGTAGGTTGAAGAGAGTATGGGAGCAGGACATAGTAAAGGGAAGTAGAGAGGGACTGATGTGGATAAAGGGTGATGGAGGGGGAATGGGGCGGTTAAAAGTTTATAACTAATGCACATAGATATAAAAGCATTGAACTGAAGGATATTTTGATGCAATGGGCTAAGTAAAGTACTGAAAGGTAGTAGATGGGTAGGGCTGTTACCTTCTGGTTACCTATGGCTTATCGCTGGTATATCTCTGAATTCCACTTAAAAATGCCACTTTGAAATGGCACAGATGCCAAGGCACAGAGGCCTTACACCATGCTACTTAAAGCTCTTGTGAACAACAGACAATATGCCAGGTATGTAGAGGGGAGGGGTCAGAGGAGAAGGATACACCACACCACGGGACAATTAACAAATTACTGCTAAAAGGAAAGTTTCGGTCAGGATCAGCAGGAGACAGAGACAAGGGCAGGAGGAGAGAAAATGCATATTTCTAAGGTACAAAGTAGATGGGAGAATATGTCATACCATCAAAATACATTAGGGGCACACAGTCAGATTGGATACAGTGGAGGTTAAATACATCACTATGAAGTCTCTTTCCGTACCATCAAAATACATTAGGGGCACACAGTCAGATTGGATACAGTGGAGGTTAGATACATCACTATGAAGTCTCATATTATGAAGTCTCATTTATATGGATGCACCTAAATAAAATGGGAATGGTTGGTGATATCAATTCCTTCTTTTGGCACAGTAGTATACGGGAGGGGGAAAACTTTTCAAGATGGGTGGTGACCATGGCAGCCATTTTGAAGTCGGACATTTTGGATCCAACTTTTTATAATGGGAAGAGGGTTCATGTGCATCAAACTAATTGAGAATTTCATTAAGAAAAACAATGGTGTGCTTGGTTTTAACGTAACTTTATTCTTTCATGAGTTATTTACAAGTTTATGACCACTTATAAAATGTGTTAAAAGTGCAGTCAATTGTGTTGGATTGTCAATGCAACCCTCTTCTTCCACTCTTGACACACTGATAACACCGCAGAAGAAATGCTAGCACAGGCTTCCAGTATCCGTTGTTTTAGATGCTGCACATATTGTATCTTCACATTATAGACAATTGCCTTCAGATGAGTGATGAGGCAAACTTTTTTGTCAATGGCGAAGTTAACAAAACCATAGATATTGGTCTGACACTAACCCACAGTGGATAGATCCCTCCAAGACTGCTGGACACAAAAATTGATGTTATGGTGTGGTATATGGGGTACAAAGATAATGGGGCCATTCTTCATCAATGGAAACCTCAATACCACTGGATATCTGAATCATGTAGCAATTTCGGGAGAATCCTCTTCTCAGTCCTGATGCACGTGCTGCCTTGATGGCAGTTAAACAGAAAGAAGGATGTGAGGAAACAAGATAGGAGGAGAGAGGCAAATCACAATGCAGTATATCAACAGCATATTAAAAACAATAGCCCTTAGATGTCAGCAAAGTACAAAAACACTGTACACTATACTATCTCTATAGGATTGATTAATTAAACATTACATGGATATACGTTTTTCTCTAAAGCAGATGGACATCGCAGAATTACATATGAAAAATATCAGCAAATGATAAAAAATAGATGCAAATGATAAAAAAAATGTAAATGTTAAAAATAACCACATTTTATAAATATCTCAATTATTCAGTATTATCTAGAATGAGTGCCATGCACAGAAATCCATTCATTTATGCTCCTTGGCATGCTATCAATGAGCTTACTAATGATTATCTGAAGACTGTTTTGCCACTCTAAATTCATTTGGGCCACAAATCATCAAGACCCACTGGTGGCAGCCAGGGCCGCACCATCCATTGGACAGTGTGAGCCCTGTCATTCAGGCGGCAGGAGGCAGGGGGAGCGGCCGTGCAGGAGGGGGCGGCTCCTTATGCACACAGCGCGTCCCCCTGTCATGGCGCCGGTGGCTCAGGGCAGGTAAGAGCCGCCGAGAGGCGACCAGCCCAGCTCAAACAACCCACCCCGCCCCGGTCCTCAGACGCCCGCTGCTGCTGAAGGGGCGGCGGTGCTGGGCTCTACCAGCACCCCCCCCCTGGTCCTCAGACGCCCACTGCTGCTGAAGGGGCGGCGGTGCTGGGCTCCACCAGCACCCTCCCGGGCATCAGCATGCGGCTCAGGCGGCATTGGGTCTCGGTGCACCCCTGGTGGCAGCTCTTTTTGCAAATACCAACCAATTACATCCCAGATGCGCTTTATGGATATCAAGTCTGGAGGCATTACAGGTCATGGTAGCTCTGGAGATGCTGCAAGTCATGGTTACGCGCTTAGGCCATTCAGGCTGCTCACAGTAGCACAAGCAACATCTGTCCTGGCGTAGTCATGTTCAAAGATAGCTCCTTGAACACTTGGACATGTCACCAGTTCCATGACCAAATGAATGTAACACTAATCTGTTAGTAATGCATTTGAAACTTCTGCATTTTATTAGTTTAACACATAATATGTTTTCTGCTAATTGTGGTTTTGAATTCTCTGAATATACTTACATTTCTTTTGTGAAAACAATGTTTCCTTTTACAGCTTTCTGGCAGCATGATGAGCCTGTTTAGTGCAGGAGATTTCCGTTCTCTAGAAGTTCACGGCTGGATCCAGTTCTCTATTCAGTATGATTCTCCCAAAAAGGAGCTAAGGGTCTTGGTTATACAATGCAGGGATCTGACGCCAGCATATAACCAGTCATCTAATCCGTAAGTAGGATAAATGAAATGAGGAATATATTTAGGGATATACTTCCGATAGCTAAAAGCACCACTCCCTGGACAGCGGCTGATACTATACGTACATTATGTACAGTATTTGCTCTAGTGTCAGAGGAGCCGCGGCTTCATTCATACATTTCTACAAAGCCGACAATAGCCAGCTTACTGTAAATGCCTTATTAACGCCTAACATGCTGAGTGGAGTGGACAGCATGACTCTAGGGGGGGTGGGCACCCCCTAGAGACATGTTGCCCACAGCTAATATTCATATTTAATGTGTTAATAAACATTTAACACTTTGCTTATCCCTGAGCAAAGTATACGGTAACCGCATTGCTCAGGATTACACATCCTGAGCAATCCGGTTACCGCATGGCGGGTCACAGAACCACTCCGAAATCTGCAACCTGCATGATTTTTAGCACAGGCTGCAGATCCGGAGACGGTAACCGGATTGCATATAGTGCAATCCGATTACCATAATGGGCTCCTATGGGGAGAGTTTCCTGCTCCAGTTTTGAGCTTTTTGAAAGCTCAAAACCGGATCAGGTTTTCAAAATAGAACTGCATATGTGACCCTAGCCTATGTGATTATAAGAGGTACGCAGGAATTTTCTAGATGTGGCTTATGGCTAGGGTCACACTTGGGAGCCTGCATCCAGTAACTGGATGCATTACTGGATCCAGTTTTTCCCTTTGTTTGTTTGGAGGCATTTTTACCAGATCAGGTACCTGATCAGGTACCTGATTGTACCTATGTGTACCATCAGGTACTGGATCAGGTTCCCAAAGGGTCCCATGTTAAAAAACTGATCAGGTTTTGCTAAAAGGCCAAAAAATGTTGCAAACCCTATTAAAACCTGATTTCTCAAAAACTGGATTGACAGTAGACAGATTGCACTTTACAATTGCTAACATTGGAGTCTATGGGTCAGGTACCTGATCAGGTTTTCAGGATGAAAAACTGGATCCAGTAACTGAATTGCAAAAGCAAGTGTGACCCTAGCCTATGAAGCATATAAGCACCTAACGTATAATAATTATGTGATTTTAAGAGGTACACAGGAATTTTCTAGATGTGGCTCATGAATCATATAAGCACCTTTCTCATCAATTGACCATTACAAGTTGGCTGCGGGTGTATCTACTGTCACGGTCGCGCTCGCGACCCATGAGGTAAGGGGAATGTGGACCCACTGGACCACAGGGGGGACCCGGGCCTGCCCAGACTAGGGAAGAACAGCAACCGGGTTCTGTGGCAGCTGAGCATGTGGGCTAGGTGGTAACCTGCAGGACAAGACAACACCGCACACTTCAGGTATAGCAAAAGTAACGTTTACTGAACAAGAACACACATCACGGACACGGAACATCATGGACACGGAACATCACGAACACCAGGCGGGAACCTCAGGGTCATCTCGGACACCAGGCGGGAACCTCAGGGTCATCTCGGACACCAGGCGGGAACCTCAGGGTCATCTCGGACACCAGGCGGGAACCTCAGGGTCATCTCGGACACCAGGCGGGAACCTCAGGGTCATCTCGGACACCAGGCGGGAACCTCAGGGTCATCTCGGACACCAGGCGGGAACCTCAGGGTCATCTCGGACACCAGGCGGGAACCTCAGGGTCATCTCGGACACCAGGCGGGAACCTCAGGGTCATCTCGGACACCAGGCGGGAACCTCAGGGTCATCTCGGACACCAGGCGGGAACCTCAGGGTCATCTCGGACACCAGGCGGGAACCTCAGGGTCATCTCGGACACCAGGCGCGAACCTCAGGGTCATCTCAGACACGAGGCGGGAACCTCAGGGTCATCTCGGACACCAGGCGGGAACCTCAGGGTCATCTCGGACACCAGGCGGGAACCTCAGGGTCATCTCGGACACCAGGCGGGAACCTCAGGGTCATCTCGGACACCAGGCAAGACATCGGAGTCATCTCGGACACAAGGCAAGACATCGGGGTCATCTCGGACACAAGGCAAGACATCGGGGTCATCTCGGACACAAGGCAAGACATCGGGGTCATCTCGGACACAAGGCAAGACATCATCAGGCAGGACCTCAGGACCATCTCGGACACCAGGCGGAACCTCGGGATCATCTCGGACACCAGGCACGGACACCAGGCAGAACCTCAGGTCCATCTTGGACACCGACAGTCAGGACGTCTGGACTCCATGCAACGGACACGGCTCCAGACCGGGAACAGCAAGACACAAGGAGGAACAAGACAAGGACGTTGGCACCAACACAGACAAGACGGGTCCAGGGACACAGACATCAGCTTTCCCCGAACTGGTAGCAGGCAGAACAGGAGCTGTAGACAAGGCAGACCAGGAGCAGCATGTTGGACCAAACACACTGGGCTAGGTTAAGAAACCTAATGCGAGGCTCTGGCCACGCCCAACAGGGAAGAGGAACTTTAAATAGGAGCTGACCCTCAGCTATAGGCTGGGACAGCAATTCAAGCGCACACCCTCCATCTTACTAAACTGGGGAAGGTGTGGCGGCGCGCACCCTAGGCACAGTCAGAACCCATACAGCATAGCCAGCACAGGAACCGATGCCCAGAGCACCTGGCAGCGGCTGCAAGCCTAGACACACGTGGAAAGTCATGCACCAGCTGCAGAGGACCTCACAACCCGCGGATAGCTTCCACAGCGGGAGCCAGGGTCCACACATGGATGGTAAGAAGCGGAGCAAAGACACTACAACACATGTGCGGCTACGCAGCGGAGCTGGGAACTGAGCAGAATCCTATCCAGGTAACATACTACAGTCTCCCAGCTGGACAGGGGGGGGGAAGGAGCATTGGGTGAAAGCGCAGTAACGCCGAGGGAACCAAGACACCAGACCACCGGCGTTACATCTACCTCCATACAAGACAGTATTTGCTTACAGCATTATTTAACTGGTTACATCCATTTAAGGAGACAGGGTATTATGTTCACTCACTGTAAACCCCCCCATTGTGACACAAGTTTAGGATGTCAATGCTATTGTCATGGTAGCTGAAGAACTCCTAAAGGCCACCTCACCACCATATGTGTACTCCTATGATAGATCATTAGTTAATGTCTAATGATCACAAGTTTGTTTCTTATGGAGTCTAAAATACTACGTAAAAAAAGAAAAAAATACATTTTAATCACCCCCCTCTTTTCCAAAACCAAAAATGAAACAAAAATCTAAACCTGGTGTCCTTTTAAAACCTAGTTAATGAAAATATAAAATTATAAAACCATTACTTTAAATGCAGTAGAAAAATCAAACAGCTAGAATTTCATTTTTTTCAGTAACCTCACCTCTCAATAAATGTAATGAAACAAGCTGAAAAAGCCAATGATTCAACAAAAAACAAGTCTTTACACAGTTCTTTTAGAAGAATGTGAAAACATTATAGGTTTCACAAAATGAGGCAAAAAAATAAAAATTCTAAGATTTTTAAAACTAATTCATGTTTTCAAATGTAAACATTTTGTAATGCTGTAATGTTATGAACCTGTGAAATCAAATTGCATTGTCACTTTTAATGCATAGTAAATGCAGTTAAAAATAACCCCCTTATTTAACCCCCCTCCCAAAAAAATGAAAGAATGGCATTTTTAACCAGTTTACACCACTTGGATTTTTTATCCTGAATTTAAAAGAAAGAAAATAAAAAAGGGTCTTGGAGAAAGATGAGGAAAAATTCAAGGTGCAAAAATAAAAATTGTCAGTGACTGGAAGCTGTGACTTTACATATGCTGTGACTTGTGGTTTTTCAAAGTAATGTTTTCAAAATGATTTTTAAATGCAAATATGCACAACCATTAATATGTCAGTCAGAAAACTTTAATATTTTATGGTAAAACTGCACGCTGACAGCTTTTGGCCATACTGTTGCTTATTTTTTGCTTAACTTTTACAAGATAAATGCTACCTTTGAGATCTTCAAGTGGTGAATGGGGTTTCACTCATGTCCGCCATATCCTCTGTTTTATTTCAGTTGGGATGAAGCATCACTTAAATATAGTCACCATTCAATTCATGATTTGATCATTAATTTTGCAAATGGAGGTCAGGAAATATTTGCATGAAGCTTTAGACCATGTACACACGTCAATATATTTAACAAAATGGGCGTCATGGTGGCTCAGTGGTTTGCAGCACTGGGGTCCTGGGTTCAAATCCCACCAAGGACATCATCTGTAAAGAGTTAGTATGTTCTTCCCATGTTTGCATTCATTTCCCCTGGGCACTCCGGTTTCCTCCAGCACTCCAAAGACTTACTGATAGGATGTTTACATTGTGAGCTCTAATGGGGACAGTGTTGCAAATGTATGTAGAGCGCTATGGAGTTAATAGTGCTATATAAGGGCTTGGACACACTCTGCTACTTACATGCGAGTCTCTCAGACAAGACTTGGAAGAGGCTGGAGAAGTGACCCTGAACAGCTTCTCCCTGTCTGGACAGGACTGTCAGCTGTTTGTGTTTTTGTGCAGCATCACACTTCCCATCCAGAGAGGGAGAGGCCGTTCAGGGTGACTGCTCCAGCCTCATCCGAGTCTCATCCGAGAGACTCGCAAGTAAGTAGGAGAGTGTGTCCGAGCCCTAAAGGAATAAATGTTATATTATTATTATAAAACCAACTAAGTGGGCCAGCACACCTGTGTCAAGCTGGGTGTAGGGAGACACCTAGTGCTGGACGACGACAGGGGAGGGGAAAGGAGTCCCTGATTCTAAGGGCATAAAGGGGGGATGGTGACCCCCTAGAACAACTAGGGCTGACACCTGGCACCCCTAACGTCCCTATATAGTTTCTGCAACTGTCACCGGCAGGATACCTATTCCCTGACTGTCCCTGGACTACCACTACACAGAGCTCCTAGTGACCTCCAGCTTTAACTAAAAGGGAAATGCCTCTTAAAGCGACAGAGACATTTTTTTTTAAATTAATTGATTTTTATTCATTATTAGCAATTATACAAACATTGGGGGTAAATGCCCCAAAAAGGAGAAAAGGAACAGATAGATCAAAAATAATAGGGGAGAGGGGAAGGTAAGGAGGAGAGGGGAAGGGGGAGGTCCATTCATCAATGGTGATAGTGATAAAGAATCCCATGTTATAAGTAGAAGACATACCATTAGTACGCAAGAACAGTATGAGTATATAGTTCAATAGTGATATGGAGAGGTAAACAAATAACAGGAGTAATGAAATAAACCAAACATAATCAACTGGAAGTCCATGTGCCTCCACAAGAGAATCAGGTCAGGTAGGGTCAGGACCGAGTGGGGAAGTTAGCCAGGGGTCCCACCAACCTAGTCTAGCCGGTCCCTCTGAGCCGTATGAAGCCTGTGGCCAGACCGAGAGGTTAGTGGAGCGCCTGAGTATATGGGGGTCCTGGCTGAACTTGCAGGGGGCTCACTCTGACCATGTTGGTGAGGCTGCCGTCCGGGATCTCTGCCTGTGTTGGTATGGCTTGGAGGAAGCTGGGCATCATGGGCAGGGTGAGGAGACCTTGGGGGACGCTTTGACTGCCCTGGAGCTCAGGAGGCTCACAACCTGGTCTGGGCCTAGAGGGCTGAAGTCCATGCCGGACTGTGCTTGTGTGTGTTGTCTGGGCTTGACAAGGCTGATGTCCATAGAAGTCCATGAGGGACTGTGGATGTATGTGTGTGTGGGTCCTTTGATGAGATGGAGCCCACGAAGGCCAGGCGGCCGTAACCACCATTGGGACCGACCGTGAGAGGGTCCCATTGACTGACTGTATGCTGTGAGCAGATAGATGAAGTCAGATTACGAGAGATGAGTGGAACCATGAGGTCAGAGGGCTGAGGGTTGGCAGCACCTGCAGTTGGGAAAACTGGCTGAGCCTGAAGGAGCTTGCGATGGTGTGTCTGGTGCAGCCACTGTCCTGGAGGTCTAGGCCTGTGACGGCAGACTTGGAAGTGGCTGGCGACCTGGAAGACACGTGCTGAGGAGTCCTTAGGGATGCCTGGTTTGCCCTGGAGCTCAGGTGGCTGGACCCGGCTCTAGGCCTGGTTCTGACCGGTGTCATGTGTAAAGGCCGGTGTGTGAGCCTGGTATGGTCTCTGGTGTTCCATAAGGTGGGGACATGTACAATGTATGAATGTCAGGCAGGCATAGCCACCGTTTAGAACCAGACGGGGTCTGTAAGGGTCAGTAAGGGATGCTTTAATGTTCTACTGAGTATGTATACTATGTATAACGTGTAAAGTGTCTATACTGCTAGGCGGTGGTAACCACCAAAGGAGCTACGGTTAGTGCTCCTGATCCTTGATGGAGCTATCATTAGTGCTCCAGGGTACATAACAAATGTGAACTGTGTTTAATGGTCGTATGACATGTGAACAGTGTATGACCTGTTAACTGTATGATTTATGATTTACGTTGCAAGATATGTGAGTAATAAGCAGGTTTACGCCAAAAAATAATAAACCTCTGTTTATGTTATGTTCAACATGTTTGTTGGTGTCACTTATGCGACCAAGCAAACCCCCAGGAGTACGCTACCTCACAGGGTGTTTTTCAGCTGCAGGGAAAGAACAACTGGTTGCAATTGAAGGAAACATGAATGCTGCCAAGTACAGAGATATCCTGGATGAAAACCTCTTCCAGAGTGCTCTCGACCTCAAACTTGGCTGAAGGTTCACATTCCAACAAGACAATGACCCTAAGCACACAGCTAAAATAACAAAGGAGTGGCTTCAGAACAACTCTGGAACCATTCTTGACTGGCTAAGCCAGAGCACTGACCTAAACCCAATTGAACATCTCTGAAGAGACCTGAAAATGGCTGTCCACCAACGTTCGCCATCCAATCTGACGGAAGTGGAGAGGATCCCCAAATCCAGGTGTGAAAAACTTGTTGCATCAATCCCAAGAAGACTCATGGCTGTACTAGCTCAAAAGGCTTCTACTCTATACTAAGCAAAGGGTCTGAATACTTATGACCATGTTATAGTTCAGTTTTTCTTCTTAAGTAAATTTGCAAACATTTCTACATTTCTGTTTTTAGTTCAATCAAGATGGGGTGCAAGTGTACATTAATGAGAAAAAAATGAACTTTTTTGAATTTACCAAATGGCTGCAATGAAAAAATGAGTGAAAAATGTAAAGGAGTCTGATTACTTTCCGTACCCACTTTACCTAGCTGACTTATTCTTTTGGAAGTAATCAACTGAAGTGATACTTGTGCCACCTGAGGGTGGTAGAGAATAAAATTGATTGGAACAGCTGCATTGATTTTTGAGGGCCCCCTGCCCAAAAGGCCTGCACATGTCACTCGTACCCCTGTTCCTGACCAATGTTTAACCTTGAAATACTAGACCAGGGCCTGTTTCAGACCCTGTGCCATGCATGCAGGCTGCATCATTATAAAATGTTTATTCTGGGTCAATTGATGCTACTTTGGTTGTACCTGACCCTAATGTTTTGAAATGTGGAGACTCTTCTTAGGGTGTCTTTGTTGTGTTTTGTGAATTAGCAGGGCTCACTGTGCACCATGCCTACACCTGTAACTCATCACCCTGTTCCTTATCAATGTTGAACTTTTAAATACTGGGTCAGGCCTTGTCCCATGCACCCATAATGCACAATGATGAACATTTTAAATTAGGGGAATAGATGGCACTTTTTCAGCTATCTGCCCTAATTTGAGTTGTTTGGACAACTTTTGTGCTTCTTTGAAGGTGTTTTCTAGGCCGTTGATTTTGCCTCTCATTGATTTGAATGGGGCTCGGAAGTGCAGGAAACTGTTTTCTGATTTATTCGGCAAACATATGTCCGTTTGGTGAACCGAAACGAACCCGAACTTTAAAAGGTTCACTCACCTCTAATCAATAGGAGAACTACCAGAGAAAAAGTATACAAGAAAATGTGCACAACATTTGCATTTTTGAACCACTCCTTGTTTTGGTTTACAATTACCAGCCATCCAAGATATGTGAACTGAATGTATTAGGTCAGATAACCCAAGGGGCAGTGGTCATCAGTTGCTAATAGGTCACAAGGACTGTGGATTTTTTTCAGTATTTACATATCTGGGTGTCAGGTCTACCAACCCAAAAAACCTCATAGGCATATTTTATGTTGTAAAATTAAGGATGCAGGGAGAACAATGGACCCAATCAGTAAGCCTTTTTGGTGTCGCACATTTACTGCCCTATGTGCGCTCCCCCTTTGTATTTTTCAGTTAAATTAAAGGTGGCAGACCTGCAGCCAATCAGTTAGTTGTAGTCCATTCTCTGACCATATTATAATAAAAATAAAGGAGACAACACGAGGCGCAATAGTGCCCTATCAATATGGCACGGATTTTACACACAGGTCACAAAATGGTGCACTCACCTTTTCTAGTTGTGTGCACCCACAACTAGTTTAAATCACATGTGGTAAAGAAAGCTGCTGCAGGACTTCCACCTCCACGTAACACGTGTAAGAAAGTCTGGAAACAGGGATGGTGTATCCCCAGTCCGCGCTGCTTTGAAATATAATCACTCAAAGAGTCTTCCCATGCCCTGATGGACGATGCTGGGAGTAGCATTGAAACGCAGTAGGCTAAATAAAGAAGGGGGGTCTTTCATCCAAGGACTCTTTGTAGTGATTATTTCAAAGCAGCGCGGACTGTGATACACCATCCCTGTTTCCAGATCTACTGACATGGTAACGGATAAGTGAATGTGACATTAGGGTGTACCTAAGCTTTTGCTGATTTTTCTAGTTGCTTTTGTTCAGTGAAGTTTGTATTAAATTAAAAGCAGTGACTATCTTTTTTTAATAAATATCTTTAGGTATATAAAATGTTATTTGCTTCTGACAAATCTGTACAAGCAAGAGGAAAACAAAGGTGAAGAAGAAGACTTTGACCCCTTTATAATGAAACTCTTAAGGTTGGATTTAAATAATATTTTATTTGCTCTTAACTATTGTATTTTTTCAAGTTTTTATCTTAATTAATCAAAAATGTTTAAATGATTTACAATATAGGAGGAAAAACAATATAAGGAAAGGATTCTTTTAGGGTAGAGTCACACTAGCATGTGAACCATGTCGGTCCAATGTGAGTAAATCTTGCATTGCGCTCGGACCAATGTTAATAAGGCAGGCCATATCTGCGTATTTTTTCTCACCTGCACTCGGAATGTGTGTAAATTGCAGCATGCTACGATTAAAGTAATAGAAGAATATAGGCTATCTATAAACAGAGATAGTGAAGGAATATTTAGCTGACATAAATTAATGCAATTCTCCAGGTACATATGTATTACACTCCAGGGTACTGAAGGAGATAGCAGAGGACATTTTTGAACCACTCTCCATAATTCTTTGAAAATTCTTGGAGAACAGAAGTCCCAAAGGACTCGAGAAGAGCAAATGTTGTCGCTATATTTAAAAAGGGGAAGAAGATGGACCTAGGAAACTATAGACCTGTGTGCCTGACTTATATACCAGGAAGTAGTGAGGGGGGGATATCACTCGTCAAAAAGAAATCTGACAGGTGCCCCGCCCCCTATCAAAGTGTATCAAACACGCCCCTTTTATATCAAATTGATATCAAGTTGATATCAATTTTATATCAATTTGATATAAAAGGCCCGTGTTTGATACACTTTAATATCAAGTTGATATCATTTAATATCAAATTGCTATGAAAGATTGTCTTTTATATCAAATAGATATAAAAGCTCATGTTTTATACCCTTTTATATCAGATTAATATAAAAGATCATCTTTTATATCAAATAGATATAAAAGCTCATGTTTTATACCCTTTTATATCAGATTGATATAAAAGATCGTCTTTTATATCAAATAGATATAAAAGCTCATGTTTTATACCCTTTTTTATTTGTCTTTTATATTAAATAGATATAAAAGCTCATGTTTGATACACTTTTGTAGTCGGATTATACTTTAATTAGTATTGATTCCTTGTATTTTATAATAAAGGAGCCAGTTTATTCAATTTGTAAATAAAATGAGAGACACAGTTTTTATAAAATACCGTATATACTCGTGTATAAGCCGACCCGTGTATAAGCCGACCCCCCTACTTTTGCCCCCAAAAACTGGGAAAACTTATTGACTCGCGTATAAGCCGAGGGTGGACTCCAGCACAGGTATACAGCCCCCAGCAGTGTGGTATACAGCAGCCTCCCCAGTGGTATATACAGGCCCCAGCAGTGTTACAGCAGCAGCCCCAGTGGTATATACAGCAGCAGCCCCAGTGGTAGTATACAGCAGCCCCAGAGGAATATACAGCAGCCCCAGTGGTAGTATACAGCAGCAGCCCCAGTGGTAGTATACACGCAGCCCCAGTAGTATATACAGCCCCAGTGGTAGTATACATACAGCCCCAGTAGTAGTATACAGCCCCAGTGGTAGTATACAGCCCAGTGGTAGTATACAGCAGCCCCAGTGGTATATTCAGCCCCAGTGGTAGTATACAGCCCCAGTGGTAGTATACAGCAGCCCCAGTGGTATATTCAGCCCCAGTAGTAGTATACAGCCCCAGTGGTAGTATACAGCCCCAGTGGTAGTATACAGCCCCAGTGGTAGTATACAGCAGCCCCAGTGGTATATTCAGCCCCAGTGGTAGTATATAGCAGCCCCAGTAGTAGTATACAGCCCCAGTGGTAGTATACAGCAGCCCCAGTGGTATATTCAGCCCCAGTAGTAGTATACAGCCCCAGTGGTAGTATACAGCCCAGTGGTAGTATACAGCAGCCCCAGTGGTATATTCAGCCCCAGTGGTAGTATATAGCAGCCCCAGTAGTAGTATACAGCCCCAGTGGTAGTATACAGCCCCAGTGGTAGTATACAGCCCCAGTGGTAGTATACAGCAGCCCCAGTGGTATATTCAGCCCCAGTGGTAGTATACAGCCCCAGTGGTAGTATACAGCAGCCCCAGTAGTAGTATACAGCCCCAGTGGTAGTATACAGCAGCCCCAGTGGTATATTCAGCCCCAGTAGTAGTATACAGCCCCAGTGGTAGTATATAGCCCCAGTGGTAGTATACATACAGCCCCAGTAGTAGTATACAGCCCCAGTGGTAGTATACAGCCCCAGTGGTAGTATACAGCAGCCCCAGTGGTATATTCAGCCCCAGTAGTAGTATACAGCCCCAGTGGTAGTATATAGCCCCAGTGGTAGTATACAGACAGCCCCAGTAGTGGTAGTATATAGCCCCAGTGGTAGTATACAGCCCCAGTGGTAGTATATAGCCCCAGTGGTAGTATACAGACAGCCCCAGTAGTGGTAGTATACAGCCCCAGTGGTAGTATATAGCCCCAGTGGTAGTATACAGACAGCCCCAGTAGTGGTAGTATATAGCCCCAGTGGTAGTATACAGGGCCCCAGCAGGGCCCCCCTCATAATTTGGCGCCCCCACCTCAGTTTCTGGGCCCCCCCGCATGCAGCGCTGCGCATATACATTACCTGTCTAGCAGCTGTCACCCTCCGGTGGCGGATCGCGGCTCCCGGCTCCGGGCTCCATCTTCCTCGCTGACTTCCTGCTTTGTGACCGGGGCTCAGCGCGATGACGTCATCGCGACGCCGGCCGGTCACCTGACAAGCAGGAAGTCAGCGAGGAAGATGGAGCCCGGAGCCGGGAGCCGCGATCCGCCACCGGAGGGTGACAGCTGCTAGACAGGTAATGAATATGCGCAGCGCTGCATGCGGGGGGGCCCAGAAACTGAGGTGGGGGCGCCAAACTTTGAGGGGGACCGTATGACTCGCGTATAAGCCGAGGGGGGCACTTTTCAGCCCAATTTTTGGGCTGAAAAACTCGGCTTATACGCGAGTATATACGGTAATATGTTTATTGAATAGCACGCAAAATCATTTTATAATGCAATACATTTGGTATTTTCATTTATCACACTGTACAACAGATAGAAATATATATAATACAGGTCAGTATAAAGCATTACAAAAAGTATTACATTCATATATAACAAATTGTATATTTAATATCAAACATATATACAGAACATTTCTTACATAATAATTTAATGCATTACCACAGGACAGAAACGTTGTTACATAGTGAGCCACACGGATTGTAGTAACCGGTGAGAAGCTTTTTTACGCTTCAAAGGACCTTGTGAGAGGCCTGTTGGTGAGAAGTGTAATGGCTGGGGAGGCCGGCGGGGGGTGACTAGGGCTCGAGGACTAAATGCCTCAACAGTTTCATTCATGGGTATTTTTAATCTGTCTAAATGATCTCTAGTAGTCGAATTACCCGCAACAGTAGTCGGTATATTTAACTCGGCCATAGCCCTCATAAACGTATGCCAACCCCTTGGTAAATTCCTGCGTGATAGGGCATGACTCTGAGTAGTGTTACGCACCAAGTCCAGCATATTAGAACTGGGGATTACAGTGCCCTTGAAAATAAATTCGCTTTTATCATTCCACGATGTAATATTTGTGTTTTGCAAAAGCTTGTTTAGTAGAAGTTCTGCGTTCTTTTTATATCGCGGATTTACATGATTTACAATGTCATTAACATCGGGAATTTTATCAACAGATGAATTTGACAATTGTTGGTGATCAGACTCTGGAGGGCTAATGATCTTTAAAGTTGTTAGTTCCTTAGCATCTTGTTTAGCATGGACCAAGTATCTCTGTAGTACATCATTATATTTTTTTATTTTCACGTCGTCCGGTATGTCACGAAGATGTAAAATTTCGCCAATTTCACCATCAAGGCGGTGGATAAAGCTTTGGTGTATGTTGGCTGTAATAGGGGGTCGAATTTTGATTAGCTCGTGCTTGGGAACAAGATACATTTTCTCGGTATATTCCATTATTTGCCGGTAATGGAAAAGAAACAGAATCGTTTGCGCCAAACTGCTATAAAAGATTATACGGGGTCGGTTTAATAACCCCTCAGCTCACCTTCTAAGGTTGTGCAGGTCCGCACAACTGGATTAGTCGCTAGTGCTGCTGGGCTCTCCTAGTTGAAATCGAGTGGCGAGGTGGACGCTGCACGTGTCCTCTGTGTCTCTCTGACTGCTCTAAGGAGTGGTTAGCTGACGTCTGCCAGGTCCTGTGGCTCAAAGCTGCTGGCTATCACACTTCCCAGCAGGGAAGAATGTGTATGTAGCTGCAAAAGATAATGTGATATAATGAGCGCTAAGATACACACAAGGACTCAGCCATTAGATATTTTACCTTTCAGCTTTAATCAGCAAGTGGGTCCCTCTAGTCACTCTAGTGACTAGAGGGACCCACTTGCTGATTAAAGCTGAAAGGTAAAATATCTAATGGCCGAGTCCTTGTGTGTATCTTAGCGCTCATTATATCACATTATCTTTTGGAGCTACATTATTTGCCGGTAAGCAGACTTGTTATTATCGGGATCGCAAAGCCTAAAAGAGGCCCTATAAACCCGCCAGTCTGCTTTAGTAGTTGCTTCTTTTTCTTTATGCTGTGAGATTTATTACTCACGGTTTTTATAGCTTTCCGCCACTTTTTTAGTATATTTTTTTGCCGCTCTTTCAGAGGGATTCGACCTTTTAAGATGTTTAACGCAATTTCCCCTATAGCGGTAATTAAATCATGGCTCGCATTGGCCAAAATAGATTTTCTGATAGAAGGCGGGGCCTTCACCAGTGTTTTTAAGAGCTTCCAGTTTCGCCGGATTCTCTCTGACATCTTTACAGCACTATGGTCACAGTGTAGAATGTCTAATTTTGATTAAAATTCACTTTTTAGAAGTATTTTTCTTTTGAACATAGACTGCGGGTAAACCAGGAGGAAAGAACCCGTCCTTAAGCGAAGATCCTCAGGTGTACCGGCTCTTAAGTCTAGCAGCAAATACCCATAAGGCACCCGCGTAGCATCCTCAAAACCTTCTAAGAAATAGCGTGTTTTTCCAGGATACATTTGATGCGCTAGCGTTACAATTTGTAATTTATCCCGAGGATTATTAAAAAGGACCATGTACTTTGTGTTTAAATTTATCATGCGGCTTTTCTTTCCTTGACAAAATATGTTTTTGCACTCTCCATGAGATCATCAACAATAGTCAAATTCACCTTCTCAGGAGGGAATAAGTCATCATCTACGAATGTATGCGGCAGACCCTCCACAAATCTGATGAAAGGAAAAGAAAGAGAGATTTCATCATATAGTTTCTGCCAACAGGAATAAAACCAAACAATATTATCGGGTTTATGAGAAAAATGAGTGTCTATATTATGTAACAATTGTTTTACAAAGTAGCTTTTTCCAGAATTAGATGGTCCTGCTAGAATGCAGGAGAATGGGTGTTGCAGACGTGGATCCATCACAATACAATTAATACCCAAATGGTACGGTGGTAAAATCGTCTAATAGGCGTCGCTTTGTATAAACACACTTTTGGGTTTTGCGTAATGGCCTTGTTTCAATGGACCAAAACTTTTTATTTTTCACAATGCCGGGCTGCTCAACGACAATACGTTTCTGTGTTTCAGAATCGGAATTACGCGGGTAGTCCAGAACAAGATCTTTTAGGCTGTTGAAATTAATAGATTGAGCGTTACCAACATTTAATGTTATCCCTTTCACCTTCAAGACCGTTTTTCCAGTGTTGAGCTTGTATCCGTAGGTTTTTGGGCCGGCAGATACAAATTCAGTGATGTAAGTGTCATCAGGTATCTCACTGGTCAATTCCCCCAAGTAATCACCTAAAGGAGGACTCCACTCACCTTCTCTATGCACAAAAATTACAGAATCTGTATCGTGATATAAACACCTTTCCTGCAGCCTGTCTAGCAGAGAATAAAGCTCCAATCTAGCATAAGCCGTTGTGAAACAAGCTATAAAGATGTTTGTGTTCTTGTTAATGGTGTGGTGACCTTCTGTATATTTCCAATCAATTGTAGCTGTTTCATCATCAATAAAATGTAACATTGATATGTCATAATACGGCAAAAAAACGTGTTGAAACAGTTCATCAGGATCCCTAATAATGCTGGTACATGGTAAATTAGATTTCTGCGCAAACTTTCCCCATAAAGAATTCAAGAAAAGTTTGGATATCTGCCTCTTAGCAGGGTTCTGTCCTATATTATCAGGACGTAATTGCACACCTTCTTTTTCAAGAAAGGCATCAATGTACTGCTGTTTCTTACTGTCATCACTGCACCAGCTTGGATAACCTGAAGCCTCCTGTTTATCCCTAAGATGTAATTTAATGTACCGAGAAAACAAGCGATCACTGGTTTTAGGAAAATCCCAAATTTCATAGATGTGGGCTATCCTATAGCCTTTCTCTATGGCCATCTCAAGTGCTATAGTGCACCATGTACCTGTCAGAGACCTCTCTTCATCACTATGTGTACATTCCTCTGTCTGTGAATTTACAGCACGTGTAGCAAAGGGGAAACATTAATTTTTTGTTGAGTTTTACCGGTAGAACAGGAAAAAATAAATCCCTCGGAGGATAGACCTTGACTTTGGCAATACCAAAGTAATTTTTAATTAAACCAAAGCCTTCATAGATAATGTTTGGATGCCCAACGGGATATGCTTTAGTTTTGTTTACAAAGGGGTACAGACTGGTGAAGTCATAGTAATGCAGCATCTCCCCAGGTTGCCGTTGGTGATAAAGTTTAATGGCATTAGTACGTCCCCCATAAAGAGCATCGCGGGAGTCTAAAGGGGTAGGGAACTCCATTTGCAGAAGAAATGATTGAAGATTAGAATCTTTTTGTACCATTTCGTTCCACTCGTGTTCCCACAGTACTCTCACTGTATAGCCGCACTGCTGCAGGTATCGTTTTTTAGCTAAAAAGATCTACTTACATAATCGCGAGTTTGGGATTCGGGCGTTGTCGCCGAATCCCACAATCCTTTGCGCCATGTGCTGCCCCGGAAGCCGCGCCATATTAGCACACCCAGGTATGCTAACATGGCGCAGGATGCTGGTGGCACACACAACACAACCCCACACTGCACACGCCGCCTGCCGCTGACCCCGCACACCGCCCACACACCCCCTGCACTAGACCCCCTCCTCCGGTGCCTGCACACCCCCATAATACACTCTGGCGTCCACACACGCCCTCAGTACACCCTCGCACCCCCCCTTCTGGTGCCCGCATCCCCCTCGCAATAGATCCCCGCACCCCTCCAGCACCCGCTCACCCCTGCAGTACTCCCCCGCACCCCTCTTCGGCGCCCGCAGACCCCAGACAACTTACTTACCGATTCCGATAGGACCTTTGGTGATGTCACAGTCATGTGATCAGTCACATGTCTGTGCATCACCATAGCTCCGCCTCCAGCAGTCTACCCTTCACTGCTTCCCAGCTATGACAAGGACCTGTCACAGCTGGGAACGAGGGAAGGGGAGGCAGAGAGGCAGAAGGGTGCAGCTCAAAGACTACACAGGAAACAGAGACATAACAGGAGACCTCAAAAACTGGACACAGAGAACACTGCTGCAGAAAGAGGGGGAGCACAGACACATAAGGGATGACTAGAAAACCTGAACAGAGGACAGACCGAGGGAAGGGGAGTGCCCAAAGATGAAAGAGGGGGAGCTGAGAGGGATGTGAGCCAGAGACATAAGAGAGGAACAGAATCACTGAAGGGGGGCAGAGAGCCAGAAGGGGGGGAACACAATAACTAAACGGGGGCAGAGATTGAAGGGGGCTGAGATATAAGGGGTGACCACAATGACTGAAGGGGGGCAGAGAGGCATAACAGGGGACCAGAATTACTGAAGAGAGGCAGACAGAAGTAAGGGGAGACCACAAAGACTAAAGGGGGGCAGAGAGACATAAGGGGTCACCTCAATGACTCAAGGGGGCCATACAGGCATAAGGGAGGACCAGAAAACCTGAAGTCGCCCAGAGAGATGAAGGGGGTAACATACACACCAAAGGGGGGGCACAGAGACATAAGGGGGAGCCAGAAATACTGAAGGGGGGCAGACAGATGAAGGGGGTAACATAGACACGAAAGGGGGGGCAGAGAGACATAAGAGGGGACCACAAAGACTAGGGGGGCACAGAGATAAAGGGGGGGCAGAGAGACATAAAGGGCACCAGAAATACTGAAGGGGGCCAGAGAGATGAAGGGGGGAAGACATACAGATAAAAGGTGGGGGGGGGGAAGACAGATGAAGAGGGGGAACTGAAATACTTAGGGGGACCATAGACGCATAAGGGGGGAACTGAAATACTGAAGGCCACCAGAGACACAAAAAGAAGACCAGAAACACTAAAGGGGGAGGCAAAGAAACAAGGGTAATGACCAGAAAGACTGAAGGGGGGCCAGAGAAACTAACAGGGGGAACATAGAGACAAAAGGGGCGCAGCACACAAGGAAGGGGGCCAAGAAATACTGAAGGTCAGCTAAAAAACATAAGGGGGACAACAAACACTAAAGGGGGACACAGAGATATGAAGGGGAACCATACACACAAAAGGGAGGGAGCAGAAAGGAAAGGGGGCTGAAACACATAGGAAGGGAGCAGAAATACTTAAGTGGAGCAGACAGACATAAGGGGGACCTCAAATACTAAAGGGGAGCAGAGAAACATAAGGGGGACCATAAACACTGAAAGAGGGGACAGAGAAATAAGGGAGGGAACAAAAATACTTAAGGGACACCAGAAACACTGAAGGGGGACCTGACGCACTGAAAGACGGCCAGAGAGAGGGAAGGGGGAACAGAGAAAGAGAATGGGGACCAGAAACACTGAAGGGTTGCACAGAGACGAAGGAAAAGGTGAGCAGAGATAAAAAGGGCCAGAGAAACATAAGGGGGGACCAGAAAGATTGAAGGGGGCAGACACACTGAAGGGGGGGGGGGCAAGAGACATGGGGTAACCAGAATGACTAAAGGGGGCCAGAGACACTGAAGGGGGGGCAGAGAGAGGTAAAGGTAGACCAGAAAGAAGAAATGGTGACGCAGAGAGTGGGAAGGGGGAGCACAGAAACAGAACATGAGCAGAGCAAGGAAAGGGAGATAGAAAGACAAAAGTGCAGAGCACAGTCACGAATGGGGGCCAGAGACACGAAAGGAGGAGCTGAGAAAGGGAAGGAGGGCCACAGACACGGGGAAGAAAACAGATGGTATAGAGGACACATACATGGGTGAGAAAAGAAATGGACAGGGGAGCAGAGACAAAAGGCGGGGCAGAGGGCCAAAGAGAACATAGGGTGATCAAATGGAGCACAGACGGCCCAAAAAGCGCGCTAAGTGGCAGTGACGCCCTACCGATGCTCTCCTCACCCCTCCAGCCTCCCGCCACATCACACTCTGCTACCCACAGACCCGCCTGTATAATCTCTACCCACAGAGCCCCCTCTGTACTCTGCTACCCACAGAGCCGCCTCTATACTCTGCTACCCACAGAGCCGCCTCTATACACACAATTCACTTCACCACCCTCCCGATGCAATTGCATCGGGCCTTTTTACTAGTATAATATAATTGACCGTAGGTGGTGTTTGTGACCTTATTTGCTTCATTTTCGTTATAACAATTTTTGCACCATGGTGAAAACAACCATTGAATTCAAAGGCAATATGGCGGCCATTAACATAGGCATAACCATCTAAAAAATATTTCCCGACTTGTTTTTTCCCCCCCTCTCAGGGCATGCTGGATGACTAAGTTCTCTGTGTGGGATACATACATGAGCCACTGTATAGCGGGGGTTGAAAAGCGCTTTTTTGTCTTGTGGTAATTATCACCGGGTAAAATGGCCAGGGTCTTTTTTGGAAGAAATTTAAGTCTGTACATTGATATACATACTGAGACCAGGGTGATGAGCTGAAAAGGATCAACACATCTGGTCACTTCAAATTTTTTCTTTTCTTGCCTACAGTATATCTTAACTTTTTTCTGAGTCATCTCCATGACACGCTCCCTGTAGACTTCACATGATCGTCTCAGAATCTCAACATCTTGTTGGCAGTAAGACTTTAGTTCAGACTTAAAGTCAAAAGTTGTATTTTCCTATGTCTTATACCACTCCAGGAATTCCCCTTTCTCACTAGGTGCCATATACTCTACCCCATAATATTTTACAGCAGGTAGGGGGCCCACATAGTTTTGATTTTCTTCGGTTTTAAAAAAGTGGGGGAAATGGCCCTTTGAGCCCGAAAACCCCATAGCCTGAGGCATCTTACTTAATTTCATTGGCATGAAATTAAGCGAGTCAATAAACCTCATTTCCAAATCAGGAAGCGTTACACATAAGAGACGGCCACCTCGGGAAATCAATTTCACGCAGAGTTTTTCAGAAATCAGCTCCTTAACGATAAAGTATGCGTCGTATCTTCCAGCATTGTGAGCTATAAACGTATAGCCAGAATATTTGCCGGATGTAAAGAGTTGCACAAAATCGTGAGTAGCTGATTTACCTTCAAACTCCCAGGACGGACTACCATACAGCGTCGTAGCATAAATATAATTTGGTATGTGCGTACCTGTCTCCTGCATGCATTCAAACTCATAAAATATATATTGATCAGTCTCCTCCTTTGGTACATACCGACGCATGTAACAAAGATGCTCATCAAATCTGTTTAATCGTATGCGGCAGACAGGACAGCACAGCCCTTTACATTCATGCTTGGAGTCACTATCTCTGGGGACAAAATGATGACATTTATCACAAAAGATTTTAAGTCTGCAGAATGTCGTTTCGTGTTTTCTTTAACTTATTAAGCCTATTAGAAACCGTGGTTCCATCAGCGTAATTGCAGACATTCAAGTGTTGGTTACCTGTATAAGAAATTGAGCATAATTTCATACCTGCATATATACGTGCTCATTTCAAAGAGATGTTACTTTATCCCTATGTTCTTACCTTTTTCATATGATTGTGGCTTCCATGCCAGATTTAGAGGTTCTTCAGGAGCTTGTTCGTGTTCTGGCTTATTGCCCACTTGCAGCATCTCAGAATCTGTATGAGAAAATGTATTTAATTTCATGTCTACATATGTTAAAGCTATTAATATACAAATAAGCAACTTACCAGTGATTGAATGTTGAGAAATTGCGTCGCATGCTTCTCCAGTGTTAAACGGGACTGCCGGATTTATTGCACTGAAATCCACAGTCGCCAGCACGTCATCCGCCATACTGTCCACAAGCTCACCCACACACTCGTCTTAAAAAGAATTAAATAATAAAATATAATTAATATAAAATCAACTCTTTAATCAGAACTAATACTCTGTTAATTATAATAAATATAATACATACTTATGTGAATATATTGCGAGGGCGTGACGATTGGTTCAGTTGGGGTATAATTGTAGGATTCTTCCATCTTAACTAAAACGATGAAAAGTATTAATAATTACTTTGGAAAATTATTAACTACATCTTTTCCTTGGAAGTCCTATAATATAATACCACAATCTAAATCTATGGCTAGGAAAACATTTATATACTATATGATAAAATTAACTGTGATTAAATATTATATTAAATATCATATAAGGGTGTGAATAATATTATGACATGTTAGTAATTATTAATTAAATAAGCGCCTTGGAACCATTTATATACTATATGATAAATAATACAAACGGTCTATAAAATTTACAGCTATTAAATATTGTATTAATATCTAGTTAGAATATAAGACACAAATAATATTATGTCGTGTTAGTAATTATTAAAATCTAAAGGAAAATACAGCTAATAGCCAATACAAAAACAATACATAATACAGCAAATGACAACAATACTAATTAAATAAGTTGTTATACTTACTATTTTAAAGCTTAGAATTGCCTTTAGAATAGCCTTTCAGGATCAGTGGAGTACTGCTTCTGAGTTATGTTGGACTACACAGGCCATCTATTTTTAAATCCAGCTACCCAGAATGTTCACACCCTAGCCACACCTCAACAAAATGCTTCAAGCAATCAGACAAAGGCCCCCGCCTCCAGTTAACACCCACAAGAGACACCCAGTTTCATCACATGTTGCCCCAAGCATTCATGATAGTCTCATATTATCATGATAAATGTGTATTACAAGTCCTTTTTAACATCATTTTATACATTTTGAGTATCTGATAAAGACAGATATTGTTCTCATGAGGTCATGCCGTCTAGACGCGATGAAATAATATTAAATCAACAATATTTTACGCCCAAGGCCTCAGGTTCATATGGAGGTCTTGATAAACTATATAGAGAAACTAGAGATTATGGAATTAAAAAAACTGATGTGCGTGATTGGCTGAACACTCAGGACACTTACGTTTTGCACAAACCCTTGCGAAAACGATTTCTGACAAACAAAATTACGGTGGCTAATCTAGATAGCTTGTGGCAGTCGGATCTCGTCTCGTTAATTGACTATTTGAAGGAAAATGATAATATTAAATAGATCCTTACTATAATCGATTGTTTATCAAAATTTGCCTGGTGTGTGGCCCTATGCAACAAGACTGGAGCATCTGTAGCGCAATCATTCGAACTGATATTTCAAAATTATAATCGCATACCAAAGAAATTACAGATGGACCGGAGCAAAGAATTTATTAATTCGTCGATGAAGCACCTTTGTAAAGCCCATACAATTACGCATTATTTTACAAATAATACTGTTAAGGCTGCTATTGTCGAGCGGTTTAATCGCACATTAAAATCCAGAATGTAGAGATATTTTACGGAAAAAAATACTAAACGGTATATTGATATTTTACCAGATTTGGTCCATAGTTACAATCGCACGTATCATTCTAAAATTCGCTGTAGGTCAATTGATGTTACAAACAAAAATTCGCTACAAATATGGAAACATATTTACGGCTCTAGCATGAAAAATAAATGTATTAAACCTACTTTTAAAATTGGTGATAATGTACGGATAGCCCGATATAAACATTTGTTTACGAAAGGCTATGAGCAATCATATACTGATGAAATATTTATCATAACCGAAATTAACACAAAATTCCAATTTCCTCTCTACAAAATCACCGATTTGGACGGGGAAATTATACAAGGCACGTTTTACGCCCGAGAACTACAAAAAGTCTCGCCGGATGAGAATCGCGTCTACAAAATCGAAAAAATTTTAAGAAAAAAGCGCGTCGGAGGGTCCACCATTTACTTCGTCAAATGGCTCGGCTACCCGACAAAATTTAACAGTTGGATTAAAGAAAATCAGCTGACGGACCTCTAATCATGGATTCTGGCGCATTTTTTATAACCTTAGCAAATAACGCATCAAAAGGGCTGTTCCCAGACAACACGATTTCGACTTTTACCACTAAACTGGCGAACCCTGTACATCTTGTAGGCTCATATGAAATTGCGCTCACAGAATTTCAGTACCGCCACACCTGGTTTACTTTCGAAAATAGTGAAGGCTCTTTTTTTATTGGAAAACGAGGCGATGTGCTAAGGGAATATTTCGTAAAATCAGGCTATGATGTAAATATTTTGGAGCTTAAAAGGGCGCTTAATGAGCGAATCGACAGCTTGAAGATCACATCCGAAGGATTAAAACTTCGCTACGATGAAGTGAGGCGATGTGTTACTCTATCGGATTCCCCCACGATACACTTTGCTCCAGGACCGAAATTGGCTCATATTTTAGGCCTGCCTCCTTATAGTGAGGCCAATGATATTAGCGTGATTAGAGCCAAGGAGAAGAATTTCGTAGATATCATGAATGGCTTTTACACACTATTTGTTTACTCGGACATTGTGAATCATCAACTCGTGGGGGACTCATATGTCCAGCTTCTGAGAACCGCTCAGGTGACTGGTAAAAGCGGTGAAATCATTACGCTTCAATACACAAGGCCTGATTATGTACCTCTGTGCAAGCAACACTTTGATTCTGTAAGCATCTCTATCTTGACCGATCAGGGGACTCGTGTTAAATTCAAATACGGAAAAACTATTTTGCGATTACATTTTAGGCGTGATTGACACGTCAAAATGGTGTCGCAACGCGCTTACGGAGACCCGTCTGTTTACGCCCGATACTATATAGCACAGACGGGTCACGGCTTAGAGGGATTTCGCGGTGATGACTACATGTATGGGGCCGGTCTTGCAGGAATTTTTAGAGGTTTATTTAGAAAAGCGATACCTCTATTGAGAAAAGGCCTTGAATTAGTAAAGCCCCATGTAAAGACGGACTGTTTCAAATATTGCTAAGGATGCTATTGCCTCTTTCTCAACAACAGCTATGAATAGACTAAACACGCCTCCTCAGGAGGGTTCCGGTATTGTTTATGTTGCTAAAAAACAGAAAAAAAGAAAAAGGCGTGCTCGCTATTCGCCCCCTCCAATGCTCATGAATAAAATTACTCCCACAAGACGCACTCGTCAGAAAAGAGTAAGACGCTCTGTTGAAGACATCTTCTAAGCAACCTAAGCAAGCAAAACAAACATGGCCTTCATACACGATTCTTCTCTTGAGTGCCTGAAGTCTGAACTGGATATATTCCAAATTCCACCCACACAAGTGTCTATCGAGAAATCAATATTTGTAGAAGTCCAACCTATTGCGGCTCTGGCGGACAATGCACCACTGGAAATTTTCATAGTGGCGAATATTATTACGATTTAAATAACACGCTAATTTACCTTACCTGCAGAATCGTAAAGCAAGATAATTCAGCTATCGCCGACGGGGCGCGTGTAGCTCTCATAAACTACCCTCTAGCAACTCTTTTTAATCAAGTTGATATCACCCTTGGTGATCGGCTCATTTCCCAATCTGATAACCTGTATAGTTATAGGGCTTACATTGAAACTCTATTAAATTACAGCTCACAGACTTTAGCATCCCAATTTACCTCAGGTTTATTTTTCAAAGATACTTCCGGAAGCCAAAATATTCGCCTCCTGGATGGGACGAATGTGGGTTTCATCAAGCGGGCCCTTGCAACAGCTCGCTCCAAGCCCGTGGATTTGCTGGGCCCAATTTTTGGTGATATATTTAATCAACCGAAGCTTATATTGAACGGCCTTGACCTTAAAATCAAGTTGACATGAAATAAGGACACTTTCTGTTTGATGTCAGCAGAACCCGAACCTCTTAAAGTGCAAATCATGAACGCTTGTCTCTATGTAAAGCGAGTGCAGATTTCGCCCGCTGTCAGGATTGGGCATTCGCAAGCCTTACTATCAGCCACAGCAAAATACGCTATTGATAGGGTCTGTATGAAAGTGTACAGCATCCCTGCAGGTACGCGAATATCAACCATAGAAAATTTGTACTTAGGGCTGTTCCGCGTACTATTATATTAGGCTTTGTAGATAATGAGGCCTTTAGCGGGGCGTATAATAAAAATCCGCTGTGCTTTCATCATTACAATGTAAATAATGCGGCCTTATATTTGGACGGTCAACAAATACCGTCACATCAGTATCAACCCGCTTTTAACCAAGATCTAGCGGTCAGAGAGTATTTGGCGTTAGCGCATATTTCTGGAAAGCAGAAATCGGATTCTGCCTTGGCCATAGACCGCGACGAGTATCTCGACGGATTCACTCTGTTTGCGTTTGACTTATCAGCCGATCAAGAACCTGGAGGACACTTCTCCCTCATTAAAACGGGGAACCTGCAATCTGAAATACGGTTCGCGAACGCACATCCCCATACAGTAAATTTAATTTTGTATGCGGTAAATTCATCTATCCTGGAAATTAATAACCGCCGTGAAGTATTGTATGATTTCTTCTGATGATGAATTCCCTACAGCTCACTACGTTACTGAAAGCCGATCGTTATACAGAGGATCTATTTTCTGGGGAGTATCCGTGTGACTTACTACTACCAAATAGAGTAACTCAGAGGCCTGCAGCATATATCGTAAATACAGACCGGTCCAATCAGAGCGGCACCCATTGGATATTAATTTTACTTTGTACAGAAAAAACTGCGATATTCTTTGACAGTTATGGGCTCTCCCCAGACAATATGATTTTTCCTGGGGAATTTATGGACTTCATAAAGAGAAATAGTGATTTCTTCTGTAATCAGGACAACCAAATTCAAAATAATTACAGCTCTGTATGTGGACATTATTGTGTGTATTTCCTAAAAAAACTGGCACGAGGCCTCACATTCCGCGAAATATTGAGCCACTTCAATGATGACACGATTCATAATGATAATATAGTATATAAGTCTATAACTCATGATTTACGTGAATTAAACTGTAGTTCCTGCATGAATTCATTCATGTTCAAACAAAATTGCCTAGCAATGTGTAACGCTTATACATCTTCATAACATGATAATTTTATTATAAAATTTTACAATTCAATACTTACTGGTGAGAAGATTATTTATAACTGATACTGTAAAATGAAGTCCATGTGTAAGGCTATTCTTCTAGGCTTTTGGAATTCAACCCCCTGTCAGCTGTATTTGATTTTCTGTCTTTCCTGCAATCTTAAAAAGTAACAAGAAAAAAAAAAAAATGTTGTTATCTTCTCCTGTATTGTGTGTGTGTATATATATATTGTCAGCTGTATTTGGTCCTGCTTATCTAGTAGGCATTTCTTTACCTACTAAATGAAAAGCACTTACAACTGGGTTAATTATCAACAGCAATACTGTTCCTCCTAATTAAAAACACAATAGGCTTTTGGAATTCAACCCCCTGTCAGCTGTATTTGATTTTCTGTCTTTCCTACAGTCTGAAAAAGTAACAAGAAAAAAAAAATGTTGTTATTTTCTCCTGTATTGTGTATATATATATATATATATATACTTTATATTGTCCTGTATTATATATTTATATCTGCTGTTCTGCGTGATACATGAAAATACCAAATGTATTGCGCTATAAAATGATTTTGCGTGCTATTCAATAAACATATTATTTTTATAAAAACTGTGTCTCTCATTTTATTTACAAATTGAATAAACTGGTTCCTTTATTATAAAATACACGGAATCAATACTAATTAAAGTATAACCCGACTACAAAAGTGTATCAAACATGAGCTTTTATATCTATTTGATATAAAAGACAAATATAAAAGGGTATAAAACATGAACTTTTATATCTATTTGATATAAAAGATGATCTTTTATATCAATCTGATGTAAAAGGGTATAAAACATGAGCTTTTATATCTATTTGATATAAAAGACAATCTTTTATAGCAATTTGATATTAAATGATATCAACTTGATATTAAAGTGTAACACAGGCCTTTTATATCAAATTGATATAACATTTATATCAACTTGATATCAATTTGATATAAAAGGGGCGTGTTTGATACACTCAGATTTCTTTTTGACGAGTGATATCCCCCCTCACTACTCCAGGACATATCTTTGAACAAATTATAAAACAACTTGTTGCAAGTACCTGGATGAGAATGAAGTGATTAACCCCTTCATGACCGAGCCTATTTTGACCCTAAAGACCGAGGCATTTTTGGCAATTCTGACCAGTGTCCCTTTATGAGGTAATATCTCTGGAACGCTTCATTGGATCCAAGTGATTTTAAGATTGTTTTTTCGTGACATATTGGGCTTCATGATAGTATTAAATTTAGGTCGATAATTTTTGCGTTTATTTGTGAAAAAATCAAAAATTTGGCAAAAATTTTGAAAATTTAGCAATTTTCAAATTTTTAATTTTTATTCTGCTAAACCAGAGAGTTATGTGTCACAAAATAGTTAACAAATCACATTTCCCACATGTCTACTTCACATCAGCACAATTTTGGAAGAAAAAAAAATTTTTGGTAGGACGTTATAAGGGTTCAAAGTTCATCAGCAATTTCTCATTTTTCCAGCAAAATTTACAAAACCATTTTTTTAGTGACCACATCACATTTGAAGTCCCTTTGAGGGGTGTACATGACAGAAAACACCCCAAAGTCACACCATTCCAAAAACGGCACCCCTCAAGCTACTCAAAACTATATTCAAGAAGATTATTAACCCTTCAGGTGCTTCACAGGAACTAAAATAATGTTGAAGGAAAAAATAGACATTTTAATTTTTGTAACAAAAATGTTCTTTTAGCCTCAATTCTTTCATTTTCACATGGGCAACAGGATAAAATGCATCCTAACATTTGTTGGGCAATTTCTTCTGAGTACACCGATACCTCATATGTGGTCATAAACCACTGTTTGGGCGTACGGCAGGGCTCGGAAGGGAAGGAGCGCCATTTGAATTTTGGAGCCAATTTTCCGTTCAAAAAGTAAAATGGTGCTCCTTCCCTTCTGAGCCCTGCCGTGTGCCCAAACAGTGGTTTATGACCACATATAAGGTATCGGTGTACTCAGAAGAAATTGGCCATTAGATTTTGGGATGTATTTTATCCCTTTGCCCATGTGAAACTGAAAAAATGTAGGCAAAAAGAAATTTTTTATGAAAGAAAAAGTGTTTTTTCATTTTTACAGATCAATTTGTGAAGCATCTGGGGGTTCAAAGTGCTCACTATGCATCTAGATATGTTCCTCTGGGGGTCTAGTTTCCAAAATGGGGTCACGTGTTGGGGAGCTCCAATGTGGAGACACACAAGGACCCTCCAAATGCGACATGGGGTCCGCTAACAATTTGAGCTCATTTTCCATTCAAATTGTTAGCGGACACCATGTCACGTTTGGAGGGTTCTTGTGTGTCTCCACATTGGAGCTCCCCAACACGTGACCCCATTTTGGAAACTAGACCCCCAAGGGAAAATATCTAGATGCATAGTGAGCATATTGAACCCCCTGATGCTTCACAAATTCATCCATAAAAATGAAAAAGCACTTTTTTTAACACAACAAATTTCTATTTTCATTTTTACGGATCAATTTGTGAAGCACCTGGGGGTTCAAAGTGCTCACTATGCATCTAGGTACGTTCCTTTGGGGGTCTAGTTTCCAAAATGGGGTCACGTGTTGGGGAGCTCCAATGTGGAGACACACAGGGACCCTCCAAACGCGACATGGTGTCCGCTAACAATTTGAATGGAAAATTAGCTCAAATTGTTAGCGGACCCCATGTCGCGTTTGGAGGGTCCTTGTGTGTCTCCACATTGGAGCTCCCCCACAAGTGACCCAATTTTGGAAACTAAACCCCCAAAGGAACGTATCTAGATGCATAGTGAGCACTTTGAACCCCCTGATGCTTCACAAATTCATCCATAAAAATGAAAAAGCACTTTTTTTTCCACAAAAATTTTCTATTTTCATTTTTACGGATCAATTTGTGAAGCACCTGGGGGTTCAAACTGCTCACTATGCATCTAGATATGTTCCTCTGGGGGTCTAGTTTCCAAAATGGGGTCACGTGTTGGGGAGCTCCAATGTGGAGACACACAAGGACCCTCCAAATGCGACATGGTGTCCGCTAACAATTTGAATGGAAAATGAGCTCAAATTGTTAGCGGACCCCATGTCGCGTTTGGACTGTCCTTGTGTGTCTCCACATTGGAGCTCCCCCACAAGTGACCCAATTTTGGAAACTAGACCCCCAAAGTAACGTATCTAGATGCATAATGAGCACTTTGAACCCCCTGATGCTTCACAAATTCATCCATAAAAATGAAAAAGCACTTTTTTTTTCCACAAAAATATTCTATTTTCATTTTTACGGATCAATTTGTGAAGCACCTGGGGGTTTAGTTTCCAAAATGGGGTCACTTGTGGGGGAGCTCCAAAGTTTAGGCACATAGGGGCTCTTCATATCCTACATGGTGTCCGCTAATAATTCCAATTGTTAGTGGACACCATGTTGCGTATGGAGAGCCGCTGTGTGTCTCCACATTGGAGCTCCCCCACAAGTGACTCGATTTTGGAAACTAGACCCCCTAAGGAACGTATCTAGATGCATAGTGAGCACTTTGATCCCCCAGGTGCTTTACAAATTGATCCGTAAAAATGAAAAAGAAACCTTTTGTGGAAAAAAAAGTGCTTTTTCATTTTGATGGATGATATTGTGAAGCATCTTGGGGTTCAAAGTGCTCACTATGCATCTAGATACGCTCCTTAGGGGGTCTAGTTTCCAAAATGGGGTCACTTGTGGGGGAGCTCCAATGTTCAGGCACACAGGGAAGGGCTCTCCATACCCGACATGGTTTCCGTTAACAATTGGAGCTAATTTTCCATTGAAATTGTTAGCGGACACCATGTCTCATATGGAGAACCTGTGTGCCACCAGCACAAGGGCAACTGGAAGAGTTGGGGTACAGCACCAGAAAATGCCGCCTCTAATGAATGCGCTATTTTCTTGGGTGGCTGTGGGTTGCAATTTGCAGCGTGGGGGACCCACAACATTTGGGTCTCTCCACGCTGAGGATTCCAGTCAGCCAACTGCCAAGTTGTACCTGGCTGGCTACCAAAAATACAGTGAAGGCCTTTTTTTTTTATTTCTAGAACTAATTCTAGGAAAAAAAAAATGACATGGGGCTCCGCCATATATTTGGTCCAGCCAGGTACATCTTGGCAGCTATAGACTGCCAGCAACCCCCAGCTGCCTCGTTGTACCTAGCTGCAACCAAAAACACAGCGAAGCCCATTTTTTTTATTTTCTAGAACGAATTCTAGAAAAAAAAAATGACGTGGGGCTCCGCAGTATTTTTGGTCCAGCCAGGTACAACTTGGCAGCTACAGACTGCCAGCAACCCCCAGCTGCCTCGTTGTACCTGGCTGCAACCAAAAATACAGCGAAGCCCTTTTTTTTATTTCTAGAACTAATTCTAGAAAAAAAATGACATAGGGCTCCGCCATATTTTTGGCCCAGCCAGGTACAACTAGGCAGCTGGGGGCTGGAATCCTCAGCATGGAAAGGCCCAAGCGTTCTGGGCCCCCCATGTTGCGAATTGCAGCCTGCAGCCGCCCCAGAAAATGGCGCATTCATTGAAGCGCCATTTTCTGGCGCTGTACCCATGCTCTTTCAGTTGCCCTGGTGCCGGTGGCAAACTGGGTAATAAAGGGGTTAATGCCAGCTTTTTATTGGCAGCTGGCACTAAGCCCGAGATTCATAATATTGGGCCAATGTTAGACCCGCCATTAGGAATCTCTGGTAAGTAGTCAATAAATACACACAGAGAAAAATATTTTTATTTGGAAAAAAAACACAAACAAAATTCAGACTCCATCTTTATTATAAAAAGATCCGACGTAGTCCATAACGAAGGTCCCACGACGCTCAATCGCCTCCGACGTAGTCCATAACGAACATCCCACGATCGTCATGCAGGCGGATCGGACTGCAAAGTAGCGATCTGACAGCCCGGGTGCAGTGATCCACACCGGGGCTGTGAGAACGCTTTCTGCAGTTCGATCCGCATGCAGGCAGATAGGACTGCAAAGCAGCGATCTTGCATCTCGGGTGCAGCGCCGGGGCTGCGAGATCGTTTTCTGTAGCTCGATCCCCATGCAAGAGGATCGGACTGCAGAGCAGCGATCTGGCAGCCTGGGTGCAGCGCAAGGGCTGCGAGATCGCTTTCTGCAGCTCGATCCCCATGCATGAGGATCAGACTGCAGAGCAGCGATCTGGCATCCCGGGTGCAGCTGCAGTTCGATCAGCATGCATGAGGATCAGACTGCAAAGCAGCGATCTGGCATCTCGGGTGCAGCGCCGGGGCTGCGAGATCGTTTTCTGTAGCTCGATCCCTATGCAGGAGGATCGGACTGCAGAGCAGCGATCTGGCAGCCTGGGTGCAGCGCCAGGACTGCGAGATCGCTTTCTGCAGCTCGATCCCCATGCAGGAGGAGCGGACTGCAGAGCAGCGCTGGGGCTGCGAGATTGCTTTCTGCAGCTCGATCCGCATGCAGGCGGATCGGGCTGCAGAGTAGCGATCTTACAGCCCGGGTGCAGTGTTCCACTATGTGGATCACTGTGCCCGTGCTGTCAGATCGCTTTCTGCAGCTTGATCGCCATGCAGTGGGATCGAGCTGCAGAAAGCGATCTCACAGCCCTGGCACAGGGATCACACAACAGATCCCTGCGCCAGGCCTGGCAGATCCATTCACGGCTGCTGTGAAGGGATCACACAACGGATCCCTGCGCCAGGCCTGTCGGATCCCTTTATGGCTGCGGCAAAGGGATCTCACAGCTCTGGCACAGGGATCACACAACGGATCCCTGCACCAGGACTGTTGGATCCCTTCACAGCTGCGGCAAAGGGATCTCACAGCCCTGGCATAGGGATCACGCAACGGATCTCTGCGCCAGGCCTGGCAGATCCATTCACCGCTGCGGCGAAGGGATGACACAACGGATCCCTGCGCCTGGACTGTTGGATCCCTTCATGGCTGCAGCAAAGGGATCTCACAGCCCTGGCAAAGGGATCACACAATGGATCCCTGCACCAGGACTGTTGGATCACTTCACGGGTGCGGCGAAGGGATCTCACAGTCCTGGCACAGGGATCACTCAATGGATCCCTGTGCCAGGACTGTCAGATCCCTTCACGGCTGCAGCAAAGGGATCTCATAGCCCTGGCACAGGGATCACACAATGGATCCCTGCACCAGGACTGTAAGATCCCTTCACAGCTGTGAAGGGATCTGACAGCCCTGGCACAGGGATCACATAATGGATCCCTGCACACACGTCTGTCAGATCCCTTCACAGCTGTGAAGGGATCTCATAGCCCTGGCACAGGGATCACATAATGGATCCCTGCACCAGGTCAGTCAGATCCCTTCCCTGCTGCAGTGAAGGGATCTGACATCAGGTCGGCGGCGGGGAGTCCAGAGTACCGCCGGAGCGGAGGTGAACGGCGGCTGCGGTGGCGGCTGGAGCGGCGGCTGGAGAGGCGGCGGCGGCGGCTGGAGAGGCGGCGGCGGCTGGAGAGGCGGCGGCGGCTGGAGCGGAGGCGGCGGTAAGAGCAGAGGCGGCGGTAAGAGCAGAGGCGGAGGGGGCTGGAGCGGCAGATGGAGCAGAGGTGGCGGCTGGAGCGGCGGTACCGGCGATCTCCGGTGATCGCTGCAGCCGGTACCGCCGGTCCTGGTGCAGGGGGTCAGGGGAGAGACAGGGGAGAGACAGGGGAGAGGCAGGGGAGGGCTGGGAGGGATAATGGAGGGGGCAGGAAGCTGGAGAGGACAGGGGAAGAGGCGGGGAGCACAGGGAGGCAGCATAATGCTACATTCCCGGTAATTGGCGGTTTCAATTTTAAACCGCCAATCACTGAGGCTGTAGCATCGGGGGGGCAATGTGACCCCCCCTGGGGTGTAGCACAAGTCCCCATGTCCCCGCAGCTCAAGTGACAGGTCAGTGAGACCCTCACTTGAGCTGCAGCAGTGCGTTCCCCAGATGTCTCAGACGCTGAGACATCGGTCGTTAACGCATGGGATTTCATGTCTCACACGCTGAGACACATGTCGTTAAGGGGTTAACCAGAGCTAGCATGGGTTTGTAACTAATAAGCAATGTCAGACTAACTTGATTTCTTTCTATGTCAGAATCACTGACTGGGTGGATCAGGGAAATTCAGTAAATAAAGAATGTCTTTACTTCAGCAAAGTATTTGACAAAGTATCTAATGCCATCCTTATTGGAAAAAAACTACCAAGTATGGAATGGAGAAGGCAATTGTTAGTGGACTCGTAACTGACTTAGTGATTGGACTCAAAGAGTGGTCATAAATGGCTGCGCATCCAGTTGTAAGAATGTTAAACGTGGGGTACCACAGGGCTCTGTCCTGGGCAAAGTGTTATTCAACATCTTTGTCAATGACTTGAATGAAGGAATTGAGGGTAAAATGATTAAATCTGCCATGGGTGAACCCAGCGTGGGGCAGGGGGGGGCAGGTGCCCCCCCCAAGAAGGGAGCAGGAAAGCCACCACATGGCTAATTAGTATGCGATGCTTTACACAGACCGCAGCCTGCAGAGCATCACTTATCTCCTTTCTGTGCTGAGGGAGGAGAGGGGAGCTAGAGTGCAGGGGGAAGTGGGGGATGGGCTGCTCTGGCTGGCATTACATGTGCCCAGCCACATCACACTGGAGACAATCCGGCGGTCTCCTGTGAGCTCACACAGCCGCCCTGCACTTTCCTTCCTTCCAGACTCAGAGGATCATCACTGGTAAAGAACAATACACTGCTAATATGTGTGTATGTGTGCATATGTGTAAGTCTGTACTTATATGTCTATGTGTGTATACATATATGCTGTATATGTGTGTGTGTACAGTGTGTATGTGTGTGTGTCTGTTTATATGTGTGTGTGTGTACATTGTGTATGTGTGTATATATATGTGTACAGTGTGTATATATATTGTGTGTCTCTGTATATATGTGTGTATATATAGGTGTGTACACTATGTACACGTGTATATAAATGTGTGTGCCTGTGTATATATGTATATATATGTGTGTGTGTGTGTGTTACAGTGTGTATTTGTGTGAATATATATGTGTGGGTGTCTACAGTATGTATATATGTGTGGGTGTGTGTGTACAATGTGTATATGTGTATATAAATGTGTGTGTCTGTGTATACATATGTGGGTGTATGTGTGTGTACATATGTGTGTATATGTGTCTGTGTGTGTGCATATGTATGTGTGTGCGTACAGTATGTATGTGTGTATATATATATGTGTATGTGAGTATGTATATATGTGTGGTGTGTGTGTGTACAGTGTGTATATAAATGTGTGTCTCTGTGTATATATGTATGTATATATAGTTGTGTACAGTATGTATACGTGTATATAAATATGTGTGTCTCTATACAGTATATGTATATATGTATATATATGTGTGTGGGTGTGTGTGTACAGTGTATATTTGTGTGTATATATGTGTGGGTGTGTACAGTATGTATATGTTTATATAAATGTGTGTGTGTGCATATATATATGTGTGTGTACAGTGTGTATATATGTGTGTGTCTGTGTATATGTGTGTGCGGGTGTGTGTATAGTGTGTATATAAATGTGTGTGTGGGTGTATGTGTGTGTATATATGTGTGTGTATATTTGTCTGTGTATATGTATGTGTGCGCATACAGTATGTATGTGTGTATATATATGTGTATGTGAGTATGTATATATGTGTGTCTGTGTTTGGGTATAATCATGCCTGCTGTACATTATTTTTTATATTTCTGTGTATATGTTTGTCTATGAATGTGTGCTTGTGTCAGCACAGGGCTTTTGTGGGCCCACTTGTTGTCAAGGACACTGCCCATGTTGCTTGCTGATGGTGTCCCCAGCCCTTCATGTTTCTCTTTCCCCCCAATTCGCTATGTGGAGTGAGGTGCATGGCTGCGGCACAGTATGTGGAGTGAGGGTGGATCGGTGTAGACACAGTATGTGGAGTGAGGGGGATGGCTGTGGCACAGAATAGAGTGTGAGTATTGTGGGGTTGTATGGAGAGGGGGCAGAATGCGGGGACAGTATGTTGAGGAAGGGGAGTTTGATGAGATAGAACAGTATAAACAGTGGGCAGTATAGAGGGATACAGTGTAGAGGACAGTCTGACCAGGGGGCCCAGTATGAAGGGAGGAGAGGGCAGTGTGGAGGGCATGTGCCAGGGATGTGAGAGGGACAGTGTGTAAATCATATTATGTGCAGGGAACAGTGAGGAGGAGCAATTATTTATTCCGGGGCACAGTGTAGGGCAGATATTTTTACTTAGGAGAATTTTGACAATTCTGCTATTTTTAAGGGTACCGTGACTGGATGTCCTGCAGAAGACCAGAGAAGATGGACGCCTGCAGCGATGAACTGCAGATGTGAAAAGTCATCAAGGTGCCTGGACAAGATGAAGAAAAGAAAAAGACGAACCCGATCAGAGACAACGTCATCTATCAGGTACCTGGATGAAAATGATTATTTGTGATAATGACTAATTCTCATAAGTACTGTGGTTCCTGTATACTTTTATTGACAGCTGGTAACAACAACTCCCAGTATGTCCTCACCATTGGTAATGATTTAGTAGAAGTTGTAGGTTCATGCAGTACATTTGTGTATGGGTCTGACCTGACATTACAATTGTTATACCAACTACTGATGGTGGTTCTGATGATGAATTGTGTTACTGATAAAGGTTCTATTTATGTATTTCTGTACCTCTGGTGGGTCTGGTGATGTATTGATGACGGTTTTGACATAGTGCTTCTGTATTGATGGGGGTTATATGGATGTATTTCTGTACTGAGGAGGGTTTTGATGCTGTGTTTCTGCACTGATGAGGGTCCTGGTAATGTATTTCTGTACTGAGAGTTTTGACATCTTGTTTCTGCACTAAAAAGGGGCTATATAGATGTATTTCTGTACCTCTGGTGGGTCTGGTGATGTAGTTTTGTGCTGTAGTTTTGTGCTCGCGAGACTCGGTCACAGGTGCGCTTGCATTGAGCACGGAGACCCGCGCCACTGTACACAGGAGGGATGACCTTTTCACAGGAAGGAGGCAGGCATTTCAACCAGCAGGGCAGCAAGGACCAGATTGAGCAGATCCTCCTGGACCATTTCCAGCTTATTTCCATACCGTTCGGGGGATATTAAAAGTTCGTTTTTGAGGTATGCAGGGGGCCTGCTGGGCATATAGAGTGGTCACAGGAGCCTCAAATACATCATGTATAAGGTGGTGGGCAGGGATTAGAACGACCAAAGGGGGTGACAGGTTCTCTTTAAAGGGAACCTGTCAGCTCTTTTTGAAATTCCAGCTTCCTGTGGAACTCTGATGTGCCGGCCGGAACTTCATATCCGGCCCGATGCATTATGGGGGCTGATCATCCCGGCTTCAATATGCACACTGCACATGTGCGGGAGCTCGGCCAAACATGTGATCAACCCCCATAATGCACCAGGTTGGATATGACATTCCGAACGACCATGGCTTGCCCTTCCCTAGTTGTGATCCTGGGTACGCCCATGCACTGTTCACCACTGAACAAATTGAAGGGGAGAGGTTAGTGAGCCAACATGCACAGACATGGACACTCTCCCTACAACCCATTTCCCCTCTAAGAAGAGCGGCCGTCCGATAACCTTTCCGGACCGGCCAACGTTAACTGACCTCTTAATCAAAAGTGTGAGGAGCCCACATACTGTTGCTTTTTTTAAAGTTTTTTTGGTGCTCCAAACCTGCCACTGGATTGAGCTCCCCGACGACCCTACCATGTTCCCAACTGAAGACACCACCAGCACAACAACAGGCTGCAAACTGCTAGCCTTGTATACCAACCCAATACCCAGAGACACAACTGTGGCCTACACATAACCACTAGAGGCACACTAGTGACTCCACCTAAACCAAACCTAATAACTGACAAGCCCATATTAGACTTGACCTCCGTCCAACGCCCAACTGAACAGCATACCCCAGGACTAACCAGTCAGGCCTACACGACCCAAACCCTCAGGAACCAAATGCAAACATCATCGCCAGACAACCAAACACAAACTATTTAAGTACTCACTGCTTGTGTAGCACACAAAAGTCCAATAAAATTTACCTGCACACCCAAAATTAACCACAACCGAACTGAATTAACTGAAATTCCAATGAAACCTGACAATACGCTCCCATGTGAAACCACCAACCCCTATGCACCCAATCATTGAATTCCATCTGCAGCATTACCATGCCATAGAGAAAAACTCTCCTGCCGACTGAGGTCATCAATGACCTTGCTGCCCCACTCTATACGACAAAACCTCAGCAACACACTTACACAGGCACGCAACCCACCTCAAATGCCATTACGACTGCATATGCTAACTGGATGCACCAGAATAGCGTGATGAGGACAGACCAGGTCCCTTTCAGTACGAATCCACGGAGATCAACCCTGACTGATCCCAGAATAATCCACGACTATATACACCGTACCCCACAATTCCTACACCATGCCAACATTCCGTCCCGAACACCTCACACCTCAGTATCCAACAGCCCACGAGCAAAAAAACACCAACCAGACATAACACAATTGGCGCCACTTCGGCACCTAACACCAAACTACCAAACAGCCTCACCATACCCTCTTAAAGGACCGAACCTGTCCTACCATCCTGGATTATGCACCCTTGTCACGAGAATGGACAACTCCAAACAACCCTTAGGTATATAAACGTACATAACTACCCATTGCCTCTCACCTCAGAAACCGCCCCGCCAGTCACCTCAGCGAGAACCAGGGGATGTACTCTTAAGCCACATCCCCTCCCCCTTGGCACACTACGGAGTATATGTCTGGTGATCCCTCCTCCACCATGCCGATTTAACCCTACACCACTTGCCATACTCAAAGTGCACCCAGACTCATACGACCCCATCTGCCCCAAATCAGGTTGCTCACACGACTCTGCAGAGAAAACACCCCCAACTCCTTCTACAGTAATTCCTTCTGCCTCTCTTTGGAAGTTCCAGGATGGGAACAATGTGCCCACCACCTCACCAATGCCTCGATAACTCAACGCTCCCACATCCTCTCAATTTGCATCCTCTTTTTAAGAACTGCCCCCCAACTCCATCAACCCACTTGTAAAGCCTGACTACTGCAACACTAACCACAGTACCCCAAACGAAGCCCCCAAACACGTGTTAACAGTCCACATGTTGCAAAAACCAAAATTATCTGTGTTTCTTTTTTTGTACTATAAGCACACATCTTCTAACCCAGTTGACTCTGCAGTCTATGCAGAGCAGCCACACCGCAGCAGAACATCGCACCAGGGTTGCTCGTCGATCGCCCCCCTTGCTCCTGGACCCTGGATGATCATCCATGGAGATCCGCAAGTAATGGGGTAAGGGGGGGAAAGTTAGGGCATCCCCTCGATTTAATAGTTCATGTCCTGAATGGCCCCTCCATGGATAAGCCCTGCTGGTGCAGCGCTGCCCCGTGGCATCCGGGGGGCCTGCGCTGAAGATGCTTTGCGTCCGGCCCTCCCCCTATGGAGGCCACCCGACCACCACGCCGACTGCAAGATGGGGGTATCTGCATACCGCTGTCACCTGGCTCGCTTCTGTATGGCTCCCAGCCATAAGTCCCTCCCCAGGCTTCCGATGCCCTGGCACGACTGGAGGCAGACTGCACTCAGCCCTGTCCACCTCCAAGCTACCACAGTCTGTACCTCCCCGCAGCCGTCTGGTATCCTCCTGGCGCCAGTCCGGCCAGAAGCCACTGCAAAAACCCCGACACCAGCGTCTCCAGCCTTGCAATCTGGCTCCGCGCACTTCCGGACGGCCACGGATCCAGCGAAGATTCCTCCCGGAGTCCAGAGGCAGCACTGGAGACCTTGGACTCCCGCTCTGCCCCCGGAGGGTCCCAGAAGGTAACTCTTGCATACAGCCTCTCATCCTGGCAGCGCCTGCCACCCCGCAGTCTTGAGGCGGCATTGCAGCATCCATGCTCCAGGGATGGAGGGATCAGGCACCCATGGGGCAGCACAGGCAGTCAGAGGACTTGGAGCACTGCCTGTGCCCCCAGGTGCCACAGTACAAGCTGGGATCATGCACCCCTGCAGCAGCTCCAGCAGCCAGGTCAGTCCCTGACACTTCTTGATCTGGAAAAAGAGAGCACTCGCCCCCTCCCATCTCCTTTATCCCCTTCATACTCCTGCCCACTTTTCCTCCCACCAATCCAAGAATCTGCAGGTTTCCTCCCCTGCGTTATTTGCACACCAGCATTTTACATAGCCTCATTATCCCCTTCCACTCCCCACCCCTATGTATTGTCATGCGCCTGTCCACCTATGGGGCTCCCTGGCTTTTTTTACCGTTACCCGTTATATGTGTACAGTTTAATAAAGAAGAAGTACTGTTAAACCTGTTTGGAGACTCAAAGATATTGTTGAGAACTTTCCTCTTTTCCCCTTTTTCATTATGTTTGAGCCTGGACTGAAATGGTTAAGCCAGAGACTCTCGTGTGATTACAGGCAGCACAGCGGTGACAAAGGACACTTTGCTTGGTGACAGACAATTACCGTTGGGTCTGCATAGTGTGTACCCACCTCGTCTGGCTGATGATATAAATAGTTAAAGTTTTTGCAACGTTTAAGATTCATGCCTCCCATAAAGGGAAGAATAAGTGCTGCATATTATTTGTAAATAACTTGTTACTTGTTTAATTTCAGAAAGCATAAAAAGACTCTGTACTAGGTCGGGGTAGGAACAATTAGGGACAAGTGTGTTTCACTAAGGGGGTATGTGGCTCCCCACTGGTCAGTGCGCCACAGTAGGGCGCAACAGAGTGTGCAGTATTCCTGTCATTGGGGAGTGTGAAGTCAACCCGTGGCTCCCATCCCGGTATCCTTACACCTAGACTAGGGGACCAATTGATAACCTGCTACCAGGGTAACCAATCCCGGGGGGAGGAGTGTGAGGAGTAAGGAGAAGCGGGAAGCCAGACAGTTGGAAGTAGTCTGTACTGAGGGAAGAAGCAAGGAGGGAGCCCTAGAGGGGTCTCCCAGAGAGGGCGCATGAGAGGAAGAGGCGACCCAGGATAGAAAGGGGTAACCCAGTGCCAGACCACCAGACAGGTCTGTAGGAATCCTAGTCCACCAACAGAGTGCTGGCTTCGAGGCACGGTACAGGCGAGTTCACCCCTGAGCCGTCAACACCAGCCAGTCACGGGTTAATCCAGCAACCCGACTCCTGTCCAGAACGTAGCACCCAATGGGCCTGGTAGACAAGTGGGCTGTGCAGGGCAGCGCAAGGATAGTGAGGAGGCGCAAGTAAATGCAACTGGACAAGAGAAAAACAAGAGAAGGTACACTACGGGAGCCTCAGAGAGACTTTACCCTCCGTAGTGACTACCCGGCCTGCTACCCACTAAAAGACTGTGTAAGCAGTAACCTAAAGTGCCATCTGAACCGGTTCCAGTAAAGTACCAGTATAGAGTCACAAGGCCTCAGTGTTTCCTTTCAGCATAAACTGCTGTGCAGCTGGACTGGCCATATCCAGCACCACGACAACAAGTACTACTGCATCCATTCTGTCACCTCACCACAACCCCGGGGACTCTGCTCCGCCTGTGGGGAGCTATACCACCTAGCTGCCCATCCATCATCCCCGAAGGCCCACAGCAGCGCTGGTGCATTCACCAGAAGCCACAAGTGGCATCACGAGAACTCTTTACTTTTATTTATACCAGTTTTTTTAACGAATTCCCCAGGGCTGCGGGCCAGGGTACCGACCACCAAGACAGCATTCCGCAAAGTACTGGCCCTGGTACCAAGTACCCCATAGAACCCTGTGTGTGTCAAATGCAACATAACTAGTTAACAGTTGCAAGTGAATCTCTGATCTCCAATACACCTATTAACTGCACGTCGGCTGATCAGATCATCCGATATGTGTGGGGAAACGTGGGCTCATATTGTAAGCCCACATTAAAGTCAGGGATAAGACCAAGCACGTATAGGTACATCCTTGGTTGTAAAAGGGTTAAAGGGTGTCTGTTACCTAAAATTATTCTACAGGCACTATGTGACAGACTGCCAGTGGCATAAATGAACACAAGCAGAATGTGCAGCCACTCTGTATCTAAGGGCAGGGGGACATTATTGTCATTTTTAAAACTTATGAATAAAATGTGGATGATGGGAGTGCATTAAACTACATAGAAAATGCCCCTGCAGTCACACTGTCTATATAAATAAAAGATACAGCAAAATGTTCAAGCTGGAGGCCCAGAATGTAGGGGAAGGGGCACAGTAGGGGCACAGTTCATGGGCACTTTCTATGGAGTTTAATGCTCTCCCATCCTCCACATTTATTCTGAAGTTTTAAAAATTACAATAAAGCCCCCCCTGCCCTAAGATGCAGAGCCCTGCTGTCTGCACTGAAGGTCTGTCAGTTACACACTGTATAAAGATACGGTATACACATAGTGCAGAGCCAGTGCAGACAGCAGCCACTGATGTGCTGCACTGCAGAGGTGACACAAGGCAGCCAGTCCCACCTCCTCCTACAGTCTCCAGGTATGTGGGGGCTGCAGGGATTCTAAGCTCCATTCTCACTGCAGAAGGCATGCATGGCTTCTAATCCTGCACACTCCCAGGCTCTGTATGCTGGCCCCACCCTGTCACATGATGTCTGGTAGGGAGGGCAGGCCCCTGACCCAGCATCATTCATCATTCAATCTGTGCTGCAACCACGCCACCTTCCTGGAGATTATAATGGGCTCAATAATATTCTGGACCAAGGGCCCCCCTGGAGGCTGGGCCTGGGGCTGCAGCCCATTTTGACCCTATTATAATCCGCCCCTGCTTGCCAAGCTTTGATCATCAAGATTACTAAGATGCTCGAGCAAGCACCGAGTACAGGTGAGCATGCTCGCTCATCCCTAATAGATAGGAGATAGATTTTATCATGGGATTCATGCAGATTCCACACTTGTCCTTATCATGTAGTAATGTCTCCATCCTGACCCTTTTTTTGTAGTAATGTGCTCCATCCTGACCCTCTACTTGCAGTTATGTGCTCCACCCTGACCCTCTCCTTGTAGTTATGTGCTCCATCCTGACCCTCTCCTTGCAGTTATGTGCTTCATCCGGTCCCTTTCCTTGTAGTCATGTGCTCCATCCTGACCCTATCCTTGTAGCTATGTGCTCCATCCTGTCCCTTTCCTTGTAATGATGTGCTCCATCCTGACCCTCTCCTTGCAGTTATGTGTTCCATTCTGACCCTCTACTTGCAGTTATGTGCTCCATCTTGACTCTTTCCTTGTAGTTATGTTCTCCATCCTGAAGCTCTCTTTGTAGCTGTTGTCTAAACTGTCCCTTTCCTTGTAGTAATGTGCTCTATCCTGACCCTCTCATTGTAGTAATGTGCTCCATCCTCTCTATTTCTAGTAATGTGCTCCATCCTAACCCTCTCCTTGCAGTTATGTGCTCTATTCTGACCTTCTCCTTTCAGTTATGTGCTCTATCCTGTCCCTTTCCTTGAGATTATGTGCTCTATCCTTTCCCTTTCCTTGAAGTTATATGCTCCATCCTGACCCTGTCCTTGTAGTTATGTGCTCCATCCTGATCATCTCCATGTAGTAATGTGCTTTATCATTTTCCTTTCCTTCACGTTATGTGCTCTATCCTGACCCTCTACTTCCAGTTATGTGCTCCATCCTGACCCTCTCCTTGCAGATAAGTCCCCATCCTGGCCCCTTTCTTGTATTAATGCGCCCCATCTTTGTCCCCTTGCAGTAGTGCCATGTCTTGTAGTAATGTTGCCATCCTGCCATCTTGTAGTAAAGCCTCATATTTGTCCCCTTTTACTAATGCTCCATCCTGCCGCCTCCTAGCAATTATGTCCACTTCATGCCGCCTCCTTGTAGTAATGCCCCATCATGCCCTCTCCTTGTAGTAATGCCCTATCCTGCTCCCTCCTTACAGAAATGCTCCATCTTGTCCACTCCTTGTATTAATGCCCCATCCTGGTAGTATGGCCCCATCATGCCCCAACTTGGTAGTATTGCCCCGTGATGCCCCTTCCAGGTAGTATAGCCCCCATCATGGCCCCACCTTCAGTATTGTCCCATCATACCCCCTCCTGCAGTACTGCCCCCATCATGCCACCTCCTGAAGTATTGCCTCCATTATGCCCTCTCCTGCAGTATTGTCTCTATCATGCCCCCTCCTTCAGTGTTGCCCCCTTAATGCCCCCTCCTGTAGTATTGCCTTCATCATGCCCCATCCTGCAGTATTGCCCCATCATGCCCCCTCCTGTAGTATTGCCCCCATCATGCCCCCTCCTGTATTATTGCCTCCTCATGCAGTATTGCCTGCATCATGTCCCCTCCTGTAGTATTGCCCTTTCTTAGATGTGATTAAAAGAAAAATCATACTCACGTATCATAGTACCCCTGCTTCCACTGCTGTTCCTCTCTCCTCACGTCTTCTATCATCTCCCGTGGTAACGTGATGCCGGTCGCGTCACATGACCATGCTCACATAACGCTGGGCGGGGCTGGGAGAGAGTGTCAGAGGGAGGAGAAATGTCCAGCACAGCTGCTTTGAACTGCCAGTGTCATAGTGTCGGCAGTGCAGAGGCAAGGCCACATGCGAGCGAAGACGGCTATGGGCTCCCCTCCGCGTGCCATAGATTCACCATCCCTGTTCTATATCAAACACCTCAGCACCAAATGCTGGAGATAAGCTACCACTGGCGGCAACTTTGACAATGCATTGATCACAAAGACTACTGTCAAATTATCACAAAGGAAAAAAAACCTTCTGACCTGAAAATTCCTGCTCCCACAGCTCAACAGCTACCACAATGAGGAAAATCTCCAAGAATGCCAGATTCCACACCAAACCTTTCTCCTGCCATAACTCAAACCAATGTCCTGCACACCAGTAACCCTGAAAAATGCCCCAAAACCACCTGTACCAGCTGCATCTATTTACAATTGCAACACACTATTAGGAACCACTTTTTCCAGCCATAAGTTCTAACCATTATAGTCCTGCAGAAACACATTCCACACAGCCAAATCCTCTCTGATCTCCTATGTCCACTGGACAAAATGCAAATGGCACATTTTTCCTGCCATACCCGTCTCGCAAACACCAAAACCATGGGCATAATCTGTACACAAAATTAAGGTGGCACAGCAAAGAGTGGACCACCTTGAGTCTAACTTGATTCAAGCATAGAAATGAAAGCCGGGCACTGACCTGTTAACAGCGTTACTTGTATACTCCTGTAGCGGTGGTTGTGGTGTGGAATATCCTGTTGCTCAGCCAGAGTTCAAGACATTAAATCCAAAAAGAAAGATGGCGGCACTCAGCATTCCAATTTTGCAGCTGGTTAATTCAATGCCCCCGTCATGCCACCTCCTGAAGTATTGCCCGTAGAAGCGTAATGGACCCGTAGAAGCGGGACATCCCGCGAAGCGGTCACCGTCGATCCTAGCACCTCCCTCCCTGTATCATGCACCTGCTGCTGTAATGTTTGCATTAAATTAACCAGCTGCAAAATTGGAATGCTGAGTGCTGCCATCTTTCTTTTTGGATTTGAGTCTAACTTGTTTTTGTCACCCACACCTCAGCAACGGACTGTCTTAAATCCAAAATGTTTTCTCATGAAGGAGGAAAAAAGCCACTAAACCGATTTCTAAGCCTAGAAAACACATCACTGATGCTGGACCCTCTGTTTTGTCTGGTGCCAATGGAATCCCAAACGAAATACCAAACGAAATGTCAACCTTTTGATGTGCAAAGAGTAAGGCCCCTTTCACATCTAATGCTGGGCTGCGTTTTGCTGCATTTGCGTTTCTATGTGTTTTTACCGCTAAAAACGCATCCAAACGAATGCAAAAACGCATGTGCGTTTGCAAAAACGCATACATTTTTTCAAATGCAACCCAAAACGTTGCAGCCCTCGTTTTGGGGTGCATTTGCAAAAACGCATGCGTTATTACAAACGCACTTGCATTTTTGCATGTGTTTTCAATGCGTTTCCCATTAAAATCAATGGGGCCAAAAACGCATCTGTTTGGATACGTTTTTAGCGGTAAAAACGTATAGAAATACAAATGCAGCAATACCCAGCCCTGCATTAGATGTGAAAGGGGCCTAACGCCGCACAAACTCATGAACCAGCTGGTCCCACACAAAAGAACTCATCCAGGCAATGGATAATAGATTCCATACCAGACACATCACACACTACCCACTCCACAAAAGAATTGAATGCCTCAAAACTTGAAGAGGAGATGGAACAGCCCAATGGTGTGCCCGATCCACATAATATTCTCCATTACACATGTAGCCCAACAAATGATGATACTTCGGATACACTTCTAGCAATCGAAATGTTGCTTCCACTTTTGACTTTGCCATCAATGCCGCAGCCCACGCCTCCCTCACTACCTGCAATTCCCTATCAAATGATACATAATAAACCGCTGCCATTTCTGGCAAAATCTCATAATTAACTGAAGCAAATTCACAGAAGGTGGATCCTTAGATGGACCTGCCATTCAACCTAATTTCACCCCTTTTTTAAACTTCAAAATATAAAGGGAGGGGGCGAGAGGCGCAATAGTGCCCTATCACTAGTGACACTAGTATGTAAACGGTGGGTCTGTGTGGCCGCTCACCTGGTCCAGTTGTGGTCCCCACAACTGGTTTAACTGCGTTTAGGAATCAATGTTCCAAGCTGCTGCAGGACCTCCACCTACCACTGGATCGTGGTATATTCCAAGAGTAATGATGGGAGTGATGGTGTGCCACGGTCCGCGCTGCTCCTGGATTCAAATAACTCACCAAAGAGCCCAACAATCTTTCATCCTCTTTATTCCAACGCGTTTCAACGCCACAACCCGGCGTCTTCCTCAGGGATATTACAAACATACTCATAGAGGGGGTTTTTATAGCCCCTAGATCCACAAAAAAGAGGTGTCATCTATTTACCAATGATGTCATCCTCATCATCACAAGTGGGTGGATCCACCCATTTTGGCGCAATTTTTACATAAAACACAAAGTACATCCCAAAATCGCTAAAAAAAATGATCCATGTCTCCAAACATTATTGATTAAATTAACTATAAAAGAAATTTTCTAAAATGAAGCAAACAGAAGCAAAAAACACATGAAAAGATCGATCTCTCCATTAGTATGTATAAAAAATAATGAGATATAATGAGTTAGGTCATTATCCATTGGAGACTAGAACCTGGGGTCTTACGGCATATGTGTGGTGTTTTAATGGCTTTAGTGTTATGCACCACCATGAATCCTCATATTGGGGCTGCTTAATGAAAAACTTTCATTTTTTAAAAAAACGAAGTAAGAATATAAATTAATTTTAGAGAGAGGTTTAAAAAATTTTTTTTAGGATATTTAAAACTACACATGATTTATTATTATCATTAAAAAAAATATATACCGTATATACTCGTGTATAAGCCGACCCGTGTATAAGCCGACCCCCCTACTTTTGCCCCCAAAACCTGGGAAAACCTATTGACTCGTGTATAAGCCGAGGGTGGACCCCAGCACAGGTATACAGCCCCCAGCAGTGTGGTATACAGCAGCCCAGAGGTATATACAGCAGGCCCCCAGAGGTACGGTATATACAGCAGGCCCCCAGAGGTACGGTATATACAGCAGGCCCCCAGAGGTACGGTATATACAGCAGGCCCCCAGAGGTATATACAGCAGGCCCCCAGAGGTATATACAGCAGGCCCCCAGAGGTACGGTATATACAGCAGGCCCCCAGAGGTACGGTATATACAGCAGGCCCCCAGAGGTATATACAGCAGGCCCCCAGAGGTATATACAGCAGGCCCCCAGAGGTATATACAGCAGGCCCCCAGAGGTATATACAGCAGGCCCCCAGAGGTATATACAGCAGGCCCCCAGAGGTATATACAGCCGGCCCCCAGAGGTATATACAGGCAGGCCCCAGGAGCTATATACAGGCAGGCCCCAGGAGCTATATACAGGCAGGCCCCAGAGGTATATACAGGCAGGCCCCAGGAGGTATATACAGGCAGGCCCCCAGTGAGGTATACAGCAGGCAGGCCGCAGGAGCTATATACAGGCAGGCCCCAGAGGTATATACAGGCAGGCCCCAGGAGCTATATACAGGCAGGCCCCAGGAGCTATATACAGGCAGGCACCAGGAGCTATATACAGGCAGGCCCCAGGAGCTATATACAGGCAGGCCCCAGGAGGTATATACAGGCAGGCGCCCAGTGGGGTATACAGCAGGCCCCAGGGTATATACACGCAGCCCCCAGTGGTAGTATACAGGCCCCCAGTGGGGTATACAGCAGGCCCCAGGGTATATACACGCAGCCCCCAGTGGTAGTATACAGGCCCCCAGTGGGGTATACAGCAGGCCCCAGGGTATATACACGCAGCCCCCAGTTGGTAGTATACAGGCCCCCAGTGGGGTATACAGCAGGCCCCAGGGTATATACACGCAGCCCCCAGTGGTAGTATACAGGCCCCCAGTGGGGTATACAGCAGGCCCCAGGGTATATACACGCAGCCCCCAGTGGTAGTATACAGGCCCCCAGTGGGGTATACAGCAGGCCCCAGGGTATATACACGCAGCCCCCAGTGGTAGTATACAGGCCCCCAGTGGGGTATACAGCAGGCCCCAGGGTATATACACGCAGCCCCCAGTGGTAGAATACAGGCCCCCAGTGGGTTATACAGCAGGCCCCCAGTGGCACTCGCCCCCCCCCCACACTGTGCAGAGCTCCCCCCTCCCGATGCATTATCTTACCATCCAGCCGCATCACCGCCGGTCCTGCCGTCCTTCCTCGCGCGCTGCGTTCCCGGTCTCATGTGACCCGGCGGTCGCAGTCGGATGACGTCATCGCGCCGGGTCACGTGGGAGCCGAACACAGCGCGAGAGGATGGACGGGAGCACCGGCGGTGATGCGGCTGGATGGTAATATAATGCATCGGGATGGGGGGGCTCTGCACAGTGTGGGGGGGGGGGCGAGTGCCATTTGGGGCCTGCTGTATATGGGGGCCTGCTGTATAACCCACTGGGGGCCTGTATACATATGGGGGCTGTATTGCACGGCTCCCCCTGCCGCTGTGATGGGTGGGGGGAGCCGTGCATATCTAATGAGCGGCCCCATGTGACGGGCCGCTCTGTCAGGAGCCTCCCCACGCCTCCTCCAGCCTCCCCAGCACCCGGACACAGCCCCCACACAGCACATACCGTATAGACCCGTGTATAAGCCGAGGGGGGGACTTTTCAGCCCAATTTTTGGGCTGAAAAACTCGGCTTATACACGAGTATATACGGTATATATTAAGAAGGATACTACTTATTAAAAACGATCAATCGTGTTCCCAATAAATATTAGATATAAAAAGGATAATAAAACAACCATATATATATTCCTGAGCAACAGCTCAACAAGATAGAACAAAAGACTTCGTACCATAAAGCCTCAGGTTCCATCTCCAAACGAAGTATGTTGTCAAACAGAGGGAACACCACACATAAAAGTATTTCATCTTTGAGACAAAAAAAGGGGATTTTTGTATCTACATGCTATAATCTAAACACAAGATGGCGCTCAAAGCCTTTTCACAGTATGACTTCTGATATGTATATTAGTGAAGGTTATAACCTTTGTTAAGTACTGGAACAATGAAAATTCCATTAAGAGTGCAGCAGGATAAGAAATATGTGATAAAAAATGTGATATTATTAGAAAAATATTTATAATGTGAACATTGAGTAACCCAAATAGGGTTCCTACATTACAAGCCCATATAAGTGGAAAGGACTCAAGTGAATTGATTGAAAAGACAAACATTAGTGAATTCGAAGAGGGAGGCATAATACATCCAAGTAGAATAGTAATATCATATTTACATTAGTGTCAATAGTGGCAGTGATATCATATTAGTATTAGAGAGGTGCTCATCCAAGTGATAAAGTATTGAAGGTGGACAGATACATAAAAACAAATACCCATTATAAAACCCAAAAAGTGCTCTCTACCCACACAACAAAGAAGCACAATTTGGATATAAAATAAATTGTGCTTTCTATAGAGTGGTCTAAGGATCTTGTTCCCGTAAGCAGAAAAATGCTCGATCTAATACCCAGCCTCTTATTCGAGAGACAGTCACCATAGTTGCAGTTTTGAAGAACAGTGCAAATGTTCGCCCCTAGAGGGCAGTCAAAGACAATTTTATAACGTGGAAAGTCATGCTATGTATGAAACCGTACTTTTCAGTTCAGCCGCCAGATGTCTCCAGATCTGGTACCCAAGTCAAATTCAGGAAGCAGTATCTATAGTTACAGACTAATAGGCCAGAATGGTTGCTAAATGTTCGCCACTAGGGGCGGACAAAAGCAATTTCTTATAAAAATAGTAACAGATTTTAATCAACAGAGATTTTTTAAAAGGCACATAATAGAACGTTGCAACCAAAAATATATATAAATAAATAATTAAATACATAAAAAATTTTTCGTTACATTAAATGAAATATGAATTTTACATATAATAGGTTGCTGTATAACAATTATTCAGATTCTCTCATATTTTTTTAAAAAAGGGGGAGAAAAATATCTGCATCGTTGTTGGAAGTGAATATTAAATCAATTCTGAAACCAAATTTAACCCTTTTGGTTTCAAGGTGTTTAGACTATAAATCCAATATTTTTTTTTTCTTTTTAGGGCCTCAAACCTGTTATTAGTCTCAGTAGGTATATGATCAATAGGAGTTATCTTCACCCCTGTTGGGTCTCTGTTATGGAATTTATCAAAATGGGATGATACACCATGTAATTTAAAACCATGTCTAATGTTACTCCTGTGCTTGTTCAACCTTTCATTCAATGATCTAGTAGTACGTCCTATATATTGGAAAGGGCAGGGTAGGGATGAGCGAGTCCTAAATTACTCGGAATCGCTAGACCCGCACGAGTCCGAGCCCAGGACTCGGTACTCGTGGCGAGTCTAGCGAGTCCAATGTTAAAGAATAGGGAATATGGATTCGCGAGTCCCGAATAGATAATACAGGACTCGGAATCGCAGACTCGCTAGGATTCGGAGCATTGGACTCAGGGGCTGGCTGGAGCCTCTTCCCCTGGGTGGCAGGTCCAGGCAGCCTTGAGAACCGGGGGGGGGGGGGGGGGTGCTGTCGGGTCCAGGCAGCCTTGAGAACCGGGGGGGGGGGGGGGTGCTGTCGGGTCCAGGCAGCCTTGAGAACCGGGGGGGGGGGGTGCTGTTGGACCCGGCGGCCTTGAAAAGCGGGGGGGCTATCAAAGCTGACCTTACCTCCTCCAGCCGCGAAGCAGCCCGCCTGCCGCAAACCGACTCGCCGGATTTGGACTCGTTACTGAGCGAGTATTCGCTAAAAGACTCGCCGATTCCCGAGTCCAGCGAGTCCCTTAAGAATCGCCGAGTAACGAGTCCTAGCGAGTAGACTCGCTCATCCCTAGGGCAGGGACATTCTAGTAAGTAGATCACATAATTAGTTGTACAATTCATATTATGTTCGATGGGGAAAGTTTCATTTGTTGTGGTTGAACTAAAAAAAGATACCTTCTGTATGCTTTTACAACAAAGGCATTTCTTCCTTCCACATCTCGCAGTGGTTTTTCCTGCTTTATCAGTTTTTATTATAGGTTTGGATTGTGCCAGACGACTTGGGGCTATCAAATTCTTTATATTTGGTGCTCTCCTAAATGTTATACAAGGTTTGTCAGGTATTATAGTTTTTAAAACAGGATCTTTCTTGAGAATATGCCAATGTGTGTGTGTAAACAATCTTTTATGGCTGCATGGTTCCTGTTGAATGTGGTAATAAAATTGAACCTAAATTTATCCTGCATGGTTTTCTCTTTTGATTTAGGGGTTAAGAGGGCATCTTGGTTCATTTTACCACAGGATTTTCGGGCTATTTCTACCAATTTGTTCGGATACTTCCTGTCCCGGAATCTTTCACTCAATATTTCTGATTGGGACGAGTAATCACTTTGTTTAGAACAATTTTTTCTGATACGTCTAAATTGTCCAAAAGGTATATTCCTAAGCCATTTGACATCATGTCCACTCTTGTAATCAATGTAGGAATTTCTGTCCGTTAATTTAAAGAAGGTTTTTGTGCAAATGGTCTTTTTTTCAATAAAAATAGTCAGATCCAAAAAATTGATAGTTTGGCTATTCACATGGGGTTCGAAACCAAGTCCCCAATTATTGTGCAGGATAAAATCAATAAAAACATGTATGTCACCAAAATTCATGTCCCAAATAAGCAGAATGTCGTCTATAAATCTTTTTATATTCACCAAGCCCTTTTTGAAATTGTCATCCAGAAAGTATAAATTTTCAAAAACCCCCATAAATAGGTTTGCATAAGAACACGCGACCTTCGACCCCATTGCGGTCCCGTATTTTTGGTGGTACATTTTCCCATTGTGAGTAAAAAAATTGCTATGTAATATAAATCTCAAGCCTTCCAAAATAAAAGTCATCATAGGGTCACTCATCTCAGGATCTTGTTTCAGAAAAAACTCAACACAAAGTAGTCCTGTAACATGGTTGATGTTAGTATATAGAGATGCTACATCAAGCGTGGCGAATACATATGAGCTTTTCCATTCTATGTTTTTCAGTAGTTTTATCACATCTGTCGAGTCCTTTATAAAACTATCCAATCCTACTACATATTTCTGTAGGGACTTATCGATAAACTTGGCAAGGTTACTTGTCAGGGAATCTATTCCCGAAATTATTGGTCTTCCAGGGGGGTTGTCTAAGCTTTTGTGAACCTTAGGTAGATGGTACAAAAAGGGTGTAGTAGGTTGATTTGACATTAAGAATTTTTTTTAGATTCTTATCAATTATTCCTTTTTCAAAAGCTTCTTTTATTTTCTGGTTATAAACTTTGGTTAGCTCCGGATAGGGGTTAGTTTGGACCTTTTCATAATATTTTGGATCTGCAAGAAGTCTTTCTGCTTCCTTGATATATGTAGATCTGTCCTGTATGACAATGCCTCCTCCCTTGTCTGCTGCCCTTATGACTATGTCCCTGTTATTTTTAAGGCTTTTTAAGGCTGCTCTTTCTTTCTTAGTCAGGTTTCTATTATGCTTTTTTGCATTGTTTGATTTCTCAAGTGTGCCTTTGTTTAAATCATGGAGTAGGAGATCCTGAAAAGTTTCCAGGATGTGGCCCCTACTTTCCAAAGGATAGAAATTAGATTTTATCTTGAATGCAGTGGGATTATCACTACCATTACCATCATGGGTATTTGGTTCACTCTCATTTGATTTCAGTGCAAAATGCCGTTTTAGAGTGAGTTTACGAATAATTATTTATTATCCTTTTTATATCTAATATTTATTGGGAACACGATTGATCGTTTTTAATAAGTAGTATCCTTCTTAATATATATATATTTTTTAATGATAATAATAAATCATGTGTAGTTTTAAATATCCTAAAAAAAATTTTTCAAACCTCTCTCTAAAATTAATTTATATTCTTACTTCGTTTTTTAAAAAAATTAAACTTTTTCATTAAGCATGGTGGTGCATAACACTAAAGCCATTAAAACACCACACATATGCCGTAAGACCCCAGGTTCTAGTCTCCAATGGATAATGACCTAACTCATTATATCTCATTATTTTTATACATACTAATGGAGAGATCGATCTTTTCATGTGTTTTTTTGCTTCTGTTTGCTTCATTTTAGAAAATTTCTTTTATAGTTAATTTAATCAATAATGTTTGGAGACATGGATCATTTTTTTAGCGATTTTGGGATGTACTTTGTGTTTTATGTAAAAATTGCGCCAAAATGGGTGGATCCACCCACTTGTGATGATGAGGATGACATCATTGGTAAATAGATGACACCTCTTTTTTGTGGATCTAGGGGCTATAAAAACCCCCTCTATGAGTATGTTTGTAATATCCCTGAGGAAGACGCCGGGTTGTGGCGTTGAAACGCGTTGGAATAAAGAGGATGAAAGATTGTTGGGCTCTTTGGTGAGTTATTTGAATCCAGGAGCAGCGCGGACCGTGGCACACCATCACTCCCATCATTACTCTTTTTTAAACATGTCATAACACACCTCCGGGTGTTCCCATGTTAACTTTAAATTACCAGGACAAAACAACACTGCTCCCGGATCAAATAGGATCAGAAAAAACAAACGAAAAACCAAAGTGTAACAACATATTTAAAATCAGTACCATTGCTTCTTCTTTCACCGTTGTCCTCCGTTTTTCCAGCACCAACCGCACTTTCCCTTGCCTTTCTTGAAACACTTGGCAAGACTGTGACTGCCTCCACAACCTGTTCACTCATGCTTACATTGGCATTCTGCTCTAAACTTACAATGCCTTTTGTTAAATTCCAATCAATAACTTTTCTTCCGACTTTGGATCCAGCTCCCAAGCCCCCAGCTCACCCCACGAAAAGTCTGAGTGCCATCAACCGCATCCACAAGAAAATGTCCTTGTGATCCCAATGCATTTTCTGATCCAAAGCTTTCCTCTGCCTAAACTACTCATCATACTCAACCAAGAGAAGTCCCTGTAAACTCTATGCACTTCCCTAATTGCGTCCATATCACCGAACAATGTGGAGCAATGCTCTGGCTTCTTTTCCCCAATTACACTTGCCAAAATTGTAACTGCCTGTAACTAATCTACAAATGTCCTAGGAATTAGGTGATAACGCCACTTCTTTTCCTCATCCTTTTCCGAATCAATGGGCCTCACTTTGTCCAGGTTAAATTTCTCTAGAGAGAGTAAGGAGAATAACTCCACATACCCTTACTTCCATATTTTTTACCTCAAATCAGCCGCAACGCAGACCTCTCCCATCTGATAATCAGTGGTCGATCCTAGTGAAAGAACTTTCTCCTTGTCACTGGATCCATCATCCTTCAGACTGGAGGAGCTGTAGCTTAGCCTTGCTGTCTCATACAGCTGTCACCCCTTGGTGGCAATGGCTACCTTGGCTTGTCTTTTTGCACCAGTGTAAAATACCCCACAGGACCTCTAGGCCATGCAGGCTGCAGCTAACATCCGTGGCCTCTTCTAGACAGAGCCCACCAGTACCAGCTTCCCCCTGCCAGCTACAGGAGGGCTGCTCTAGATCTCTCGATTGCTGAGTTTGCCCCCTGACTAACCCAGGAGGCACCATAGCTACAGTACCCTAGCCCTCACCAGAGGGGATCTCCCGCTTGTTTCAAAACTTGACTGACCCAGGGGATATCGCTGCCCCTTTCCAGAGGGTACCAGCTGCCGAGTGTGCCCACTGATCCCTCCAGGGGGCACCACTGCTGTTGACCTCTGTCACTTAGGCGTCTCCTGCTGTGCCTTGCCCTGGGATCCGGAGCCCCATGTGTGCCATTTTCAGCTGAACCTGGCCCTTTCAGACTGGAAGGCCAGCCACCCACCTGGTGGCTGTGGGCGAGTGACATAATTCACTCCCATTTTCCCAACGCGCTCCTCATGTGCAGCCCAGCAAGAAGCCGATGTCATTCTGCATAATCTGCTCCGCAATCGAGAGAAATCCTCGTCAGGGCCCCAGCAGACTGCAGGAGGGGAGTGTCCAGCCCATGGCCTACTTTTGGTCTGCCACGGCCCTGCCAAGGATTCATTTCAATGGCTGGAGCAGGACCCAGATGCTCCAGACCCCAGCTCCATCTCCAAGGGTCCACACGGGGACTCCTAGATGTGAGCCTCCTTACTCCTCCAGCATCCGAGGAGTACTGCTCAGGAGGCTGGGTTCGCTGACCACATGTCACAGGAGCGGAGGAAGCTGAGCCAATGGGGGTTCACCGGCAGCCCTAACGTGAGCCTGCACTGCCTGTGCCCCATGCACCGCCGAGGCTGCACAGAGCATCTACATAAGTGATCCCATGTCTGCCATCTGTACGAGCTGCAAACTATCCAAGCTGTTGTCCCCAGGAAGTTGCAAGAGGAGGTAACTTCCCCTTAGCTCCTCTTATATTCCCTATAATGCTCCCCCTTCTCCTTCTATAACCACTCCCCAACCAATCATCTTCATCGACATTTTCTTTATTCCAAGCATTTAAACCTATTAACTCCCTCCTCTCCCATGTTGCCTGTCCACTCCATCGGTTCCCTCACTTTTCTTAAATATCTTAAAGATATGCCATGGGCACATATCTATACTATGTCACAACGCCGCCATCAGGGCCTCACTGGACTAACTCCATCAAGGGACCCAATTGATGGTGGCAAAAAGGGGAGCCTGGCGAGGCTGACACGGCCATTAAATTCTTCTGCGTTCAGGGCCGGGCACTGTTTGGCAGTGCATACTGATTGGCTGCTTGCACTCAGTCCCTGCATATTATAAATCAGTGGCACTGCCTGGCATACAGGTCCCACCCGCCATTGCCAGCTTTAGACTTGTGCGACTGGAGTGGTGTCTCCAGAGGGCAGCGCTGCATGGAGACAGTCATCACTTTGATTCTGCTCCTGCTCCCCTCACTCTGTGTCTTCTCTCTTCCTGCCTCCCACTCTCTCTGCTGGAGAGCATTGTGGGGGCGGGAATTTCTTCCTCCAATCTTCTCTGCTCCAGCCATCCTAATTACAGGCTGTGATTTTCCAGTGGTTACTCAGGCTGTCATAGAAGCAACCACAGGATGTCATCAGTGTGAGTAGGACTGCACTGTTCCGTGGTGTTTGTAAGCTTTGGGGGGGGGCGGGGTGTAGAGTGGTGACATGACTCTCCAGAGAGTGTGGGGAAGAGGGAATACTTGCATATGTGTGTACTGAAAGGTGTGAGGGGAATTTTATTGCAAGTGCTGTACATTTTGTTCCTGAGTTGGGGGATTCATTTTATTACATAGGGACCACTTGCCAGTATGATCACAAAAACCCATTCTTGCAAAATGACATCCTCCTTAAAATCATTCCCTTTTCATATAATCATAATTTAAGCCCCCTTTCCTAGATTATAATCATATAATAATGCTCTGTCTCCCACTGGAGTATAATCGTACAATAACGTGTGTCCCCCCCCACTACAGGATAATCACACATTAACACCCCCCACCTCTGGAGTATAATCAGATAAGCAGATCATGGTTGAATAGAATAACACAGACATCATGACAAAGATGTTGGCTTGGCTCCGCAGGGAGCCATGATATGTTATATGTCAGTAAGGCGTTAAATAAGGCCGCTGCCATCACTAGAGTAAAATCATTAATCCCTTCACCCCTGGGTGATTTTTCAGTTTTTTCCTCCCCTTCTTCCTATAGCCATAACTTTTTTATTTTTACATAAATATAGACATGTAAGGGCTTGTTTTTTGTGGGACTAGCTATAATTATGAATGAACTCATTCATTTTACCATATAGTGTACAGGAAAATGGGAAAAAACACTCCTAGTGAGGTGAAATTGCAATAAAAGTGCAATTACACATTTGTTTTTTGGGTTTTTTATTAATCATGTTCACTGTATGATAAAACTGACATGTTCCAATATAAAAAGGGAACAAGAGGCGCAATAGTGCCCTATCACTCAGACACTAAAAGATGAGAGGTGTATCCCTGAGGAAGGCGCCAGGTGGAGCGCTGAAACATGTTGGACAATAAAGATTAAGCTTGAAATAACTTCCTGCATCCCAGGTGATTCCTTGGTACCCGGTGGCGCGGACTGTCATACACCTTTTCCCAGCTTCCTGAAAACTGACATGTTGGTATGATGCCTCAGGTCGGTACGAGTTTGTAGATACCAAACATGTTATAGTTTTACTGTTATGTAAGTGGTGAAAAAAAATCTGAAATTTTTAAAGAAAAAGAAGTGCGCTTTTATCGCCATTTTCTGTTATCCGTAGCGTCCCCATTTTTCGGGATCTGGGTTGTGTGATGGCTTATTTTTTGCAACTTAAGCTGACATTTCTAATGATACCAGTTTTGGGTAGATTCGCTGTTTTGATCACCTGTTATTGCATTTTATTGCAATGTTGCAGCGACAATAAAACGTAATTTTGGCGTTTGGACTTTTATTTCGTTATTTAGTTTTCAGATCTCATTAATTACAGGAGGATTTATGTAAACTGGAAGCTTGGGCTGCTAAATGGCAAATGCGCTTTAATGGGGATAAATGTAAAGTCATGCACTTGGGCAGAGGAAACAAAGGGTATAATTATGTGCTTCATTATATAAACACTGGGCAAAACTATCACTGAAAAAGACCTGGGTGTATGGGTAGATGACAAACTCACATTTAGTGGCCAGTGTCAGGCAGCTGCTGCAAAGGCAAATAAAATAATGGGATGTATTAAAAGAGGCATAGATGCTCATGAGGAGAACATAATTTTACCTCTATACAAGTCACTAGTGCGACCACACTTAGAATACTGTGTACAATTCTGGTCTCCGGTGTATAAGAAAGACATAGCTGAACTAGAGCGGGTCCAGAGAAGAGCGACAAAAGTTATTAGAGGACTAAGGGGTCTGCAATACCAAGACAGGTTATTAAACTTGGGGTTATTTAGCTTGGAAAAACGAAGGCTTAGGGGTGATCTTATAATAATGTACAAATATATGAGGGGGCAGTACAGAGACCTTTCTAATGATCTCTTTACTCTTAGGCCTGAGACTGGGACAAGGGGGCATCCTCTACGTCTGGAGGGAAGAAGGTTTAATCATAATCACAGACGCGGATTCTTTACTGTAAGAGCAGTGAGACTATGGAACTCTCTGCCACATGATGTTGTAATGAGTGAGTCACTACTAACATTTAAGAGGGGCCTGGATGCCTTTCTTGAAAACTATAATATTACCAGTTATACATACTAGATTCTTTGATAGGGCGTTGATCCAGGGAATTAGTCTGATTGTCGTATCTGGAGTCAGGAAGGAATTTTTTCCCCCAATGTGGAGATTAGTGTTGCCACATGGGGTTTTTTTTGCCTTCCTCTGGATCAACATGTTAGGCTATGGGTTGAACTAGATGGACTTAAAGTCTTCCTTCAACCTTAAAAACTATGTTACTATGTTACTATGTAATTGATTATATATTTTGATAGATCGGGCATTTCTGAACGTGGTGATACCAAATTTGTGTATTTCTTAATAGTTCTATTTTCAATGGGGCAAAAGGGGGGTGATTTTAACTCACTTTATATATATATATATATATATATATATATATTGTGGTGATGTGGCCCCTGGCCGGGGGCATCACACGGGTTATCAGTGCATGTCTCTGTTCACATGGGCCGGTTTTCCTGTGTGTGTGCTGTGTGAAACCTGTCCAGTGTACAGTGGGTTAACAGCTTGTTAAAGGGAGACTGGTTATTACCATTATAGTGGCAATAATTATCCTGTGCAATATCTATAACTATTTTGCCATTGCACAATTCAACATAAAGTCTTTCTGTTGCTTTCAATACCATCTATGAGAAGACTCATGACACTTTGTTATAATAAAGTATAACAAGTTTATTCCTCAACACAATTAAGCTAAATCACAATATAACACAGTTACAATATAATAGTAACAATTAAACCCACAGTTTCCTAACTATACAACCCACCCACATTAACTAAGCATAATAAAACCCACCTAACTAATAAACTATCCCCATATATGGATAGACTTATGGAGGGAAATGGTAAGATACTCAGCCATGTGTTTCTGGTCCTTCCTCATGCTGATCGAACGTCCAAGAGAGAGGTGTGTCCTAGGCACCTTGGTAAAAACCCTAGGAAAAAGGGGCCTGTCCAACAATCCCATTCTGATTGGCTGAAAGCTATGATCTAATAGGGGCTTCTATATGACCAGGTGTTGAGAACCCATATTCTACCCACCCACTGGCCAGTGCTACTCCTCCCATCCTGGCCAGAGATGGCCACAACTGGGAGAACTGGTTTTAGTTTCTCTTCTTTGTAGCTCCCCACATTCCCAGCAGGTGTTGGACTATTGATATACAGACATACTGTATATTGTATATCTATAAAGATACATAGGTACATATCTATATATAGTAATTATTAATCATGCCAACAGTTCCCCCTCAACACAGCTGAAGGGTTTTCATGAGCTGAGTAAAACAGTTGAGTGTGAGTGCTGAAGATCTGAGAGACTCATGAGCCAAATGAGCGGCTGAACCTGTGTGTATGAGTGCTTTGCTGGGCTAAACCTGAATGGTGCACAGAGGGTTAAGCATATCTCAGGTCTGTGTGTGAGTGAGATGTGCTGATTGACTCACTGGATTGCAGCTGTGGGCGAGGCAGCCTGGATAAGAACCTGCCAGGTGTCTGAATGAGAGAGAGGACGATGGGGGTCAGAGCAGTCCTGTCCACTGCCATGTGAGGATGTGCTGGAAGTGATCCGTCCCCAGTGGGGGAAGTGAAGGGAGCCTGCCAGCTCCATGCTGGTGCACCTGATGTGTGCATGCCAGCCAGTGATAAGGACCGAAGACGGCTCAAGGGCCAGGCGGTCATATGTGTGATATGAGAGACCGAGGATGACTCAAGGGCCAGGCGATCATATGGATGGCGAGACAGACCGAGGACGGCTCAAGGGCCAGGCGGTCATAGGTATAGCCGACTTTGGGACTGACTGTGCTAGTCATGATATGGTCCTGTTGACTATGTGTGAAGGTGTATGTGTAATCACAAGGGCGTATGTATAATTACCCTGTGTGATAAGTGACTAGGTGACTCATAGTGGTGTATTGAAAAGTACCATATGATGTATTCAGGTGTGAAGGTCAGGCGGCCGCAACCGCCATTGGGTCCGACTGGGTAGTCGTGAGAAGGACCCGTTGAAAGTGTAACATATATGATGGCTTATGTAAAAGTGCCGTGTATGATGTGCATGATGCAGTGTCGGTTGAGACTCCCTAGGAGTAGGTTGAGGATCCCTACAGCAGGACGGGTAAAGATCCCGATCAGGGTGATAGCCGTCTTTGAAACCAGACTCAGGCCTGCAAGGGTCGGTGGGTGACGCCTTGAAGTTCTGTGGAAAGCGTAATGGCCACTTTACACACACAGATATCTGTGACCAACTTCTGAACAGATCTCTGGTTGCAGTGAAATCATGGACACATTGTTCCATTTTGTGGCCGTGTACAAATGTAACAATGTGTCCATGATTTCACTGCAACCAGAGATCTGTTCATAAGTTGGTCACAGATATCTGTGTGTGTAAAGTGCCCTTAAGTCTAATGTGACTGTAAACCTGGTGTAATGTCATATGTGAATGTCATATACTGCAATGTAATGATATGCATATTATATGTGAAAATGTAAAGGGTGTTGTGTGTTACCAGTGGTTTATGGCGTTAAATAAACTACTGTGTTATGTTTCCCGTTAAAAATGTAGTCACTAATGTAATTTCATTATGCTGCAAGCGAGTACCCCAGGGGCGCTACCTGACAATATATATATCTAATATATAAAGCTGAATGTGTGTATGTATGTGTGTGTGTATGTGTGTATGTGTGTATATCCGGAGTAGTGAGGGGGGGATATGTCTCGTCAAAAAGAAATCTGACAGGTGCCCCGCCCCCTATCAAAGTGTATCAAACACGCCCCTTTTATATCAAATTGATATCAAGTTGATATCAATTTTATATCAATTTGATATAAAAGGCCCGTGTTTGATACATTTTAATATCAATTTGATATCATTTAATATCAAATTGCTATAAAAGATTGTCTTTTATATCAAATAGATATAAAAGCTCATGTTTTATACCCTTTTATATCAAATTGCTATAAAAGATTGTCTTTTATATCAAATAGATATAAAAGCTCATGTTTTATACTCTTTTATAGCAGACTGCTATAAAAGATCCTCTTTTATATCAAATAGATATAAAAGCTCATGTTTGAAACACTTTCATATTTGTCTTTTATATCAAATAGATATAAAAGCTCATGTTTTATACCCTTTTATATTTGTCTTTTATATCAAATAGATATAAAAGCTCATGTTTGATACACTTTTGTAGTCGGATTATACTTTAATTAGTATTGATTCCTTGTATTTTATAATAAAGGACCCAGTTTATTCAATTTGTAAATAAAATGAGAGACACAGTTTTTTATAAAATAATATGTTTATTGAATAGCACACAAAATCATTTTATAATGCACTACATTTGGTATTTTCATTTATCATACTGTACAACAGATATAATAAATATATATAATACAGGTCAGTATAAAGCGTTACAAAAAGTATTACATTCATATATAACAAATTGTATATTTAATATTAAACATATATACAGAACATTTCTTACATAATAATTTATTGCTTTACCACTGGGCAGAAACGTTGTTACATAGTGAGCCACACAGGTTGTATTAACCGGTGAGAAGCTTTTTTGCGCTTCAAAGGATCTTGTGTGAGGCCTGTTGGTGAGAAGTGTAATGGCTGGGGATGTCGGCGGGGGGTGACTAGAGTTCGAGGACTAAATGCCTCAACAGTTTCATTCATGGGTATTTTTAATCTGTCTAAATGATCTCTAGTAGTCGAATTACCCGCAACAGTAGTCGGTATATTTAACTCAGCCATAGCCCTCATAAACGTATGCCAACCCCTTGGTAAATTCCTGCGTGATAGGGCATGACTCTGAGTAGTGTTACGCACCAAGTCCAGCATATTAGAACCGGGGATTACAGTACCCTTGAAAATAAACTCGCTTTTATCATTCCACGATGTAATATTTGTGTTTTGCAATAGCTTGTTTAGTAGAAGTTCTGCGTTCTTTTTATATCGCGGATTTACATGATTTACAATGTCACTAACATCGGGAATTTTATCAACAGATGAATTTGGCAATTGTTGGTGATCAGATTCTGGAGGGCTAATGATCTTTAAAGTTGTTAGTTCCTTAGCATCTTCTTTAGCATGGACCAAGTATCTCTGTAGTACATCATTAAATTTTTTAATTTTCACGTCATCCGGTATGTCACGAAGATGTAAAATCTCGCCAATTTCACCGTCAAGGCGGTGGATAACGCTTTGGCGTATGTTGGCTGTAATAGGGGGGCGAATTTTGATTAGCTCCTGCTTGGGAACAAGATACATTTTCTCGGTATATTCCATTATTTGCCGGTAAGCAGACTTGTTATTATCGGGATCGCAAAGCCTAAAAGAGGCCCTATAAACCCGCCAGTCTGCTTTAGTAGCTGCTTCTTTTTCTTTATGCTGTGAGATTTATTACTCACGGTTTTTATAGCTTTCCGCCACTTTTTTAGTATATTTTTTTGCCGCTCTTTCAGAGGGATTCGACCTTTTAAGATGTTTAACGCAATTTCCCCTATAGCGGTAATTAAATCATGGCTCGCATTGGCCAAAATTGATTTCCTGATAGAAGGCGGGGCCTTCACCAGTGTTTTTAAGAGCTTCCAGTTTCGCCGGATTCTCTCTGACATCTTTACAGCACTATGGTCACAGTGTAGAATGTCTAATTTTGGTTAAAATTCACTTTTTAGAAGTATTTTTCTTTTGAACATAGACCGCTGGTAACCCAGGAGGAAAGAGGGCCGTCCTTAAGCGAAGATCCTCAGGGGTATCGGCTCTTAAGTCTAGCAGCAAATACCCATAAGGAACCCGCGTAGCATCCTGAAAAGCTTCTAAGAAATAACGTGTTTTTCCAGGATACATTTGACGCGCTAGCGTTACAATTTGTAATTTATCCCGAGGATTATTAAAAAGGACCATGTACTTTGTGTTTGAATTTATCGTGCGGCTTTTCTTTCCTTGACAAAATATGTTTTGTACCAGGTAGAAAATGCTGAGATTTCTGTGGTGGACATACTTGGTAAATGCTTTTTCTATTTCACTGTTATCACTTGCACTCTCCATGAGATCATCAACAATAGTCAAATTCACCTTCTCAGGAGGGAATAAGTCATCATCTACGAATGTATGCGGCAGACCCTCCACAAATCTGATGAAAGGAAAAGAAAGAGAGATTTCATCATATAGTTTCTGCCAACAGGAATAAAACCAAACAATATTATCGGGTTTATGAGAAAAATGAGTGTCTATATTATGTAACAATTGTTTTGCAAAGTAGCTTTTTCCAGAATTAGATGGTCCTGCTAGAATGCAGGAGAATGGGTGTTGCAGACGCGTGTCCATCACAATACAATTAATACCCAAATGGCACGGTGGTAAAATCGTCTAATAGTCGTCGCTTTGTATAAACACACTTTTGGGTTTTGCGTAATGGCCTTGTTTCAATGGACCAAAACTTTTTATTTTTCACAATGCCGGGCTGCTCAACGACAATACGTTTCTGTGTTTCAGAATCGGAATTACGCGGGTAGTCCAGAACAAGGTCTTTTAGGCTGTTGAAATTAATAGATTGAGCGTTACCAACATTTAATGTTATCCCTTTCACTTTCAAGACCGTTTTTCCAGTGTTGAGCTTGTATCCGTAGGTTTTTGGGCCGGCAGATACAAATTCAGTGATGTAAGTGTCATCAGGTATCTCACTGGTCAATTCCCCCAAGTAATCACCTAAAGGAGGACTCCACTCACCTTCTCTATGCACAAAAATTACAGAATCGGTATCGTGATATAAACACCTTTCCTGCAGCTTGTCTAGCAGAGAATAAAGCTCCAATCTAGCATAAGCCGTTGTGAAACAAGCTATAAAGATGTTTGTGTTCTTGTTAATGGTGTGGTGACCTTCTGTATATTTCCAATCAATTGTAGCTGTTTCATCATCAATAAAATGTAACATTGATATGTCATAATACGGCAAAAAAACGTGTTGAAACAGTTCATCAGGATCCCTAATAATGCTAGTACATGGTAAATTAGATTTCTGCGCAAACTTTCCCCATAAAGAATTCAAGAAAAGTTTGGATATCTGCCTCTTAGCAGGGTTCTGTCCTATATTATCAGGACGTAATTGCACGCCTTCTTTTTCAAGAAAGGCATCAATGTACTGCTGTTTCTTACTGGCATCAGTGCACCAGCTGGGATAACCTGAGGCCTCCTGTTTATCCCTAAGATGTAATTTAATGTACCGAGAAAACAAGCGATCATTGGTTTTAGGAAAATCCCAAATTTCATAGATGTGGGCTATCCTATAGCCTTTCTCTATGGCCATCTCAAGTTCTATAGTGCACCATGTACCTGTCAGAGACCTCTCTTCATCACTATGTGTGCATTCCTCAGTCTGTGAATTTACAGCACATGTGTAGCAAAGGGGAAACATTAATTTTTTGTTGAGTTTTACCGGTAGAACAGGAAAAAATAAATCCCTCGGAGGATAGACCTTGACTTTGGCAATACCAAAGTAATTTTTAATGAATCCAAAGCCTTCATAGATAATGTTTGGATGCCCAACAGGATATGTTTTAGTTTTGTTTACAAAGGGGTACAGACTGGTGAAGTCATAGTAATGCAGCGTCTCCCCAGGTTGCCGTTGGTGATAAAGTTTAATGGCATTAGTACGGCCCCCATAAAGAGCATCGCGGGGGTCTAAAGGGGTAGGGAACTCCATTTGCAGAAGAAATGATTGAAGATTAGAATCTTTTTGTACCATTTCGTTCCACTCATGTTCCCACAGTACTCTCACTGTATAGCCACACTGCTGCAGGTAGCGTTTTTTAGCTAAAAAGATATAATATAATTGACCGTAGGTGGTATTTGTGACCTTATTTGCATCATTTTCGTAATAGCAATTTTTGCAGCCATGGTGGAAGCAACCATTGAATTCAAAGGCAATATGGCGGCCATTAACATAGGCATAACCATCTAAAAAATATTTCCCGACTTGTTTTTCCCCCCCTCTCAGGCATGCTGGATGACTAAGTTCTCTGTGTGGGATACATACATGAGCCACTGTATAGCGGGGGTTGAAAAGCGCTTTTTTGTCTTGTGGTAATTATCACCGGGTAAAATGGCCAGGGTCTTTTTTGGAAGAAATTTAAGTCTGTACATTGACATACATACAGAGGCCAGGGTGATGAGCTGAAAAGGATCAACACATCTGGTCACTTCAATTTTTTTCTTTTCTTGTCTGCAGTATATCTTAACTTTTTTCTGGTCATCTCCATGACACGCTCCCTGTAGACTTCACATGATCGTCTCAGAATCTCAACATCTTGTTGGCAGTAAGACTTTAGTTCAGACTTAAAGTCAAAAGTTGTATTTTCCTGCGTCTTATACCACTCCATGAATTCCCCTTTCTCACTAGGTGCCATATACTCTACCCCATAATATTTTACAGCAGGTAGGGGGCCCACATAGTTTTGATTTTCTTCGGTGTTAAAAAAGTGGGGGAAATGGCCCTTTGAGCCCGAAAACCCCATAGCCTGAGGCATCTTACTTAATTTCATTGGTATGAAATTGAGCGAGTCAATAAACCTCATTTCCAAATCAGGAAGCGTTACACATAAGAGCCGTCCACCTCTGGAAATCAATTTCACGCAGAGTTTTTCAGAAATCAACTCCTTAACGATAAAGTATGCATCGTATCTTCCAGCATTGTGAGCTATAAACGTATAGCCAGAATATTTGCCGGATGTAAAGAGTTGCACAAAATCGTGAGTAGCTGATTTACCTTCAAACTCCCAGGACGGACTACCATACAGCGTCGTAGCATAAATATAATTTGGTATGTGCGTACCTGTCTCCTGCATGCATTCAAAGTCATAAAATATATATTGATCAGTCTCCTCCTTTGGTACATACCGCCGCATGTAACAAAGATGCTCATCAAATCTGTTTAATCGTATGCGGCAGACAGGACAGCACAGCCCTTTACATTCATGCTTGGAGTCACTATCTCTGGGGACAAAATGATGACATTTATCACAAAAGATTTTAAGTCTGCATAATGACGGATTTTCTGCAGCTAAATGAGTGTGGCGATCTAAGCACTCGATCGAACGACAAAACACTCGGCAGGTAGGGCAACGAGGTGTTTGTAGCGCATCGGTACTCTCCACACAACTCTCTCTTTGACAAGCATTGCAAAAATATTGACACGAATGATTAAATTTGTGATGAAACACTGAATTGCATCTTTCACAAAAGTAATCTGCGCCGATAAAGCCCTTCATATTTTTGATGCCGTAGTAGTGATTATCATGATGTAATATGAAAATAGTTTTAGCACTGCTTGTATTACCTGTTTGAAAATAGCGCCAATCTCCATGACTGTAATATAGTACTTTAATGGATATGTCTAGATGTTTCTCAAAAGCTTCAATATCGCTAAAACTTATAAGTTGATTATCAGCGATAGCCAAAGCGTTATGTATAGCTTTAGCCCGGGCCAGTATAACTGGGTCACCATCATCAGTGTCGGTCATTAGGGCGCACACGCTAGCAGCGAAGCACAGGTTTGTGCTGTAATTGTTGTAGTCATACAGCCACCGTCTCTTTTGCTTAATGATTTGGCTGCTAGCTATAGATTTCAGCCTCCTTTTTATACCCCCGCGTCTGTTTTTAATAACTGTTACGACTAATTTCAGGGAGCTGGTTGCTAAGCACTCAGCATTACTTTGCAACGCGCGGGCAACAGCATTCAAAAAGGCCTCAGAACTAAATTCCTCCCTGGTTTGTTTTGTTGCGAAAATGGGGTCTAACGTGTCACCGCCTTCAAGTCTTAACTGAATAAAATCTCCCGCATCGATTTCTTGGACGATTCGGTCCAGTAAAGACTGAATGGCTCCATGTACGACATTTAGGGCCTCTACAAAGGATTGGAGGCGATCTAAATTCACAAATCTGAAATGGTCAATATACATTCGGGCATTGAAATTGCGAACATCTCTTTGATGGTGATAAAAGTGCTGTAAAAATAATGAATGATCTACAGCCCGTACATCATCAGCAGCATCTACATCCCGTACATTATCATCAACAACTCCATCATCTGCAGGCTCATGTACATTTTCAGCATGGGTGACCAAGTGCTCAAAGCTTTGAGCATTTGGAGACACATCGGGGCTAACACCCCTAGGGGGGTCATGAACGTGAAAAGATGGGCTCAGGGCATGTATTGGCCGCTGAGATCCTTGAGCAGTCTGTGTAGGCATTGGTCTGAGAGTTGAGTCTTGCAGCCTTCTAGCTGCTAGCGACCGTCTTGCACTAATCAACAGCCTTCGAGCTCCCTTAATTGCTCTTGTTCTATAATCCCTTTTTGGTGTTAATTTAGTCAATTTCTGCAGACCATAACCAACCATTCTTAGTCATGTTGAATTATTTTTATTTGAGTTCACATAGACTAATGGCCGATCTGCACAGTCTCTTTTGAAGTCGTATAGTTCATTAACATTGGCGGCCGTTGGGGGTGCCGATAGCAGCCTTTCATACGTATCACAGAGATATTTTGTACGTAAATAAGAGATCTTGTAATTCGCATACTAAGCGGCCATATATTGAAACACTTCAGAGTGTTCTTCAGGCCAACCAGGGTTCACTGGGGAATTGCTGCCTTTTTGTTTTTTACTTTCCCCCTTGGACCCGGTTGACACTGAACGTCTCTTTAGAGGTTTTACAATGTTAAAAGTGTCCGGATTAATCGTCTTCTTACCCTCAGCAAGTTGATCAATTACTTTGTTGAGATCATCACGGGCAGCTTGTGTCACACCGGTCGCGGATTCGTTTGAATGTGTAATGTTGGGCGAGGTTGGGGGTCCGTTATATTTTCGGCCTGATGACTTCGGGCCCCCCTTCCCGGCCTGGCGGACTTTCACAGGACTGTCATCATCCAACACAATGATTGGCGAGAGAGGCTCTGTTCTCACCGCTGGATTAAATCTTTGTGGGGTAGTCTGCGACGTTCCGTAAGTGTAGCCCTGCAGAACTTGAGGAGGCCTTGATGTTGTAGCAGTAGGCTCCTGCAAAACTTGAGATTGCAGCGATGGCAGGGTTGCTTTTTTTATCACATTCTTGGTATCTAAAAGAAAAAGTTACACGGGTCAGTTATCCAGAAACACATATATTCACTACTTCTGCTTAAATTATTGTTTTGATAACTGGTACTTATGACTGATTGAATATGATTGACTGAATTATTAGTATCATTTTTTCAGAAAACCCTAAATATATACTTACAAGAATGGGCGGGGATTTGGACTTCTGCAGCTCCAGGGATCGTAGTCGTCTCGCTAATAGTTGCCAGGGGGGTGGATGCTATTTCATTGGAAAATAGTTTCCTTTTGGGTACTCGTTTAGCAACTGTAAATAAAATAAAACTATTACACAGGCCAGAAATTTGGCTCTTCACGGTACCTATTGTTTTTCAGTGACCCATTACCTTTTCGCTTCAGGGGCTCGATTCGCTTCGGGGATTCAAAACATTCTGGGTAGGGATGGGCGAATCTACTCGCTAGGACTCGTTACTCGGCGAGTAGTAAGGGACTCGCAGGACTCGGTACTCTGCGAGTTTCCCAGTGATTACTCGCGAGTCTAATGCAAATCAATATCAATCCTAGTTTTGTCAGAAACGCTGACAAAACTACGATTGCCATTGTTTGCATTAGACTCGTGCGAGTAATCACTGGCTACTGTGCCAGTGATAGCAGGGAAACTCGCAGATAACTGCTGTTTCTTTGCGAGCCGAGTCCAGCTGTCTTCTCTGTGCAGTTCCAGGGTCCTAGAGCCCGCCTGCTGCCTGATGTAGCAGTGCTGACATTGTTCTCAGTCTGCTCATTCCCTGTGTACAGACATGAATGTCCGTGCACAGAGATGATGTAGCAGTGCTGAGATTGTTGTCAGTCTGCTCATTCCCTGTGTACAGACATGAATGTCCGTGCACAGAGATGATGTAGCAGAGCTGAGATTGTTCTCAGTCTGCTCATTCCCTGTGTACAGACATGAATGTCCGTGCACAGAGATGATGTAGCAGAGCTGAGATTGTTCTCAGTCTGCTTATTCCCTGTGCATAGACATCTATATTTATGCACAGGGGATGTAGCAGAGAGGACATCGCGTTTTGGACTGCGTCGGACGGAAGAGGATTTTTTTAATTAAAGATGGAGTCCCTAATGGCTTTTTTTTTTATTTCTAATAAAAAATTTTCCTTGTGTTGTGTTTTTTTTAAAACAATTTAATAGAAATTCATGGTGGTCATGTCTAATATTGGCGTGACCGCCATAAATTTCGGGCTTAGGGCCAGCTGATAATACAAAGCTGGCCCTAACCTCTTTATTACCCAGCGTGCCACCGCTACCAGGGCTGCTGGAAGAGCGGGGTTCAGCGCCAGAGGATGGCGCTTCAATGAACGCGCCATCTTCTGGGGCGGCTGCGGGCTGCAATTTGCAGCGGGGGGTGCCCAGAAAGCTTGGGCATCCCTGCGCTGCGGATTCCAGCCCCCAGCTGCTTAGCTGTACCTGGCTAGACATAGAAATTGCGCGGAGCCCCACGCATTTTTTTTTAATTATTTCATGAATTTCAGAGTCAGAGTCTCAGAGTCAGAGTCTCAGAGTCAGAATCACAGAATTTCATGAAATAATTAAAAAAAAATGCGTGGGGCTCCGCGCAATTTCTATGTCTAGCCAGGTACAGCTAAGCAGCTGGGGGCTGGAATCCGCAGCGCAGGGATGCCCAAGCTTTCTGGGCACCCCCCGCTGCAAATTGCAGCCCGCAGCCGCCCCAGAAGATGGCGCGTTCATTGAAGCGCCATCCTCTGGCGCTGAACCCCGCTCTTCCAGCGGCCCTGGTGGCGGTGGCACGCTGGGTAATAAAGAGGTTAGGGCCAGCTTTGTATTATCAGCTGGCCCTAAGCCCGAAATTTATGGCGGTCACGCCAATATTAGACATGACCGCCATGAATTTCTATTAAATTGTTTTAAAAAAAACACAACACAAGGAAAATTTTTTATTAGAAATAAAAAAAAAGCCATTAGGGACTCCATCTTTAATTAAAAAAATCCTCTTCCGTCCGACGCAGTCCAAAACGCGATGTCCTCTCTGCTACATCCCCTGTGCATAAATATAGATGTCTATGCACAGGGAATAAGCAGACTGAGAACAATCTCAGCTCTGCTACATCAGGCAGCAGGCAGGCTCTAGGACCCTGGAGCTGGGGCAGCCAGAACACAGAGAAGACAGGATCTTATCTGTGCGAGTCAGCAATTACTTACAAAGTAAACGAGCAATGCAAATAAATGACAAAACTAGGATTGCTTCAGGCTGAAGCTTCAGAGACACATCTGCGATTTGTAAATCTCACACTACTCGCTATTACTCGCTTCCCCATTCATTAACATTGGACTCGCTAGACTCGCAACATGTAGCGAGTCCTGTGCTCGGACTCGCTACAGTCAAGCGATTCCGAGTAATTTAGGATTCGCCCATCACTAATTCTGGGCTTATTCTTTCCATCAGTTCCGTGAAGTGCTTCGGCTTCCCAATAGCCTTAGGAGGGCTACTCTTATGCACTGTATTTCGTGGTTTCTTTAACTTATTAAGCCTATTAGAAACCGTGGTTCCATCAGCGTAATTGCAGACATTCAAGTGTTGGTTACCTGTATAAGGAATTGAGCATAATTTCATACCTGCGTACATACGTGCTCATTTCAAAGAGAAGCTACTTTATCCCTATGTTCTTACCTTTTTCATATGATTGTGGCTTCCATGCCAGATTTAGAGGTTCTTCAGGAGCTTGTTCGTGTTCTGGCTTATTGCCCACTTGCAGCATCTCTGAATCTGTATGAGAAAATGTATTTAATTTCATGTCTACACATGTTAAAGCTATTAATATACAAATAGCCAACTTACCAGTGATTGAATGTTGAGAAATTGCGGCGCCTGCTTCTCCAGTGTTAAACGGGACTGCCGGATTTATTGCACTGAAATCCACAGTCGCCAGCACGTCATCCGCCATACTGTCCACAAGCTCACCCACACACTCATCTAAAAAGAATTAAATAATAATATAGAAATAATATAAAATCAACTCTTTAATCAGAACTAATACTCTGTTAATTATAATAAATATAATACATACTTATGTGAATATATTGCGAGGGTGTGAAGATTGGTTCAGTTGGGGTATAATCGTAGGATTCTTCCATCTTAACTAAAACGATGAAAAGTATTAATAATTACTTTGGAAAATTATTAACTACATCTTTTCCTTGGAAGCCGTATAATATAATACCACAATCTAAATCTATGGCTAGGAAAACATTTATATACTATATGATAAAATTAACTGTGATTAAATATTATATTAAATATCAGGGAGGCGTATAAGGGTGTGAATAATATTATTACATGTTAGTAATCATTAATTAAATAAGCTCCTTGGAAACATTTATATACTATATGATAAATAATACAAACGGTCTATAAATTTACAGCTAATAAATGTTGTATTAATATCTAGTTAGAATATAAGGTCACATATAATATTATGACGTGTTAGTAATTATTAAAATCTAAAGGAAAATACAGCTAATAGCCAATACAAAAACAATACATAATACAGCAGATGCCAACAATATTAATTAAATAAGTTGTTATACTTACTATTTTAAAGCTTAGAATTGCCTTTAGAATAGCCTTTCAGGATCAGTGGAGTACAGCTTCTGACTTATGTTGAACTATACAGGCCATCTACTTTTAAATCCAGCCACCCAGAATGTTCACACCCTAGCCACACCTCAACAAAATGCATCAAGCAATCAGACAAAGGCCCCCGCCTCCAGTTAACACCCACAAGAGACACCCAGTTTCATCACATGCTGCCCCAAGCAATCATGATAAACTCACATTATCATGATAAATGTGTATTACAAGTCATTTTTAACATCATTTTATACATTTTGAGTATCTGATAAAGACATATATTGTTCTCATGAGGTCATGCCTTCTAGACGCGATGAAATAATATTAAATCAACAATATTTTACGCCCAAGGCCTCAGGTTCATATGGAGGTCTTGATAAACTATATAGAGAAACTAGAGATTATGGAATTAAAAAAACTGATGTGCGTGATTGGCTGAACGCTCAGGACGCTTACGTTTTGCACAAACCCTTGCGAAAACGATTTCTGACAAACAAAATTACCGTTGCTAATCTAGATAGCCTGTGGCAGTCGGATCTCGTCTCGTTAATTGACTATTCGAAGGAAAATGGTAATATTAAATACATCCTTACTATAATCGACTGTTTATCAAAATTTGCGTGGTGTGTGGCCCTATGCGATAAGACTGGAGCTTCTGTAGCGCGATCATTTGAACTGATATTTCAAAATTATAATCGCATACCAAAGAAATTACAGACGGACCGGGGCAAAGAATTTATTAATTCATCGATGAAGCGCCTTTGTAAAGCCCATACAATTAAGCATTATTTTACAAATAATACTGTTAAGGCTGCTATCGTTGAGCGGTTTAATCGCACATTAAAATCCAGAATGTGGAGATATTTTACGGAAAAAAATACTAAACGGTATATTGATATCTTACCGGATTTGGTCCATAGTTACAATCGCACGTATCATTCTACAATTCGCTGTAGACCAATTGATGTTACAAACAAAAATTCACTACAAATATGGAAAAATATTTACGGCTCTAGCATGAAAAATAAACGTAATAAACCTGCTTTTAAAATTGGTGATAATGTACGGATAGCCCGATATAAACATTTGTTTACGAAAGGCTATGAGCAATCATATACTGATGAAATATTTATCATAACCGAAATTAACACAAAATTCCAATTTCCTCTCTACAAAATCGCCGATTTGGACGGGGAAATTATACAAGGGACATTTTACGCCCGAGAACTACAAAAAGTCTCACCGGATGAGAATCGCGTCTACAAAATCGAAAAAATATTAAGAAAAAAGCGCGTCGGAGGGTCCACCATTTACCTCGTCAAATGGCTCGGCTACCCGTCAAAATTTAACAGTTGGATTAAAGAAAATCAGCTGACGGACCTCTAATCATGGATTCTGGAGCATTTTTCATAACCTTAGCAAATAACGCATCAAAAGGTCTGTTCCCAGACAACACGATTTCGACTTTTACCACTAAACTGGCGAAACCTGTACATCTTGTAGGCTCATATGAAGTTGCGCTCACAGAATTTCAGTACCCCCACACCTGGTTTACTTTCGAAAATAGTGAAGGCTCTTTTTTTATTGGAAAACGAGGCGATGTGCTAAGAGAATATTTCGTAAAATCAGGCTATTATGTAAATATTTTGGAGCTTATAAGGGCCCTTAATGAGCGAATCGATAGCTTGAAGATCACCTCTGAAGGATTTAAACTTCGCTACGATGAAGTGAGGAGATGTGTTACTCTATCGGAATCCCCCACGATACACTTTGCTCCAGGGCCGAAATTGGCACATATTTTAGGTTTGCCTCCTTATAGTGAGGCCTATGATAATAGCGTGATTAGACCCAAGGAGAAGAATTTCGTAGATATCATGAATGGCTTTTACACACTATTTGTTTACTCGGACATTGTGAATCATCAACTCGTGGGGGACTCATATGTCCAGCTTCTGAGAACTGCTCAGGTGACCGGTAAAAGCGGTGAAATCATTACGCTTCAATACACAAGGCCTGATTATGTACCTCTGTGCAAGCAACACTTTGATTCTGTAAGCATCTCTATCTTGACCGATCAGGGGATTCCTGTTAAATTCAAGTACGGAAAAACTATTTTGCGATTACATTTTAGGCCGCGTCGTGATTGACACGTCAAAATGGTGTCGCAACGCGCTTACGGAGACCCGGCTGTTTACGCCCGATACTATATAGCACAGACGGGTCACGGCTTAGAGGGATTTCGCGGTGATGACTACATGTATGGGGCCGGTCTTGCAGGAATTTTTAGAGGTTTATTTAGAAAAGCGATACCTCTATTGAGAAAAGGCCTTGAATTAGTAAAGCCCCATGTAAAGACGGTTGTTTCAAATATTGCTAAGGACGCTATTGCCACTTTCTCAACAACAGCTATGAATAGATTAAACACGCCCCCACAAGACGGTTCCGGTATTGTTTATATTGCTAAAAAACAGAAAAAAAGAAAAAGGCGTGCTCGCTATTCGCCCCCGCCAATGCTCATGAATAAAATTACTCCCACAAGACGCACTCGTCAGAAAAGAGTAAGACGTTCTCTTGAAGACATCTTCTAAGCAACCTAAGCAAGCAAAACAAACATGGCCTTCATACACGATTCTTCTCTTGAGTGCCTGAAGTCTGAACTGGATATATTCCGAATCCCACCCACACAGGTGTCTATCGAGAAATCAATATTTGCAGAAGTCCAGCCTATTGCGGCTCTGGCGGACAATGCCCCACTGGAATTTTTCATTTCGGGTAGTGGCGAATATTATTACGACTTAAATAACACGCTAATTTACCTTACCTGCAGAATCGTAAAGCAAGATAATTCAGCTATTGCCGACGGGGCGCGTGTAGCTCTCATAAACTATCCTCTAGCAACTCTTTTTAATCAAGTTGATATCACCCTGGGTGATCGGCTCATTTCCCAATCTGATAACCTGTATAGTTATAGGGCTTACATTGAAACTCTGTTAAATTACAGTTCACAGACTCTAGCATCACAATTTACTGCTGGGCTTTTTTTCAAAGATACTTCGGGAACCCACAATATTCGACTCCTGGATGGGACGAATGTGGGCTTCATCAAGCGAGCCCTTGCAACAGCTCGCTCCAAGCCCGTGGATTTGCTGGGCCCGATTTTTGGTGATATATTTAATCAACCGAAGCTTATATTGAATGGCCTTGACCTTAAAATCAAGTTGACACGAAATAAGGACACTTTCTGTTTGATGTCAGCAGAACCCGAGCCTCTTAAAGTGCAAATCATGAACGCTTGTCTCTATGTAAAGCTGGTGCAGGTTTCGCCAGCTGTCAGGATTGGTCATTCGCAAGCCTTACTATCAGCCACAGCAAAATACGCAATTGATAGGGTCTGTATGAAAGTGTACAGCATCCCTGCAGAATATCAACCATAGAAAATTTGTACTTAGGAGCTGTTCCGCGTACTATTATATTAGGCTTTGTAGATAATGAGGCCTTTAGCGGGCGTATAATAAAAATCCGCTGTGCTTCCATCATTACAATGTAAATCATGCGGCCTTATATTTGGACGGTCAACAAATACCGTCACATCCGTATCAACCCGCTTTTAACCAAGATCTAGCAGTCAGAGAGTATTTGGCGTTAGCGCATATTTCTGGAAAGCTGAAATCGGATGCTGCCTTGGCCTTCGACCGCGACGAGTATCTAGATGGATTCACTTTGTATGCATTTGACTTATCAGCCGATCAAGAACCTGGGGGACACTTCTCCCTCATTAAAACGGGGAACCTGCGATCTGAAATACGCTTCGCGGCGCCCTCCCCCATACAGTAAATTTAATTTTATACGCAGTAAATTCATCTATCCTGGAAATTAATAACCGCCGTGAAGTATTGTATGATTTCTTCTGATGATGGATTCCCTACAGCTCACTACGTTACTGAAAGCCGATCGTTATACAGAGGATCTATTTTCTGGAGTGTATCCGTGTGACTTACTACCACCAAATAGGCCTGCAGCATATATCGTAAATACAGACCGGGCCAATCAGAGCGGCACCCATTGGATATTAATTTTACTTTGTACAGAAAAAACTGCGATATTCTTTGACAGTTATGGGCTCTCCCCAGACAATATGATTTTTCCTGGGGAATTTATGGACTTCATAAAGAGAAATAGTGATTTCTTCTGTTATCAGGACAACCAAATTCAAAATAATTACAGCTCTGTATGTGGCCATTATTGTGTGTATTTCCTAAAAAAACTGGCACGAGGCCTCACATTCCGCGAAATATTGAGCCACTTCAGTGATGACACGATTCATAATGATAATATAGTATATAAGTCTATAACTCGTGATTTACGTGAATTAAACTGTAGTTCCTGCATGAATTCATTCATGTTCAAACAAAATTGCCTAGCAATGTGTAATGCTTATAAATCTTCATAACATGATAATTTTAAACAAAACACAGCCAGGGCATCTTGTATTCCTGTATTATATATATATATATATATATATATTTCTGCTGTACAGTGTGATAAATGAAAATACCAAATGTATTGCGTTATAAAATGGTGGTAATGCATTAAATTATTATGTAAGAACAGATCTCAGCCTTGGACCTCTGCTTTGATGTGTTGAAGTTCCATCTTTAAGTCTATATGTCATTAACCTTTCAGAGCTTCCTTCCTACTGTGACTAATATTGGCATGTCCTGACCCCTGGCAGTTGCTAATAATACCGTGATGATTGCTCTCCTCTTTACATCTGGGGTTAATTATCAATTGCCTTTTTGCTCGGGTTAATTAAAAAACACAATAGACTGTTGTATAGGCAAATGACCTCCTGGCAGCTGTATTTGATTTTCTGCTCTATTCCTCCTAATTAAAAACACAATAGGCTTTTGGAATTCAACCCCTGTCAGCTGTATTTGGATCTGCTTATCTTTAGGCTTTTGTTTACCTACTAAATGAAAAACACTTACACCTGGGTTAATTATCAACAGCCATTCTGTTTCTCCTAATTAAAAACACTTTTGGAATTTTGGAATTTAACACCCAGCCATCTGTATGTGCCCCTGCAAGTAACAAAAACTACCACGGCCTCTTGTATTCCTGTATTATTATATATATATATATATATATATTTCTGCTGTACAGTGTGATAAATGAAAATACCAAATGTATTGCATTATACAATGATTTTGCGTGCTATTCAATAAACATATTATTTTTATAAAAACTGTGTCTCTCATTTTATTTACAAATTGAATAAACTGGTTCCTTTATTATAAAATACAAGGAATCAATACTAATTAAAGTATAATCCGACTACAAAAGTGTATCAAACATGAGCTTTTATATCTATTTGATATAAAAGACAAATATGAAAGTGTTTCAAACATGAGCTTTTATATCTATTTGATATAAAAGAGGATCTTTTATAGCAGTCTGCTATAAAAGAGTATAAAACATGAGCTTTTATATCTATTTGATATAAAAGACAATCTTTTATAGCAATCTGATATAAAAGAGTATAAAACATGAGCTTTTATATCTATTTGATATAAAAGACAATCTTTTATAGCAATTTGATATTAAATGATATCAAATTGATATTAAAGTGTATCAAACACGGGCCTTTTATATCAAATTGATATAAAATTGATATCAACTTGATATCAATTTGATATAAAAGGGGCGTGTTTGATACACTTTGATAGGGGGCGGGGCACCTGTCAGATTTCTTTTTGACGAGACATATCCCCCCCTCACTACTATCCGGGATTGGCATCTACACCGTCGCAGCTACAGCCGCAAAATTTTGCAGAGTCACACGTCTCGACCCCGGGAGCGTCATTGGCTATGTTGTGAGGCGAAAGTTTAACCCTGCGCATTCCAGTTCACCAAACAATTTTGCCCCTATCTACATAATGGGAAAAAAGGGAAAGGAAACGTGTAGGAGGAAAATCGACAGATGTCAGCTATAGAGACAAAATATTGCACAGTCACACGTCTGGACACCGGTAGTGTCATAGGCTATGTTGTGAGGCGAAATTTTTACCCTGCGCATTCCAATTCACCAACAATTTTGCCCCTATCTACATAATGGGGAAAAAGTGACCGTTACCAGTTGACAGTTGTGAATGAGAGAGACTTAATGATAGCGCCAAGGACTAACAGCACATAACAGCATATAGTCACTAAGGTGGGGCCCCAACATGAGATATTCCCCACGCATGAGAACATGTATACACACCACATGCACACAAAGAGTAACAGCAAGTGTATAGTTGCTAAGATGTAGCCCCAACATTGGATACTCACCACGCACCCGAACAAACACACACACACCACAAAGAGACACACACAAACACACCCCATGGACACACACACACATACCCTATAGCGACACATGAACTCACCCCACAGGGACACACACACACCACAAAGAGACACACACAACACAGACACACATACCACACAGACCCCCCCACAAGGACACACACACATAGCCACCTTATAGGGACACATGCACTCACCCCACAGGAACACACACACCGCAAAGAGACACACGCATGAGAACATGTATACACACCACACGCACACAAAGAGTAACAGCAAGTGTATAGTCGCTAAGGTGCAGCCCCAACATTGGATACTCACCACGCACCCGAACAAACACACACCACAAATACACACACACACCCCCAAGGGGACACACACACACTCTATAGCAACACATGCACTCACCACACAGGGACACACACACACCACAAAGAGACACACACACACCACACAGATTCCCCCACAGGGACACACACACATACACACCCTATAGCAGTGATGGCGAACCATTACGAGACCGAGTGCCCAATCTGCAACCCAAAGCCAAATTTTTTATAGTGAAGTGCCAATACAGCAATTTAACCTAAATGACAGCATTGGCCATCACAAGAGCTGCACATGGGGAGAGCCAGCAACAGCCAACTCTCTTCCCTGTACAGTGCTTAAAGTCCTGACACCCTGGTAAGTTCTATTATTCAAAAAATGAATTGATTTTAAACTTACCTTTGCAGTCTTCTCTTCTCTTCAGCAGTGGTCATCCTGCTCATGTGAACTTCACATTGAAGCTGAGCTGCTCCCACTGCCCTTTCCAGACACAGCAGGTGGATTGATCTGTATGGATAAAAAATGGAAGAATATTAGATAGATAGGAGATGGATAGATTTTAGCATGGAACACATGCAGATTCCACACTGAAATCCTGGTCCCTATCTTGTGCCAATGTCTCTATCCTGACCCTCTCCTTGTAGTTATTTGCTCCATCCTGACCCTCCCTTGTAGTTATGTGCTCCATCCTGATCCTCTCCTTGTAGTTATGTGCTCCATCCTGACCCTCTCCTTGTAGTTATGTGCTCCACCCTGATCCTTTCCTTGTAGTTATGTGCTCCATCCTGGCCCTCTCTTGTAGTTATGTGCTCCATCCTGACCCTCTCCTTGTAGTTATGTGCTCCATCCTGAGCCTCTCCTTGTAGTTATGGGCTCCATCCTGATCCTCTCCTTGTAGTAATGTCTCCATCCTTACTCTCTCCGTGTAGTTATTTGCTCTATCCTGACCCTACCCTTGCAGTTATGTCACTATCCTGACCCTCTTCTGGCAGTAATACCCCCAACCTGCCCCCATCTTGTAGTAATGCCCCATCCTTTTCCCCTTGAAGTAATGCCCCATCCTTGTCCACTTGCAGCAATGTCCCATCATGTCCACTGCTTGTAGTGATGCCCCATCATGCCCACTCCTTGCACAAATGCTGCATAATGTCCACTCACTGCAGTAATGCTCCATCCTTGGAGTAAATACCCCGTCATGCCCCATCACACCCCCTTTCTGTAGTAATACCCCATTATGCCCCCTCCTTGCAGAAATGCTGCATCATGTCCACTCCTTGCAGTATTGTCCCATCATGTCTTCTCTTTGTAGTAAAGCCTCTTTCATGCCCCCTTCTTGTAGTAAATACCCTCTCAAGCCCCCTCCTTGTAATAAATGCCCCATCATGCTTCTGCCTCATTGTAGAAAATGCCCTCTCATGCCTCATCCTTGTAATAAATGCCCTTCATTGTAGTAAAGGCACACTCATGCCTCCCCTCTTTGTAGTAAATGCCCCCTCCTTGCAATAATGCCATCATATGCCCCCTCCAGTAAATAACGCCACCATATGCCCCCTCCAGTAAATAACGCCACCATATGCCCCCTCCAGTAAATAACGCCACCATATGCCTCCTCCAGTAAATAACGCCATCATATGCCCCCTCCAGTTAATAATGCCATCATATGCCCCCTCCAGTAAATAACGCCATCATATGCCCCCTCCAGTTAATAACGCCATCATATGCCCCCTCCAGTAAATAACGCCACCATATGTCCCCTCCAGTAAATAACGCCACCATATGCCCCCTCCAGGTAATAACGTCACCATATGCCCCCTCCAGTTAATAACGCCATCATATGCCCCCTCCAGTTAATAACGCCATCATATGCCCCCTCCAGTTAATAACGCCACCATATGCCCCCTCCAGTTAATAACGCCTTCATATACCCCCTTCAGTTAATAACGTCACCATATGCCCCCTCCAGTTAATAACGTCACCATATGCCCCCTCCAGTTAATAACGCCTTCATATGCCCCCTCCAGTTAATAACGTCACCATATGCCCCCTCCAGTTAATAACGTCACCATATGCCCCCTCCAGTTAATAACGTCACCATATGCCCCCTCCAGTTAATAACGTCACCATATGCCCCCTCCAGTTAATAACGTCACCATATGCCCCCTCCTGTATACATTGCCTCCATATGCCCCCTGTTTACATTGCCTCCATATGCCCCCTGTTTACATTGCCTCCATATGCCCCCTGTTTACATTGCCTCCATATGCCCCCTGTTTACATTCCTCCATATGCCCCCTGTTTACATTCCTCCATATGCCCCCCGTTTACATTCCTCCATATGCCCCCCGTTTACATTCCTCCATATGCCCCCCGTTTACATTCCTCCATATGCCCCCCGTTTACATTCCTCCATATGCCCCCCGTTTACATTCCTCCATATGCCCCCATTTACATTCCTCCATATGCCCCCCGTTTACATTCCTCTATATGCCCCCGCGTTATAGCTTAAAATAAAAAAAAAATCATACTCACCTAGTTTTTCCGCCTCCATTGCTGCTCCTCTCATCGCGTCTTCTGTCCAGCCGTCACAGGACTCCGAGCGCGTTACATGACCGTGGTCACGTGACGTCGGCTGGGCGGAGCTAGCAGAGAGTTGTTGGAGACGCAGGGGGAGAAGAAGTCATCTCCCTCCGCTCTGACACAGCTTTGCACTGCCGGCGCCATAATGCCGGCAGTGAGGCGAGGCCGCGTGCCAGCGGAGACGGCTCTGCGTGCCCTCCCTGGCACGCGTGCCTTAGGTTCGCCATCACTGCCCTATAGGGACACATGCACTCACCCGTCAGGGACACACACATCACAAAGGGACACACACAACACAGAGACACACACACCCCACACAGACACCCCCCCACAGGGACACACACACACATACACACCCTATAGGGACACATGCACTCACCCCACAGGGACACACACACACACCACAAAGAGACACACACAACACAGATACACACACACTACAGACCCCCACACAGGGGCACACACATACACACCCTATAGGGGCACATGCACTTACCCCACAGGGACACACACACCACAAAGAGACACACACACACCACACAGACCCCCCCACAGGGACACACACACATACACACCCTATAGGGACACATGCACTCACCCCTCAGGGACACACACCACAAAGGGACACACACAACACAGAGACACACACACCCCACACAGACATCCCCCCACAGGGACACACACACACATACACACCCTATAGGGACACATGCACTCACCCCACAGGGACACACACACACACCACAAAGAGACACACACAACACAGATACACACACACACCACAGACCCCCACACAGGGGCACACACACATACACACCCTATAGGGGCACATGCACTTACCCCACAGGGACACACACACCACAAAGAGACACACACAACAGAGACACACACCACACAGACCCTATCCCACAGGGACACACACATACACACCCCAGGGACACACACACCACACAGACAGACACAGATGTGCACAAATCACCTCACACAACTCGCCTCATACGTGTGCTATCTTTATTTTCCAAACATAAACATCTGATTAAAAACAGCCAATGTGCAACACATGTGCCATATAGGGAATTAAGGCAGATGTCAGTCACATGAGCTGTCTATTATGTGTATGTGTGAGGTCACATATACTACCCGGCCAGGGGGAGGGTTTACTGTTGGCTGGAGATTTATTAGGCTGCCTATAGCATTCAATCACAGCTCAGCTTCTATTTTCCTACAGGTCATTAATATGACATATTCAAATTCTATTTTGTTATAGCTAACAGCAGTTATTTATTAAGCCGGGCGTAGCCGGGTACTACAGCTAGTATATATATAAAATAGAAAAATAGAATCAGCACAATCTTGTTATACTTAGCCGGTGCAAAGTCCTGTGTAACGGTGCTCAGCCGTCAAATCCAGAAAATCCAAAGAACCAAGCAGCACTCCTTCAGATAGTGAAGTGGACACTTTATTTCACCTCATGTGATGCGACGTTTCGGAGTAATGACTCCTTTCTTAAGCATGGTGCATACACATCCTAAGGAGCTTTATATACATTCAAAGCTCAATTATTAACAGGGGCGGGCTGGCCCAGGTGGCAGGGGGGCAGGTGCCCCTGGGCTGGTGGTATAGTCCACATTTCGGGCCGCCCCCTACAGAAACGGGCCGCGGGAGTCGGGAGTCGGCCCCCCCCGGTCCTCAAGTCAGGCTGACAGCACCCCCCCCCCCCGGTCCTCAAGTCAGGCTGACAGCACCCCCCCCCCCCGGTCCTCAAGTCAGGCTGACAGCCCTACCCGGTCCTCAAGTCAGGCTGACAGCACCCCCCTCCCCCTCCCCGCTCCTCAAGTCGGGGCGGCAATGGAAATCTGCCACCCGGGTATAGAGGCTCCAGCCAGCCCCTGATTATTAATTATACAAATTCCATAAAAAAAGTATTACTATATATATATACATAATGACTCATTAAGTGCTGTATAGTATCATCATTATAAAGTGCTTACATAGTGCTACCTGACTGTCCAAACACTCAATTCCCAGTCAGTTACAGTGCAAAAGTGCATAACAATCAATTATTGAAACTTTACAATCAGCTGCGTAGTTTAAAAATATCATAGGTGGTTTCCTATCGCCTACCCCCACTATCAGCCTCATGCAGCTCATTCCCGGTGTCTGCCGAGTTCCTAGTGCGCACGCGCACATCATACCGCATCATATGACGCTACAGAGCTACTGCGCATGCGCGCACTCACCGGCGCCATTTTCCTTACTGGAAACCGGTGATTCATGCCCATAGTCCTCATTAATAGCCCAAGACTATTATAAATAGGGCAAAACAATTACTATAGGACCTTACCATACAGACAAGGATCTTACCTGAAGGGCTGCTAGTTCACCCCTAAGGGGAACTAGCAATCCCTCATGAGCGCCAATACAAGGGAGCGAGATAGTCAGTCCAACTCCCCTGCTTGACAGCCCATACACAGGTAACAAGATCCCAATCATCAACATCCACTCTGGTCCTATATAATCACTACACAGGCATTATTAATGTGCATTATATTTATTTATTAAGGTATACATAGATATAGTGTCTGCTTCTGATGGCGATTTTTCAGGGTCGACTTCTGGTCCACCACCTATGAAAAAAAAATATATAAAAATATATTTAAATATCTGAAATTGTCAAAAAACTTTTTTCAGATTAAAAATGGTTATTTAAACATATAAAAAATGTATTTCATGTACACCATATGTACAGGATAGTTTGGATGAAAAAAGTACTTTACTTAGGAGCTCATTATACTGGTCATGTGAATTTACCTATATCAGAGTATGGATTTTAAAATCAACGTTCAAGCCCTCTGGTCTTAAAGTTTTGAGCTTGAAAATCCATTCTAGTTCCTTTCTTTTTAGCATGGCCACTCTATCTCCTCCTCGCCTTTTAGGTGGTACATGGTCTATTATCCTGAACCGAATGTCAGTGTCCCTGTGACCTTTGGCCAAACAATGTTTAGGGAACGGGAGACCCACTTGTTTCTCCCTTATGGAAAATTTTGTGCTGAGTAAGTCTAGTTTTAAAACTACAAGTGATCTCACCAATATACCAAAGGCCACAGGGACACTTTAGCATATATATCACAAATTCTGAGTCACATGTAAGAAAATGATCAATTGTATACATTATATTGGCGCGTGGGTCCATAAAAACCTTGCCCTTCAACATTGCTGTGCAATTAATGCATGAAAGGCAAGGAAAACAACCTTTCCTCACAGAACTTGTTAAAGAAATTTGTTTACTTTTCTTAAAGGATCCAACAACAGATTTTATTAGTTGGTCTTTAAGATTTTTGTTCTGTCTGCACGAGAAGAGGGGGGGGCTCTTAAATTCTTCTATATCCGGTAAGCCATTGGTTAATGTACTCCAATGTCTCTGAATGATTTTTGAAATGGAAGCGCTCTCCTCACAGTATGTCGAGACAAAAGGTATACGCTGTATTTTATCTCTTTTCACTTGTTTCAACAAATCTTGACGATCATAATTATTGACAGCATCTCTATGTTTTAACAGCAATCTCCTAGGGCAGTGATGGCAAACCTATGGCACGCGTGCCAGGGAGGGCACGCAGAGCCGTCTCCGCTGGCACGCGGCCTCGCCTCACTGCCGGCATTATGGCGCCGGCAGTGCAAAGCTGTGTCAGAGCGGAGGGAGAAGACATCTTCTCCCCCTGCGTCTCCAACAACTCTCTGCTAGCTCCGCCCAGCCGACGTCACGTGACCACGGTCATGTGACGCGCTCGGAGTCCTGTGACGGCTGGACAGAAGACGCGATGAGAGGAGCAGCGATGGAGGCGGGAAAACTAGGTATGATTTTTTTTTTTATTTTAAGCTATAACGCGGGGGCATATAGAGGAATGTAAACGGGGGATATATGGAGGAATGTAAACGGGGGGCATATGGAGGAATGTAAACAGGGGGCATATATGAGAATGTAAATGGGGGGCATATGGAGGAATGTAAACGGGGGGCATATGGAGGAATGTAAATGGGGGGCATATGGAGGAATGTAAACGGGGGGCATATGGAGGAATGTAAACGGGGGGCATATGGAGGAATGTAAACGGGGGGCATATGGAGGAATGTAAACGGGGGCATATGGAGGAATGTAAACAGGGGGCATATGGAGGAATGTAAACAGGGGGCATATGGAGGCAATGTAAACAGGGGGCATATGGAGGCAATGTAAACAGGGGGCATATGGAGGCAATGTAAACAGGGGGCATATGGAGGCAATGTAAACAGGAGGGGGCATATGGTGACGTTATTAACTGGAGGGGGCATATGGTGACGTTATTAACTGGAGGGGGCATATGGTGACGTTATTAACTGGAGGGGGCATATGGTGACGTTATTAACTGGAGGGGGCATATGGTGACGTTATTAACTGGAGGGGGCATATGAAGGCGTTATTAACTGGAGGGGGCATATGGTGACGTTATTAACTGGAGGGGGCATATGAAGGCGTTATTAACTGGAGGGGGCATATGGTGACGTTATTAACTGGAGGGGGCATATGGTGACGTTATTAACTGGAGGGGGCATATGGTAACGTTATTAACTGAAGGGGGCATATGAAGGCGTTATTAACTGGAGGGGGCATATGGTGACGTTATTAACTGGAGGGGGCATATGGTGGCGTTATTACCTGGAGGGGGCATATGATGGCGTTATTAACTGGAGGGGGCATATGGTGACGTTATTAACTGGAGGGGGCATATGGTGGCGTTATTACTGGAGGGGGCATATGGTGGCGTTATTTACTGGAGGGGGCATATGGTGGCGTTATTTACTGGTGGGGGCATATGATGGCGTTATTAACTGGAGGGGGCATATGATGGCATTATTAACTGGAGGGGGCATATGATGGCGTTATTAACTGGAGGGGGCATATGGTGACGTTATTAACTGGAGGGGGCATATGGTGGCGTTATTAACTGGAGGGGGCATATGGTGGCGTTATTTACTGGAGGGGGCATATGATGGCATTATTGCAAGGAGGGGGCATTTACTACAAAGAGGGGAGGCATGAGGGTGCCTTTACTACAATGAAGGGCATTTATTACAAGGATGAGGCATGAGAGGGCATTTTCTACAATGAGGCAGAAGCATGATGGGGCATTTATTACAAGGAGGGGGCTTGAGAGGGTATTTACTACAAGAAGGGGGCATGAAAGAGGCTTTACTACAAAGAGAAGACATGATGGGACAATACTGCAAGGAGTGGACATGATGCAGCATTTCTGCAAGGAGGGGGCATAATGGGGCATTACTACAAAAAGGGGGTGTGATGGGGCATGACGGGGTATTTACTCCAAGGATGGAGCATTACTGCAGTGAGTGGACATGCTGCAGCATTTGTGCAAGGAGTGGACATGATGGGGCATCGCTACGAGCAGTGGACATGATGGGACATTGCTACAAGTGGACAAGGATGGGGCATTACTTCAAGGGGAAAAGGATGGGGCATTACTACAAGATGGGGGCAGGTTGGGGATATTACTGCCAGAAGAGGGTCAGGATAGTGACATAACTGCAAGGGTAGGGTCTGGATAGAGCAAATAACTACACGGAGAGAGTAAGGATGGAGACATTACTACAAGGAGAGGGTCAGGATGGAGCACATAACTACAAGAGAGGGTCAGGATGGAGCACATAAACTACAAGAGGGTCAGGATGGAGCATAAACTACAAGGAGAGGCTCAGGATGGAGCAGATAACTACAAGGAGAGGATCAGGATGGAGCAGATAACTACAAGGAGAGGATCAGGATGGAGCAGATAACTAAAGGAGACTACAGAGGAGCAGACGGGAGTCTTTAAGATTTTTGTTCTGTCTGCACGAGAAGAGGGGGGGGCTCTTAAATTCTTCTATATCCGGTAAGCCATTGGTTAATGTACTCCAATGTCTCTGAATGATTTTTGAAATGGAAGCGCTCTCCTCACAGTATGTCGAGACAAAAGGTATACGCTGTATTTTATCTCTTTTCACTTGTTTCAACAAATCTTGACGATCATAATTATTGACAGCATCTCTATGTTTTAACAGCAATCTCCTAGGGCAGTGATGGCAAACCTATGGCACGCGTGCCAGGGAGGGCACGCAGAGCCGTCTCCGCTGGCACGCGGCCTCGCCTCACTGCCGGCATTATGGCGCCGGCAGTGCAAAGCTGTGTCAGAGCGGAGGGAGAAGACTTCTTCTCCCCCTGCGTCTCCAACAACTCTCTGCTAGCTCCGCCCAGCCGACGTCACGTGACCACGGTCATGTGACGCGCTCGAAGTCCTGTGACGGCTGGACAGAAGACGCGATGAGAGGAGCAGCGATGGAGGCGGGAAAACTAGGTATGATTTTTTTTTTTATTTTAAGCTATAACACGGGGGCATATAGAGGAATGTAAACGGGGGACATATGGAGGAATGTAAACGGGGGGCATATGGAGGAATGTAAACAGGGGGCATATAGAGGAATGTAAATGGGGGGCATATGGAGGAATGTAAACGGGGGGCATATGGAGGAATGTAAAGGGGGCATATGGAGGAATGTAAACGGGGGGCATATGGAGGAATGTAAACGGGGGGCATATGGAGGAATGTAAACGGGGGGCATATGGAGGAATGTAAACGGGGGCATATGGAGGAATGTAAACAGGGGGCATATGGAGGAATGTAAACAGGGGGCATATGGAGGCAATGTAAACAGGGGCATATGGAGGCAATGTAAACAGGGGGCATATGGAGGCAATGTAAACAGGGGGCATATGGTGAGATGTAAACAGGAGGGGGCATATGGTGACGTTATTAACTGGAGGGGGCATATGGTGACGTTATTAACTGGAGGGGGCATATGGTGACGTTATTAACTGGAGGGGGCATATGGTGACGTTATTAACTGGAGGGGGCATATGGTGACGTTATTAACTGGAGGGGGCATATGAAGGCGTTATTAACTGGAGGGGGCATATGGTGACGTTATTAACTGGAGGGGGCATATGGTGACGTTATTAACTGGAGGGGGCATATGGTAACGTTATTAACTGAAGGGGGCATATGAAGGCGTTATTAACTGGAGGGGGCATATGGTGACGTTATTAACTGGAGGGGGCATATGGTGCGTTATTAACTGGAGGGGGCATATGATGGCGTTATTAACTGGAGGGGGCATATGATGCGTTATTAACTGGAGGGGGCATATGGTGGCGTTATTTACTGGAGGGGGCATATGGTGGCGTTATATTTTTACTGGAGGGGGCATATGATGGCATTATTAACTGGAGGGGGCATATGATGGCATTATTAACTGGAGGGGGCATATGTGGCGTTATTAACTGGAGGGGGCATATTGCGTTATTACTGGAGGGGCATATGGTGGCGTATTTACTGGAGGGGGCATATGGTGGCGTTATATTTACTGGAGGGGGCATATGATGGCATTATTGCAAGGAGGGGGCATTTACTACAAAGAGGGGAGGCATGAGGGTGCCTTTACTACAATGAAGGGCATTTATTACAAGGATGAGGCATGAGAGGGCATTTTCTACAATGAGGCAGAAGCATGATGGGGCATTTATTACAAGGAGTGGGCTTGAGAGGGTATTTACTACAAGAAGGGGGCATGAAAGAGGCTTTACTACAAAGAGAAGACATGATGGGACAATACTGCAAGGAGTGGACATGATGCAGCATTTCTGCAAGAGGGGGCATAATGGGGCATTACTACAGAAAGGGGGTGTGATGGGGCATGACGGGGTATTTACTCCAAGGATGGAGCATTACTGCAGTGAGTGGACATGCTGCAGCATTTGTGCAAGGAGTGGGCATGATGGGGCATCACTACAAGCAGTGGACATGATGGGACATTGCTACAAGTGGACAAGGATGGGGCATTACTTCAAGGGGAAAAGGATGGGGCATTACTACAAGATGGGGGCAGGTTGGGGATATTACTGCCAGAAGAGGGTCAGGATAGTGACATAACTGCAAGGGTAGGGTCAGGATAGAGCAAATAACTACACGGAGAGAGTAAGGATGGAGACATTACTACAAGGAGAGGGTCAGGATGGAGCACATAACTACAAGGAGAGGGTCAGGATGGAGCACATAACTACAAGAGAGGGTCAGGATGGAGCACTAAACTACACGAGAGGGTCAGGATGGAGCAGATAACTACAAGAGAGGCTCAGGATGGAGCAGATAACTACAAGGAGAGGATCAGGATGGAGCAGATAACTACAAGGAGAGGATCAGGATGGAGCAGATAACTACAAGGAGAGGGTCAGGATGGAGCACATAACTACAAGGAGAGGCTCAGGATGGAGCACATAACTACAAGGAGAGGCTCAGGATGAAGCACATAACTACAAGGAGAGGGTCAGGATGGAGCACATAACTACAAGAGAGGGTCAGGATGGAGCACATAACTACAAGGAGAGGATCAGGGTGGAGCACATAACTACAAGGAGAGGGTCAGGATGGAGCACATAACTACAAGAGAGGGTCAGGATGGAGCACATAACAACAAGGAGAGGATCAGGATGGAGCACATAACTACAAGGAGAGGGTCAGGATGGAGCACATAACTACAAGGAAAGGATCAGGATGGAGCACATAACTACAAGGAGAGGGTCAGGATGGAGCAAATAACTACAAGGAGAGGGTCAGGATAGAGACATTGGCACAAGATAGGGACCAGGATTTCAGTGTGGAATCTGCTTGTGTTCCATGCTAAAATCTATCCATCTCCTATCTATCTAATATTCTTCCATTTTTTTATCCATACAGATCAATCCACCTGCTGTGTCTGGAAAGGGCAGTGGGAGCAGCTCAGCTTCAATGTGAAGTTCACATGAGCTGGATGACCACTGCTGAAGAGAAGAGAAGACTGCAAAGGTAAGTTTAAAATCAATTCATTTTTTGAATAATAGAACTTACCAGGGTGTCAGGACTTTAAGCACTGTACAGGGAAGAGAGTTGGCTGTTGCTGGCTCTCCCCCTGTGCAGCTCTTGTGATGGCCAATGCTGTCATTTATTTTAAATTGCTGTATTGGCACTTCACTATAAAAAATTTGGCTTTGGGTTGCAGATTGGGCACTTGGTCTCGTAATGGTTCGCCATCACTGTCCTAGGGTAACCCCTTTGTAAAAATGTCTTTGTCATTTGGTCTAGAGTGATATTCAAACTACTTTCTTCACTTCCAATCCGTTTTGCCCTTTCTACTTGACTGAATGGGATAGAATCAACCATCTTTTGTGGGTGATAGCTTGAGAATAGCAATAGATTATTTTTATCTGTAGGCTTAACAAACATTTTTGTGGTGAGTTTACCCTCCACCCTCTCAATCAGTACATCCAAGAATTGTAACTGAGAGACTGAGTGCACCATGGTGAACTTTATAGACCGGTTTATACCATTCAAAAAATCAAAAACGTAAAGAGTGATTCTTCAGAACCAGTCCAAATGAGGAAGATGTCGTCGATGTATCTACACCACCCCTTCACACAGTTGAAGTGGTGAGACACAGCGATGACATCCTCCTCAAGGACCCCCATGGTGATATTTGCATACGAAGGGGCCATATTGGCCCCCATCGCAGTACCCCTTTTCTGTTCAAAAAACGAATCTCTAGATCTATTTTTAACTGAAACCAGTTAACATGTGACCCTGGGGGAAAATTTAAACCCTTATTTAACACACTTGTCTGTTCAGATGTTAATACCTTTTTAGATATGCTAAATATTAGATTGTCTCCTTCTGTCTCGACACCCTGTGCTGAGTCGCTCCCTGTTTATTGTTTGTCTTTTCCCTTTCTTTTTTGTCGATGTTGTCGCCGACCCCATCTCCTTGTCCTTCTTTCCTCGGTTTTACACCATTTGGACCTGTTGGGGGAAAACATTAAAATTGTCATATTGATTCATAGAGTCATTAATCATATTAGATCTACAACAGATGTGACCTTTTTTCCACCAATTGCTATTACCTCGCTGCCAGTTATAAACATTTCCTTGTAATTAGTCCTCTTGATCTCATGCCCATTACTTTCGTTTTGTTTCTTCCAGTTCTAATTGTAATTTAGAAACATGGGCAGCAATATTCTCTGTACATGCTTTCCAATCAGCTTCTGATAAGGTGCCTTTAAGTTTTATTTCAGTCTCTGATATTATTTCCTTAATCTTTATTTGTTCTTGTTGTAAAAATTCCATAGTGGCAGAGGTTAAAAGGAAATATGAAGCTGATCTGAAGAGGTGAACAACAATTGAGTTGCACTTAATCACTTTAAAGGAGTATTATAAAGCCAAAATCATTCCTAGAGGTCTAAGATCAAACGTGAGACCAAATGTTATGATGAGCTCGATTGATTTTTGTGCAAAGTTCTGTCGCATGTCCAATAAGTATGCATTTGACATTATCACATAGGCGCCTAGTAACCTGATGTGTACCATAGTTACCAGCGATCTCGCTGCTCCACATCGCTGGTGAGTGTGTCTGTGTGACAGCTCACCAGCGATGTGAGCGATATTGTTAGCGATCGCGCGTGCACGTGATCGCTAGCAATATCGCTAGCGATATTGAACCGTGTGACGGCCGCCTAATGTTAATGTGTGATTGCTGAGGATGTGGTACAGAAGTGAAGTTTTTCCAATAGTGGGTGGTGGAACTATGGAAAGTTTGCTGGGTGGAGGCGGAGCTAGGGTGGAGTCCCTTCCTGGCATACATGGTATATATATAGTCCAAATCCTGGTATATATGAACCCCATCCTGGTATATCAAACACGAATACAAAAGAAGTACATAGATTCAGTATATCACATCACCATGTAATTTCTTGCAACCTAATAAAAGATGTAATCATTTTTCTGGTATATTCCAGGCCATAGTGCATGTAACACTGTTTTTTATGTGACAGTACAAGCTTGAGAAATCAGAACTACAAAGCCGTTTTCTAAACCTCTCTGTGTGGCATCGTGGCTCATTAGCACGGAACATTTTCATGGGGGAAGTAGAAGTGGAGCTTGCAACTTGGGACTGGAGCCAAACTCAACCGGTATGGCATAACCTTCAGCCAAGGGTTAGTATGAACTTATCAACATAAAAAAAATAAAAATATTACAAAAGTATTGCCAGATGTGCGTCATAAAATTAATTCATATGATTCATACAGCACATCATAACCAGTTGATGGAACATTTTCAATTGCAGATTTCTCAAGTTTCACTCACTGCATTTGTCTGTCTGCTGGTATCTTTCAATTTAAAAGAAAGGCCTCATTCAGATGCAGGAAATTTCTTTATAGTAGAAGTCTGCAAAAAATTACATTACGTGGTTTTTCATATTATTATTAAATTCAAGGTATGCTTTAATATTTGAATCTACAACTTGCTAGTTTTGTTGTAGAACTGACACAAATCTTTTAACAGATTTTGCATACGGTAAGAATCTATTGCAAATCTGTACCGTATGCCGTGGAACCAAAATCTGCAGCATGCCATCAAATCCAAAGCTAAAATATCTGTGTAATTGCAACTGTGAATTGAGTCTTTCCGTTTCATATGGGTAGTACAGTATTTTGCTTCAATTATTGGTCATGTTTTGGCTGAATAAAGCCTTGTCATTGTGACAGGTTAATACTGTATTTCCCCGGAAATAAGACATCCCCTAAAATAAGACCTAGTGGGGGTTTTGTCAGGCTGCTAAATATAAGCCCTCCTCCGAAAATAAGACGTAGCAAAATTGTATTATTTATTAAGCATGCCCGACTCACAGAAGATCAGGGCATGCAGCTGTGTCTGTGTGTATGTATTATTGTACCGTAGCCCACCAGCCTGCCCGCCGCACTTGTCCCAGTGACCGCATTTACAGTATAATGGCGCTGCTGTTGACTCTCTTCCTTTGCTGCGTAGATATGTGAATAAGTCAGACAATCAGAGACATGACATGCGGGCCTCTGGCGAAGCTGCACCTCAGCAGCATAACGTGTTGGGCCTGGGTGCCCCATGGGCTATGCTGGCATTCAAAAACTTGGCTGTCTACGGCATCTCCGATTGACCTAGGACCCACGGTCTGTGGTGACCAGGGCCGGCTCCAGGTTTCTGTGGGCCCCGGGCGAAAAGGTCTCAGTGGGCCCCCTTTAAGTACATATCGCGGACTATATATATATATATATATATTGCCGCACACTTACCGCAAGCCCCATAGACAATGCATGGGGCTTGCCGCAAACGTGCAGCAAGTGCAGCCGCTAGACGGAAAATGCGGCAGATGCAGGTTTTTTTTACCGCAACTGCCACATTTAAAAAAAAACTCCTATGTGAAGGCAGCCTTACCGGAGCAGTGACTGCCGAATCCAGCAAGAGCTGTTTCTGACAGTGAGTATATTACATATTGTTAGGAGCGGGCTAAAATGCGTTTGCGTTCCCTTGCGCCTTTTAAAAATACCCTTCAAATGCAAAATGTTGCATTTTTGTGCGTCTGAGGATTCTTGGTATATACACAAGCATCCTGAAGCACACAAATAATGCAAGCAGCTCAATGGAGCCGCACTGCCATATGGTGGCACCGCAGCCAAGCGGAGTGTCTGGCCGTCCGGATCTCTCTTTCTCCTCACCTTTCTTCTCGCTGCTCCGGTCTCCTCCGGTCGCTCTGCATATATCAGCACAGTGATGACAACATCGTGCCCCTCCATGCTGAGCTGCAGAATGCAGACAGCGGCAGAAGAGACTATGGAGAAGAATGCTGCTGGCAAAGGTGGCTGGGACTATAGGAGCGGAATCCGCGGGGGGCTACCACTGGTACACATACTTCGTACACACGCGGCTCTGCTCCGTACACTTCGTACACACGCGGCTCTGCTACGCACACCTCATACACACGCGGCTCTGCTCCGTACACTTCGTACACACGCGGCTCTGCTCCGTACACCTCGTACACACGCGGCTCTGCTCCGTACACCTCGTACACACTCGACTCTGCTCCGTACACTTCGTACACACGCGGCTCTGCTCCGTACACCTCGTACACACTCGACTCTGCTCCGTACACTTCGTACACACGCGGCTCTGCTACGCACACCTCATACACACGCGGCTCTGCTCCGTACACCTCGTACGCACGCGGCTCTGCTCCGTACACCTCATACACACGCGGCTCTGCTCCGTACACTTCGTACACACGCGGCTCTGCTACGCACACCTCATACACACGCGGCTCTGCTCCGTACACCTCGTACGCACGCGGCTCTGCTCCGTACACCTCGTACACACACGGCTCTGCTCCGTACACCTCGTACACACACGGCTCTGCTTCGTACACACACGGCTCTGCTCCGTACACCTCGTACACACACGGCTCTGCTCCGTACACCTCGTACACACTCGGCTCTTCTCCGTACACCTCGTACACACACGGCTCTGCTCCGTACACCTCGTACACACACGGCTCTTCTCCGTACACCTCGTACACACACGGCTCTGCTCCGTACACCTCGTACACACACGGCTCTGCTCCGTACACCTCGTACACACACGGCTCTGCTCCGTACACCTCGTACACACAAGGCTCTGCTCCGTACACCTCGTACACACACGGCTCTGCTCCGTACACCTCGTACACACACGGCTCAGCTCCGTACACCTCGTACACACACGGCTCTGCTCCGTACACCTCGTACACACACGGCTCTGCTCCATACACCTAGTACACACACGGCTCTGCTCTGTACACCTCGTACACACACGGCTCTGCTCCGTACACCTCGTACACACACGGCTCTTCTCCGTACACCTCGTACACACAGGGCTCTGCTCCGTACACCTCGTACACACACGGCTCTGCTCCGTACACCTCATACACACACGGCTCTGCTCCGTACACCTCGTACACACGGCTCTGCTCCATACACCTAGTACACACTCGCCTCTGCTACATTCACACTGTAAATCCCTCCTGACCCCACACATAACCTTCACCTAATTGCCATACACCTAGTACACACTCACCTCTGCTACATTCACACTGTAAATGCCTCCTGACCACACACAAACTTCACCTTATTTGAGCATCATTGATGGCCAGCACAGTCCTGGATACACTGAGGAGCTGATCATGAGACCCCTGACTCCTCCCCTCCATGTGACATCATCGCAGGTCCTGTAAGCACAGAGTGTGTGCAGCTCTGTCGCTCCCGTGGAGGGGGGAGGAGGGAGACCTCCGGTGCTGCAGCCTGCAGGAGCCTGAAAATGACCCCCCAGCTGCCCCCTGGATATGGCTCTGGCTGTGGGGGCAGTGCTCAGGGGCCCCTGAGGCTAGGGTCACACTTGCATTGTGACCCTAGCCTTATGCAAGTATTGTATGTTGCAACGCTGCTATGCGCTGGAGGCAGCCCATAGAAACCCGACGTTTACCGTGACAACCATTTGGTTGTCAATGTAAACTGCGGGTTTCTATGGGCTCAGTTACTGGCAGCGCATAGCGTTAAACGCTCTGCGCTGCAGCAGACAATACTTGCGTCAGGCTAGGGTCACAACACAAGTGTGACCCTAGCCCTCAGGGGCCCAGTGGGCCCCCTCCAAGCCGTCGGGCCCCGGCACTTGCCCGGGTACGCCGGGTGCTGACGCCGGCCCTGGTGGTGACTATCGACTGGCTTAGGTACTATCAAATTTTATTGGTGACAAACCCTCCTCTACATGTGGCACATTTAGGGGCAAGGATCATTTGTATCATCTGTCTAGGTGCACCTGCACCACACATTGTATGCAGAGCTATCCTTCTGTGATATCTGTATTGGGGTCATATATCTCTTTATAATATATATATATATATATATACTAGCTGTACTACCCGGCTACGCCCGGGTTAATAAATAACTGATGTTAGCTATAATAAAGTAGAATTTGAATATGTCATATTAATGACCTGTAGGAAAATAGAAGCTGAGCTGTGATTGGTTGCTATAGGCAGCCTAATAAATCTCCAGCCAACAGTAATCCCTCCCCCAAGCCGGGCAGCATATGTTACCTCACACATACACATAAAAGACAGCTCATGTGACTGACATCTGCCCTAATTCCCTATATGGCACATGTGTTGCACATTGGCTGTTTTTAATCAAATGTTTATGGTAGGAAATTAAAGATAGCTCACGTATGAGGCGAGTTGTGTGAGGTGATTTGTGCACATCTGTGTCTGTCTGTGTGGTGTGTGTGTCCCTGGGGTGTGTGTATGTGTGTGTCCCTGTGGGGTGAGTGCATGTGTCCCTATAGGGTGTGTATGTGTGTGTGTCCCTGTGGGGGGGTCTGTGTGGTGTGTGTGTATTTGTGTTGTGTGTGTCTCTTTGTGGTGTGTGTGTGTGTCCCTGTGGGGTGAGTGCATGTGTCCCTATAAGGTGGCTATGTGTGTGTGTCCTTGTGGGGGGGTGTCTGTGTGGGGTGTGTGTGTCTCTGTGTTGTGTGTCTCTTTGTGGTGTGTGTGTGTGTGTGTGTGTGTGTCCTTGTGCGGTGAGTGCATGTGTCCCTATAGGGTGTGTATGTGTCCCTGTGGGGGGGGTCTGTGTGGTGTGTGTGTCTCTTTGTGGTGTGTGTGTCCCTGTGGGGTGAGTGCATGTGTCCCTATAAGGTGGCTATGTGTGTGTGTCCTTGTGGGGGGTCTGTGTGGTATGTGTGTCTGTGTTGTGTGTGTCTCTTTGTGGTGTGTGTGTGTCCCTGTGGGGTGAGTGCATGTGTCGCTATAGGGTATGTGTGTGTGTGTCCATGGGGTGTGTTGTGTGTGTCTCTTTGTGGTGTGTGTGTGTTTGTTCGGGTGCGTGGTGAGTATCCAATGTTGGGGCTACATCTTAGCGACTATACACTTGCTGTTACTCTTTGTGTGCGTGTGGTGTGTATACATGTTCTCATGCGTGGTGAATATCCCATGTTGGGGCCCCACCTTAGTGACTATTTGCTGGTATATGCTGTTAGTTTTTGACGCTATCATTAAGCCCCTCTCATTCACAACTGTCAACTGGTAACTGTCACTTTTTCCCCATTATGTAGATAGGGGCAAAATTGTTTGGTGAACAGGAACGCGCAGGGTTAAAATTTCACCTCACAACATAGCCTATGACGCTCTCGGGGTCCAGACATGTGACTGTGCAAAACTTAGTGGCTGTAGTTGCGATGGTGTAGATGCCAATCCCGGATATACATAAATACATACACACATACATACACACACACATTCAGCTTTATATATAAGATCTCATTGGATACAAATATCCTGAGCTTGACCACCACCTGGCTGTGTTATTCATTTACAGTGTTGGCCAAAAGTATTGACACCCCTGCAATTCTGTCAGATAATACTCAGTTTCTTCCTGAAAATGATTGCAATCACAAATTCTTTGGTATTATCATCTTCATTTAATTTGTCTTAAAGGAAAAAAACACAAAAAGAATTGTCCTAAAGCCAAATTGGATATAATTCCACACCAAACATAAAAAAGGGGGTGGACAAAAGTATGGCACTGTTAGAAAAATCATGTGATGCTTCTCTAATTTGTGTAATTAAGAGCACCTGTAACTTACCTATGGCACCTAACAGGTGTTGGCAATAACTAAATCACACTTGCAGCCAGTTGACATGGATTAAAGTTGACTCATCCTCTGTCCTGTGTCCTTGTGCATACCACATTGAGCATGGAGAAAAGAAAGAAGACCAAAGAACTGTCTGAGGACTTGAGAAACCAAATTGCGAGGAAGCATGAGCAATCTCAAGGCTACAAGTCCATCTCCAAAGACCTGAATGTTCCTGTGTCTACCGTGCGCGGTGTCATCAAGAAGTTTAAAGCCCATGGCACTGTGGCTAACCTCCCTAGATGTGGACGGAAAAGAAAAATTGACGAGAGATTTCAACGCAAGATTGTGCGGATGCTGAATAAAGAACCTCGACTAACATCCAAACAAGTTCAAGCTGCCCTGCAGTCCGAGAGTGCAGCAGTGTCAACCTGTACTATCCATCGGCGTCTGAATCAAAAGGGACTGTATGGTAGGAGACCCAGGAAGACCCCACTTCTTACCCCGTGACATAAAAAAGCCAGGCTGGAGTTTGCCAAAACTTACCTGAGAAAGCCTAAAACATTTTGGAAGAATGTTCTCTGGTCAGATGAGACAAAAGTAGAGCTTTTTGGGCAAAGGTATCAACACTGAGTTTACAGGAGAAAAAAAGAGGCATTCAAAAAAAAGAACACGTCCCTACAGTCAAACATGGCGGAGATTCCCTGATGTTTTGGGGTTGCTTTGCTGCCTCTGGCACTGGACTGCTTGACCGTGTGCATGGCATTATGAAGTCTGAAGACTACCAACAAATTTTGCAGCATAATGTAGGGCCCAGTGTGAGAAAGCTGGGTCTCCCTCAGAGGTCATGAGTCTTCCAGGAGGACAATGACCCAAAACACACTTCAAAAAGCACTAGAAAATGGTTTGAGAGAAAGCACGGGAGACTTCTAAGGTGGCCAGCAATGAGTCCAGACCTGAATCCCATAGAACACCTGTGGAGAGATCTAAAAATGGCAGTTTGGAGAAGGCACCCTTCAAATATCAGGGACCTGGAGCAGTTTGCCAAAGAATGGTCTAAAATTCCAGCAGAGCATTGTAAGAAACTCATTGATGGTTACCGGAAGCGGTTGATCGCAGTTATTTTGGCTAAAGGTTGTGCAACCAAGTTTTAGGTGTCACGTAGCCCTTGGACTCGGCTGGTGTTCCTGCCTCGGCCGCTGGTAGGCGCCGGATTCCTTCGGCTGCTGGTGCTGGTGATAGGAGGGCCTTGTCCACATATGGACCTGCTCCTTCGACGTCTGCCTCTGTTGCTGAACGCCGCCGTGTTTCTCCTTTGGGTGATGTTGGTTGCAGAGGAGCGGGCCCTGCAGAGGTGTCTGATAGGCGCAGCCTTCGTTCTTCTGTCAGAAGTGGGGTGGTTGGTGCCAGTCGTGCATCACCATCTGGCCTGGTTCTAGGGGCGGTCCGGATGAGATCATCAGGCTATGAGCTCCAGCCTATGGGAGGTAACAGCGCCCTTCAAATACATTGGAGCTTGCCTTGCAGGCCGCCAGATGTGGTTTTGGTTCCCCAGTGATATAGCTTATGTTTAGTTTTGACTCTGACCTTTACATGGATTTTCCACTCTGCTACAGCCTAACGATTCTGTACTTTAGCTGCCCTCTCGGTTTTGACTCTGACTCCTGACTATGTTCTTCGGATCCTGATTTTTCCCTTCCTGGCGACCTTCCAGCTCTGCTGCTCATCATAGGCAGCTACCCCCTGGGCTCCCCTGTAATTCCAGTTCCCTGTATAGGGGTTAAGGGTCTCGGGGTTTCTCGGGGTGCTGAATTACCAGCAGCTCAGCCTCATAGTGGATGGTCGTCACGTTAAGCTGAGGTTGCCAATACTTTTGTCTGGCCTATTTTTGGAGTTTTGTGTGAAATGATCAATGTTTTGCTTTTTGCTTCATTTTCTTTTGTGTTTTTTCATTGAAGATAAATTAAGTGAAGATAATAATACCAAAGAATTTGTGATTGCAATCATTTTCAGGAAAGAAAACTCAGGGGCGGAACTACACTGGTGCAGCTGGTGCAGCTGCACCAGGGCCCCCACCGGCTGGGGGCCCCTTCAAGCCTGGAGGGGGGCCCCCAGCCGACCCTCGCAAGCCGCCGCCAGAGGAGAGGAGGGTCAGGTAGGGAAGCAGAGAGCTTCCTGCTTCCCCTGCCTGATCCCGCCCCTCCTCTCCTCTGCTCCTCCGGCTCCTAGAATACTTCCGCGCGGCTCTCAGGTAGGAGAGCATCGCGCCTGCGGCTCCCTGCGGCTCAGTGCGGCTCCCAGCGGCACCCTCCCCCCCTTTCCGGGCCGCGCCGACGGCCAGCGGAACCCCTCCCCCCCGGGCCGCGCCGACGGCCAGTAGCCCCGCCCCCCGGTCCTCTCCTGCACTAGGGCCCCCGGGGGTGACCGTCTGCCCTGAAGAAACTGAGTATTATCTGACAGAATTGCAGGGGTGTCAATACTTTTGGCCACAACTGTATGTATATGTTACAACATTATACACTATTGATGTATGTCAGTTTTGTATTGACCCACTGATCAGGGTCCCCACTGACCATTACTGTGCTCACTGAACACGTGTCTTTTATGAGAGCATCTGCACGTATGTGACGCATTAAATAATTACCAATTTTAGTCGCTCCTTGTTAGAAGCCTGTTCACACAACAACTCTGTATATGATTTTCACCATTTACCATTGTTATTTCTGTATAACATTTTGCCACCATGTCACCAGGAGGCCCCTATGTGTTTTTTAATGTTTTTAACTTTCCCTGCACTGTTCAATAAATAAAGCATTTGTTTGATAGACATCCAATTTGTTTGGTGTTGCTCCCTCCTTATGTGCCTCGTCTTTTCTCCATATTGCGGGCCTCTGATTGGCTGGTGGATGCTGAGCTCTGATTGGTCTGCGGCTCCTCGCACATCTACGCAGCAAAGGAAGAAAGTCATACTGCATGGGGATGATGGGGGAAACGGTATTGGGGGCTGCTAGGGGATGAAATGGATATTGGGGGGCTGCATGGGGTTCATGGGGATTGTGGAAAAATAAAACATCCCCTGAAAATAAGACCTAGCAGAGTATACGGAGGCTCAGTGGCTAATAGTCTGCTTTAGGGCAGAGTGCAGTGGTCAGGGGCAGAGTGCAGTGGTCAGGGGCAGAGTGGAGTGGTCAGGGGCCCAATGCAATTGCATCGGGAGCGCGGTGAAATGAATTGTGTGTATAGAGGCGGGTCAGTGGGTAGCAGAGTATACAGGGGGCTCTGAGGGTAGCAGATTATACAGGCAGCTCTGTGGGTAGCAGAGTATACAGGCGGCTCTGTAGATAGCAGAGTATAATGTGGCGGGAGGCTGGAGGGGTGAGGAGAGGTGGCGCTGGAGGGGTGAGGAGAGGTGAGGCAGGAGGGGTGAGGAGAGATGCGCCTGGAGGGGTGAGGAGAGAGGAGGCTGGAGCGGCGACATGAGTGTTCGGCACACCTCTGCTCCTCTAGGCTGCACACATCACGGCGGTCGTCTCCCGCCCGTGATGTGTGTTTTAGGCAGTGTATAGGCGGCCGTAAGCGTGGCGGGGCTGCCTGAGTCCCACTTCGCTTAGGGGCGGCATGTTGGTCCACTGTGGACAGGTGTAGCGCTGTGGTGACGTCACTTTGGCGATGACAAAGTGACGGAAGTGCTGGCTAAAATGACAGAAGTGAGCCTTCGGGTTTTATATATTAGATATAGCAGTACTATGGTATATGGCGGTACAGTATAGCAGATATATAGCAGCACTATAGTATATGGCAATATATTACAGTATATGTACAGGTGGACTATAGTATATGGGGGTATTTTATAGCACAAGTATAGCAGCGCTATGGTATATGGCGGTACATTACAGTACATGTATAGCAGCGCTATGGTATATGGTGGTACATTACATTACATGTATAGCAGCGCTATAGTATATGGCGATACATTACAGTACATGTATAGCAGCACTATAGTATGACAGTATATTACAGTATATATAGAGTTTTACTATAGTATATGGTGGAATTTTATAGCACATGTATAGCAGCACTATAGTATATGGCCATACTCTGCTCCCCCCCGCTCCTCCCTTCAAAAAATAAAAAAATCCCTAGTGAGGATACTCACGTGTCCGCCGGCTCGCTCCACCTTCGTCTTCTAGGTCCTACAGGGGTTTAGGACCCGTCGTTGCCTGGGAAACCGTTTAGCTGATTGGTCACACGACAGCTAACTGGCAGGGGGGCAGGATGGATTAGGGGGCAGGATGGTGACGTGGGGTGGAGTGGTGGCAGGATGGAGCGAGCGGGGCAGGATGGAGGCGGCGGGGCAGGATGGTAGCGGGGGGGCAGGATGGAGCCGGCGGGGTGGGCAGGATGGTGCTGGCGGGGCAGGATGGTGGCAGGGGGGCAGGATGAAGCGAGCAGGGCAGGATGGAGGGAGCAGGACAGGATGGTGGCGGGGGGCAGGATGGAGCGAGCGGGGCAGGATGGAGCTGGCGGGGGGGCAGGATGGAGGCGGCGGGGGGGCAGGATGCAGCCGGGGGGCAGGATGCAGCCGAGGGGGGGCAGGATGGAGGCAGCGGGGGGGCGCAGGATGGTAGCGGGGGCAGGATGCAGCCGAGGGGGGGGGCAGAATGGAGGCGGCGGGGGGCAGGATGAAGGCAATGTGGGGGGGGCAGGATGGAGTTGGTGTGGGGGGGGAGGATGGAGGTGGCGGGGGGCAGGATGCAGCCGAGGGGGGGGGCAGGATGGAGGCGGCGGGGGGGGCAGGATGGAGGGGCGGGGGGCAGGATGGAGGCGGCGGGGGGGGGCAGGATGGAGCCAGCGGGGGGGCAGGATGTTGATGGCGGAGGATGCAGGATGGAGTCGGCGTGGGGGCAGGATGGAGCCGGTGGGGGGTAGGATGGAGCTGGTGTGGGGGGGGGCAGGATGGAGTGGGCGGGGGGGGCAGGATGGAGCTGGTGTGGGGGGGGGGGGACAGGATGGAGGCGGCGGGGGGGGGCAGGATGGAGCCGGCGGGGGGGTCAGGATGGAGCCGGCGGGGGGGCAGGATGGTGCTGGCGGGAGGGCAGGATGGAGGCGGTGGGGAGGGCAGGATGGAGCTGGTGTGTGTGGGGAGGCAGGATGGAGCTGTGTGGGGGGGGCAGGATGGAGCCAGCGAGGGGGGCAGGATGGAGCCAGCGGGGGGGGCAGGATGGTGATGGCGGGGGGGCAGGATGGAGGCGGCGTGGGGGCAGGATGAGCCGGTGGGGGGCAGGATGGAGCTGGTGTGTGGGCGGGGGGGCAGGATGGAGTAGGCAGGGGGGCAGGATGGAGCTGGTGTGGGGGGGGCAGGATGCAGCCGGTGGAGGGGGCAGGATGCAGCTGAGGGGGGGTGGGGCAGGATGGAGGCGGTGGGGGGGCAGGATGGAGCCGGTGGGGGGTGCAGGATGGAGCGGGCGGGGGGCAGGATGGAGCCGGCGGGCGGGTAGGATGGAGCTGGTGTGGAGGGGGGCAGGATGGAGTGGGCGGGGGGGGCAGGATGGAGCTGGTGTGCGGGGGGGGGCAGGATGGAGCTGGTGTGGGGGGGCAGGATGGAGCTGGTGGGGGGGCAGGATGGTGCTGGTGGGAGGGCAGGATGGAGGCGGTGGGGAGGGCAGGATGGAGCTGGTGTGTGTGGGGGGGCAGGATGGAGCTGGCGGGGGGCAGGATGGAGCCAGCGAGGGGGGCAGGATGGAGCCAGCGGGGGGGCAGGATGGTGATGGTGGGGGGGCAGGATGGAGGCGGCGTGGGGGCAGGATGGAGCCGGTGGGGGGGCAGGATGGAGCTGGTGTGTGGGGGGGCAGGATGGAGCTGGTGTGGGGGGGGCAGGATGCTGCCGGTGGAGGGGCAGGATGCAGCCGAGGGGGGGGGAGGGCAGGATGGAGCCAGTGGGGGGGGGCAGGATGGAGCGAGCGGGGGGTGCAGGATGGAGTGGGCGGAGGGTGCAGGATGGAGCTGGTATGTGTGGGGGGCAGGATGGAGCTGGTGGGGGGGCAGGATGCAGCTGGGGGGGCAGGATGCAGCCGAGGGGGGGCAGGATGGAGCCGGCGGGAGGGCAGGATGGAAGCGGTGGGGCCGGATGCAGGTGGGGGGGCAGGATGCAGCCGAGGGGGGGTGGGGCATGATGGAGGCGGGGGGGGGGCAGGATGGAGGCGGGGGCAGGATGGTGCTGGGGGGGCAGGATGAAGGCGGCGGGGGGGCAGGATGGAGCTGGTGTGTGTGGGGGAGCAGGATGGAGCGGGCGGGGGTAGGATGGAGCGGGGGCAGGATGGAGGTGGCGTGGAAGGGACAGGATGGAGCCGTGGGTGGGCAGGATGGAGCTGGTGTGGGGGAAGGGCAGGATTGAGCCGGGGGGGAGGTTAGGATGGAGCTGGCGGGGGCAGGATGGAGCAGGTGTGGGGGGGGGCAGGATGGAGCCGGCGGGGGGCCAGGATGGAGCTGGTGTGGGGGGGGTCAGGATGGAGGCGGTGGGGGGGTAGGATGGTGCGGGCGGGGGGTGCAGGATGGAGCCGGTGGGGGGGCAGGATGGAGTTGCGGGGAAGGGCAGGATGGAGTGGGGGGAGGGCTATGGAGGGGAGAGGGGGGGGCAGGTTGGAACAGTGGATGGGCAGGATGGAGCTGGTGTGGGGGGGGGGCAGGATGGAGCCGGGGGGAGGGTTAGGATGGAGCCGGCGGGGGTAGGATGGAGTGGGCGGGGGGGCAGGATGGAGCAGGTGTGGGGGGGGCAGGATGGAGCTGGTGTGGGGGGGGTCAGGATGGAGGCGGTGGGGGGGTAGGATGGTGCGGGCGGGGGGTGCAGGATGGAGCCGGTGGGGGGGCAGGATGGAGCTGCGGGGAAGGGCAGGATGGAGTGGGGGGAGGGCTATGGAGGGGAGAGGGGGGGGCAGGTTGGAGCCGGTGGGGGGTAGGGGCAGGATGGTGGTGGCAGGGGGAGGGGCAGGATGGATGAGAGGATACACAGGCGTGTGCCGGCTTGCAGGACCTGTTGGTGCCAGGGAAACCAATCAGGTGATCCCAGGCAACCACAGGTCCTCAAGGCATGGAGCTAGAGGAGGTAGATGGAGGGCGCCGGCGGACGGGTGAGTATCCTCTATGAGTTTGTTTTTTTTTATTAGAAGCAAAGCAGGGGGGGCCACAGGACCCGTGGGGGGGCAGGACGACCCGTGGGGGGGCAGGACAACCCGCGAAGGGCGTGAGGGGGCAGGAGCAGCTGCGGGGGGAGGCGCAGGGGCCCGGAGCAGTGGCGGGGGGGGGGCAGGACGACCTGCGGGGGGGCCCGCAGGAGCCGTGGGGGAGCAGAAACAGCGGCGGGGGGCCCGCAGGAGCCGCGGGGGAGGCAGGAGCCGCCGCGGGGGGGGGCCGCAGGAGCGGGCGAAACTTCCGATAGTGGAACGTTCTTCCGCCGTTTCCTGTAGCCGGGCGTCGCCCGGCTAGCCCGCAGCGGTGACGTCACCACCATGGTCCGGAGGCCATCATGGAAGTAACGTTTGGGTTTTCCGGAAGTGGCCTTAGCGCTTGTATATATATAAGATACACACACACATATACAGTATACACAACACAGTATACACACACACACATATACAGTATACAGACACACACACACACAGTATATACACATCATATACAGTAACAAAACAGTATACACACACATACAGTATACACACATATACAGTATATACAACAATACAGTATACACACACACAGATAACACACACTATAGTATATACAACATATTCAGTATACAACACACTACAGTATACACACACATCACAGTATACACACATATCAGTATACACACATACAGTATACACACACATAACAGTATACACGACAGTAACCACTACAGTATACACACACATATACAGTATACACACACACATATACAGTATACACACACACATATACAGTATACAAAACATATACAGTATACACACATACTGTATACACACACATACTGTATACTCACACACATATGTACAGTATACTCACATATACAGTATACTCACACACACACAGTATACACACACACATATACAGTATACACACACACATACAGTATACACAAACATACAGTATACACACATATACAGTATACACACACATACAGTATACACAGATACAGTATACTCATACACATATATACAGTATACACACATATACAGTATACTCACACAAACATACAGTATACACAAACATACAGTATACTCCACAAACATACAGTTACACACACATACAGAATACACACATATATAGTATATACACACAATATAGAGTATACACACACACATACAATATACACACACAGTAGACACACACATATCCAGTAGACACACACATAAAGTATACACACACATACAGTATACACACATATACAGTATACACACATGTAGAGTATACACAAACATACAGTATACACACACACATACAGTATACACACACAAATATACAGTATACACACACACAGTATACAGACAAACACATATATACAGTATACACACACATATAGAGTAAAGACAAACATACAGTATAGAGACATATACAGTATACAGACACACATACAGTATACAGACACACATACAGTATACAGACACACATATACAGTATACACACATACAGTATACACACACATATATACAGTATACACACACATACAGTATACACACACACATATACAGTACACACATATACAGTATACACACACATACAGAATACACACATATAGTATATACACACACACACAGTATACACAGACACATAGAGTATACACACACATATTCAGTCTACACATATATTTAGTATACACACAGACAGTATACACATACAGTATACACACACACATATAGAGTATACACATATATACAGTATACACACATATACAGTATACACAAACATACAGTATACACACATATACAGTATACACACACATACAGTATACATACAGACATACAGTTATACACACAATATATACAGTATACACATATATAGAGTATACACACACACATATACAGTATACACACACATACAGTTTACACACACATACAGTATACACACACATACAGTATACACATATCTACAGTATACACACACACATATACAGTTTACACACACACATATACAGTATATATATACACATACAGTATACATACAGACATACAGTATACACACACATATATACAGTATACACATATATAGAGTATACACACACATGTACAGTATACACACACATAAAGTTTACACACACATACAGTATACACACACATACAGTATACACACACATACAGTATACACATATCTACAGTATACACACACACATATACAGTTTACACACACACATATACAGTATATACACACACATATACAGTATACACACACATACAGTACACACACACATACAGTATACACACATACAGTATACACACACACATATACAGTATACACACACATATACAGTATACACACACATACAGTATACACATATATACAGTATACACACACACATATACAGTATACACACAGACATATACAGTATACACACACATACAGTTTACACATACAGTATACACACACACATACAGTATACACAGACACATCTAATTATATAATTGCCGTAGCGACTTCCGTCGGAGCGGCGCTGCTTCCGGTGGCTTGGTTAGCGAGTCAGGTTTCATCTAGTGGACTCTGTCGTGGCCGCGTAGCGGCCACGGCGACTCCGAAGCATGCCCGCAAAGGGGCATGCGAGTCGTTGCAGCCTAGCGAAGCAATGCCCGCGAAGCGGGCATTGCGAGTCGCTACACCGCTAACCAAACCACCGAAGCCGAAGCCCATACTACTGTAGTGTACACCGCTATAGTATACTACAGTCCCATGCCCATAAGCGCCATGGAACTGTAGTATACCATCGCGCTGTACACTACAGCCATCGCGCTGTACACCGTCGCAGAACTCCCACTACCCTAAGCCCATACTACTGTAGTGTACACCGCTATAGTATACTACAGTCCCATGCCCATAAGCGCCATGGGACTGTAGTATACCATCGCGCTGTACACTACAGCCCCCTGCCGCTCTAAGCCACATACGCGCTGTACACAAGCCCCGACCCGCCGCACCTATGTATGCCCCTACCCCGTAAGCCGCACCTATACCCCTACCCCGTAAGCCCCCTATGCCCCTACCCCGTAAGCCGCACCTATGCCCCTACCCCGTAAGCCGCACCTATGCCCCGACCCGCCGCACCTATGCCCCTACCCGTAAGCCGCACCTATGCCCCTACACCCTAAGCCGCCCTAACCCTGCCCCCTGCCGCCGCACCCTACACACTAAGCCCCGACCCGCCGCACCTATGCCCCTACCCCCTAAGCCCCGCAGCCTCCTAAGCTCCCGCCGCACCTAAACCCCTACCCCCTAAGTCCGCCGCACCCTACACCCTAAGCCGCCCTAACCCCTAACCCACTACCCCGCCGCCGAAGCCCCTACCCCCTGCCGCCCTAACCCACTACCCCGCCGCAGCCACTACCCTCTGCCGCAAGCCCCTACCCCCTAACCCGCACCTAACCCCCTACCCCCGATTCCGCACACCTAAACCCCTGCCCCCTAAGCCCCACCGCCGAAGCCCCTACCCCCTAACCCACTACCCCGCCGCCGAAGCCCCTACCCCCTGCCGCCCTAACCCACTACCCCGCCGCAGCCACTACCCTCTGCCGCAAGCCCCTACCCCCTAACCCGCACCTAACCCCCTACCCCCGATTCCGCACCTAAACCCTACCCCCCCCTGCCCCCTAAGCCCCGCCGCCGAAGCCCCTACCCCCTGCCGCCCTAACCCACTACCCCGCCGCAGCCCCTACCCCCTGCCGCCCTAACCCCTAACCCACTACCCCGCCGCCGAAGCCCCTACCCCCTGCCGCCCTAATACACTACCCTCTGCCGCAAGCCCCTACCCCCTAAGCCGCACCTAACCCCTACCCCCGATTCCGCACCTAAACCCCTACCCCCCCCTGCCCCCTAAGTCCCGCCGCACCTAACCCCCTATCCTCTAAGCCCCCCCCGCCTCCTAAGCTCACACCACTAACACCTAAATCCCTACACCCGAAGCCCCCGCCGTCCCCTAACCTAACGTCCCCTAACCTAACGTCCCCGTCGATCACTTACATGCCTTCAAGTCATCTGATCGTCCGTCCGGCCAGGCGTCCTCTTCCTCCAGCCCCGGGGTCTTCTCTCTTCTTTCCGCCATCTCCGCCTCTTCGTCCGGCCCCGGGGATCTTCTGTCTTCTTTTCGCAAACTTCCACCTCCGACGTCCTCTTCCTTGTCATTAAGATAGAATGGACGAAAAATCCCCCATTCTACCTCAATGAGATCTGAGGCCCTCTTCTGATTGGTCGCTGTATACTGCCCTCAGCCAATCAGAAGAGCCCCTCATTTTTTTATTATTTTTAAATTATTTTTTAATTATTTTTTTTATTATTTAATTTATTTATTTTTTTAAGTCACACTGAGACGCAGTTCTCATTCAGGTCCGCATTTTTTTTTTTTTTTTATTATTATTTTTATTTAATTATTTATTATTTTTTATTTATTTTTTTATTATTTTTTAATTATTTTTAAATTATTTTTTTTATTATTTAATTTATTTATTTTTTTAACTGAGAGTGAGACACAGTTCTCATTCAGGTCCGCCTTTTTTTTCCCCATTGACATACATTACCGGTGTGCCGGCGATTTTATGGCCGGCCACCTGGTTCTATTTTTGCCTAATCGGACACACGCTAAGATCTATGGCATCAGCCCGATTTCGATGAACCGCCAACAATCGAGCTGACTGCATAAGATGATTAGCGTGTGTCGCGATTAGGGCGACAAATAAACAGGTGCGGCCATAAAATCACGGACACGATATGAATGGAAAAAAGGACTGAGAATGTGTCTCACTCTCACTTAAAAAAATTAATAAATTTAATAATAAAAAAAATAATTTAAAAATAATTAAAAAAAATAAAAAAATAAATAAAAAATAATAAATAATTAAATAAAAATAATAATAAAAAAAAAAAAATGCGGACCTGAATGAGAACTTTGTCTCAGTCTGACTTAAAAAAATAAATAAATTAAATAATAAAAAAAATATTTAAAAAATAATAAAAAAAATAAATAATAAAAATAATAAATAATTCAATAAAAATAATAATAAAAAATATAAATATATGCTAATTATATCAGCCCTTCCAGCGGACCTGAATGAGAACTGGGTCTCACCTAAATAATAAATTTAATAATTAAAAAATAATAAAAAATAATTAAAAAATAATAAAAAAATTAAATAAAAAATAATAAATAATTCAATAAAAATAATAATAAAAAAATAAATATATGCTATTATATCAGCCTTCACGACTGAATGAGAATTAGTCTCGCTAAATAATAAATTTAATAATAAAAAAAATAATTAAAAATATAAAAAAATTATAAAAATAAATAAAAAATAATAAATAATTCATAAAAATAATAATAAAATATAAATATATGCTAATTAATCTAGCCTTCCAGCGACTGAATGAGAACTGGGTCTCAGCTAAAAAATAAATTAATAATAAAAAAAAAATAAAAAAATTAAAAATAATTAAAAAAAATAAATAAAAAATAATAATAATTCAATAAAATAATATTAAAAAAAATAATTAATGCTAATTATATCAGCCTTCAGCGGACTGAATGAAATGGGTCTCAGCTAAATAATAAATTTAATAATAAAAAAAATAATTAAAAATATAATAAAATAATAAAAAAATAAATAAATATATAATAATTCAATAAAAATATAATAAAAAAATAAATATATGCTAATTATATCACTTCAGCGGGCTGAATGAAATGGTCTCATCCTAATAATAAATTTATAATAAAAATAATTAAAAAATAATTAAAAATAAATAAATAATAATAATTAATAAACAATATATTAAAAAAAAATTCTAATAATAATGTATTATGTATAATATAATGCTATTAATGCTAATAATTATGCTATTAATGCTAATAATATGTTATTAATGCTTATTAATGCTAATAATGCTATTATTAATGCTATATGCTAATAATAATGTATTAATGCTATTAATAATGTTATTAATGCTATTATTAATGCTAATAATGCTATTATAATGCTATTAATGCTAATAATAATGCTATTAATGCTATTAATAATGTTATTAATGCTATTATTAATGCTAATAATGCTATTATTAATGCTATTTATGCTAATAATGCTATTAATGCTATTATATGCTATTAATGCTATTAATGCTAATTTTATCTATTAATGGTATTATTAATGCTATTAATGCTAATAATAATGCTATTAATGCTATTAATGCTAATAATAATGCTATTAATGCTATTAATTATGTTATTAATGCTATTATTAATGCTAATAATGCTATTATTAATGCTAGTAATGCTAATAATAATGCTATTAATGCTATTAATAATGCTATTATAATGTATTAATGCTAATATTTATCCTATTAATGCTATTAATGCTATTAATAATGCTATTCATGCTAATAAATTGCTATTAATGCTCTTTAATGCTAATACTAATGCTATTAATGCTATTTTTTATGCTATTAATTCTATTATTTATGCTATTAATGCTATTAATAATGCTATTAATATGCTATTAATCCATATTAATGCTATTAATAATGCTATTCATGCTATTAATAATATATTAATGCTATTAATGCTCATAATAATGCTTTAATGCTATTAATAATGTTTTTAATGCTATTATTAATGCTATAATGCTATTATTAATATAATATTAATGCTATATAATATAATGCTATTAATTTGTATTATGCTATTAATGCTATTAATGCTATTATTAATGCTATTAATGCTAATATAATGCTATTAATGCTATTAATAATGCTATTAATGCTATTAATTATGCTATTAATGTTTATGAATATTTATCATTAATGCTATTAATATGCTATTAATGCTAATAATAATGCTATTAATCTATTAATAATGTTATTAATGCTATTATAATGAATAATCTATATTAATGCATTATGCTAATAATAATGCTATTAATGCTATTAATAATGCTATTAATGCTATTAATTAATATTTATATTAATGATTATAATGCTATAATGCTAATAATAATCTATTAATGCTATTAATAATCATATAATGCTATTAATAATGTATTTGCTATATAATGCTAATATGCTATATTAATGCTATAATAATGCTATTAATGCTATAATATGCTATTAATGCTATTATATGCTATTAATGCTATTAATCTAATATATCTATTAATGCATTAATGCTATTAATAATGCTATTATCAAATAATAGTATTAATGCTATTATTATGCTAATATGCTATTTTTATGCTATTAATCTATTATTTATGCTATTAATGCTATTAATATGCTTATAATGCTATTAATCTATTAATGCTTTATAATGCTTTATGTATTAATAATTTAATGCTATATTATAATGCATAATTAAATATTATTAATGCTATTATTAATGCTATTAATGCTAATATAATGCTATTAATGCAAATTAATGCTATTATGCTATAATAATATAATGCTATTAATTATGTATTAATGCTATTATAATGCTATAATGCTATTATAATGCTATTAATGCTATAATAATGCTATTAATGCTATTAATTATGCTATTAATGCTATTAATGTATATTTATCTATTAATGCTATTAATTTGCTATTAATGCTATATATGCTATTAATGCTATAATAATGCTTATTAATGCTATATTAATGCTAATAATGCTATTATTAATGCTATTAATGCTATTAATAATGCTATTAATTGCTATTAATAATGCTATTAATGCTTATTATTAATGCTAATAATGCTTTTATTAATGCTATTAATGCTAATAATAATGCTAATTAATGCTATTAATAATGCTATTAATGCTATTAATTAATGTATTAATGCTATTAATGCTAATAGCTATTATATCTATTAATGTATTATATAATGCTATTAATGCTAATTAATAATGCTATTAATGCTATTAATAATGTTATTAATGCTATTATTAATGCTAATTAATGCTATTATTAATGCTATTAATGCTAATAATAATGCTTTAATGCTATAATAATGCTATTTAATGCTATTAATATTATCTATTAATGTGTATTATGCATTTACATTAATGCTATATATAATGCTATTAATGCTAATAATAATCTATAATGCTATTAATAATGTAATAAGCATATTAATGCTATAATGCTATATAATGCTATTAATGCTATTAATAATGCTTATTAATGCTATTAAATGCTAATGCATTAATGCTATTATAATGCTAGATATTACTATTAATGCTATTATTAATGCTATTAAATGCTAATAAAATGCTATTAATGCTAATATAATGCTATTAATGCTATTAATAATGTTATTAATGCTATTATTAATGCTAATAATGCTATTATTAATGCTATTAATGCTATAATAATTCTATTAATGCTATTAATAATGCTATTAATGCTATTATTATGCTATTTAATGCTATTAATGCTAATATTTATTCCTATATGCTATTAATGCTATTATTAATGCTAATCATAATAATAATGCTAATAAATAGCATATAATGCTATTAATGCTAATACTATTATGCATTATTATTAATGCTATTAATGCTAATATTATGCTATTAATGCATTATTAATGCTATATCATATAATGCTATTAATGCTAATTAATAATGCTAATTAATGCTAATTAATTAATGCTATATATATGCTATTAAATGCTAATATTAATGCTATATAATGCTATATTAATGCTATTAAATAAATGCTATTAATGCTATATAATAATGCTATTAATGCTTATAATGCTAATGCTAATGCTATAATGCTATTTTATGTATTAATGCTATAATAATGCTATTATGTATTATAATGCTATATAATGCTATAATCTATTAATGCTATTAAAATGCTATTTATGCTATTAATGCTATTATTAATGCTATTAATGCTAATAATAATGCTATTAATGCTATTAATAATGTTATTAATGCTATTATTAATGCTAAATCAATGATAATTATTAATGCTATAATGCTAATATAATGCTATTAATGCTATTAATAATGCTATTAATGCTAATATTATATGCTATATGCTATAATAATGCTATTATAATGCTATTAATATTAATTGCTATTAATGCTATAATGCTATTATATGCTATAATTAATGCTATTAAATGCTATATATTGCTATATAATGCTATTAATGCTAATATTAATGCTATTAATGCTATTAATTAATGCTATTAATGCTAATAATAATGCTATTAATGCTATTAATAATGTTATTAATGCTATTATTAATGCTATATAATGCTTTATTAATGCTATTATATGCTAATAATAATGCTAATTAATAATGCTATTAATGCTATAATGCTAATATAATCTATTAATGCTATTAATCTTAATATTATTATGCTAATAATTAATATGCTATTAATCTAATTATGTATTAATGCTATAATTATATTGCTATTATTAATGCTATTAATGCATTAATATAAATGCTAATTAATGCTATTATATTATTAATGCTATATATATAATGCATATGCATAATATATGCTATTATAATGCTATTAATGCTATTGCTATTTATGCTAATAATAATGCTATTAATGCTATTAATAATGCTATTAATGCTAATTTTTTATGCTATTAATGCTATTAATGCTAATATTTATCCTATTAATGGTATTATTAATGCTATTAATGCTAATAATAATGCTATTAATGCTATTAATAATGTTATTAATGATATTATTAATGCTAATAATGCTATTATTAATGCTATTAATGCTAATAATAATGTTATTAATGCTATTAATAATGCTATTAATGCTATTAATAATGCTATTAATGCTATTAATGCTAATATTTATCCTATTAATGGTATTATTAATGCTATTAATAATGCTATTAATGCTAATATTTATCCTATTAATGCTATTAATGCTATTAATAATGCTATTAATGCTATTAATTATGCTATTATTGCTATTAATGCTAATTTTTATCCTATTCATGGTATTATTAATGCTATTAATGCTAATAATAATGCTATTAATGCTATTAATGCTAATAATAATGCTATTAATGCTATTAATAATTTTATTAATGCTATTATTAATGCTAATAATGCTATTATTAATGCTATTAATGCCAATAATAATGCTATTAATAATGCTATTAATGCTATTAATGCTAATATGTGTCCTATTAATGCTATTACTGCTAATAATAATGCTATTAATGCTATTAATAATGCTATTAATGCTATTAATTATGCTATTAATGCTATCAATGCTAATATTTATCCTATTAATGGCATTATTAATGCTATTAATGCTAATAATAATGCTATTAATGCTATTAATAATGTTATTAATGCTATTATTAATGCTATTAATGCTATTATTAATGCTATTAATGCTAATAATAATGCTATTAATGCTATTAATAATGCTATTAATGCTATTAATTGTGCTATTAATGCTAATATTTATCCTATTAATGCTATTAATATTGCTATTAATGCTAATAATAATGCTATTAATGCTATTAATAATGTTATTAATGCTATTATTAATGCTAATAATGCTATTATTAATGCTATTAATGCTAATAATAATGCTATTAATGCTATTAATAATGTTATTAATCCTGTTATTAATGCTAATAATGCTATTATTAATGCTATTAATGCTAATAATAATACTATTAATGCTATTAATAATGTTATTAATGCTATTATTAATGCTAATAATGTTATTATTAATGCTATTAATGCTAATAATAATGCTATTAATGCTATATAATAATGTTATTAATGCTATTATTAATGCTAATAATGCTATTATTGATGCTATTAATGCTAATAATAATGCTATTAATGCTATTAATAAATGTTATTAATGCTATTATTAATGCTAATAATGCTATTAATAATGCTATTAATGCTAATAATAATGCTATTAATGCTATTAATACTGTTGTTAATGCTCATAATACTGCTAATAATGCTATTAATACTGCTATTACTGCTAATAATAATGCTATGGCTCATATTATTGCTATTGATGATGCGATTATTATTTAAAAATGTTTAAAAAAACAATAAACATATTTTAGATACCCGATGCATTTGCATCAGGCTAACAGCTATAACTACTATAATCAAATTAATGCACGTTCTAGAATCCCGATGCATTTGCATCGGGCTCACAGCTAGTATACAGTATACACATATATACAGTATACACACACACATATACAGTATACACACACATATACAGTATACACACACATATACAGTATACAAACACATACAGTATACACACACATACAGTATACACATATACAGTATACACACACACATATACAGTATACACACACACATATACAGTATACACACACATACAGTACACACACACATACAGTATATACACATATACAGTATGCACACACATACAGTATACACACACACACATACAGTATACACAGACACATATACAGTATACACACACACATATACAGTATACACACATATACAGTATACACACACACACATAGAGTAGAAACACACAGATATACAGTATACACACACACACATATACAGTATATACACACACATATACAGTATACACACACATACAGTATACAGACACATACAGTATACACACACGTACAGTATACAGACACATACAGTATACACACACATACAGTATACACACACATATACAGTATACACACACATACAGTTTACACACACATACAGTTTACACACACACATACAGTATACACACACATACAGTATACACATATATACAGTATACACACACACATACAGTATACACACACACATATACAGTATATATACCACACACATACAGTATATACACACATACAGTATACACACACATATATACAGTATACACACACATATAGAGTATACACACACATACAGTTTACACACACACATACAGTATACACACACACACACACATATACAGTATACACATATATACAATATACACACACACACATATACAGTATACACACACACACATACAGTATATACACACACACATACAGTATACACACAGACAGTATACACACACATATACAGTATACACACACACATACAGTATACACACACACATATACAGTATACACATATATATAGTATACACACGTATACAGTATACACACACATATACAGTATAGACACACACACATATACAGTATACACACACACACATACAGTATACACACACATACAGTATACACACACACATATAATCTCACTCTTCAGTGCAGGAGACTGTGTATGAAGAAGCTGCAGATCTCCTCTCTATCTCTGTGTGATCAGAGCTGTCTCCTCAGCTCTGCAGCATTTCCGGTCCCCTGAAGACTACATCTCCCATCATGCATCGCCGTTCCTCCCTTGTGACGCCATGATCCTGGAAGCAGTGAGGAATCTAAGTGGGAGGTGGCATCTAGCCTATTATTGTGTGATTGGGGTGGTCCCCTTGGGCTTGTTCCGGCCACCCCTGGGCTCAGCAGACACCTTAATGGATGCGGCTGGGGCCGGGTGTGTGGTGCGGAAACGCCCCTTAGTTACCCGACCGCGGCCTTGGTTACCAAGCTCTTCGGGGAGCGTGGAGGGGAGACCGGGGAGCGTGGAGGGGAGACCGGGGAGCGTGGAGCGTGGAGGGGAGACCGGGGGAGCGTGGAGGGGAGACCGGGGAGCGTGGAGCGTGGAGGGGAGACCGGGGGAGCGTGGAGGGGAGACCGGGGAGCGTGGAGCGTGGAGGGGAGACTGGGGAGCGTGGAGCGTGGAGCGGGAGGGAGACCGGGGAGCGTGGAGCGTGGAGGGAGATGACCCTAACGCACTTCCGTAAGTTTGGCAGCCACATCCACGACGACGGAAGTAGCGCCAAAAATGACGGAAGTGCGCTACGGCAATTATATATTAGATATCCCGTAGTACAAAGATAAAAATATGGTAGACATGGTACAAGTCTACGCTTTTCAGGCTTCAACAGACCTTACTCATGACATATGTAATGAGTAAGGGCTGTTGACCTGAAATGAGTACACTTGTACCATGTCTACCATATTTTTCATCTTTGTGCTATATGAATAAATAAACGCTTTATACTGAAATACCTCTGAAGCGGATGCTGAAATTTATTCAACTTGTTTTATTGATTTTTTCAGGACTAGTGTTAGTTTTAAATGACTCCATTCATTTTACATAAAATGCTTTGGAAAATGGAAGACAAATTTCAAATGCAGTTACAGTAAAGTGCAAACAAAACTGGACTTCTGACATCATGTTCTTTGTTTTATTTTGTGGTACAGTGTCAAAGGGCTGGGGTACTCGACTCTCCAGGGGTTAACAGCTCAGGGGATGTCACTGTGGCCATCCCTGTAGGTCGTGGCCACAACCAATCGTTGTAAAAAGGAGTATTTACAGGGGATAAAGTTTGTTGTGACGCCAACTGGAGTTCTAGCCTGTAGGTGGCCAGGGGATGCTGTGAGGAACCCCAAAGGGATGATGGTGAGGCAGCCAGAGAGTAAGCCCTCTCCAGTTAGGGCTAGAATCCCTTGGTGGGTGTAGAAGAGTGGATGGATGGATGGATGGTGCAGGAAAGCAAGATGAAGAGGTTCAGGGTAGCTGATGCTGTAGCTCTGCAGGAGGATGTAAGGAGGTGCAGGAAGGATCAAACAACACACAGAGTTCTTGTGATTCTTACTAGAGATGAGCGGTGTTCAATTCGAATTGTTCGCCAATTTCAAATTCGAGCTGTTTTGGGCAGTGTTCGAGTCATTTGACGAATGCGAACAATTTGCTTCAAATTCAGCAGTTCGAGGTTATGTTCGATAACGCTTCGTTCACAAAGCTTAACTAGATTTTCACATAATACTGTTATTCAATGTTAATATACAGTTTTAGTGTATAGTGGGCGGGGGATAGGCAAAGTGCATTTTTTGCACACAAGCAAGGGCATGTGTCCTTGCCCTATAAGACCCAGCCATTTTCCCCATTGCCACTATTTCCTCACTGCTGCAGCTCTGTGTTTGACGGCACCGCTGCTGCTGTGTGCGCTACACAGTGTTACAGTGTCAGTTAGTCAGCCAGATAGAGAGCGAATTTCAAGTTAGATAGAGAGATAGGTTTAGGGAGTAGGGACCAGTTGTAATATCAGCCCTTTTGATGGCTATGTTCATAGAAGTAGGGACAAGTTGTAATATCAGCCCTTTTGAGGGCTAGTTCAGAGAAGTAGGGACAAGTTGTAATATCAGCCCTTTTGAGGGCTAGGTTAGAGCAGTTCTTAGCACTTTTTTGCCAGGGAGGTCTGTGCCAGTTCTGTGCAAGTGTGTCACATCGCCATTGGACTCGGTGGCTGGTGTTCCTGCCTCGGCCGCTGGGAGGAGCCGGATTCCTTCGGCTGGTGGCGCCGGTGATAGGGGGCCTTGTCCTCATATGGAACTGCTCCCGCGACGTCTGCCTCTGTCGCTGAGCGCCGCTGTGTTTCCCCTCTGGGTGGTGTTGGTCGCAGAGGAGCGGGCCCTGCAGAGGTGTCCGTTAGGCGCAGCCTGCGTTCTTCTGTCAGAGGTGGCGTGGGTGGAGCCAGTCGTGCATCTCCATCTGGCCTGGATCTAGGGGCGGTCCGGTTGAGGTCATCAGGCTGTGAGCTCCAGCCTATGGGAGGTAACCGCGCCCTTCAAATACATTGGAGCCTGTCTTGCAGGCCGCCAGATATAGTTTTGGTTCCCCAGTGATATAGTGTATGTTTAGTTTTGTCTCTGACCTTGCCTGGATTCTGACTCTGCCTCTGCCTATTGATTTTGTACCTCAGCTGCCCTCTTGGTTTTGCCCTTGACCTTTGCCTGGATTTTTGACTCTGCTACTGCCTGACGATTTTGTACCTTCGCTGCCCTCTCGTTTTGACTCGGATTTCTGACTTCGTTTTTCGGGTCTTGATTTTCCCCTGGCGACCTCCCCGGCTCTGTTGCTCATATAGGCAGCTACCCCTGGGCTCCGCTGTAATTCCAGATCCCTGTATAGGGGTTAAGGGTCTCGGGGTTTCTCGGGGGGCTGCCTACCAGCAGCTCGGCCTCACAGGGGATGGTCGTCACAAAGTGTTTTTCACAGTATCTGACCCAATCTAGCTCAGCCAATCCTTTTGGACTAGTAGTGTAGCACTGCTGTGAAGCAAGCTACACCACCTGTATTTAGTAGCCATTTTTGTACTTTTTTGGGCTAGTAGCAGTGTGTGGTAGTCAGCGGTGTAGCCTGTTGTGAATTTATTAAAGGTACCTTTACACATAGAGATATATTGCTTGCAATTCACTGGTTGCAGTGAAATCATGGACACATTGTTCCATTTTGTTGCCATGTACAAGTGGAACAATGTGTCCATGATTTCACTGCAACCAGTGAATTGCAAGCAATATATCTCTGTGTGTAAAGGTACCTTTAGAACTCCCTCTGGTGGTTGTTGCTGGTGATGCAGCTGACTTTAAGGTCTTCACAGCTGATGGTGATGATTGGCAATCTGGTTCTTGGAGCATATAATGGTTTGAAGTGGATCAATCCTCTCCAGTTGTCTTTGGTTCCTCGAGGTGTTCACATCTCTCTGGTTTCTACTGCTCTGTGGAATTCTTTACAAGCTAAGTGGATGGTTTTTTGATATTTTGTGGCACACTTTTGTGTGCTTAAGGTTCGCTTATGTTTTGTCTTATTCTGAGCTGTCGGTTTGCAATTTAGTCTGTATATTTGTTTATCTGCTCTTAGGTAGGAAGTTTTCTTCCTAGGAATTTTACCATTCACTATTATCTGTTATTTCTAGTTCTGCTGGCATTTGATTTACAGAAGTCTGCAGATATAGAGGGCGCTGAGGCTCAGTGACTCAGGGTAATTTTTGTTTTATCTGCTGTTTTTTTTATAGTGTTTCATACAGACCGCAATAGTATTCTATCCTGTCTTTCCTATATAGCTAGTTTGGCCTCTTTTGCTAAACCTTTTACTCTGCCTGTGTTTGTTTTTCTTTCTCTTGTTTCCCAGTTAATATCTGTGGGGGCTTGCTATTCTTTTGGGGTTCTGCTCTGAGGCAAGATAGCTTTTCCTACATCCATCTTTAGGAGCAGTTAGTTCTCTGGCTGTGCAGAGGTGTCTAGGTCTGGCTAGTTACATCCCACGGCTACTTCTAGTTGCGGTGCGTAGTCAAGGATTGCGGTCAGTACAGTTACCAACGACTTCTATGGAATCTGAATGTTACTCCTGAGTCATCAGTTCATAACAGTACAACTGGCCAAAAAGAGTTAAAATCAAGATACATGCATCTCAGAAGAAGGGAAGAGAAACGTTGAGGCTGTTGTTTCTTTTTTTTTCTTTCTTCCCTCTTTTTCTTTGGGTGACTGTGGAGTCTTGTGCAAGTATGAGTGTCCAGGAACTAGCTTCTCGTTTAGACCAGCTCGCTGCAAGGGTACAGGGAATTTCTGAGTGTATAGTTCAGACTCCAGTTTTGGAACCAAAAATTCCTTCTCCAGATTTGTTTTATGGTGATAGGTCCAAATTTTTGAGTTTCAAAAATAATTATAAACTGTTTTTTGCTCTGAGACCTCGGTCCTCTGGTCATTCAGTTCAGCAGGTTAAAATAGTTATCTCCCTGCTGCGGGGCAATCCGCAGGATTTGGCATTTTCTCTCACCTCTGGGGATCCGGTTTTATGTAATGTGTACTCCTTTTATCAGGCCTTGGGTTTAATTTATGATGAACCAGACTCTGTGGATCAAGCTGAGAAGACCCTGTTGGCCTTATCTCAGGGTCAGGAGGCGGCGGAATTGTATTGTCAGAAATTCAGGAAATGGTCTGTGACTGACTAAATGGAATGATGGTTCTTTGGCGGCGCTTTTCAGAAAGGCTCTTTCTGATGCTGTTAAGGATGTTATGGTGGGGTTTCCTACGCCTGCGGGTTTGAATGATTCTATGTCTCTGGCTATTAGATTGATCGGCGTCTGCGGGAGCGCCGAGCGGTTGCTCGGAATTGTCATCCTCAGAGCAGATTTCTGAGCCGATGGAGTGTGATAGGATTCTATCTCGCACTGACCGACAAGGACTTAGACGCCGTAATAAGTTGTGTTTTTACTGTGGTGATGCTTCTCATGTCATCTCTGTTTGTCCCAAGCAGGCACAGAGGATTGCTGGGTCCTTTACTGTCAGTACTTAACAACCTAAGTTCTTATTATCTGTGTCTCTAATTTGTTCCATGTTGTCATTTTCTGTTATGGCATTTGTGGATTCAGATGCCGCCTTAAAATTGATGGGTTTTGAGTTTGCTAGTCGTTGTGGCTTCCCTATACAGCCATTGTGGGACCCTATTCCTTTAAGGGGCATCGACGATACACCTCTTGCGCAGACCAAACCTCAGTTTTGGACGCAGTTGACAATGCGCATAGCACCAGCTCATCAGGAGAATTGTCGATTTTTGGTTTTGCATAACCTGCATGATGCGGTGGTGCTGGGTTTTCTGTGGTTACAGGTCCATAATCCTGTTTTGAATTGGAAGTCTATATCCGTAACTAGCTGGGGTTGTAAGGGGGTACATGATGACATTTCCTTGATGTCTATATCATCTCCTCCCCAGGAGATTCCAGAGTTTCTGTCTAATTTTCAGAATGTTTTTGCTGAGCCAAAGTCTACTTTTCTTCCGCCACATCGGGCGTGTGATTGTGCTATTGATTTGGTGCCAGGCTGTAAGTTTCCTAAGGGTCAACTTTTCAACTTCTCTGTGCGTGAACATGCTGCCATGCAGAATTATATTAAGGATTCTTTGGAGAAGGGCCATATTCGCCCTTCCTCTTCGCCGTTGGGGGGTGGAGTTCTTTTTGTTGCCAAGAAAGATGGTTCCCAGAGACTCTGTATTGATTATCTCCTCTTGAATAAGATCACAGTCAAGTTTCAGTACCCTCGCTTTGATTTCTGACTTGTTTTCTAGGGTTAAGGGGGCATGTTGGTTTACTTAAATTGACCTTAGGGGGGCCTATAATCTGGTTCGTATCAAGCACAGACACGAATGGAAAACGGTGTTTAATACGCCTGAAGGCCATTTTGAATACCTTGTGAAGCCTTTTGGGTTGGCTAATGCTCCTTCTGTTTTTCAGTCCTTTATAAATGACGTATTTAGGGAGTTGATTGACAAGTTCTTGATTTTATATTTGGATGATATCCTGATTTTTTTCTGACGATTGGGATTCTCATGTGGATCAGGTCAGGTCGGTCTTTCGGATTCTGCGTGACAATGCTTTGTAAGTCAAGGGGTCTAAGTGTTGCTTTGGTGTCCAGAAGGATTCTTTCTTGGGCTTCATTTTGTCTCCTTCTATTGAGATGGATCCAGTTAATGTCGAGCCCATTGGGATGGGGGTACTTGGTACCGGACCGGGTCTGCAGCTGGGGAATGTCACGGGGTCCTGGTCCGGACCGTGTCCCAGGCCCTGGCAATAATAAGGGGGGTATTTACAGGGGATAATGTCAGTTGTGACGCCACCCACTGTGTGTGGTCAGTATTGGGATCACCGCTGCTGCAGAACCTCCGGGGTGATGTTAGGCAGCTTAGATGGTACTGCTCTCTGTAGGTATAGGCGAGGTCCCCGGGGCAGTGGTTGTTATAGTCTATGGTTTATGTGGTAATAAGGGAAGATAGTGGAGAAGAGTTGAAGGAACACACACTCACGTTTCTGTAGTTTCCAAAGCTTTACTGCGATGTTGTTGCAGGTTATAGTCCACGGAGTCTGAACTGGGGCCGGGTTGCTCCCACCCTGTCCAGGTCCTCAGCATCCTCGTGCTGCGCTGTGTGTGTGTCCCTGCTGCTGCTTCTAGCTGAGCTGCTGGCACTGTCTCACTCTCTCTCTCTCGGCTGGTACCACTTGGCTAGGCAACTTGAGTTTTCTGTGTAGTGCTGACCCCGCCGTATTGCTTTGCTCTGGTACTGTGGTGGTCTAGAGACTCCACTACTCCTGGATTCACTGTGCTGTGTGTGTCAGTCACAGTGTCGGATCCGGTGTCCGCTCTGTGTGCTCCTCTGGGGCGAGTGGTGATGGCACTCAAGCTCCCAGATGTGTTCCTCTGTCTTTTAGTTCTCTCCTCAGACCCTGGCAAGGCCTGGAATCGAGCAGCAGATTGTGGAGAAGCCTAACGCAGCTCCTTTACACCACAATCTCCCTCTCTTCACAGTACTGCCTCGTACTGAACTTCCTAGGAACTAACTTCTTCTGACTGCCTGCTTCCTCCTGACCTGGAGTATATAAGAGAGCTGGTTGAGCTCCCCCTCCTAGCCCAGAGGTGCTAGTGTAAGTCAGTGTGTTGTAGGGAGGGAACCCGTGTGAAGTTACTGTGGCACATTAACCCCTGGGGTGCCACATTAAGGTTCAGGCTATTCATGATTGGGTTCAGCCCACGTCCGTGAAGTGTCTTCAGAAATTGTTGGGCTTTGCTAATTTTTATCGTCGGTTCATTGCCAATTTTTTCAGCGTGGTGAAGCCGTTGATCGATTTGACTAAGAAGGGTACTGATGTGGAGCATTGGTCTCCTGTGGCCATTTTTGCCTTTCAGGAGCTTAAAAGACAGTTTACCTCTGCTCCAGTGTTGCGTCAACCGGATCTTTCCCTTCCGTTTCAAGTGGAAATTGATGCTTCTGAGATTGGTGCACGGGTCGTCTTGTCTCAGAGTTATCCTGTTGGTTCCACGATGCACCCTTGTGCCTTTATTCCCGAAAATTTTCGCCGGCAGAATGCAATTATAATGTCGGCAATCGGGAGTTGCAGGCCATGAAGTTGGCATTTGAGGAGTGGCGTCATTGGCTGGAGGGGGCTCCACATCGTGTGGTTGTCTTGACTGATCACAAGAATCTGGTTTATCTTGAGTCTGCCAAGAGGATGACTCCTAGGCAGGTTCGGTGGTCCTTGCTTTTTGCTCGTTTTGATTTTGTGGTTTCCTATCTTCCTGGTTCTAAGAATGTTAAAGCCGATGCTCTCTCTCGCAGTTTTTTGCCTGATTCTCTTGAACCTTCGGAGCCGGTCTGCATTTTGAAGGAGGGGTTTGTTCTTTCCACTGTTTCCCCAATTTACGACTTGCTCTTCAGAAATTTCAGGTGGATAATCCTGAGCGCTGACCTGTGGGGAAATTCTTTGTTCCTGCCCTGTGGACTACTTGAGTGATTTCGGAGGTTCGTTGTTCTGTGTTGGCTGGTCATCCTGGCATCTTCAGTATCCGTGATTTGGTTAGCCGATCTTTTTGGTGGCCCTCTTTGTCCTGGGATGTGCGTTGCTTTGTGCAGGCCTATGGGACTTGTGCACAGGCCAAGCCTTGTTGTTCCCGTCCTAGTGGGTTGCTTTTGCCCTTACCTGTACCTGAGCCACCGTGGACGCATATTTCTACGCATTTTGTTTCGGATCCCTCCTGTTTCCCAGGAGATGACGGTTATCTGGGTTGTTTGTGACCAATTTTCTGAGATGGTTCATTTCGTTATTTTGTCTAAATTGCCTTCTTCTTCGGACTTGGTTCCGTTGTTTTTTCAGCATGTTGTTCATTTGCATGGTAATACGGAAAATATTGTGTCTGACAGGGGTGCCCAGTTTGTTTCTCTGTTTTGGAAATCTTTCTGTTCTAAGCTGGGTGTGGCTTTGTCTTTTTCTTATGCATTTCATCCGCAGTCTAATGGTCAGACAGAGAGGACTAATCAGATTTTGGAGACTTATTTGAGATGCTTTATGTCTGCGGATCAGGATGATTGGGTCGCCTTTTTGCCTTTGGCCGAGTTTGCGCTTAATAATCGGGTGAGTTCGGCTACATTGATTTCACCCTTCTTTTGTACTTTTGGTTTTCATCCTCGTTTTATTTCGGGGCAGGGTGCGCCTTCTGCCTGTCCTGGTGTGGATTCTGTGGTTGAGCGGTTGCAGCAGATTTGGGATTGTGCGGTTGCCAACTTTCATCATTCTCAGGAAGCTGCTCAGCGTTTTGCTAACCGTCATCGGTGTTTTGGTTCTCGGCTTCGTGTTGGTGATTTGGTTTGGTTGTCCTCCCCCATGTTCCTTTGAGGATTTCTTCTCCTAAATTTAAGCCTAGCTTCATTGGTCTGTACAGAGTTTCTGAAGTTATTAATCTTGCCTCCTTCCGGTTGGCGCTTCCGAACTCTTTTGCAATTCATGATGTTTTTCATAAGTCCAGTGATAATAGAGAAGGAATTAACAAATCCAATGGCAGCACACCACCACAAAAAGTATCTATGAAAATCAATAAAGTTTTAATTAGGGCAAAACAACTTACATCTAAAAACAATTAAAAAACAATGTCGGACCACAGTCCACAAGGAAAAAGAGGCTCCCAGAAATAATGAAATTACATCACATATCTAGTCTTATACAATTACATAGATGAACTGCACATGAATAATAATTCAACAGCGTGTGTGATCATAAAATAATAGATCTCAGTGCATACACATAAATAAGAGATTGACCACAAGTACTATCCAATGATCTGCAAGGATCAAGAAAAAGTGCAAAGCTGTAAAATCATAGCAGACAGATATGAGTTTCCCTAAACACGGTGGAACAAACCACACGTGGCCGCAGATGTAAGATAATGAAGCCGAGGGCACACAGCTAAGTAAACAAGGAACACCATGCAGATAGGCACGGAGGGCTAAACTGTAGATAACAACCAGTATAATAAATCATGTCTCACCAGTAGCCCATAGGTCCTAGGTGCTGTGCGCCCGGTAATACAAAAATCTTCCAGCAACCGATATGGTGCCGGAGTAGTGCGGGGGAGTCCAGGGAAAGTAGTGTATGGGGAGCAGGGAGCTCGGATCCCACGCGTATCGCTGCTGTAAAAGCGGCTTCGTCAGGGAGGCGTGGCTATACATCCGGCGTTCCGCCCTTAAGTATACGCGCTAATCAAGCGGCTGTGCCGGCCGCATAGTGTGTAACCATGGTTCCCAGGGGGAAACCAGAAGTGACGTAGCGGGAGCTGTCAGTGCGATCTCAAGTAAATGAAAACAAGTTTCAATGTACAATAGTTAGCAGCAAAGTAGTTAGGGAAAGTCAAATGTGATATCTAATGGAAAAAAGAAATATGAAAGCTACATGATAAATGGATATAAGACGTGTATCTTAGTGTAGAAAATTATAATAGTGTCGAGATACTCAGACCACCACAAAGGGGATGTATGCGATTCAAAAAATGGCAAAAAATAGTTTGATACCCATTTAGTGGATCAAAATAACATGTAGTCAAATCATTTGGACCATGTCTTGGATCATCATTATAGACTTTATATGGGTCAAGCAAAAAACTTTCCTGGCATGAAGTTATGTATATTGCACCATTATAAGATAATTCATGTAAAGAAATTTAAAGTGCTAGAAAAAATTATTATCCCCCAAGGGGTGGGAGTGGCAAACCAAGAAACCCCACAGGTGCAGGTAACCACACCCCGGGTGGGGATTCAGACCACTCCCTAATACGGGGAAAAGAGCATATACCAACATGGGTGAAAAGGGTTTTAACCATGACCATTTAAAAATTACCTGAATATCATGGCGACAATCCTTTATGTGGCAAAAAATTATTGAATGTATAAAGCATCTATAAGGATACATTTATGTGTGCATATATTTATTCTTTATAGATGCTTGGTTACCTGCACCTGTGGGGTTTCTTGGTTTGCCACTCCCACCCCTTGGGGAATAATAATTTTTTCTAGCACTTTAAATTTCTTTACATGAATTATCTTATAATGGTGCAATATACATAACTTCATGCCTGGAAAGTTTTTTGCTTGACCCATATAAAGTCTATAATGATGATCCAAGACATGGTCCAAATGATTTGACTACATGTTATTTTGATCCACTAAATGGGTATCAAACTATTTTTTGCCATTTTTTGCCATTTTTTGGATCGCATACATCCCCTTTGTGGTGGTCTGACTAACTCGACACTATGAAAATTTTCTACACTAAGATACACATGTCTTATATCCATTTATCATGTAGCTTTCATATTTCTTTTTCCCATTAGATATCACATTTGACTTTCCCTAACTACTTTGCTGCTAACTATTGTACATTATGCAAATAGAGTCTGTGGAGCCTCGTTTAGGAGTCTCAAAACAGGACTAGCCAGATCTTCCTCTAGTGAAGGACCTAGCCATGATAACCACCATATGGAAGATCTGGCTAGTCCTGTGTTGAGACCCTAAACGAGGCTCCACAGACTCTATTTGCATATTCATATTTCCCAGGGGGCAATGTGCCTAGGAATTCACTGTGTTGAGCACTTTAGCCGGCTGCCCGCAGTGTTTTCTTGAACTGTCTCCCTGAGATCAGTGAATACTTTGTTTTGTAACTATTGTACATTGAAACTTGTTTTCATTTACTTGAGATCGCACTGACAGCTCCCGCTACGTCACTTCTGGTTTCCCCCTGGGAACCATGGTTACACACTATGCGGCCGGAACAGCCGCTTGATTAGCCGTATACTTAAGGGCGGAACGCCGGATGTATAGCCACGCCTCCCTGACGAAGCCGCTTTTACAGCGGCGATACGCGTGGGATCCGAGCTCCCTGCTCCCCATACACTACTTTCCCTGGACTCCCCCGCACTACTCCGGCACCATATCGGTTGCTGGAAGATTTTTGTATTACCGGGCGCACAGCACCTAGGACCTATGGGCTACTGGTGAGACATGATTTATTATACTGGTTGTTATCTACAGTTTAGCCCTCCGTGCCTATCTGCATGGTGTTCCTTGTTTACTTAGCTGTGTGCCCTCGGCTTCATTATCTTATATCTGCGGCCACGTGTGGTTTGTTCCACCGTGTTTAGGGAAACTCATATCTGTCTGCTATGATTTTACAGCTTTGCACTTTTTCTTGATCCTTGCAGATCATTGGATAGTACTTGTGGTCAATCTCTTATTTATGTGTATGCACTGAGATCTATTATTTTATGATCACAGACGCTGTTGAATTATTATTAATGTGCAGTTCATCTATGTAATTGTATAAGACTAGATATGTGATGTAATTTCATTATTTCTGGGAGCCTCTTTTTCCTTGTGGACTGTGGTCCGACATTGTTTTTTAATTGTTTTTAGATGTAAGTTGTTTTGCCTTAAATAAAACTTTATTGATTTTCATAGATACTTTTTGTGGTGGTGTGCTGCCATTGGATTTGTCAATTCCTTCTCTATTATCACTGGTCCTTTTGTTGACTAGCAGCACCCCCAACCCTTATTGGAACACCCTATCTACAGTGGTGCACCTCATTCCTCGTTCTAGTTTTTCATAAGTCCTTGTTGAGGTGCTTTGTCGAGCCCATGGTTCCTGCTGTGGCCCCTCCGGCCCTGGTCCTGATTTATGGTGAGTTGGAGTATGAGGTTGAGAAGATTTTGGATTCTCGTCTTTCGAGACGGCGGCTCCAGTACCTTGTTAAGTGGAGGAATTATGGCCAGGAGGATAATTTTGGATTTCGGCCTCATGCTTGTCATCTGGCTCATCCTGATAGGCCTAGGGCCTCTGAGGGTTCGGTGACCCCTCCTCAAGGGGGGAGTAATGTTGTGAATTCATTAAAGCTCCCTCCGATGGTTGTTGCTGGTGATGCAGCTGACTTTATGGGCTTCACAGCTGATGGTGATGATTGGCAATCTAGTTCTTAGAGCATATCATGGGTTGAAGTGGATCAATTCTTGCCAGTTGTCTTTGGTTCCTGGATGAGTTCACATCTCTCTGCTTTCTTCTGCTCTGTGGAATTCTTTGCAAGCTAAGTGGATGTTTTTTGATATTTTGTGGCACACTTTTGTGTGCTTAAGTTCTGCTTATGTTTTGCCTTATTCTGAGCTGTGGGTTTGCAATTTAGTCTGTATATTTGTTTTTCTGCTCTTAGGAGGAAGTTTTCTTCCTAGGAATTTTACCATTCACTATTATCTGTTATTTCCAGTTATACTGGCGTTTGATTTACAGAAGTCTGCAGAAATAGAGGGCGCTGAGGCTCAGTGACTCAGGGTAATTTTTGTTTTATCTGCTGTTGGTGTTTTTTGTATAGTTTTTATACATGACCGCAATAATATTCTATCCTGTCTTTCCTATATAGCTAGTTTGGCCTCTTTTGCAAACCTTTTACTCTGCCTGTGTTTGTTTTTCTTTCTCTTGTTTCCCAGTTAATATCTGTGGGGGCTTGCTATTCTTTTGGGGTTCTGCTCTGAGGCAAGATAGCTTTTCCTACATCCATCTTTAAGGCCCAGTAACGACGCATCAGCGATCCCGATAACGATGTGCAGAGATCGCTAGTGCGTCATTTACACATCGCTGGTAAGATGTCAAACAGGCATCTTACCAGCGATGTGAATAACGACACACTAGCGAATTATACCGAGGTCTTTGTGAATTTTCTCTCCATAGTGTAGCATTGAGATCGTTGCTCATTATCTGTCAAACACAACTATGTAGCGTTCCCAGCGGGAGCACAACGACGCAGGAATGACCCATAGCAGTGTGTAACGATCAACGATCTCACAGCAGGGTCCGGATCGTTGGTGCGTGTCACACAGAACGACTTCGCTGCGTGACACAACAGCGATCCCAATAGTGATCTCATTAGCGATCTCTTTATGTGTGACAGGGCCTTTAGGAGCAGTTAGTTTTCCGGCGGTGCAGAGGTGTCTAGGTCTGGTTAGTTGCATCCCACAGCTACTTCTAGTTGTGCGTAGTCGGGGATTGCGGTCAGTACAGTTACCAACGACTTCTATGTAATCTGAATGTTACTCCTGAGTCATCGGTTCATAACAGTAGCCCACCTGTGAAAAAAGCTACACTGCCTGTCTATCTAATAACAATTCTTTACTGCATCTAACCCAGGCAATCCTTTTGGGCTAGTAGCAGTGTCTGGTTATTCAGCGGAGTAGCCCAACTGTAAAGCAAGCTGCACCGCCTGTAGATCTAATTACAATTTTAAACTGCATCTAACAGATGCAATCCTTTTTGGCTAGTAGCAGTGTCTGATAGTCAGTGGAGTAGCCCGGCTGTGAAGCAAGCTTCACCGCCTGTGTATCTAATAACAATTCTTTACTGCATCTAACCCAGGCAATCCTTTTGGCCTAGTAGCAGTGTCTGTTAGTCAGTGGAGTAGCCCAGCTGTGAAGCAAGCTACACCGCCCGTAGATCTAATAACAATTCTTTACTGCATCTAACTCAGGCAATCCTTTTGGGCCTAGTAGCACAGTTTTGGCTCTTAGCTCTGCTCGGTTTCCATCCATAGTTTTTTGTGTCAACAACTACAGAGTTGCCAAATAGTTAACCTCCAAAATGAGTGGCAAAAGGCCTGCTGCTGGTGGAAAGGGAAATAGGCATGTTGGAAGGGGAGAAAAAGTGTGTGTCCGTGGGGTAGGTGGTAAAGCAACAGTAACAGCTGCAGCAGAAAAAACATCTTCCAGTCAAACTAAGATGTCTACTTCTTTTCGTGGACAATCTGATATGATCCCTTTCTTATGGACACGAGTCACACGACGAACGCTACTAATTGTACATGAGGCACAAAAACAGCAGGTGCTTGAATGGATAGCAAGCGCTTCATCAAGTGGGCTCTCCTCCACCTTAACTTCAACATCACAAATACACCAATCCTCAGAGGTGTTACCCCAATCGCATTTCCTTCCTCACAGCTCCCAATTCTTCAGCCGCACCGTCTGATTATGGGATAAGACAGATGGTTGAGTATGCAGAGCTGTTCACTCATACTATAGCCTGAGAATCAGAGGTCTGCTCCAAAGCTTCTGTGAGTCCAGACAAGGAAATGATCTGCACTGATGCCCAGAACCTTTGCAAGTTGGATCCAGGCCCAGATGAAGAATGTTCTGAGCAAGTATAAATATTTAGACCCCCATTCCCAAACTGTAAGTCATGTTGGTGGAGACAATGAGGAAGATGCTGAAAAGAGTGAGATACCTGATTGGAAGGCCAACTTGACTTTTCGGTTAGGGCAGGAAGAGGTTCGATCTGAGGATGATGGGTGTGAGAGAACACAGGGTGATGATGAGTTTGCAGATCCCACTTAATGTCAACCCACAGTCAGCCAAAGAGTCAGCAGGGGAGGTGGAGGAGGATGCTAGGGATGGCGAGGTTAGGTTGCACCTTCCTGGACAGAGACGGAGCACTGGAAGCATGTCAACAACTGCATCCTCAACCACTGATCTGCCTCTGAGCAGAAGTCGTGTTGGCTCTTCTTCAGGTTGCATGGGCTCTAAGCCTTACCTAGCCTGAGCATTTTTTGAGATCGCAAAGGATGACCCAACTCAGGATGACAACGGGGTAGAAAAGTCCTTGCGGATCCATGACTTGTTCATCTTGATCACTCTCCATTGCTTGAGGAAGATAGCTAGTCTATCGAAACACGTTGCTTCAGAGAGTGTGGAAGCTTAATAAAGGTGTGTATTACTACTAACACCCAGTGCCTTAGCGCTTCTTAATACCGCGGTATTATTTTTTCATATGGAGTCTGTCTACATTGTCCTTGGACAAAGCCGCGTGCGCTTGTCTGTCAGCACACCACCAGCAGTGCTGAAGACACATTCAGAGAGAACACTACCTGCAGGGCACAACAAGATCTCCAAGGCGTGAGTGGCGAGCTCAGGCCATTTTTCAGATTGGAAGCCCATAATGAGCAAGGGTCCAGTTCCACAGTCATGGCATCGATGTTCACTTGGAGATACTCCTGTACCATCCTCTCTAGGCGTTGACTATGTGTCAGACTTCTTGTCTCCTTTGGCCTTGCAAAGGATGGTCTAAAAAAATTGGTGAATCGATTCCACAAAATTGCTGTTACCACCAGATGTGGTGTTACTGTTACAGTTTGAGTGATGACTCGACAGTCACACAGTTGGCAAGTTAGAACTGTGATATTCACTATGTGCACCACTGGTGTTTTGTGGAAAAGCAGATCTAAGATTCTGTAACAGCTTCTGCTGATACTCTGGCATGCGTGAATCCCTTTCTATGGCAGGAATTATTTCGCCAATTTTACTCTTGTACCGAGGATCTAAGAATGTGGCAACCCAGTAGTGGGCATTTGTTCGAATTCTGACAATCCGAGGGTCATGTTGCAGGTAGTGCAGTAAGAAGGCACTCATGCGTCTTGCGCATCCAGGAGGCCCAAGTCCTTGTTGTGTTGGTGGCGTCGTGGTAAGAATCATGCTTCCTTCCTCCGCCCTCTCCCACCAACCTCGCACAACAGAAATGTGATAAAGGTCTTCCTTATCTGATGAGTTTTCCATGCCATCGCCAGTTCGTCCTCCATTTGATTCTCGGCTCCTGCACCTTTCTCAACAGTTTGGCTGCTACCATGCGCCCTCGTTAATCCCTCTCCCCCACCCTCCCATGCTTGCCGCCCTGGTGCTGCCGACCGTCTGGACCTTAGAGATCTTGTTTTCCCTTCCACATAGGACTCCTCCTGTACTTCCTCCCCTCCTCTTGTCCCACCACCTGACTCCAAATACTGTTTAAAGTGTGCTCCACCATGTAAATGACCGGAATAGTCATGCTGATAATGGCATCGTCAGCACTAAACATCTTCTTCGCCATTTCAAAACTGTGCACAAGGATGCATAGGTTCAAAACTGTGCAGAAGGGTGCATAGATCCTTGATCTGAGACCACTCCAGCAGCGTTATTTACCCCACCTCTGGATCTCGTTGACCCAGGCTATACGTCATAACGTATTGCATCAGGGCTTGTCGGTGCTGCCACAGTCGCTGCAACATGTGCAAAGTTGAATTCCATCATGTCGGTACATCGCATTTCAGACGGTGAATTGGCAGGCCAAATGACTTCTGTAGATGCAAGTCGTTGAGCTGCGAGATGCGAACGGTGAAAGCGAGCACACAGCGACCGTGCCCTCTGCAGAAGCCCATCTAGGCCAAGATAGTGGGCTAAAAATTGCTGGACAACCAGGTTCAAAATGTGAGCCATACAAGACATGTGTGTGACATTGCCCAGGAGAAGGGTCGCACCCAGGTTTGCAGCATTGTCGCACATGACACTGGCTGCAGGTTCAGTGGAAGCAAGCATTGATGAAACTCTGTCTCCTTAGCTGACCACAACTCCTCAGGTGTATGACTCACATTTCCCAGACATTAAAACATAAGCACCGCCTGATGCCGTTGAGCCCTTCTGCCAGCATAGTAAGGAGGTGTGCAGGATTCCTTCTGCGCAGTTAGAATGCGGGTGGCATTACCAGACAGGCTTTGGGTGCAGGTGAGGACCGAGACCAGGTTGAGGAGGCAGAAGCAGTGGAGGAACTTCTACATACAGAGGTTTGACGCACAACTCGTGGAGACAGCAATACTTGGACAGCAGACCCTTCTCCTGCTGTCACAATAGTTACCCAGTGCCCAGTCAGTGACATGTAACACCCCTGTCCACACAGAGTTTCTCAAGGAAGAGGTGATGTTGTGTGCGACATGCTGGTGTAGCGCAGGCACAGCTTTCTTTGAGAAGTAGAGCTACTGGGCATCTGGTACTAGTGCACTGCGATGGACATAAGGTCTCGAAAATCCTCTGTGTCCACCAGATGGAAAGGCAGCATTTCTGTAGCCAACAGCTTGCAGATGGTGAAATTCAACCTCTTAACTTTGTCATGGCTAGGAGGAAATGTTCTTTTACTTTTCCACATCTGAGGGACCGAGGGCTGGCTGCTGTGCTGAGACGGGGTTAATAGGGTGTCCCCAGCAAACTGCTGGTCTGTGAGGAAGGTGCAGGCAGAGATATTATGTTGCCTTCATCCAAAGGTGGTGCTCTTTTTTTTTTTTATAATTCTTTATTTTTCGTTTTATAATTACACAAGAAAAAAAAAAACTTACAGACTTAGTCAACTTGCAAGTACATAAACTGTTCATACCAGATACACGTCTCATTAGTAAAATCACATGACGGTTTCTGATAGTACATTGAGCTTGATTAAATGTTCAATTTACTATGGCCAAATCAAAACTAACCTTGGCAGGAGAATCAAACTGTCTAGTATACCAAATTGGAATTGTTTGCCAGGCAGTATTAAAGAACAAACATTACCTATTCTATAGACACCCGTCAATTACCACTAACAGAGAAAATAAAAAGAGAGAAAAAGGAAACACAGAAAGAAAGAAAAGAATAGACCATAACTGGGATAGGATGGGTGGGGAAGGATTGAGAGGAAAGGAGGGGAGGTTAAAGGAAAGGTTTACGGGAACCTTCCAAACTTCAATGAAGTTAAGGGTACTCTCAATCGCACCCGTTAACCAACTATTCCTTAAGAGCAAGCTCGTTAAGAACCTCTGTGTGTCTTATACAGATCAGATTGTTGGAAACTCATCCAGCTAAACCACGTGTTTCTAAACTTCTCATATGAGTCATGTAGAGCTGATGTCAGATCCTCGAGATGCATTAAGTCGTTCACCCTTTCTATCCACATAGCCACAGAAGGACACGTCTCCTTTTTCCAAAGTATCGGGATGCAGGATCTCGCAGCCATGACTAAGAACCTCAACAGAGATTGTTTATATTTGTTTGGGGGAATCCTACAGTGGTGTAACATGAAGAGGCTTGGATCTAAATCATCCGTGTATCCCGTAACTTGCTTTGTAATCTTTGTCACCTCTGACCAAAATGGTTGGAGCTTCGCGCACTCCCAGAACATGTGAAGTAGTGTACCATCCGCTCCACCACACCTCCAACACTTCGGGTCTATAGAAGGAAAGAGTCTATGCAAATGAGCTGGGACTCTATACCATCTCGTCAGTAATTTGTAATTTGCCTCCTGCAGTTTCGAGCTTATCGAAGTAGAGTGAGCTAAAGTGTAAATTGCTGATCTCTGATCTGTTGACAGTTTGAGACCTAAATCTGTTTCCCATCGCAGCATGAAATAGGGAGTCGGGAGATCTGGGGGAGAGATCAAACACGCGTATGTCTGTGATAAAGCATGTCTAGAGTCAACTGTAGTGGAGCATAAGGATTCAAACAGTGTCTTAGGTCGTAGATACGTCCTCTTAGGAGGGAGTCCTCGGAGATAGTGCGCGAGTTGTACACATCTCCAGAAACCCAGTGCCGTCGGGTACGTAATTGAATTAAGTTGTTCGATAGTTGGCCAAGTCTCCCCCTCACTCCATTTCTCAATCCTATCTAGACCTGCTTTTATCCATCGTTGGAACACAGGATCATCAACACTCGGTCTAAAGTCCGGGTGACTAAGGATCGGACTCAAGACAGAGGCAGACGGTATCATTAAAGATCTAACTAATGCATGGTCACAAATCTTGAGAGTAGACCCAATCGTCGGATGGTCATATAATGACTCTCCTCTCCGAAGTGACACCCAGGGTAATGTCTGAAGTCTGATAGGAGTAGAATCTTGTTCAATTTGTACCCACAGTTTGTTTGTACCATGCCTGCACCAGTCTATTACCCGCGTGAGGTGGGTAGCTATATAATACAGTTTGATATTTGGGAGATTCACTCCACCATCTTTTTTGCGTCTATGCAGGATTGATCTCGCTAGACGTGGTTTCGAGTTACTCCAGATGAATTTTGTCTGCAGTTGTCCAATTGTTTTAAAGAAGGATTGTGGAATGGAAATAGGTATAGTCTGTAGATAATATAGTATCCTTGGGAGGACATTCATTTTGAAAAGCTGGCATCTACCAGACCACGTGAAAGTAGACAATAGCCATCTCTCACAGTCTGCTTTAATTGACCGCAGTAGTGAAGGAAAATTTGCACTATACAGATCTCTAAATCTGGAGTAATCTGTACCCCCAAGTAGCGGAGAGTTTTAGGAGACCAGTGAAATGTAAAGGCGTTCTGTATTCTATTTATTTGGTTCGGAGGAAGCGACACATTCAGGGCCTCAGATTTTGATCTATTTATTTTAAAGTTGGAAAGAGTATAATATGTCTCCAGTTCTTTCAATAAAATGGGAAGAGAAATCTCTGGGTTTGTCAGAAAAAACAGGAGATCGTCTGCATATGCCGCAATTTTATGTTCACCGGATTTTACCTGCATGCCTGAAATATCCCCATTCATTCGGACACGACGCAATAACGGTTCTAGAGTCAAAATAAAAATTAATGGGGACAACGGGCATCCCTGACGTGTGCCATTGTTAATATCAAATGACTCCGAAAGGATCCCGTTGACCCGCACTCTTGCCGAAGGGACGGAGTACAGAGACAGCACCCAGCCAAGCATCTTAGCTCCCAATCCAATGTGAGACAATGTCTCTTTAATAAAAGACCAATGTACGCGGTCGAACGCTTTCTCTGCGTCTGTAGATAGTAACATCAGTGGGGTTTTGGATGTCTTGGCTGTATAAATTAAGTCTATAGCTTTGGTGGTGTTGTCCCTGGCCTCCCGACCCGTGACGAATCCCGTCTGATCTGGGTGGATCATATCCGGTATGAACGGGGAGAGTCTTGCCGCCAAAATTTTAGCAAAAAGCTTAATATCCACGTTCAACAGGGATATCGGGCGATAACTGGAGCATAGCAGAGGATCTTTCCCTGGTTTGTGAATCACTGTTATATTAGCTCTTAATGCATCTTTGGGTGGTGTAGATGTCGACATGGCATTAAAAAAGGCTTTCAGGTGCGGCAATAGGGACTCTTTAAATTTTTTATAATAACCAACCGTAAACCCATCTGGGCCAGGTGCTTTCCCCGATTTAGATGAAGACAGCGCATCTTCAATCTCCTGATCTGAGATAGGCATCTCTAGGGATTGTGAAACTGAATCCGCCAATTTCGGCATAGCCGAGGATTTGATATAATCTCTTATGCGTGATGTAAGTGTATTCAGTGCTACCGGCGTTTTATTTGTGTCTAGGTTGTACAGAGTGGTATAATAATGCTTAAATGCCTCCGCTATATCGTGGGGAAACTTTGAGCGTTTCGAGGTACTTGGGTGTGATATTTCAGAGACGTACGTGGTAGTTCTGCAGATTCTAGAGGCCCTCGCCAAAGCTCTACCAGCCTTATTCCCATATTCATAGAAGTGTCTACGGCATCTGGTAAGTACTCCTTTTGCCTTGTATAGTAAAGTAGTGCGTAGTTTCTCTCTAACTTCTAACAGGTCTCTCTTCAGGTCGGGGAGGGAGTGACGTTTATGTCTAGTTTCGAGATCTCTCAGTTTAGTCATAAGATCATGGATTTCTGCATCTCTATTTTTCTTTAGTCGGGCCCCATGTTGTATTAAAATACCTCGAACTACACACTTGTGAGCTTCCCACACTCCCCCAGGCGTCACGTCTGTAGAAATATTCAGGTCAAAATAATCCTTCAGTGTTTTAGAGACGTCCGCCAGGACTACTGTGTTATCTAATAAAGAAGCGTTTAGCCTCCATTGCCACTGTCTTGGTATCGGGGAGTGTAGCATAAGGGAAATCTTAACCAAGGCATGGTCTGAAAAGGAAATCGGTTCAATAGACGCATCTATTAATTGTGTCAGGTCAGTGTGTCTCAAGAGAAAGAAGTCAAGTCTAGAATATACGTCATGTATTGGAGAGTAGAAGGTGTAGTCTTTGGAGGTCGGAAACAAGAGGCGCCAGGCATCCAGCAACTGGTGATCATGAAGCGCTCTGTTCAACCTTCTAATAGCTGCTTTAGACAGACTAGACCTGCCTCGAGACGTGTCCAGGTCGGGGTCAAGTGTGACATTGAAATCTCCTCCCAGAACCAGCGTTCCCTCCGCGAAGACATCAATTTTGTCTAAAAACTGCAGGAGCATTGTAATCTGACCAGTGTTAGGGAGGTATAGCGAGGCAAATGTATATGTTCTGGAGGCGATCTTACCTTTAACCATAAGGAGTCTTCCGTTCTCACCACTGCAGGAGTCCAGAAATTCCCATGGTATCGACCCTGATATCACGATACTGGAGCCAGAAGAGTGTGAGTTATTAGATAAGCTGTGATATGACGAAGGAAACCAATGACTGGAGAGTTTATAAGGCTTGTTCTCGCACATATGAGTCTCCTGAAGAAAAGCAATATGTATTTTGTTAGTTTTCAAATAGTTAAACAAAATAGATCTTTTCCCTGCATCATGTAGACCTTGCACATTCAGCGTGCCAATTTGTATAGCCGATAAGGTGCTATATGACATATTGAGCACTTCCACAAACTTGGAACTTCAAGGAAGGAGGGGAGCGAAGGTTCGGGAGAGAGGGGTGAGGTAAGAGGGGAGGGAGGTGTAGAAGAGTGAAAAACAAAGAGATAAAAAGAGTAAAAATATAAAAAAACCAAACTAAGAGGGGGAAAAGGACTATATTAGTCTAAGCGGACAAGCCGGCCTGTCGATCCTCTCAGAAAAAAAAAGGAGAGAGAATCGTAGGGTTTGTAACTGACCAAAGGGCAACGGTCCGCAGACCCGGGACTCCAGCACACTATAGTGGTTATCTCTTCACTCCACCCACCTCATCTACCTTTATGGTAAACAGAACATAAACATATATCTATAGTTATAGATTTATGGACCCTCTCATTTACATAGGAAGAGTACCATTAGATAAAAACAAAGCTTATAACTTATAACAATTAGTCTTCTCTACTTATTCGGTCGACTCAGTCAGAGGGAAATCAGAGAACTCGCATCAACAACCACTCCAGGGTGAGTCTAGTTAAGACCCCATATATCAGACCTCATATAAACACTCTTATCTACTCAGAAGAAAGAACAGATAAATAAACCGAGACAAGACAGCGACGGCTGTAACTAGAGTTAGCTGCTTAAAACAGCTACTCTTCACTTCCCGGTCAGCCGACTCAGACAGAGGGAAAAAAGGCAACCTCTCTGGAGTAGTTCTAGGTAAATCCCCAGAAGGTCAAGTCCCGTAAGTCCAGTTCGTTTCCATAGGGGAGACATTAAAGGTCTCAGGTCGGCGGCCCCTCGCGAGATCCTCTCCTCTGTCGCCTTGGGCTGGAGGGCTCAGATGCAGGCGACACCCTGGGACCACCTCTGTTCTCCCTTTTCTTACGTCGTGGGTCTCCTGCAGCGTACATTGGGTCACGTCGCAACCCCGTAAATTTCCTGAGTCCTTCCAGTGAAAGCCAGTCAGGAATCGGGATAGGTGGAATATTTAGAAAGGTGAAAAGGTCATCAAGCTCCTCTCTCTTCCACAGATAAAACATCTTCCCATCCTTTCTTATTATCAAATGAAAGGGATGACCCCACCTGTATGTGGCTCCAGCTTCCTTCACTTTAATGAGTAGGGGACGAAGCTGTCGCCTCAAATATAGTGTAAGGCTGGAAACGTCCGGGTATAGCCGTATGCTGGCTTCCTCATGTGAGATGTCCCCATGTGACCAGGCTGCCCGTACGATTGCATCTTTGTCCGTGTAGTTATGTAACCTGCACAGAACATCTCTCGGGTTAGCAGGGTCAATGGGCGCAGGTCGAGACACCCTATGAATCCTGTCCACTTTATAAGTTGAGTCAGACGGTTGCTGCAGCACTGTATTGAATATGCTCATGACTGTATCCAGGAGTGCATTGACCGTCACAGACTCAGGGATCCCCTTTAGTCGTATATTATTACGGCGTTCCCTGTTCTCTTGATCATCAGATTGTATAATGAAGGCAACCGTGTATGAATGGGACCGTGAGACCTCACTTTGAAGGGCAGTAACTCTGTCTTCTATGGTGCTCAAGGACTGCTCAGTGCTGGTAGCTTTCTGCTTAAGGGTGTCAATATCCTCTCTAATGGTGCACAATGCTCTCTCCTGTGAAGCCTCCATACGTGCCACAATGTTATCTATGTCCTGTTTAGATGGCAGTGCAGCAATCATATTTCTGATTGCCTGCAGTTCTGCCTGTGCACCACCTGGCACTATGGGGGATGGGACTATCATGGAAGCCGCCGCATGGGGATTCTGCTCCCCTAACTCACCGCCACCTTCATCCCCTGATATCACAGGCTCCTTCTGCATCTGCGGGAGTGTAGATCTCCTCTCCGTCTCCTCCCTGGTCTGCTGCTTATTCATGTGCTGATTTCCAGCACCATGGCACCGTGGGCTCCTCTGCTGGAGCGATAGCTGCAACTGCGGCGGCGTCTGCTTCTGGACCGCTCCAGACGCCATTGTTGGTGAACGCGCGGTCTTCCCGCCGGCAGCACTGAACATTTTAGCAATTCCATGTGCAGTCTCCTGCCTCCCCGCCTGCATAGCACCGCTCAAGGGATCTTCCGCCTTCTTCCTCCTGGACATTGTGGAGCCGAGGGTGGGTGAAAAATATGATTTGCGGTCCCGGGTCTGCAGAGCTCAATGCTGGAGCTTCTTCACGCCGCCATGGTCAGGCCACGCCCCCCAGGTGGTGCTCTTGATGTCGGAGAGCACTCAACACCAGCAAGTGTTTCCACTTCCAAAAGAACTAACCATCTGCCAATCACACTGGCTGTTGCGGGCAAAGAGGTGGAAAGTCTGCATCCAAACGTATGTGTGACTGCTGTCCCCACAGTCACAGACAGAGGATGAATAGGCCGCGGATGTACTTGATGAGGCAGACGGTGGTTGGCCCGGCCCGCTAAGCCACATTGTAGCACAGTGAGCTTTCCACTGCGACTTATGCTTCATATCCATGTGACTGTTCATGCATGAAGCACTCAAACTATTGAATTTTTGGCCTCTACTTAGATTTTGGTGACAAATCTTACAGATAACATGGGGAGACTAAAGGCTTGTTGATTTTTTAATGTGCTGCATGAAAGTCACCTCACCAACCATATTAAGTTTGCTACTCTGGGGAAATTGATGCCACTTAAGTGGTGTCTGTGCCCAAGTTTTTGGAAAAAATAGAGACTCTTGTTGGAGTCCCCTTGCTGTGTTTTACATGATTTTAGAAGGGCATGACATGCCTATATCTGTGTCTTCTCCTCCTATTACTCCTCCACCTCTTTTCTTTTGGCATGACTATATGTTCTTGTCACTTTTCCATGTGTTTGTTGCGTCTTCTGAGTAGTTTGTCAGCTTTTGGACACCTTTGAAGGTGTTTTCTATGTGTTTGAATGTGTTTGTGTTTGCCTGCCATTGTTTTTAATGGTGTTTGACGATGTTTGACGAACATTTAAATCGAATTTGACCACTAGGGTTGTGGCTCATCTCTAGTTCTTTCCATTTACTTATTGCTGAATCAGATTACACCCAGCCGGGGTACATAGTCCAACAAGCTTACAGTCTGGCCAGTCCAGAGGTATTCAGGGTCCACCTTGCCGAGACACAGGGTATTTGGCCTTCTTTACTGCTTTCCTCTTCCTGAAACTTACTACTCCTGCTTCCTCCCAAGTGTCCTGTGGTTGCCAGTATAAGCTGGCAGGTGACTGCAGGTTCTGTGTGAGACAGTCTTGCTAGTTCACTTAACCCTATATAGTTCCTTGAGCCTGGGAATGGTCCACTATGGTAGCCACTGTACCTGAAGCCCAGTGACTCCAGTTCACAACTAGTCTTGAATAATCCAAACTAAATTGGGGCTGGTACCCCTTCTGCATCTAGCTCCTCTGCCTGGCTGGACAGCCGGCAGCAGATTCATATCCTCAGACCCTAGGACTAGCACTTAACTCCACTTGTAGTCCTAGCTTCAAAGCTGCCCAACTGGAAGTCGCTAAAGCTGTCTCCTCTCTGCCTCCCACCCCTAAACTAACTCCTCCCTCCATCTAGTAGGTGGGGAGTGCCCTAAATGTGGGCTTCTTCCGCCCAGCACCTCCCTGGCCTGGAGTCTGGATTGTGTTGGGTGCAAATTAGGGATCTCATCAAAGATTTCCCCTCTTACCTTAGGGCATGGTGCCATACATGTAAAATGCATGCAATTCCACTAGTGGCAGCCTGACCGCAGGGGCGCCACACTGCTTTATGATTTTCACAGTAAATATGATTATGGCATTGATAAACATGCATTTTTTTTAGTATTATAGTGGTGTGGCTCCCCATCAGGTAAGCCGCCACCAGAGGTACTGAATTCCCATGGTTAGGTAGTGTAGTGACCCTGTTCTCCAGGTTCTGGGATGGTGTGGCTGAGCCCAAAAGACACACAAACAGCACACAAACACGTAGGCCCTGGGACAATGGGTGGACTCTGAGGGTTCGCCTAGGTCACAAAAGTGAAACAGAAAAGTGTTAGAAGAGAGAGTAGAGGAGAGCAGGAGGAAGCAGCAGCAGAAGGGTGCAGAGTCAGTGTGGTGCCAGCTCCCGGGGCTTGGAACATGACCACGCTCGCCCCGGGAGGGAGAGACCAGAAGTGTGGAAGGGGAGAAGAGCCCTAGCGGTGTGGAAGAGACACTGATTCCCCCTGTGCCTGAATCTGACGAGACAGAGGGGTTGGTGGATGACACAGGGACCTGGCCCTGAACACGGTGCGGATACTTCAAGCCCGAGCCATAAGTCCAGATGCTCCTGACTTCTAACAGGAGCTGCTGCCGAACACCCGACACAACCCTCTCTGAAGCACACAGCTCAAGTACCGACAGCCGCAAGTGCTTATTTGTGTCCCAGGCGCCATTAGGTCACTCTCCCGGGCACTGCTCTCTAGTTCAGCAGTCTTCCCAAAATAGTAAATAAAGAAAAATAGGCAGCACTCTAAATTAAAGAGATGAGCCATGACCCCGATGTTCGAATTCGATTCGATTCGTCGAATTTGATGTTTGTTCGTCGAATGTTCGTCGAACAACGTCGAACCCCATTGAAAACGATGGCAGGCAAACACAAACACATACAAACACATAGAAAACGCCTTCTAAGGTGTCCAAAAGGTGGCAAACTACTCAAAACACACAACAAACACATGGAAAAGTGACATATGCATATAAAAATGCGAAAAGAAAAGAGATGGACGAGTAAAAGGAGGAGACACAGATATAGGCATGTCATGCCCCACTAACATCCGTTTTTACTCCAGTATTTGTAAGGCATCATGCAGACGATGAGTATTTGGAGAGTTTTACTTCAGTATCTGTAAGGCCACATTCAGACGAGGAGTACTTGGTGAGTTTTACTTCACTATCTGTAAGGCTACGTTCAGACGAGGAGTACTTGGTGAGTTTTACTTCAGTATCTGTAAGGCCATGTTCAGACAAGGAGTACTTGGTGAGTTTTACTTCACTATCTGTAGAGACTACGTTCAGATGAAGGAGAACGTTGTTGAGTTTTACTTCAGTATCTGTAAGGCCATGTTCAGACAAGGACTAATTGGTGAGTTTTACTTCACTATCTGTAAGGCTACATTCAGACGAGGAGAACTTGGTGAGTTTTACTTCAGTATCTGTAATGCCTTGTGTAGGCGATGAGTATTTGGTGCGGTTTTTACCGCAGTATCTGGAAGGCCTCGTGCAGGCAATGAGTATTTTGTGTTTTTTACCTCAGCATCTGTAAGGCCTTGTGCACACGCTGAGCATTGTGTCTCATTTAGGGGACTACAACAAGAGTGTCCATTTTTTCCAAAAAATTGGGCACAGACACTACTTCAGTGGCATCAATTGCCCTGCAGTTGCAAGCTTAAAATGATTGATGAGGTGACTTTCATGCAGCACATTCCAAAATCCACAAGCCTTTAGTCTCCCTATGTTATCTGTAAGATCTGTAAGATTTGTAACCAAAATCTAAGTAGAGGCCAAAAAATCAATACTTTGAGTAGTTCATGCATGAACCGTCACATGGATATGAAGCAAAAGCCTCAGTGGGAAGCTCACTGTACTACTATGCAGCCTAGCAGGCCGGGCCAACCACTGACTGGCCCATCAAGTGCATGCCGCTGCCTCTTCATCCTCTGTGACTGTGGGGACAGCAGTCCCACATGCTTTTAGATGCAGACCTTCCACCTTTACCCGCAACAGCCAGTATGATTAGAAGGTCGTCAGTTCTTTTGGAAGTGGAAACACCTGCTGGTGTTGAACGCTGTCAGACATCAAGAGCACCACCTTTGGATGAAGGCAACATAATATGTCCACCTGCACCTTCCTCACAGACCAACAGTTTTCCGGGGTCACCCTACTCAACCGTGTCTCAGCAGAGTAGCCAGCCCTCGGTCCCTCAGATGTGGACAAGTAATAGACCATTTCCTCCTAGCCATGACAAAGCTAATAGGTTGAATTTCACCATCTGCAAGCTGTTGGCTACAGAAATGCTCCCTCTCCACCTGTTGTACACAGAGGATTTTTAAGACCTTCTGTCTGTCGCAGTGCCCTAGTACCAGATGCACAGTCGCCACTACTTCTCAAGAAAGCTGTGCCTGCGCTACACCGGCATGTCGCACACAAAAATCACCGTTTCCTTAAGAAACTCTGTGCGTGACAGATTGCTTTTCACCACAGACACTTGGACCAGTAAGCATGGACAGGGGCGTTAAATGGCGGTGACTGTGCACTGGGTAACTATGAAGACAGCAGGAGAAGGGGCTGCTGGCCAAGTCTTGCCATCCCCACGAGTTGTGCATCAATCCTCTGTATGTATAAGTTCCTCCACTCCTTCTGCCTCCTCAACCTCGTCTCGGTCCTCCACCTGCACACAAAGCCTGTCTGGTAATGCCACCCGCGTTTTAACTGCGCACAAGGAATCCTGCACACTCTCCTTACTATGATGGCAACAGGGCTCAACGGCATCAGGCAGTCTTTACCTTGAAATGTCTGCGAAATATGAGTCACACAGCTGAGGATTTGTGGTTAGCTGTGGAGACCGAGTTTCATCAATGCTTGTTTCCACTGAACTTGCAGCCAGGGAAGTCCGTGTGCACCAATGCTGCAATGCTGGGTGCAGCCCTCCGCCGGGCAATGTGACACACGTGCCTTGCATAGCTCTCGTCTTAAACCTGGTTGTCCAGCCAATTTTTGCACACTATCCGGGCCTAGATGGTCTTAAGCAGAGGGCACGGTCGCTGTGTGCTCACTTCCGCCGTTCGCATCCTGCAGCTCAATGCCTTGCACCTCTACAGAAGTCGTTCGGTCTGCCAGTTCACTGGCTGAAATGCGCCGACACGATGGAATTCAACTCTACACATGTTGCAGCAACTGTGGCAGCACCGACGAGCCCTGGTGTAATAAGTCATGATGTATAATCTGGGCCTATGAGATCCAGAGATGGGGCAAATCACACAGTTGGAGTGGTCTGAAATGAATGACCTATGCACCATTCTGTACAGCATTGAAATGTCGACGAAGATGTTTAGTGATGATTATGCCATTATCAGCATGACTATTCCTGTCATTTAAATGCTGGAGCTCACTTTAAACAGTATTCAGAATCAGGTGGTGGCACTAGAGGAGGAGGAGGAAGTACAGGAGGAGTCGTATGCGGAGGGGCTCACAAGATCTCCAAGGTGCAGTTCACAGTTTATGAATGAGGGTCTACATTATGCTTGCTCAGACCCTTCTTTATCTGGGCCTGGATGTGACTCCAAAAGCTTCTGGGCATCAGTGCAGATCATTACCTCGTCTTGACTCACAAAAGCTTTGGAGCAGACTTCTGATTCCCAAGCTATAGTATGAGAGAAGTGCGATGCATACTCAGCCATCTGTCTTACCCCATAATCAGATGGGTGGCTTGAGACTTGGGAGATGTGCGGAAGCAAGTGTGATTGGGGTGACACCTCTGAGCACTGGTGTATTTGTGATGTAGAAGTTGAGGTGGAGGAGAGCCCACTTGCTGAAGCGCTTGCTATCCATTCAAGCGCCTGCTCTTTTTGTGCCTCATCGAGAATTGGTATCGATCGTCGTCTGAGTTGTGTCAGTACGAAAGGGATCATATCAGAATCTCCACAGAAAGAAGTAGACATCTTACTTTGGCTGGAAGATTGCCTTTCTTCAGTAGATGTTAATGTAGATTTAGCATCTACCCCACGGACACAAACTTTTTTTCCCTTTCTATCACGCCTACTCCCATTCCCACTAGCAGCAGGCCTTTTGCCACTCATTTTGTATGGGACAAAATTTGCAACTGTACAGTTGTTGAACAACAAAAAGCTGGATGTAAATCAAGCAGAGGTGACTGAACGAACACTGCTACTTGACCCAAAGTGAGACCTGGGCAAGGTGTAGTTAAAAATTAGAAGTAAGTAACTACACAGGCAGTGTAGTTGTTTGTATTAGAAGTGGCCTACACTGGCTTCTTTTTGTGGTACTGCTACTTGACCCAAAGTGAGACCTGGCCAAGGTGCAGTTAAAAATTAGAAGTAAGTGACTACACAGGCGGCGTAGTTGTTTGTATTAGAAGTGGCCTACACTGCTTCTTTTTTAGTGGCACTGCTACTTGACCCAAACTGAGACCTGAGCAAGGTGCAGTTAAAAATTAGAAGTAGGCTAGGGTCACACATAAAACTTGAATTGCGTTCACCGCATCCAGATCTGGATGCGGTGAACGCAATACCGGTCACACACATTTTTCATCAAAAATGTGTGCAGAATACCGCAATACAGTAACCGGATTGCTCAGGATGTGTAATCCTGAGCAATGCGGCTACTGCATAGTTTGCTCATCCCGGCTGTTGCCGGGATGAGCAAACTGTTCTATCTCTTGTAAATAGTTAAATTTAATAAATAAATGAATGCTTGAGGTCTCTAGGGGGGGCTTAGTCCCCCTAGAGACCGTAACCCACTCAGGTGGGCTTCACCTACAATGTCCCCATGCCACAGGCTCCTCCGAGCTCCGAGCATGTCCCCCAAAGTCACCCCCCCTTATTTCTATAGAGGGGTCCCTGCACCCCTCTTTTATAAGTCTCCCTATTTGTGCCAAAACACTAAGTATTACAGTACACAAATAGGCTCATAGTTACGTGTTCTTCTATGAAGTTCCATTTTCAATCCATGGGCGGGGCTGTGTGCTGCTGCCTTCGCCCGCTAATTCATTATGCCCGCCCCTTGTGGCCTTGATCCTGTGTTGTCAGGGCGGCCGCGTCATGAAAGGGGCGGGGCTAAGTTCGCGTCATACCGATAGCCCCACGCCTTTCATGACGCGGCCGCCCTGACAACACAGGATCAAGGCCACAGGGGGCAGGCATAATGAATTAGCGGGCGGAGGCAGCAGCACACAGCCCCGCCCATGGATTGAAAATGAAACTTCATAGAAGAACACGTAACTATGAGCCTAATTGTGTACTGTAATACTTAGTGTTTTGGCACAAATAGGGAGACTTATAAAAGAGGGGTGCAGGGACCCCTCTATAGAGAGCAATCCGGTTACTGCAGTGCGGAGGATAGAGCCGCTCCGAAAACTGCAGCCTGCATGATTTTTAACGCAGGCTGCAGTGCCGGAGACGGACACCGGATTGCTTGTGAAGCAATCCGGTGTTTAGCATAGGCTCCTATGAGGAGCGTTTCCTGCTCCGGTTTTGAGCTTTTTGAAAGCTCAAAACCGGATCAGGATTTAAAAAAAAAAAAAAAAAACGGAGATGTGACCCTAGCCGTAAGTGAATACACAGGCGGTGTAGTTGTTTGTATTAGAAGTGGCCTACACTAGCTTCTTTTTGTGGCACTGCTACTTGACCAAAAGTGAGACCTGGGCAAGGTGCAGTTAAAAATTAGAAGTAAGTAACTACACAGGCGGTGTAGTTGTTTGTATTAGAAGTGGCCTACACTACTTCTTTATTAGTGGCAGTGCTACTTGACCCAAAGTGAGACCTTGTCAAGGTGCAGTTAAAAATTAGAAGTGACTACACAGGCGGTGTAGTTTGTATTAGAAGTGGCCTACACTACTTCTTTTTTAGTGGCACTGCTACTTGACCCAAAGTGAGACCTGGGCAAGGTGCAGTTAAAAATTAGAAGTAAGTAACTACATAGGCGGTGTAGTTGTTTGTATTAGAAGTGGCCTACACTGCTTCTTTTTTAGTGGCACTGCTACTTGACCCAAAGTGAGACCTGGGCAAGGTGCAAGTAAAAATTAGCACCAACTACACAGGCGGTGTAGCTTCTTTCACAAGTGGGCTACACCACTGTGTAAGTGACACTGCTACAGTACTAGCCCAAACAAATTGCCTGGACTAGCTGCAGTCAAAAAATGCCTACTAAGGCAGGTGGTGTAGCTTTCTTCACAGCAGTGCTACACTACCTGCCCTAAAGCGGCCGTCAGACGCTTCCATATCTTGAACGATATTGTAAGCGATCACGTGCACGCGCGATCGCTTACAATATCGCTCACATCGCTGGTGAGATGTCACACAGACAGACTCACCAGCGATGTTGGCCAGCGAGATCGCTGGTAACTATGGTACACATCGGGTTACTAGGCGCCGCGCGGCGCTTAGTAACCCGACGTGTACCATAGTTACCATCTCCCAGCATAGGCTCTGCCGCTGGGAGATCGTTCATCGTGGTGTCATACATCACGATGAAGCAAATTGTTAAATCGTTCATCGCTAGATATGAGGTCCTGCTCTCATATCTGCGATGTCACGATCAAGCGATTTTACATTGTAAAATTGCTTGATCGCACGTAGCGATGTACAAACGATATCGCTTAAGCGATCAAAAAGCAGATCACTTAAAGAATCGTTAGATATGGAAGCGTGTACGGGCTTAAGACTCCAAGCTAGATGTGCAGATGCTGTGAAAGCTTGCACAGCACTGGACCTTCTGCTGCAAATAACGGATGCTTACTCTAAAAGGCTGAATTAACTAGTCCCAGCTTTATAAGTCCTTAAAAATGGCTGTAGAATATAGTCTTAGTCCCAAGCGTAATCCTATGAAGCCACCCTAAAGCTGTACACTAAAATTCGCACCCTACGACTCTCCTAATCCTAACCTATCATACTCAAGGGCTGAAGGTAAAAAGTCCTTTTTGGAAGTGCATTCATGACCAAAACAGTTATTATAGGTGCTCTTGAGCTCCCAATCGAACTTTATGACAGTCATTAGTTCATTTTCTAAAAACACTATGCGTAGCATGGTCTAACCCTAACAGGTCCTACTATGTGCATGCTTACGCATGGGTTTCCCATAGGCTCCTTTTGTAAAATTAAGCATCGTTTTTTAACTGATGCCCAAAACGTTGCTAGCACTTTTTCTCAAAAACGACAAGCATGTTTTGAGGTCCGAAAAACGGAAGGGTGTTATTAATCCATCCGTTTTTCTGGTCAGTTTTTGGACTTAGAAGAAAAAATGACAAAATAAATGCCAAAAACGGTACCACTTTGTTGACCCAAACGCACAGTGATCAGAAAAAAATGCTTTGTTTAGCTCTATATCCCACGTTCAGCGCAGTGTCTTCGGGACTCAAAAGTAAAACAATGAGCAAAATGCGAGCCAAAAAACGGACCAGGGGCTTATGTGTGACCCCAGCCTAGCTGAATCAGAACAAAATTGCTTGATTTCGCTCTATATCGCCCACAGCAGCAGCAGTGTCGTCTGACACAGAGCTACAGCAATGAGCAAATGGCGGCGATGGAGAAAATGGCTGGGTCTTATAGGGCTAGGACATGTGACTTACACAGCCAATGATGCCTGACCTTGCTTGTGTGCAAAAAATGCACTTTGCTGTGTGTATGTGTGATTGGATGACAGCCTGCACCGCCCCACTGTATCTGCAGTTTGGAGAAAAAAAAATGGAGATCGCTATCATTTCTGCAGCACTGGTACAGACCCGCACATTATACCCAGAAACTGGATATTCACAGTCATTAACACGGTTAGGGTTAAGCTTTTGGTGATCGAAGTGTTATCGAACATAACCGCAAACTGCCGAATTTCAAGTTAATTGCTCTAATTCGACGAATGCCTCGAACACTGCCCAAATCAGCTCGAATTTGAGATTGGCGAACAAATCGAATCGAACACCGCTCATCTCTATACTTTACTGATCCTCAGGTGGCGATGTTTCGATGGTGACTGGTCTTTGATAAAGACAGGTCAACTTTGAAACGTCGCCACATGAGGATCAGTAAAGTATCCACTTTTTTCACATTTAATTTGGAGTGCTGCCTATTTTTCTTCATTTACTATTTTGGTTGTTTGGACACTGCTGAATAGGGTTTGCACCAATTATAAAATTTCGGTATTGCTGCCCTATCTTCTTGATTTATGTATATATATATATATACACTGTATATCATGGTCCTATTAGTGGCCCCCACACTGTATCATGGCCCCTTAATAGCCTCCACACTGTTATGGCCAGATTAATACCCCTACCATCTATAATAGCCCCCGCTTAGTATTATGGCCTCCCCATAGTTGCCCCCATTATTTATAGATGCCCCATTAGTAGCTCACTATTTTTGTAGTGCCTCCACACATTATGGCTATAACACAATTTTGAAAGAAAAAATAAACATCATATGCTCACCTTACCCCAGCGAGTCCAACAGCAGACAGAGGCAGATGGATGTGGTGATGTCATCGCACCATGCCTCAAATCCCGTGTGTCTTGCAGCACAATGACATCATCACATCACTCCGCTCTGGAACTGCTTTTTTGTAGGCCACAAGACAAAACTGTGCTGTAGTCTAAACAACGGAGAGAGGAAGTGCAGGAATATCAAGTCTCCATGCTCTGCCACTGAGCTTAAAGGGAACCTGTCAGCTTGTTTTAGCCCCCTATCCTATTACTATCTGTTCCTGCACCTTGAAAGCTCATCCCTAACCATCCCTCACTGAGCTAAAACTGCACTAAAAAGCAGAAAAACGATTTAATAACTTACATATTCTTATGATAATGAGGGCTCCAGTCTACAGCGTAGACTGAGATGGCCAGTCTCCGAGTCTCCATACTCCCCACCTCACAGGCTCTTATCATGCCCCGCTGGGCGTCATCATTCCTTCTCTTCTCGCCCCATTTTGAAATTCCCCCTCCTCTTCATACAATGACGCGCAGGCGGACATCAGTTCTGGTCCTGCGCAGTGTGCGGGTGTATGGGCTGGTCCTGCGCAGTGTGCATATTGAAGCTGGGCTGTACACCTGATTATCCCCCACAATGCACTGGACCAGAACTGACAAACAGCTGCACACCATCATATGAGGAGGAGGTGGGAAAAACGGGGGGAAGGGGGTGAGAAGGAATGATGACACCCAGCGGGATGTGCTAAGAGCCTGCGAGGTGGGGAGAATGGAGACCACCAATCTCAGTCTATGCCGTAGACTGGAGTCTTCATTATCATAGAAATATGTAAGTTTTTAAATTGTTTTTCTAATGCATTATATTGCAGTTTTAGCTCAGTGGCATGGTTAGGGATGTGCTAGCAAGGTGCAGGGACAGGTAGTGATAGGATAGGGGGCTGGCCGTTACGGTGTAGCAAGTTGGCCGTTACGCAGCAGATTCGGCAGGTGCGGCAATATCTGCCAGATCTGCTGCGAATTACAATTATCCCTGATGTGAAAGCAGCCTAACTGATTGTTTTGCACACATCAGAAATGGTTCTGCCTGTGCAAGCAGGCTATTATGCGAGAGTCACACAATCAGTATTTGGTCAGTATTTCACATCAGTATTTGTAAGCCAAAATCAGGAGTGGAACAGTCAGAGGAAACATATAATAGAAACATGTGCTCCACTTCTGCATTTTTCACCCGCTCTTGGTTGTGGCTTACAAATACTGATGTGAAATACTGACCAAATACTGATTGTGTGACCGTGGCCTTAAACAAATGCCGACTGGCAAAACTGGTGTTGATTGGCAGTCGTCTGCTGTCAACCAGTGTAATCAAACCAATACCCAAAAGCTGTTCTTTACTTCAGCTGCTTCAGAATCTATACATACTATGCACATCTTTTTCAGAATAATATTTTATTGATGATAGTATTTATTTCTATATTGGATCGTGAACATGACAGTATAGCTATAACTTTTGATATCTTTCTCAGACTCCTCTTTCCCCAGACTTTTTGTATAGTCGCGGAAGACTCAATTTTGCTGCAAAATGCATTCCTCAGGGTGCTGATGGTGAGCTTTATAGTGTTATTTACTCATTATTTAATTGACAACTTCCATTTGTTGTAAGTAATTTACAGTAATTTATGCAGTTTACAGAGTTTTCACATTGAAGTCCTGAAGAACAGTTTTTCTGAATTGAATTTAGGCATGAGACCGACATTTAAATTTCTGTGAAATCCTATAATATAAATCTTTCCTTTATTATATCCATGTGGATGGAATCAACTCCTGGCTTTGGCTACTGAAACTGCCCATGTAATTCCAGCCTTATGAGAGGGGCCAGGGGAAGCTGAAATCATGATAGATGAGCTCCAGGAGTCCTCTTGCACCCTGGCTGGCTCCACAGGGAATTGTAGAGGAGTGTGTGTAGGGACTTGCATTTCCATTCCTGACACCTCACTCAAGAGGCCTTTTCCTTCTTCTTCCTTATCTGTTGGGAAGTATCCAGACAACCCTCACTTTCAACACACAGTCCACCACACAAAGGGTTAACTACCAAAGCTTTACTTGCAGAGTTAAAAACACACATTGGTACAGGGTGTCATTTTCCAGTTTTCAGTTATTCAAACACTGTTCCTTTCACATAGGCATAGGCATTTAGCATGTTAATTGTCACTTTCAGAGGCTGGGTGAGGGAGCAGACTGACGTCTTCTAGAAACCTAACCACTAAAACAGTCACAGGGGGTCCATGTATACCACTAGGATGGTTTCCAGAGAGGTGTTCTCTTTCCCACTCAAGTCTAAGCACACAGGTCAATGTAGAATGCTATGGTCAGACAACCCAAAACTTCACTAAAGTTCTTTGAGGATACCCGAGTGCGAGACCCCCTTTCAGGAGCAGTCCTGCAACAGTCCCAACTTCATAAAGGTCACTTTTACACTACTACTGTTAGGTTCTAGACTGACTAACTGAAACTACTTCTCACTAGGTTCCTAAGACCAAGCCCCCAGGGTTGCCTAAAGCTTAGAGGGGAATATACAATATGGAGAAAAGACGAGGCACATAAGGAGGGAGCAACACCAAACAAATTGGATGTGTATCAAACAAATGCTTTATTTATTGAACAGTGCAGGGAAAGTTAAAAACATTAAAAACACATAGGGGTCCCCTGGTGACATGTCGGCAAGATGTTGTACGGAAATAACAATGGCAAATTGATATATGATATTTTTCATATTTCTTACCCGTTATATGTGGCGCTCATATTGTATAGACACTTATTGTGGGGCTTGCTACCTGAAGTACCCCCTGTTCATGTGATATAAGTTAAGGGTGGCTCCACCTTAGCTATATATACAGTACAGTAAATTTTAAAAATCCTGTGTGGATTGGTGATACAGTGCTAACAGTGTTTTACAATGACAAACCACCCCAAAAGACAAACACTGAACATAAATTTGCCCATGGATGCGGTCCCTCTGAGGGTATCAGCAGGGTTGGTTGACAATATGACAGTTTTTGATATACGGTTTTTTGGAGGGTAACCAACCTGGACACATTTCGTCTCCAAGGGCGATCACATCCAAATGCCGTCTCTATATGGTATTAGGTGTGCCCAGATTTTGGGTCTTTTTCATGTCCCAATATTGTCTCTAGGTCAAAGGTCTGACCCAACACCCTTTAGTCAAAGGTCCTACAATCCTACAAGCACGATAAATTCATCAGTGTATAACCATTGATATGGTATAACAATAGCAACCCGCCTGGCGCGTTTCGCCTCCCACACTCAGTTCTAGGAGGCTCATCAGGGGCTTTAGAGAATATGCTACATCAAATATATGTGTTACATAGGTAAAATGTGACACTTTATGTTAAGAGTCTGGTAGTCTGACCCACAGTGGTCCGGGCTATGGGATGCTTAAGGAGGTTGTTGATGAATTTGTCAAACATCAGATGTGGTATCCTGTGGCTACCTGGAAACAATATAAGAATAGGGTATTCTTAACAATATTAGCGTTAATCAGACAAATGACCTTCACCCATCTATGTAGTGCCACTAAAGATGTGAGTTGTTAAATTTATTCCACCAAGATAAGTGTCTCATGTTGTAGTATATAGTGGCATACCGGTGATATTAATGTAGGAGTCACGGTGTGAATTGTGCTTCCTTCTGTTTTATGGTCCGGTTGTATGTCTTCAGGTTAAAAAAAGACATATTAGTGTTATGAATGTTAAGAATAGGGGGCAGGTGGTTTAAAAGAAGTACCTACCCTCCTCCCTTTGTTATGGAATTCTCCTGTTTCCTGTTTATACTTGGTAGGGAGTGTACACATCTGTTGCCTCCTTATAGTATCCCTTATATGGGGGAAAAAAGGGGGGACTTTAAGTTATAATCGTGTTCTGTAAGTTCAGGAGGGCATCCGCGTTATTTATAGACTAACCTTGTTCTTATTGTGTCTGAGAACACAGTTTTATTGCGTTTTGATAGAAGAAGACTCTTATTGATATTCCGCTCTGTTATTGTTTTCATCCTCCACTGTGTGTCACTGCAGTAGGAGGAGAGAATATAAGCTATCTATATATAGGAGGAGAGAATATACAAATCAATATATATGTATCATTCTCATCTTGAGAACAGTCTCTCTATTATTGGTGATAATTATGTTATAGATTCTTTTATGTCTGAGTTTGTTTGTTTTATACATGTTACCTATATATGAACTTAGTCACATTATAGGCTAATTTATGGTTTCTGATTTAATAGAGAACTTTTAGTTGTTTTCTTAGGGACAGGAGGGGTTGAGTATGTCACACTGATGGCTATATTGGATTTTCGATTTTAGCATGCAGAAGCAGCATGTTTCTCAATGGGGGTCCTTATACTGCACAGGGTATATATACATATATACATTCTGACCCATTTCTCAGCAGTTCTTTCTGGTCTGTAGATGATTTTGAGCAATCTCAAATTAGACAACACAACACTCATTAGTGACTATAATTATTTTTCAATCAGTATAAATAAATCTGGTACATACAGATCTATATCGATCTTATCAAGTGAGTACATTAGTGGACATTTTAATCTAGAGAAATAGAAAAAAGTTGTCCAAATACAAGGATGTCATCACATGCACACACAGAAGAGTCCAGAATAAAGAGCATCAATGGCAATGGCGGCTTGGCGCAAGCTACAGACACACAATGACGACTGGCAGAGCTGTGCTCCTGTAGGCAGACAGTCCTCCATCAGTATGTGCGGGGACTGATGCGTGCTCAGCATGTGAGCCTGTATCAAAGGGAGGCTTACAACGTTGGATGTAGATGTATATGTTCATCATAGATAGTGAAGGGGTTAAATTACACTATATACATGTATACAGCACACACATACTGGACAGCACATGCTACTTACAACCACATAATACAGTCACACAGACACTCATATCACAAGAGTCCTTAGTACACACATGCTATATAACAGATACACAGCAGGTACACATCATATACACAGAACATGCATGCAGGACAAGTGTATATACACATACTTCAGTACACTCAAAAGATATCTAAATATACACAGAGACAACCTACACACACAGGAACGCAACTCACACACACATGCAACTTACACACACATGCAACTCACACAAGGACACACATCTCACACAGAAGACACACAACTCACACAGAGAAGACATAGACACACAACTCACACACAGAAGACACACAACACACACAGAAGACACACAACACACACAGAAGACACACATACACAACTTACACAGAAGACACACAACACACACAGAAGACACACAACTCACACAGAAGACACACATACACAACTCACACAGAAGACACAAAACACACAGAAGACACACTTACACAACTTACACAGAAGACACACAACTCACACAGAGAAGACATAGACACACAACTCACACACAGAAGACACACAACTCACACAGAAGACACACAACACACACAGAAGACACACAACACACACAGAAGACACACATACACAACTTACACAGAAGACACACAACACACACAGAAGACACACAACTCACACAGAAGACACACATACACAACTCACACAGAAGACACAAAACACACAGAAGACACACTTACACAACTTACACAGAAGACACAACTCACACAGAAGACACAAACTCACACAGAGAAGACATAGACACACAACTCACACACAGAAGACACACAACTCACACAGAAGACACAACTCACACAGAAGACACACAACTCACACAGAGAAGATATAGACACACAACTCACACACAGAAGACAGACAAATCACACAGAGAAGACAGACACACAACTCACACACAGAAGACACACAACTCACACAGAGAAGACACGCAACTCACACAGAGAAGACACACATACACAACTCAAACACAGAAGACAGACACACAACTCAAACACAGAAGACACACAACTCACACAGAAGACACACAACTCACACAGAAGACACACAACTCACACAGAAGACACAACTCACACAAAAGACACAACTCACACAGAAGACAAACAACTCACACAGAGAAAATATAGACACACAACTCACACACAGAAGACACAACTCACACAGAAGACACAACTCACATAGCAGACGCATAACACACACAGAAGACACACATACACAACTCACACAGAAGACAGACACACAACTCACAACAGAAGACACAACTCACACAGAAGACACACAACACACACAGAAGACACACATACACAACTCACACAGAAGACACAACTCACACAGAAGACACACAACTCACACAGAGAATACAACACAAACTCACACACAGAAGACAACAACTCACACAGAAGACACACACAACACACAGAGAAGACATAGACACACAACTCACACACAGAAGACACACAACTCACACAGAAGACACAACTCACACAGAAGACACACAACTCACACAGAAGAATAGACAACAACTCACACACAGAAGACAGACAAATCACAGAAGACACAAACTCACACAGAGAAGACACACAACTCACACACAGAAGACATCACAAACACAACACACGAGAAGAAACACACAACTCACACAGAAGACGACACAACCACACAGAAACATACAACTCACAGAAGACACACAACTCACACAGAAGACACACAACTCACACAGAAGAAGACACAATCACACAAACACACACACAGAAGACACTACACAACTCACACAGAGACAACAACTCACACAGAAGACACACAACTCACACAGAGAAGACATAGACACACAACTCACACTACAGAAGACACACAACTCACACAGAAGACACAACTCACACAGAAGACACACAACTCACACAGAGAAAATAGACACACAACTCACACACAGAAGACAACAATCACACAGACAGAACACACTCACACAGAAGACACAACTCACACAGAAGACACACAACTCACACAGAGAAGACAAGAACACAACTCAACACAGAAGACAACAAATCACACAGAGAAGACAGACACACAACTCACAACAGAAGACACACAACTCACACAGAAGACACAACATCACACAGAAGACACACACAACTCACACAGAAGACACACAACTCACACAGAAGACACACAACCACAGAAGACACACAACTCACACAGAAGACACAACTCACACAGAAGAACACACTCACACAGAGAGACAGACACACAACTCACACACAGAAGACACACAACTCACACAGAAGACACACAACTCACACAGAGAAGACCAAGAACACAACTCACACACAGAAGAACACAACCAAGACACAACTCACACAAAGACCACACAACTCACACAGAAGATATAGACACACAACTCACACAAGAAGACAACACAACTCACAGAAGACACACAACCACACAGAGAAGACACACAACACAACAAACACAAAGACAACATCACAACTCACACAGAAGAACCACAATCACACAGAAGACATACAACTCACAGAAGACACACAATCACACAGAAGACACACAACTCACACAGAGAAGACACACAACAACTCACAACACAGAACAGACACACAACTCACACAGAAGACACAATCACACAAGAAGACACACAACTCACACAGAAGAACACAACTCACACAGAAGACACACAACACACAGAAGTAAACTACCAAACACAACTCCACAGAAGACACAACTCACACAGAAGACACACACTCACACAGAAGACACACAACTCACACAGAAGACACACAATCACACAAGAAGATAGACACACAACTCACACAAGAAGACACATAACTCAACACAGAAGACACACAACTCACACAGAAGACACACAAACTCACACAGAAGACACACAACTCACACAGAGAAACACACAAACACAAGACAAGAACACACAACTCACACAGAAGACACAACTCACAGAAGACACACACTCACACAAGCCTCACAGAAGAACAATAGAAACAACTCAATCACAGAAGACAACAACTCACACAGAAGACACACAACTCACACAGAAGACACACAACTCACACAGAGAAGATATAGCAACAAACTCACAACAGAAGACAACAACTCACACAGAAGACAATGACACACAACTCACACACAGAAGACACACAACTCACACAGAAGAGCACAACCACACAACAACAAACAAGAAGACACACAACTCACACAGAGAACAACAAATCACACAGAGAAGACATAGAACACAAACATCACAAAAGAAACACACAACTCACACAGAAGACACAACTACACACAGAAGACACACAACTACACACAGAAGACACAACTCACACAGAAGACCACAACTCACCACAGAAAGACACACAACTCACACAGAAGACACAAACTAAAACACAACCAGAAGACACACAGCTCACACAGAGAAACTCACACAGAAACACAACTCACACAAGAAGAACACACAACTACACACAGAAGACACACAACTCACACAGAGAAGACATAGATACACAACTCACACACAAGCACACATAACACAACTCACAACAAGACACACAACTCACACAGAGAAGATATAGACACACAACTCACACACAGAAGACAGACAAAATCACAAGAAACCCACAACTCACACAGAGAAGACACACACACAACACAAACACAGAAGACAGACTCAAACTCACACAGAAGACACACAACTCACACAGAAGACATACAACTCACAGAAGACACACAATTCACAGAAGACACACAACTCACACAGAGAAGACACACATACGCAACTCAAACACAGAAGACAGACACACAACTCACAACAGAAGACACCACTCACACAGAAGACACACAACTCACACAGAAGACACAACTCACACAGAAGACACACAACACACACAGAAGATACACATACACAACTCAACAGAAGACAACTCACACAGAAGACACACAGCTCACACAGAAGACACAACTCACACAGAAGACACACAAGTCACACAGAGAAGACATAGATACACAAACTCACACACAGAAGACACACAACTCACACAGAAGACACACAACTCACACAGAGAAGACATAGACACACAATCACATACAGAAGACACACAACTCACACAGAAGAACACTACAGAACACACACAGAAGACACAACTCACACAGAAGACACAACTCACACAGAAGACACACAACTCACACAGAGAAGACATAGATACACAACTCACATAGAAGACACACAACACACACAGAAGATACACATACACAACTCACACAGAAGACAACTCACACAGAAGACACACAGCTCACACAAAAGACACAACTCACACTGAAGACACACACGTCACACAGAGAAGACATAGACACACAACTCTCACATAGAAGACACACAACTCACACAGAGAAGACAAAGAAACACAACTCACACAGAGAAGACACACATACACAACTCACATAGAAGACACAACTCACACATAGAAGACATATGGACACACAACTCACACACAGCAGACACACAACTGACACACAGAAGACACACATACAGACACACAATTCGCACAGACACACCCAGACATACAACTCACACACAGGAGACACACACAGGCAAACAACTCATACAGAAGACATACAACTCACACACAGGCACACAAATCCCACACTCATTTTACAGATAGATGCCTCTCACACACTCCTCTCTGCTGCAGGAGAGTGCACATGTGTAGCTTCCCCTGCTCTCAGCAGTTGGATCCCTGCCCCTCCCCTACTCCCTTCTCTCTGCTGAGACTGTGCACAGCAGGAGATCTGTCACCTTGTGACCGGGGCTACTTCTCCCCCTCATCTTCCAGTTCCAGCACAGTCAGGTGTCTTCTCTAATCTTCTTTGGGCTCTCACTTCTTCCCGCCCTGCAGGAGGAGAGCACTGGCCAATCAGCTCTTCTATCATTCTGATATGAGAGCGTTCATTGGTCAGTGTTCTCCTTTGCAGGACACCCCCCTATCTGATTATTCAACTCGGCGGGTGAAAGCAGCCACAGATTCTTAATCAGTGCAAGGTGCACTAGTAATAAGCGGCAGCGCAGGAAACAGTAGGGTGTCGGGGAGAGAAGAGAGGCCCAATACAGGCACCGGGGCATCTGATAGAGCTGGCCACGCAGATGCCGCCCCCATTTTATCAACAGGTGCCGCTCCTGAGGCAGTGTACTCAACTTGCCTCATGATAGGTGTGGCCCTGCTCCTACATTAATATCACCGGTATGCCACTATATACTACAACATGAGACACTTATCTTGGTGGAATAAATTTAACAACTCACATCTTTAGTGGCACTACATAGATGGGTGAAGGTCATTTGTCTGATTAACGCTAATATTGTTAAGAATACCCTATTCTTATATTGTTTCCAGGTAGCCAAAGGATACCACATCTGATGTTTGACAAATTCATCAACAACCTCCTTAAGCATCCCATAGCCCGGACCACTGTGGGTCAGACTACCAGACTCTCAACATAAAGTGTCACATTTCACCTATGTTAGGGTACTTTCACACTAGCGTTTTTTTAAATCGCGCAGATGCGGTGAAAAAAACGCATCAGCCGCGATTACCGCATACTGGCTGCACTTGCGGCATGGTTGCGGCACAGTTATGGCAAGCCCCATACAATGTATATGCTGGCTTGCGGCAGGTGCGGCAAGTGCGGTTTTGGCACTTGCGGCAGGTGCGGCCGCGAAAACAAACGCGGTCATCCGCGGTTTTTTCGTGGCCGCACCTGCCGCAAGTGCCAAAACCGCACTTGCCGCAAGCCCGCATATACATGTATGGTGCTTGCCGCAACTGTGCCGCAACCGTGCCGCAAGTGCAGCCAGTATGCGGTAATCGCGGCAGATGCGTTTTTTTCACCGCATCTGCCGCGATTTAAAAAAAACGCTAGTGTGAAAGTACCCTAACACATATATTTGATGTAGCATATTCTCTAAAGCCCCTGATGAGCCTCCTAGAACTGAGTGTGGGAGGCAAAACGCGTCGGGCAGGATGCTATTGTTATACCATATCAATGGTTATACACTGATGAATTTATCGTGCTTATAGGATTGTAGGACCTTTGACTAAAGGGTGTTGGGTCGGCCCTTTGACCCAGGGACAATATTGGGACATGAAAAAGACCCAAAATCTGGGCACACCTAATACCATATAGAGACAGCATTTGGATGTGATCGCCCTTGGAGACGAAATGTGTCCAGGTTGGTTACCCTCCAAAAATCCGTATATCAAAAACTGTCATATTGTCAACCAACCCTGCTGATACCCTCAGAGTGACCGCATCCATGGGCAAATTTATGTTCAGCGTTTGTCTTTTGGGGTGGCTTGTCATTGTAAAACACTGTTAGCACTGTATCACCAATCCACACAGGATTTTTAAAATTTACTTGAATAAAAGAAGCATAACAAAGATTATCCCTTTATTTTTACTTATACGTTTCATTTGGATATCTAACAAAAACCTAATATCGGTGAAGAATAACTATATATACAGTACAGACCATAATTTTGGACACACCTTCTCATTCAAGGAGTTTTGTTTATTTTCATGACTATGAAAATTGTAGATTCACACTGAAGGCATCAAAATTATGAATTAACACAAGTAGAATTATATACTTAACAAAAATGTGTGAAACAACTGAAAATATTTGTATACTCTAGATTCTTCAAAGTAGCCACCTTTTTCTTTGATTACTGCTTTGCACACTCTTGGCATTCTCTTGATGAGCTTCAAGAGGTAGTCACTGGAAATGGTTTTCCAACAGTCTTGAAGGAATTCCCAGAGATGCTTAGCACTTGTTGGCCCTTTTGCCTTCACTCTGCGGTCCAGCTCACCCCAAAACCATCTCGACTGGCTTCAGGTCTGGTGACTGTGGTGGCCAGGTCATCTGGTATAGCACCCCATCACTCTCGTTCTTGGTCAAATAGTCCTTACACAGCCTGGAGGTGTGTTTGCGGTCACTGTACTGTTGAAAAATAAATGATGGTCCAACGCAAACCGGATGGAATAGCATGCCGCTGCAAGATGCTGTGGTAGCCATACTGGTTCACTATGCCTTCAATTTTGAATAATCACCAATAGTGTCACCAGCAAAGCACCCCCACACCATCACACCTCCTCCTCCATGCTTCACGTTGGGAACCAGGCATGTAGAGTCCATCCGTTCACCTTTTCTGCGTCGCACAAAGACACGGTGGTTGGAACCAAATATCTCAAATTTGGACTCATCAGAGCAAAGCACAGATTTCCACTGGTCTAATATCCATTCCTTGTGTTCTTTAGCCCAAACAAGTCTCTTCTGATTGTTGCCTGTCCTAAGCAGTGGTTTCCTAGCAGCTATTTTAACATGAAGGCCGCTGCACAAAGTTAATAGTTTTGTAGAGATGTGTCTGCTGCTTGAACTTTGTGTGGCATTGACAATTCAGTAGGACTATCAGCTGTGTATCCACCAGACTTCTGCACAACACAACTGATGGTCCCAATCCCATTTATAAGGCAAGAAATCCTACTTATTAAACCTGACAGGGCATGCCTGTGAAGTGAAAACCATTTCCGGTGACTACCTCTTGAAGCTCATCAAGAGAATGCCAAGAGTGTGCAAAGCAGTAATCAAAGAAAAAGGTGGCTACTTTGAAGAACCTAGAATATAGGACATATTTTCAGTTGTTACACACTTTTTTGTTAAGTATATAATTCCACATGTGTTAATTCATAGTTTTGATGTCTTCAGTGTGAATCTACAATGTTCATAGTCATGGAAATAAAGAAAACTCTTTGAATGAGAAGGTGTGTCCAAACTTTTGGTCTGTACTGTATATCATTGGGTACAAATAGGATTTATACAATATCCTGGGCTTGACCACCACCTGGCTGTGTTATTCATTTATGTATATGTTACAATGTTATACACTATTGATATATGTCAGGTTTCTATTGACCCACTGATCAGGGTACCCACCATTTTTGTAGCCAGCAAGTCCCCACTGACCATTAAGGGGCTCACTGAACACATCTTTTTTATGAGAGTATGAAATAATTATTAATTTTGGTCGCTCCTTGTTACAAGCCTGTTCACACAGCTACTCTGTATATGCTTTTCACCATTTACCATTGTTATTTCTGTATAACATCTTCCCAGCATGTCACCAGGAGGCCCCTATGTGTTTTTAAATGTTTTTAACTTTCCCTGCACTGTTCAATAAATAAAGCATTTGTTTGATACATATCCAATTTGTTTGGTGTTGCTCTCTAATTATGTGCCTCGTCTTTTCTCCATATTGTATATTCCCCGCCTGGCACGGTGACCACCCCTTGTTATCAGCTTGATATTGCGGTGTGCCCATTTTTTGTCTGTTAAAGCTTAGAGAGGAACTCCAAGGAGAGGGTTTTTTTTGTATTGTCGCTGCACTTATACACTATAATGCTCAGTTGCCTGTTACACTTGTATAATATTTAGAATTAATATAAATCAGTTATTCACTAGCTGCTGCTTACCAGTCATGACTCCAATATGGTACGATACGTCATGCTTGAGTGAGCAGTTCTGCCTCCCCCCTTTCCAGTGAGCATCTGGGTGTTTGAGAACAAACACTTCCTCCTTCAATCACATGGATGTGATGTCACATAAGGTTCTTTTGACAGAGGTTTCCACTCCTGGTCTCTGTACAGATAGAGATCTCTAGACTCATGACACCCATGTGATTGAATGAGGAATGAGAAAGTTATGGATGCTGCTGAAGATTTTTGAGGGGGAGTGAGTAGAGCTGCTCACTCAAGTATGATACATGACCCCCTCTGAGCTGGTGACTGATAAGCAACAGTTAGTCAATAATTGATTTATATTGATTCTAAACATTATGCAAATGTAACAGGCAGCTTACCATTATAGTCTAGGAGTACAGGGATTGTAGAGTTGTTGTTTTTTTTTTATCTCCCCATAGCTCCCCTTTAATTTTTATGACTCAGAAAAATTGTGTCTACACTTTCAGAAAAATAACCTAAGCATGGTGGCATTTAATGGCCACCTGACAAATTATACTGTCTTAAAAACACTAATCAGAACAACAACAAACATACAATATAATAATAATGATGTCTTCTGCTGGGTATAGTATTCTGGGAGGGGCACTGGACACCCTCCTACAACGTTATGCTCACAACAAGTTTTTTGAAGTGTTAAAAAAACAGGAATTTTTGGAGAAGAAACTGCATCAGAAAATTAATTGTTTTGTGCAGTTTTTATTTTCCTCAAGCTATTTTGAAAAGGTTTTGAAGGAGATTTTTTCACTGAAGCATTGTTCGCAGCCTTTTGATTGGATAGTACCTAGTTTGGAGAAGTTTCTTTTTTCCATCATTATAAAAAACCTTTTCATAGACAAATAAGGGCCACTTTACACACACCAACTTATCTGTCCAACTTCTGACCAACTTACTGGTTGCAGTGAAATCATGGACACATTGTTCTGTTTGTACACAGCCACAAAATGGAGCAATGTGTCCATGATTTCACTGCAACCAGTGAGTTGTTCAGAAGTTGGACAGATAAGTTGGTGTGTGTAAAGTGGCCCTAAGTTTAAAAAAAAACTCTTGATATGATCAATAAAGTGGATTTCTTATATCTTTTTAAAGTGATTTTTGAGGAGGATTTTGATGAGTATAATTTTCTTATTAAACAACCCAAAACAAATAGTATACCTAAAGGATATGTCTATACAAAATCTTTATCCAGTGGTTAAAAATATATAAACTTTCAAGCAAATGATTGCTTAGGAATCGCTCCTTTTCTCCTGAGTTTTGTAAGCCTGAAGCGGCTTTTTTTTACCATCTTTGTGCATTTGCCAAATGTTGTTCCATCTGCATTTTAAGCTTTTTTTTCAGTGATTTTTGGGTATTCTTTTCCTGCTGTCTTTAAATCTATTGAACAATGAAGAAAATGCTAGTATTTATTTTAAACAAAACGTCTTTTTAGCCTATACATTGATTTCAATTCTCAAGTATTGAGCAGCTTTCTAGTGGAAAACTTCTGAAGAATGTAAATGTCACTTGTTTAAAATGTTTGGCATCTTTAAAAGTCTGAAGCCCCTTTGTAACCGAAAATTTTTTAACCTTAATAATCAAGTTTTGCTATTTTACCAACGTCACTTTATGTGGGTTATTTCTCTTAAATGCTTCAACTATTTCCATAAGTAAAAAAAAAGTCTGACGTGTTAGCCAGCAAATAGAAAAATATCAGAAATTGAGTGGTTGATACCTTTTAATGGCTAACTGAAAAGATGGTAGGAAAAAGCAAGCAAGCTTTCGAGACTTTATGGCCTCTTCATCAGACTAATAATGACACAAATTCTGAAGACACACACATAAATACATATGAAGGGTAGGATGATGCAGTAAATATGACAGGTGACCTCAAGCAGAAAATAGTAGTCAGTCTTGGGAGGGAGAGAGGAGCTGGGGAGGTAAAATCAAAGTTCCGAGATAAGAGACAACCGGGTCCCTCTTGTAGTCACCTACAATCCAAATCTGAAGGTGTTAAGAGAAGCTGCATGGAAACTACAACCACTACTACAAAAGGATGCCCGACTAAAATCAATATTTCCATATTATTTCCAGACCTCCCTCCTCTGTGTTTTAGGCAGTCCCCGAATCAAAAAAGTATCATTGTTAGAAGCACCCTGTCCTCATCAACTCAATAGGAACCTTTCCCTGCAACCAGAACAGGTGCAAAACCTTTCCATTTATAATGGCAACGAACAAGATAAAGATTCCTGGGACAGATCAGGATTACAAGATCCTAGGTAACTTCAGCAGCACCATAAGCAATGATGAGGTGTACTTAATTAGATGTTCTAAATGTGTGAGCTGGAATCTATTTGTAGGTGAGACAGGCAACCACTCAGAACTAGGATGAACTCTCATCGTCATACAATAAAGGAAAGAAGGACAGATTTACCTGTGCCTAGACATTTCTGTAGGCCTGATCACACAATATTGGATATGAAAATACTAATTCTAAAAGGTAACCTCAGATCACAGCGAGACAGAAGAGTGTGGGAATATAAACTGATAATGAACTTTGACACACTTAAATCCACGTGAGACATTCATTCCTGCTTTATGTCTTTCTACATTCATTGAGGAATTTTCAGGTCTCGACCAACCACTACTCAAACAATGTGGTGCTCTGCCATTACTGGTAGCCACAACACCACCTAAAGCATGGAAAGATTTCCACAGTAGGTACCCTTACACACACAAACCTTCCACCCCAGGCCCGTAGGGGGAGCTCCACTTGCTGTCCTTAAGCAAGATCCCCTATAAATACTGGTGCTGGGGAAGGAGTTAGGTAGTGCAGTTTCAGAGAGGACTGTGAAGAGTCAGTCAGTCCGTGCAGTACGGGTTAGTACTGTGAAGATGTCCTGGTGTATCGGAGCCGTGCTAGGCCCAAGCCAGTATACTAGTCTAACCAGTGTGAGGGTCTGAGAGTGAGGTCGAAGGCAAGGATGAGAAAGAAAAAGTAAAGGAGCAGACTGGGGGCAGAGGAGCCATACCGGTTCACCCCAGGAAGCAACCCGAACACTGGAGTCCGAGTCTGCAGAAGAGCATCAAGCCCAGCAGAAAACACCCGTTCACCGAGGAGACTTCACTCTCCTGGACACCATAACACAACCAACAGGGGAGCCAGGGACCGCAGGAGAAGTTATAGCGGTAGCCCACACAAAGGTTCTCGACACTACGACACAGGTGAGAGAGAGACACAGAGGAGGTCAGGCCTAGTTTTACACAGGTCAGGGGACTTCAGAGGGAAAAGAGACAAGGAGGCTTTATTCAACACTTACTGTGGAAATTCAGAAGTGCTTTCCGATCACCTGGAGCGTACACTGGACAGTGCCTGCCGTAACACCAGTAAAGGTACAAAAACGATTCCCTGTGTATGTCCATTTGTCCATCCCTGAACCTGTCTGGCCTAGAGACTGTAGCAGCAGACCAGCTGTCTAACCGCCTCCCTGTGTAAATCCCTGTCACCTCATCATTGCCCCGGAGACCCCACTTTGCTTGTGGGGAGCTGTACTACTCAAGCTGCCCGTCCATCATCCCTGGAGGTCTGCAGCAGTGCTAGTGCTTTCACCTGATTCCACAGGTGGCATCAGGAAACGTTATTCTTTTTATTATTTTTCCCCTTTTACCCAGTGACCCCCAGAGATACGGGCCCGGGAACCGGCCACCGAGACATCACCCCTAGCACTAATGCCCGGGTACCGAGTTTACAAAGACCTCTGGGCGGGTCAAGAAGAATAATACAATCTGTGCCTCTTATCTCGGAACTTTGATTTTACCTCCCCAGCTCCTTTCCCCCTCCCAAGACTGACTACTATTTTCTGCTTTACGTTACCAGTCGTATTTACTGCATCGTCATACCCTGCATATCTATATATATGTGTGTGTGTTTTCAGAATTTATGTCATTATTAGCCTGATGAAGAGGCCATAGAGCAGTGATGGCGAACCATTCCGAGCCCGAATGCCCAAACTGCAACCCAAAAATCCAATTTTTTTGGTGAAGTGCCAACAAGGAAATTTTTTAAATAAAGAATTGTTTATTAACAACTGTATTATGTAAATAAATATTTGAATCTTACATTCTGTTTTTTAACATTGTAACAACTTAACATAAGCTTTTTAACAATCCCCTCACCCACAGTCACAATTCTGCAGATGGACAGCTTTCTTGCATCCAAGCCCAAAAATGGAAAGCTTCAGGTTTCAACTTTAGCTTGCTTTTGAATAATTACCGGTAATGTGATTTTTGCTATTGGATAGATGCTGCTAACTTGTCTACCCTTGGCTCATACTTTGTAAGTTTGAGAGCGTCACATGCAGCACTGAGATAATCGGTTAGTCTGTTTCTGGAGTCAGGTTTTAAGTAATTTAAAGCTGAAAACAGCTGCTCACTAGAATATGATGACCCAAAAAGAGTAAGCAAAGCAATCCCAAATGCTTTCAAGGACTTAAAAGTATTTGGCAGGCAATTCCACACTTTAAGGATTTCATTGTCAGATCTAACTGTGCTGTCCGTTGTCATCCCTTCTATGTACTCTAGTGTTTTACGCAGGTCATAGAATTATAATTAATCAATATCTCATATAAATTTATTTTTCCAAATAGAGCTTTCTTGAAATTCCAGTAGCTCCATTTCTAGGTTTTCTAAACCTAACCACTCTAAGCAGGAAAGATCAAGTTCTTCAAATTTGGCTCTCTCTGGAGAAGTCAGAAAACACAGCGTTGCCTCCATTTTACGAAACTGTAAAAATATGTTGCTAAAATTCAACTTTGCAGCTTGGACAACACTAGAAAATTCCTTGTAGATTAAATTCATTACTTGTAGGACTATCTGCAAATGTTGTAGAATTTTCTAAGTGCATTTTTAGATTTGGAAAATATTTCAGCTGCCCACTTTCAAGGTCTCTTTCAAAAACCTGAAGTTTTCTTTCAAATGTTTTGATATCACAAAACATCCTCTCTGCTGTTTTAGCTGCACCTTGTAACTGTTTGTTCAGTACATTGAAGTGTACTGTAAAATCTGTAAAAAACATGAGGTTGGTAAGCCAGGCCATATCAGTGAGTTGTGGATACTCCTTTCATCCAAGCAAGCTACAAATCTCTCCTGTGCTCAGCCACTGGACATTATTGTACATAAGTAAAAAATTATATTGTGCCTGAACCTCTTCAAGAAGTAATTGAAATTGTCGAAAATGCAGAGCACGAGCTATGATATAATTAACCATTTTTGTGACATCTTTGAGGACATCTTCAATTTTTTTTCATGCTTTCTTTGGCACAGAGAGCTTCTTGATGTATAATACAATGAAACTGAATGACTGGATGTTTTATTTCTTGAACAAACAAATGTATGAAACCAGATGATGTACCGACCATAGAAGGTGCCCCATCACTAGTGATTGAAAACACTTTTTCTGGTCTTATGTCTTGTGACAAAAAAGCCTCCAATCACAGCATTGTAGATATCTATCCCTTGTATTCTTTCAGGTAAAGACGACAGTTTCAACAGTTCTTCTCTCATGATGTCACAAACAGCATAACGCAAAATTACTGCTAGTCTTGCGTAATTATTAACATCTGTACCTTCATCCAAGCAGGGGCAGACCCAGACTGTAGTGGGCCCTGGTGCAAGAAATTTTTCGGGGCCCCCCCCCTCTCGGAACTCAATGCCAGAATAGTGCCGCGGGTGTGCAGCACAGCCAGCGGCATAGCAACTGTTTGTGGCGCCCGGGGCGGTCAAAAAATTTGCTGCCCCTTTGGTTGTTGATAATCTGGAAGTATACATAGTATACACTGTCTGCCCCTATATACAAGAATATAACTACTGTATTAAAACATGAAGAGAAGGGGTGCAATTGCCACCTCTGCACAACCCCAGTGCATGGCAACAAGCAAGAGTCAAAGAGGGCCCGGGGCCAAAGCAATTTTCACCGCCGTGCTGTGGAGTTCATAATGTAATATAAATGCAAAAAACCTTTATTCTTAATATTATGTCACAATACCGGGATCTGAGGATCTTCTATTTGGAGGTCAGGGGCTCTCTGATACCATGTTGCTGCCTGTCTCGCTGTCGTCCTCATTTGACACTGCAGTGCGGTGGACAAGAGAGCATTAACTGGTTAATAACAAGAAGTATGGAGTGTGTACTAACTGAGCCATTAATCCTCCCCATACCAGTAGGATTACTATATGGATTTTAGTATTAGGGTACGGACACACTGGTGTGAAACGCGGATAAGTGCAATGTGTGATTTTCTCGCATTGCAATCAATCTCTGAGAGCACATTGGCGAGTGTCGGACGCTTTTTTCTCATCCAGTTTCAGGATGAGAAAAAAGTTGCAACATTCTACGACAGTCTGCGATTCCCGCGCGAGACTCACCAATGCAAGTCTACGGGTACAACAAAATCACGGACCGCACACAAACCATCCGAGAAGCATCTGTTTTTTCACGAATACATTATCATTCTGTAGCTGAGACAACTGTAAAATGTTCCTGTAAATGATTATACAGTAATAGCTGCTGAGGAAAGAACAGATTGCACACGGATGTGATCTGAGAATCTGAGAAAAATGTCGGACGCTCGCACAGCAGTTGCCAAACAGACCAAAAAACAGATGTCACTCATCTGACTCTTCTGGATGGGAAACAGACCGATTTTAAGGTGGCGGGAGACAATGTACCACCATGTCCCCAGCTCCGTGCTGTGCACAGACAGTGTACGGTACACTGTCTGTGCACAGCACGGAGCTGAGGACATGGTGGTACACTGTGCACAGCACGGAGCTGGGGACATGGTGGTACACTGTGCACAGCACGGAGCTGGGAACATGGTGGTACACTGTCTGTGCACAGCACAGATCTGAGGACATCCCAGAAGAGGCACAATAACCACAGACAGGCGGCGGGAGAACATTGAGCCCGCCCAGGAGAACTACAACTCCCAGCACCCAACACACTACCCAGAAACCATACAATAACTCCCGAACAGGTAGGAGAACTACAATTCCCAGCATGCCACACCCTGCCAACACAGGAAGGTGGAGGCTGCCGCATGGAGGCAGAGACACCTGGTACAGCCGCCATTATCACCACACACTGCCCCACTCCTCCTGCCCCCCCGTCCTCCTCTCCTCTGTCCCTCCTGCTGCCCCCCCTGTCCTCTTCTCCTGTCCCCCTGTTCCTGTCCTCTTCTCCTGTCCCTGTCCTTCTGCCCCCCTGTCCTCTTCTCCTGTCCCCCTGTTCCTGTCCTCTTCTCCTGTCCCTGTCCTTGTGCCCCCCTGTCCTCTTCTCCTGTCCCCCTGTTCCTGTCCTTCTGCCCCCCTGTCCTCTTCTCCTGTCTCCCTGTCCTCTTCTCCTGTTCCCCTGTTCCTGTCCTTCTGCCCCCCTGTCCTCTTCTCCTGTCCCCCTGTTCCTGTTCTTCTGCCCCCCTGTCCTCTTCCCCTCTGTATGCTGTATATAGCATATGGCCCATATGCAGACTAAAATATATATATATATATACATACATACACACACACACACCTTCTCCCACAGATATAATCCCTCTTATTCAGTCTCTCCCCCCCATGTGTACCGTCTCTCCCACTCCATGCATACCTTTTCCCCCTGTGCAGGCTCTCCCACCCTGTGCCTGTCACCCCATGCACTCTCTCCCCTCCTGTCTATGTCTCCACCTGTGTGCAGTCTCTCCCCCCCACGTGTACCGTCTCTCCCACTCCATGCATACCTTTTCCCCCTGTGCAGTCTCTCCCCCCCTGTGCCTGTCACCCCATGCACTCTCTCCCCTCCTGTCTATGTCTCCACCTGTGTGCAGTCTCTCTCCCTATGTTCACTCTCCCCCCTGCACCCATTTCCCCCCTGTGCGCTGTGTCTCCCCGATGCGTGCTGTGCACTTATCCCGTGACAGGGGGGCCCCTGTGTGATATGCCCCTGACAGGGGGGCCCCTGTGTGATGTGCCCCTGACAGGGGGGCCCCTGTGTGATGTGCCCCTTGCTATGGTCCTCTTAGTGCCATTTTTCCACACTTCTTCTCTCCCTCCTAATCTGAGCCGAGCAGCAGCAGCTGATTTCTGACTCTGTCTCCTGCATCATTGCTGTGCAGGAAGTAGAGATCTGCTGCTGACGCTCGGCTCAGATTAACAGGGAAAGGATGGGGGCATTGCTCAGGAGCCCCTGCAAGGGGAGAACACATACAGAGCTACCAGGGGGGCCTACCTGCCAGACCAGGGCCCCGGGTGGCGAGTGCTGACGACTGGAGCACATGGAGAGTAAATGATCTTCGTGCTCCACTGTAGACCGCAATAGAAGAGGAATGGAGTAGTCGGAGCAGGGGCACTTTTCTATGAGTTCCAACTGTGGAAAGCACAAAGGAAGCAGAAATGACGGGCCGGAAGCGGGGGTGGAGCGTGGGCTCACTGGGCTGGCGGCTAGCCGGCCACTGGTTTTAAAGTAGCCACCGTACTGTACCGCGCTGCCAGTACAATAACAATACCGGGTGGGCCCCCGACGCCGGCCCTGGACAGAATAGTGCCGCGGGTGTACACCCGACAGCACCCCCCTCCCCAAAGAACTCAGTGCCAGAGCAGTGCCGCGAGCGTGACAGGGGAACGGACCTGCCACTGGAGCCCCAGGGGCCCCCTAGCTGGTCGGGGCCCTGATGCAGCTGCACCAGCTGCACCACGGTAGTTCCGCCCCTGCATCCAAGCACATGGAGTAACAGGCTGCTTTCTGTAGGTCAGTGGTGAGTTGCTGACTAACATCACTTGCCATACGCTGGACTCGATCTTTAACAGTATTCCTGCTAAGTGGCAACTCAGAGATGCGTTGAATAATTTTATTCTTGTTTGGCATATCATGAAATAGAGCATTACTCCCAGACAACATGGCTGCTTTGATAATATCCCAGTAAGAGAGGGGCTTACCATGTTTTGCTATGCACAGTGAAATTTGGAAACTGGCAACTGTCAAATGATTTGTTTTAGAAAGATAGTTGGAAAAATTAACATACTGTGAATTGTATTTTATCAATTTTTCCTTCTATGACCTCTTTTTTTTTTTTTCAGTCTCACTTAGTTTGGCAACATTTTTGTGGTTGGTCTCAAAGTGCCATTTGACACTTTGTGTGCGACACACAACGCTTTCACTACACAGAATACATAACGCTTTCCCATTACGGTCAATCACTCCAAATGACTCTGTCCATCCCTCTCGGAATGATCTTCCACTATCTGTTTTTGATTTTTTCGCTGCACTAATTTTTAGGTGTTCAAGACCGGTTCTACAAATAATAACAAAATAAAAAGTATGAAGCGACCAATACAAAGCTAGCCCTGCCTCTACCAAAAATAGACTTGAATCGGTGGAAACCACTCCAGAGTTAATGTCCAAATAATTACACTTTATTAAGAATAAAAACACATACAAATAACAAAAAAGTAAGATGAAATAAAGGTGAGGAGATCCCTAGGACTGTACCACATTACAGTAACAACACTGAACTGTGTGCAGCCTAGCAATTACAAAATCATACTCAAGAAGGTCTATGTGCACTGAAAAGGATTCTGCTCAGCTATACCAAGCAACTCATTCAAACAGACTCACCCATAATGATATACAATGATTTTGAGCAAAATCCTTTTCAGTGCACATAGCCCTTCTTGAGTATGATTTTGTAATTGCTAGGCTGCACACAGTTCAGTGTTGTTACTGTAATGTGGTACAGTCCTAGGGATCTCCTCACCTTTATTTCATCTTACTTTTGTTGTTATTTGTAATGGTACCTTTACACGCCGCCACAACAGGATGGATACAACCCGCTACAGGCTACAAATGTAGCTTGTCGCGCCAATATCGCCCGTAGTAGCGGCGTCTGAAGACGGGACGACACAGCCGGCTACAGATACATCTGTATCCGTGCACTGCCCATAAACAGATGGCAACAAAGCCGATTGTAGCGAGCTGTATCGGCGTGTAAAGAAGGAACAGAAGGGTTGTTTCTACACCATGCTATGTAGCTGGGGCATGACACAGGGTCTGGGTTTCCGCGCCCCCTTAAGCGATCATTGGAGGAAGCTCCTGCGTTGCGATTGGTTGTCGCCGCACAGGGCGGCATATTTAAGGAGCTGACGAGTCACACTACACAATTGCTCGAGCGTCAAGTATTAATCTGCCTCCTGCGATGCCTGTCCAATCATGGTATTTTTGCTTTCTCCTATCAGCGTACGGACCTCTCGTAATCCACAATTGGAGCACGCCTATGTGCTGTCCCTGCTGCACCAGGTACGCCCATAGTAGCTGGTTGTAGCGGTTTGTAAATGAGCTACAGATGGCTACTTGAGACACCCGGCGATGTATCTAGCTGTAGATGTAGCGTAGCGTAGCGCACCTTGTGGCGGCGTGTAAAGAGGGTGCGTTTCCCGTTTGTAACCGTTTGGGCGTGCTCGTGCTCGTGCACGTGAAGTAGCGGTTGGTATCCATCCTGTTGTGGCGGCGTGTAAAGGTACCATATGTGTTTTTATTCTTAATAAAGTGTGATTATTTGGACATTAACTCTGGAGTGGTTTCCACCAATTCAAGTCTACTTTTGGTAGAGGCAGGGCTAGCTTTGTATTGGTCACTTCATACTTTTTATTTTGTTATTTTTTTGTAGACCCAGCCTTGAACACCTAAATATGGCTGCTGGCTCTGCACCCAGTTCAGATGGCAAGATACGTGGTGACCCCTACATACATTTCACCAATGTGCTTGTTAACAGGGTGATATTCTTAATAAAGTGTAATTATTTGGACATTAATACTAGATTTGAATCAGTTGAAACCACTCCAGAGTTAGCGTGTCCCATCATTGTCTGTATGATTTCACCTGAACTGATTAAAATAGTCATGAAATTATCATGAAGCTCGTATTGATGTTTAGGGTGATTTTTTTGTTGGAGCATATGACTAACTATACCAAAAATAGGTAAGATATTTTTACAGATAAGCCTCCAGTGCACAACAAGGCAGGGCCAGCCCCACAATGCCTGTGCTGTATCCTGAGCACAAATGTGATAACACTTACCGTCTCTGGCTGCTGCTGACTTCTGAGTCCTGGCTGGCTTGGGAAGCTGGATGGTTTGGAAAGCTGGCTTCCTTAGGAAGATGGCCGTCTTGGAGATAGCCAGCTCGGAGATGGCTGGCTTGGGAAGCTGGCTGGCTGGCTTACGGCTAGCAGCTGGCAGGAAGGCAAGCAAGACGTCTTCATTGTGAAGTGAAAAAGTATTAATTTGCTGCATCATGTGCTCAGTCAACAACAGCCCCCTCCTGTTACTCATGCCACATCAGCCATCTCCTGTACGGCTACATTCACACGCTGCATATTTTCTGCTTCTTTTCTAACATCAGCCCCCTCTTATTGCACATCAGCCCCCTCTTATTGCACATCAGCCCCCTCTTATTGCACATCAGCCCCCTCTTATTGCACATCGACCCCCTTTAATGGCACATAGGCCCCTTAATGGCACATAGGCCCCTGTATGGCACATAGGCCCTGTAATGCAATAGGCCCCTGTAATGGCACATAGGCCCCTGTAATGGCACATAGGCCCCTGTAATGGCACATAGGCCCCCTGTAATGGCACATAGGCCCCCTGTATGGCACATAGCCCTGTAATGGCACATAGGCCCCCTGTAATGCCATGCCCCTTAATGCACTGGCCCCTGTAATGCACATCAGCCCCCTGTAATGGCACATCAGGCCCCTGTATGCACTCAGCCCCCTGTAATGCACATAGCCCCTGTATGGCACATAGGCCCCCTGTAATGGCACATAGGCCCCCTGTAATGGCACATAGGCCCCCTGTAATGGCACATAGGCCCCTGTAATGGAAACATAGGCCCCCTGTAATACATGGCACATAGGCCCCCCTGTAATGGCACATAGGCCCCCTGTAATGGCACATAGGCCCCCTGTAATGGCACATGCCCCCCTGTAATGGCACATCAGCCCCCTGTAATGGCACATGGCCCCTGTAATGGCACATCAGCCCCCTGTAATGGCACATGCCCCTGTAATGGCACATAGCCCCCTGTAATGGCACATAGGCCCCCTGTAATGGCACATAGGCCCCCTGTAATGGCACATAGGCCCCCTGTAATGCAACCTGGCACATAGGCCCCCTGTAATGGCACATGGCCCCCTGTAATGGCACATGGCCCCCTGTAATGGCACATAGGCCCCCTGTAATGGCACATAGGCCCCCTGTAATGGCACATCAGCCCCCTGTAATGGCACATAGGCCCCCTGTAATGGCACATGGCCCCCTGTAATGGCACATAGGCCCTGTAATGGCACATAGGCCTTGTAATGGCACATAGGCCCTAATGCACATCCCCCTGTATGCACATCCCCCCTTAATGCATGGCCCCTGTAAGCATTGCCCACGTAATGCACTAGGCCCCCTTATGCACATAGCCCCTCTTATTGCACATCAGCCCCCTTATTGCACATCAGACCCCCTATAATGGCACATAGGTCCCCTGTAATGGCACATAGGCCCCTGTAATGGCACATCGGCCCCCTGTAATGGCACATCGGCCCCCTCTTATTGCACATCCGCCCCTCTTCTTGCACATCGGCCCACTCTTATTGCACATCAGCCCCCTCTTATTGCACATCATCCCCCTCTTATTGCACATCAGCCCCCTATTATTGCACATAGGCCCCCTGTAATGGCACATAGGCCCCCTGTAATGGAACATAGGCCCCAGTAATAACATAACATAGTAACATAGTTTTTAAGGTTGAAGGAAGACTTTAAGTCCATCTAGTTCAACCCATAGCCTAACATGTTAATCCAGAGGAAGGCAAAAAAAAAACCATGTGGCAACACTAAGCTCCACATTGGGGAAAAAAATTCCTTCCTGACTCCAAATATGGCAATCAAACTAATTCCCTGGATCAACCCCCTATCAAAGAATCTAGTATATATAACTGGTAATATTATAATTTTCAAGAAAGGCATCCAGGCCCTTCTCAAATGTTAGTAGTGACTCACTCATTACAACATCATGTGGCAGAGAGTTCCATAGTCTCACTGCTCTTACAGTAAAGAATCCGCGTCTGTGATTATGATTAAACCTTCTTTCCTCCAGACGTAGAGGATGCCCCCTTCTCCCCGTCTCAGGCCTAAGAGTAAAGGGATCATTAGAAAGTTCTCTGTACTGTTCCCTCATATATTTATACATTATTATAAGATCACCCCTAAGCCTTCGTTTTTCCAAGCTAAACAACCCCAAGTTTAATAACCTGTCTTGGTATTGCAGACCCCTTAGTCCTCTAATGACTTTTGTCGCTCTTCTCTGGACCCGCTCTAGTTCAGCTATGTCTTTCTTATACACCGGAGACCAGAATTGTGCACAGTATTCTAAGTGTGGTCGCACTAATGACTTGTATAGAGGTAAAATTATGTTCTCCTCATGAGCATCTATGCCTCTTTTAATGCATCCCATTATTTTATTTGCCTTTGCAGCAGCTGCCTTCCTGAAGTTTAGTATCCTTGTAGCCCCTCTACTACACATCTTAGTAAAGGATACTTGAAAGCTTATTAAGTTATGATCACTATTACCCAAGTGACCTCCAACCCGTATATTTGATATGCGGTCCGGCCTGTGGTTAATATTAGGTCCAGCAGTGCCCCCTTGTTGGGTCCTGAACCAGTTGTGAAAGGTAATTGTCTCTCATAGTTTTCAAAAACTTATTACCTTTGCTGGAACTGCAGGTTTCTGTTCCCCAATGTAGTTTCAGGGTAGTTGAAGTCCCCCATAATAATGACTTCTCCCTTAGTCGCTGCTTCATCTATTTGCTTTATGAGGATATTCTCCTCCACTTCCATTATTGTTGGGGACTTATAACAAACCCCTATCAGTAATTTATTATTTTTTCCCCCTCCCCTTATCTCCACCCACAGGGACTCTACATTTCCATTAGATTCACCAATATTATCACGCAGGATGGGTTTTAAGGATGATTTTACGTATAAACATACACCTCCTCCTTCTCGCTTATTTGTACGGTCATTTCTGAACAGACTATAGCCCTGTAAATTAACAGCCCAGTCATGGCTCTCGTCCAGCCAAGTCTCCGAAATCCCCACCATGTCATAATTATTTTCCAACAAAATCAATTCTAATTTCTCCATTTTGTTGGTGAGGCTTCTGGCATTAGTGTACATGCACTTTATGCATCTCTCTTTACCTCTATTCCTTCCTACTATATTGACTGTTCTAACCCCACCTCCCATGCCACCCCCAATTTTATTGTAATGGCACATCAGCCCCTGTAATTTCACAAAGGCCCCCTGTAATGGCACATAGGCCCCCTGTAATGGCACATAGGCCCTCTCTTATTGCACATAGGCCTTCTGTAATGGCACTTAGGCCCCCTGTAATTGCACTTGGGCCCCCTGTAATGGCACTTGGGCCCCCTGTAATGGCACATAGGCCCCCTGTAATTGCACATCAGCCCCCTGTAATTGCACATAGGCCCCTGTGATGGCACATAGGTCCCCTGTGATGGCACATAGGCCCCCTCTTATTGCACATAGGCCCCCTGTAATTGCACATCAGCCCCCTCTTATTGCACATCAGCAACCTGTAATGGCACATCGGCCCCTCTTATGTGCATTAGCCCCCTCTTTTTGCACATCAGCCCCCTGTAATGGCACATCAGCCCCTGTAATGGCACATCAGCCCCCTGTAATGGCACATAGGCCCCCTGTAATGGCACATTTTCCCCCTGTAATTTCACAAGGCCCCCTGTAATGGCACATAGGCCCCCTGTAATGGCACATAGGCCCTCTCTTATTGCACATAGGCCTTCTGTAATGGCACTTAGGCCCCCTGTAATGGCACTTGGGCCCCCTGTAATGGCACTTGGGCCCCCTGTAATGGCACATAGGCCCCCTGTAATGGCACATCAGTCCCTTGTAATGGCACATAGGCCCCCTGTAATGGCACATAGGCCCCCTGTAATGGCACATAGTCCCCCTGTAATTCCACATCAGCCCCCTGTAATGGCACATAGGCCCCCTGTAATGGCACATCAGCCCCCTGTAATGGCACATAGGCCCCCTGTAGTAGCACATCAGCCCCCTGAAATGGCACATCAGCCCCCTGTAATGGCACATCAGCCCCCTGTAATGGCACATCAGTCCCCTGTAATGGCACATAGGCCCCCTGTAATGGCACATAGGCCCCCTGTAATTTCACAAAGGCCCCCTGTAATGGCACATAGACCCCCTGTAATGGCACATAGGCCCCCTCTTATTTCACGTCAGCCCCCTCTTATTGCACATCAGCCCCCTGTAATGGCACATAGGCCCCCTGTAATGGCACATAGGCCCCCTGTAATGGCACATCAGCCCCCTGTAATGGCACATAGGCCCCCTGTAATAGCACATCAGCCCCCTGTAATGGAACAAAGGCCCCCTGTAGTGGCACATCAGCCCCCTGTAATGGCACATCAGCCCCCTGTAATGGCACATCAGCCCCCTGTAATGGCACATCAGCCCCCTATAATGGCACATAGGCCCCCTGTAATGGCACATAGGCCCCCTGTAATGGCACATATTCCACCTGTAATTTCACATAGGCCCCCTGTAATGGCACATAGGCCCACTGTAATGGCACTTAGGCCCCCTGTAATGGCACTTAGGCCCCCAGTAATGGCACTTAGGCCCCCTGTAATGGCACTTGGGCCCCCTGTAATGGCGCTTAGGCCCCCTGTAATGGCACATAGGCCCCCTGTAATGGCACATAGGCCCCCTCTTATTGCACATCAGCCCCCTCTTATTGCACATCAGCCCCCTGTAATGGCACATAGGCCCCCTGTAATGGCACATCGGCCCTCTCTTATTGCACATCGGCCCCCTCTTATTGCACATTGGCCCCCTCTTCTTGCACATCGGCCCGTTCTTATTGCACATCAGCCCCCTCTTATTGCACATCAGCCCCCTCTTATTGCACATCAGCCCCCTATTATTGTGTGGCGCCCCGCAACGAGTGCGTCACAAGGGAGTATTGCAGCCGCAATATTCTCTGACAAAGCAGTGAAATAGTTAACTCTGAGATCCAGCCCAACATGCAACACCTAGAACAGGGGACCAATCATAGGTCCTAGGGGGTGGAGTGTTAGGGTAGTGTAGGAGAACACACAATAATCTAGACAGTCAGAACAGAAAGAACAGAATCTAGAACCTGACAAGAGCAGACTAGAACTTGGAGAGGAGCGGGGGCTCCGCACTCCGTGCGGCCCCCTGGGCCGTCACCGGTCGGGTGTCAGCACCTGAGGCCTTAACTACCGGGATTGGGCTTTTCTACACGGGTTCCCAAAAGACTCCCGTGCCCACAACTTACAGCCGGTTCACTGGTACCGAAGCTGGCAGCAGTTCACCTCTGTCACGCGAACCAGCCCCGTGGAGGAGCAGCTTTATAGGAGCACCCCACCACCAGCCAGTTTCCAGTCGTCTAACCAGCGGTGTACCCACTGAGGGATACAAGGCTCCCCAAAGCATCCAGAACGTACATCATGGATAGGGCATTGAAGCAGCCTCCCCGTACCCGACCTGGTATTCCTGGGCGACGCTGGCAAAAGAAGGAACTAAGTAGGTAGAATGGAGGAACACTGCGGATCTCTGAGGAACACTATCACTGCTGAGTCCACCCGGTCTACTACTCAACCACTGTATACCATGTACTGCCTGCTGGTTACAGTAAAGACCCGTTGCAGAGACTATCTGTGTCCGTGTCTCCTTATGAACTATCCGTCCGCACACTAAGGTAACCGCAGCTGCCGCACAACATCTTGAGCAGCTCCAGCCCCCGGGGATCACCGCTCAGCCTGTGGGGAGCGTAACATCTTGCTGCTGTCCATCCCCCGGGGGTTCCGCAGCGTCGGTAGCCCTTACCGAATCTACTCATAGGTGGCGTCACGAAGAAAAACAAATTAAAACCCCTTTAATCTGTTCCACCAAGACGTCTTCACTTTTGATCTGCACTACACCGGGCCCCACTACCGGCAGGCGCGGTCCACCCGTGACAAGGAAGGAGAAGAATCGCCTGTCTAAACCGGAGTCTGCCGGCCGCGGTGAGTCAGAAAATGGCGTCATGAACAGGATACGAGCAGGCCCGTTACCCAACGGGTATATTGTGCTTAAAATGGACTTTATTGTCTACAATTGGACTTTGTTCGTCCCTAAAAGAACTTTCCCGCCTTTACACCATTGGGTCAAGATGGCGCCCAAGATGGCGTTCCCGCCACCAGAAGCCGCCACGTGAAGCCCAGGAGTGAGTCAACCCCCTCCTCACCGAGGGAGGTCCAAAGACGAAAGGCGCCAAACTCTTTGTCCGCCCTGATTGCTCGAATCAACCATGGGGGCGGACCCCAAAGACTTTTCCCACCATTGGACTACAAAAGCCCAGAGGAAATGGGAGTGTCATAGATAGACACACCGACAGAGAGAGAAGACCTTCTTCACCAGCTCAACCAGAACGCGTTACCGGTTGAACGGGTGTGGTTTCCCTCCAAGAAGAATGGCCAGCACGAGACTCCAAGACCTGATGCGGGAGGTCGAGGCGGAGGCTAGAGCAGCCATCAGCCAACCGGGTCCGGATCCTGCCCTTACCATAGACGGCAGTCCCGACTTCTGGCTAGAGGCTCTACAAGACCTCCGGATGCGGTTACTAGAGACAGTGGAATGGACGATCCGTAGCTGGAGCGCGACCCTAGGCAGACGACTACACCATGCGATGCAGCAGAGCCGACCGGGTACAGCTTCTCCAAGCCCAGACGACGTCACCAGCTTCTCGATCGCCTCACCGTCGCCTACCACCTGTCCTGCTCCGTCACCAGAGCCAATAGACTGCGTCATTCCGGTGGAGGCCGCAACTCGACCCGTTCCAGCGACCAATATCGCAACCGATCCCGTTCTTGAGCCGGAGCTCATAACACGCTCCATGGAAGAACTAGACCTCTACCAGGTTCCCACTGAGGAACCCGCGACATGTTTCACCACTACAGAGACAGTCGCCTGTTTTATCCCCGTACCGGAGGCTTCCCTTGCCATTGCCGAGGCCTACCTGGTAACCGGGATTGAAACACCTTTACCTGCGGAAACAGATGAAGAGGCAGGCAGCCTGGAAGCCCTGCAGGACGTCCCTACGGAAGGATCCGCAGCACCACCGCCCTGTTGTACGACGGAACAAGCTTCAACGTCTTTCACCATCGAGCAGCCTGATGTGGTCATCGAGGAAGAGGTCGGAGAGGATGACGACGAGACCCACAGCACCCCTGAGGATTTCGACACCGGGTTCGCTTGGGGAGACAACAAGGAACTTCCTACCGGGCATACAGCTCGGGTACACTGGTCGGGTGCACTGCCGACACCTTCCCCTGTGCCGTTCCACCGGGTGCCGATACAGACAGCCCGCCAAGTTCAAGCTTCCCGCCAAACCACCAGCTCCGTTACTCATCTCTACAGCCCGAGCCGTAACAACGGAGATGTACGCCAGAGACGACGAGAGGAGTGGCAAGCCAGAGAACGCGCCAACATGCAGGCCCGTGCCGAGGCTCGCCGCCAGCCGCCGCTGCCTGATGAACTCCGCCGTGAAGGTAGAATTTCCACCTTTAACTTAAATACCGGGTGGGGGTTCGCTTGGGAGGTGGGTTTGAATGAGGAGGTGTTTGTGGGGCGCCGGGACGTTGAGTCAAACTTGCCAAGAGGACATCCCGATCGCGACCTATACCGGGGCGATATAATCACCTACGAGCGCTATGCTTGTGCAGATGGGTGGTTCGCTATCCGGGTGCGCCATCACCCTCAGAGCCAGTGACTTTAAAACTTGAACTTCCTCAATGACTCTGTTCCCGTTATTCACTGACTGTGTGATCTCGCGGCTACAGCCTGGACTCTAGCTAAAGTACAGCCGACCTGTTTCTTTGCTTATGTCACCAAAGCATACCTTTACCTGTTTTCTATTTTAATAAAAGTGTGTCATATATGTATAAAAATGCAAAAACCTCTGTAATGTGAGTAGTTTGACGCTTGGGGACAAGCTGATTTAACCAAGGGGGAGTGTGGCGCCCCGCAACGAGTGCGTCACAAGGGAGTATTGCAGCCGCAATATTCTCTGACAAAGCAGTGAAATAGTTAACTCTGAGATCCAGCCCAACATGCAACACCTAGAACAGGGGACCAATCATAGGTCCTAGGGGGTGGAGTGTTAGGGTAGTGTAGGAGAACACACAATAATCTAGACAGTCAGAACAGAAAGAACAGAATCTAGAACCTGACAAGAGCAGACTAGAACTTGGAGAGGAGCGGGGGCTCCGCACTCCGTGCGGGCCCCTGGGCCGTCACCGGTCGGGTGTCAGCACCTGAGGCCTTAACTACCGGGATTGGGCTTTTCTACACGGGTTCCCAAAAGACTCCCGTGCCCACAACTTACAGCCGGTTCACTGGTACCGAAGCTGGCAGCAGTTCACCTCTGTTACGCGAACCAGCCCCGTGGAGGAGCAGCTTTATAGGAGCACCCCACCACCAGCCAGTTTCCAGTCGTCTAACCAGCGGTGTACCCACTGAGGGATACAAGGCTCCCCAAAGCATCCAGAACGTACATCATGGATAGGGCATTGAAGCAGCCTCCCCGTACCCGACCTGGTATTCCTGGGCGACGCTGGCAAAAGAAGGAACTAAGTAGGTAGAATGGAGGAACACTGCGGATCTCTGAGGAACACTATCACTGCTGAGTCCACCGGTCTACTACTCAACCACTGTATACCATGTACTGCCTGCTGGTTACAGTAAAGACCCGTTGCAGAGACTATCTGTGTCCGTGTCTCCTTATGAACTATCCGTCCGCACACTAAGGTAACCGCAGCTGCCGCACAACATCTTGAGCAGCTCCAGCCCCCGGGGATCACCGCTCAGCCTGTGGGGAGCGTAACATCTTGCTGCTGTCCATCCCCCGGGGGTTCCGCAGCGTCGGTAGCCCTTACCGAATCTACTCATAGGTGGCGTCACGAAGAAAAACAAATTAAAACCCCTTTAATCTGTTCCACCAAGACGTCTTCACTTTTGATCTGCACTACACCGGGCCCCACTACCGGCAGGCGCGGTCCACCCGTGACAAGGAAGGAGAAGAATCGCCTGTCTAAACCGGAGTCTGCCGGCCGCGGTGAGTCAATTGCACATAGGCCCCCTGTAATGGCATATAGGCCCCCTGTAATGGCACATAGGCCCCCTGTAATGGCACATCGGCCCCCTGTAATGGCACATCGGCCCCCTGTAATGGCACATCGGCCCCCTCTTATTGCACATTGGCCCCCTCTTATTGCACATCGGCCCGTTCTTATTGCACATCAGCCCCCTCTTATTGCACATCAGCTACCTATTATTGCACATCAGCCCCCTCTTATTGCACATCAGCCCCCTCTTATTGCACATCAGCCTCCTCTTATTGCACATCAGACCCCTCTTATTGAACATCAGCCCCCTATTATTGCACATAGGCCCCCTGTAATGGCACGTAGGCCCCAGTAATGGCACATAGGCCCCCTGTAATGGCACATAGCCCCCTGTAATTGCACATCGGCCCCCTGTAATGGCCCATCGGCCCCCTGTAATGGCACATAGGCTCCCTGTAATGGCACATAGGCCCCCTCTTATTGCACATCGGCCCCCTGTAATGGCACATCGGCCCCCTCTTATTGTGCATTAGCCCACTCTTATTGCACATCAGCCCCCTGTAATGGTACATAGGCCCCCTGTAATGGCACATTTTCCCCTGTAATTTCACAAAGGCCCCCTGTAATGGCACATAGGCCCCCTCTTATTGCACATCGGCCCCCTCTTATTGCACATCAGCCCCCTCTTATTGCACATCAGCCCCCTCTTATTGCACATCAGCCCCCTATTATTGCACATAGGCCCCCTGTAATGGCACATAGGCCCCCTGTAATGGCACATAGGCCCCAGTAATGGCACATAGGCCCCCCTGTAATGGCACATAGGCCCCCTGTAATGGCACATCGGCCGCCTGTAATTGCACATAGACCCCCTGTAATGGCACATAGGCCCACTGTAATGGCATATCAGCCCCCTCTTATTGCACATCAGTCCCCTCTTATTGCACATCAGCCCTCTCTTATTGCACATCAGCCCCCTGTAATGGCACATAGGCCCCCTGTAATGGCACATAGGCTCCCTATTATTGCACATAGGCCCCCTGTAATGGCACATAGGCCCCAGTAATGGCACATAGGCCCCCTGTAATGGCACATAGGCCCCCTGTAATGGCACATAGGCCCCCTGTAATGGCACATCGGCCCCCTGTAATGGTACATTGGCCCCCTGTAATGGCACATAGGCCCCCTCTTATTGCACATAGGCCCCCTGTAATTGCACATAGGCCCCCTGTAATTGCACATAGGCCCCCTGTAATGGCACATAGGCCCCCTGTAATGGCACATCGGCCCCCTCTTATTGTGCATTAGCCCCCTCTGTTTGCACATCAGCCCCCTGTAATGGCACATCAGCCCCCTGTAATGGCACATAGGCCCCCTGTAATGGCACATTTTCCCCCTGTAATTTCACAAAGGCCCCCTGTAATGGCACATCGGCCCCCTCTTATTGCACATCGGCCCCCTCTTATTGCACATCAGCCCACTATTATTGCACATAGGCACCCTGTAATGGCCCATAGGCCCCCCTCTTATTGCACATGGGGCCCCCTCATATTGCAGATCGGCCCCCTGTTGATCATATGGTTGCTAGTTACATTAAAAATAACTGAAGAGTTGAATTAAAATAATTAACACTCATACTCACCTTTCTAGTCCCACTTCCAGCGCTGCTAGTCTCTGCTAGGAAGAAACATTTCCCGCTGCCTCCGGCCGGTCACATGACACAGGCACCACCGCATGACATCATGCGACGGTGTCAGCCTATGAGGGGGACAGATGGAGGAAGTCTCCTCTCTCATCTGTCACAGCTTTGAACTGCGGCGCAATACCGCCAGCAGTTCAAAGCAACAGTACAAAGGTGACGGCCGCGTGCCAGCAGAGAGGGCTTGCCGTGCCCGCTCTGGCACGCGTACCATAGGTTCGCTATCGCTGCCATAGAGTCTTGAAAGCTTGCTTTGCTTTTTCTTACCATCCTTTCAGTTAGCCATTAAAAGGTATCAACCACTGAGGACTCTCAGATTCTAATATTCAAGTATTTTCAGTGATTCTGGGATTTTTTTGTTTCATGACACATTGTACATTTCATTAGTGGTAAATTTAGGTCGATATCTTTAGCATGCATATGTAAAAATATTGGCATTTTTGCCAAAATTTTACAATTATCAATCTTTTAATTTTCATAGCCTTAAACCAGTAAGTCATGATATTGTACATTACAATTAATAAATAACATTTCCCAATGGTCTAGTTTAACCTCTATATGACCCAGGGTGAACCTGTTCATCCAAAAAGCAAGTTAGTTCCTGACCAAGGACAAACTGGTTCTTCCTGGCACAAATGTAGCACCATGTCCACAGCAACACCAATCAAGCTCCAGTGCCTGTAGTTTTCAGATGCAGGGGACCAGAGCTTTATCTCAGGGGAGTTGGTGTTGCCCCCCCCCCTGCAGCCACGATTGCCGTGATTGGCTGTTCAATTCTGAACAGCCAATCACACCAACTGTAATGATTCATTACATTAATTATATTAATTTCATTGCCTGTATCATTACAATCCACCTATGGTTGGGGCTACAATAGCCCCTACCATAAGCTGGAGCTCTGCAGGGGGCGGTGTCACCCCCTCCAGCCCTGATCAGAGTGATCATGCTGTGACGATGACTCACATCAGCATGGAAGACAGCGTGGGTGTTATCCACCTGCGATCACTCCTCCTTAGCTTTATCCCCTGCATATGGAGGGGATTGGAGGCTGAGGAGAAGCGATGTCATACAGCCAGAGATGCACTTGCCATGTGTCCTTGGCGGTATCATCTCCTAATTGCTGCAATCAGTATCAATTGCAGCAGTTAGGGTACAGATAGAAGGATTGCGTGCCCTCTCCACTCTCTCCCCGCACTGATCATTGCACTGCAATGTAATTGTAAAGGCCCGATGATCACCATGGTGACTCGACATTGCCATGCAACCTGATGTTGCCATGGCAACATCCGGTCACCTGACCCAACCCTCAGAGATCATGTGATCTGTGGGACTTGTGTCTGTAGCACTGACTGAAGGATTGTATGGCAATCAGATTATTGCCATACAGTCCAACTTCAATTAGTGTGATCCCAGAGACTGCAGCAAGAGGACGCCTATTCCATTGCTGCACTCTCTGGAGGAAACTAAGGCAGGATCATGTGCTTTGTGGGAACATCATTGTGGATTATTGTCAGAGGGTATGTTTAGGGTTAATAAATGGGAAAATGAGGGTTGTCTGTGTTTTATTGCAAATAAAGGATTTTTCTCTGTGTTATGTTTTTTTAACTATTTACTCACAGGATTGATAATGGGCGAGTCTCATAAATATCTGACATTATCAATCTCGGCTTAATGACAAGTTGGGAATACTAATCTGTCATTACCCCTTCTATCACCATGATAATAATAATAAATCTTTATTTACATAGCACCAACATATTCCGTAGCGCTTTACAATACTGTGGTTCGTATACAAACGGTCATAGGTAACAATAAAAAGCAGAGAAACAATGTAAAAAAATACAATACAGTAATTAGATACAATACAATAAGCATAGAATCAATGTAAAAAGTACAATACAATAATTAAAGCACAAATTAAAGTGACCTTGGTAAAAATAGCTTACAATCTACAACGAGATAGGGGTTACACAAAGTACAGAGGCTTATTACAGTGATGGTTGAGGCATCTTGAGGAAGTGGGGGATAGAAATAAAGTTACATGAATGGTCACAGGACAATCTGTGTAAAGCTTTTGGGTTTGGAGTTTGATAAAAAGTTATGTCCAGAGAGATAGTGAATGGGCTATATACAGTACAAAGAACTTCTAATAGGGAGCATGATAAGCCGCCTTAAACAGATGTGTTTTTAGGGAGTGTCTGAAGCTATGCAAGTTGTGGATAGTCCGGATTTCTTGGGGTAGAGCATTCCAGAGAATTTGTGCAGCTTGGGAGAAGTCTTGGAGCCGAGCGTGGGAGGATCGGATTAGTGTAGATGTTAGTCGAAGGTCATTTGTAGAACGTAGAGAATGGGTGGGGTGATAGAGATGAGGGAGGAGATGTAGGTAGGTGCTGCACTGTGAAGAGCTTTGTGGGTGAGAACAAGCAATTTGAATAGGATCCTGTAGTGTACAGGCAGCCAGTGCAGTGACTGGCACAGAGCACAGGCATCTTAGTAGCGATTGGCCCAGTAGGTGATCCTGACAGCTGCATTAAGGATAGACTGGAAAGGAGAAAGTTTAGAGAGGGGGAGGCCGATTAATAGAGAATTCCAGTAATCAAGGCGGGAATGGATTAAGGGCCACAGTGAGGATTTTTATGCCATCGTAATAGAGCATCAGGAAGAGCTGGATAAAGTACTAAGTGGTAATTGGTACTTCTAATTGAATGCGCGAATCTCTGGGGCAGCCGCGAGTTTCTATTATTTAGCCTGGGGGCTCAATAACTAAGGGCATAAACACAATGAGAATACCAGCCTCCAGCTGCCTGGTTTTACCTTGGATGGCAATCATAAATAGGGTGAAGCACACAAATTTTTAATGACTTATTTAAATAAATAAAAAAATGGGCTCCCCTGTATTTTTTTATTGCTAGCCAAGGTAAAGCCAGGCAGCTTGGAGTGACAGCCCATAGCTGTCAGCTTTACCTGTGCATTATTTTTTAAATTATTTATTTTTATGACTCTATAATGACATGTTCGTTGCAAATGGCAACCAATCTCAGATGCCAGCCCAATGGGTAAGGGGTGCAACAGCCAATCATAGATGCTGCCACAGTGAAGAGGTGTCTATGACTGCCAGTGGGAGCCAGTGCAGTGAATAATCAGTGAATAATCAGAAAGTTAATGAGTGGCCTGGAAGTACAAGTTTATGGTCCTCGGTAAGTTTGATGCTGGTGGTGTTCACTATTTTGCTTATGTTTACAGCCCCGAACTCGAACAGTAACACAGACTACTCAGGAAAGTCCATGCTCTGGGTCCATACTTGAACAATAGGCGTTCGGTACGAATCCCGAACTTTATAGTTCGGGTTCGTCCATCACTAGTGCTAAATCAACATTTTTATGGGAATTTTTTTTTTCATTTTCACATTTCTACATTGTAAAATTGTGTGATGCACTTGTGGATTCAAGGGGCTCACTATACATCTATTGTACAAAAACTACAAGAAATAGGCAGCATCAGAAAAACTTACCATCAGTGCCAAAAACAAAAAACAAATGCACTTGCAGGATGCAATCAGACCCCACTATGTGTAGCAAGCCCAGGTGCAGGCTGATAAATCACCTCAACCTACAACAAGGTGTGGGACGCAACTTGCCATGCACACAAAGTGCCTGCATAGGGCACCATTCACACTGATACAAATGATGCAGAGTGTCTGACAGCTACCCAACTGCTCCGCTGCCTGAGCAATGGGATACACATTACAATGCTTCTGCACCACTGGATGAATAGCACCCCATGGGGCCCAACTGCACCCTGAATAGATAAAAAAGTGCAAAAAAAGTTTTTTATATAATGAAAAAAAAACTTTTATAGATGGGATATTGGTTCATGTGTTGGCCAAGACACTTAAGCTTATGATCCTCGTCACGGATTCCCATGCTCATGAGTCCTAACAAAATTGTACAAAAACTACTAGAAATAAGCAGCATCAGAAAGAAACTTGCATTTGCTTTTTGTCTATGGCACTGATGGTAAGTTTTTTTCTGATGCTGCTAATTTCTAGTAGTTTTTGTACAATTTTGTTAGGACTCATGAGCATGGGAATCCGTGACGAAGATCATAAGCTTAAGTGTCTTGGCCAATACATGAACCAATATCCATCTATAAAAGATTTTTGTTCAAAATATTAAAAACATTTTTGCACTTTTTTTATCTATTCAGGATGCAGTTGGGCCTCATGGGGCGCTATTCATCCAGTGGTGCAGAAGCATTGTACTGTGCAGCCCATTGCTCAGGCAGCAGAGCGGTTGGGTAGCTTTCAGACACTCTGCATCATTTGTATCAGTTGGAATGGTGTCCTATGCAGGCCCTTTGTGTGCATGGCAAGTCGTCTCCCACACCTTGTTGTAGGTTGAGGTGATTTATCAGCCTGCACCTGGGCTTGCTTCACATAGTGGGGTCTGATTGCATCGTGCAAGTGCATTTGGTTTTTGTTTTTGGCACTGATGGTCACTGTAAATCTAGATAAAATCCTTGGGAGGGCTCTAGTTTCCAGAATGGGGTCACTTGTGGGGGAATTATATTGTTTAGGTACATCAAGCGTTAACTAAATGCAACATGACACACACAGACCATTCAATCAAAATCTGCGCTCTAAAACATCACCTCTTCCCTTCTGAGCTCTGGTGTGTGCCCAAACAGTAGTTTGCTACCACATATTGGATATCAGCATACTCAAGACAAATTGATCAACAAATTTTGGGGTCCAGTTTATCCTGTTGCTCTTGTGAAAATGAAAATATTGAGCCGAAAACACATTTTTGGGAACAAAAAAGTACTTTTTAAATTTCACGGTTCCATGTATGAAGCATCTGGTATATTAAAATGCTCACCATCTATCTAAATAAATTCTTTGGGGGAACTAGTTTTCAAAATGGGGTCAATTGTGGAGGGGTTTCCACTGCTTAGGCACATCAGAGGTTCTCCAAACACAACATGGTGTCAGCTAAAGATTCTAGATAATTTTCCATTTAAGGCTAGGGTCAGACTTGCAGTATTTTCATGCTTTTCTAGAGACCTGCGTTCTTAAAAATGCAATTAAAAACGCACCCATAGGCCCCCATGTAAAAAACGCATACCATAATAACAAAAACGCATGCCCCAATAGCAAACGCATGGCTAAAGTGCCATGCGTTTTTGGCATGCGTTTTTGCACTTATGTGAGTAGCTGCCTTCAAAAACGCATGCAAAAACGCATGGTACATTAGTACCATTTAGTACCATCCAAAAACCCATGCGTTTTCCATAGGGGCCCATGTTAAAAAAACGCATGCGTTTTCTAAAAACAAAATGCGTTTTTAAAACAGCACCATAAAATAGTTCATGAACTTTTTTTGGGTGCTGATTCAAAAACGCATGTAAAAATCATGGGTGCCTTAAGACACCTAAAAAAATGCATGCAGAAATGAAAAAAGCATGCAGAAACGCATGCTTATTTTTAAGACCCCAAAAAAACTCATGGCAAGTGTGACCCAAGCCTAAAATGTCAAATGGCGCTCTTTCCCTTCCGAGCCCTGCCATGCACTCAGACATTGGTTTTCATTCACATATAGGATATCAATATATTCGGTTAAAATTGCACAACAAATTTTAGGGTCAATTTTCTCCTGTTAAAATTGTTAAAATTCAATATGTGAGGCTAAAGTAACATTTTTGTTGGAAAAAGTAAAATATTCATTTTTTCATTCCATATTGCTTTAATTCATGTGAAGCAGCTGAAGGGTTAATACAATTCTTGAATGCAACCACATTGAGGGGTGCAGTTTTTTGAATGGTGTCACTTTTGGGTGTTTTGTCTCATGTGGACCCCTTAAAGTCACTTCAAATGTGATGTAGTCTCTAAAAATTGGCTTTGTATATTGTGTTGGAAAAATGAGAAATTGTTGATTAACTTTAAACTCTTCTAAATGTCCTACAAAAAAAAAATTACTTCCAAACTTGTGCTGATGTAAAGTGAACAGGTAGGAAATGGTATGTATTAACTAATTTGTGTGATATAACTCTCTGGTTTAATCTTGGAAAAATTAAAATTTTGAAAATTGCTAAACATTTGCTAAATTTTCATTTTTTTCACAAATAAATGCAAAATTTAGCATTCTAAAATTTACCATTACCATGAAATCCAGTCATGAAAAAACAATCTCAGTATCAATGGGATTCATTGAAGACTTCCAGAGATATTACCTCATAGGGTACGGACACACTAGCATGAAACTTGGACGACTGCAATGCGAGTAAAGATCACATTGCAGTCGGACCAATGTTAGTCAATGCAAGTCTACGGGTCCGACAAAAAAGACGTACCACACTCAGACTGCACACGGACCATCCGAGTTGGATGCGAGTTTTCACTGATACATTATCATTCTGTAGCTCAGACAACTGTAAAAAATGTTCCTGTAAATGATTATACAATAAATAGTTGCTGAGAAAAACAAGGGATTGCACACGGAGAGCACATGGAAGCCACATTGACCAAAACTCGGATGACACTCGTCCGACTCTCGGATAAGTCAATCAGACTGGTTTTTCACTCGCCAGTGTGTTTCCAGCCACAAAGTGACACTGGTCAGAATTGCAAAAAATGGCCCGGTCTTAGGTCAAAAGAGGCTTGGGGTGAAGAGGTTAAATCCACATCATTTTGAACCATCATTATATTTTGGTAGAAAGGTTACAAATTTAGCATCAATTTGTTATTTTTTCATGAAATTAAAAAACCTGTTTCTTTAAACTTATTCAGATTTAAATGGACTTTGAGGGCCCTATATGTCGGAAACTCACCATAAGTGATACAATTTTAACAACTCCTCTCAAATATTTCAAAACTGCTGTCTACGCTGCTTTTTGACAGTTTAGTGCACACAGAACTTTCATAATAGGCATAGCTTTTGCAACTACACAAATTGCATAGAAGAGCAGAGAAGTTTTAAATAAAGTAGTAGTTTATAAACATTAATGCAGCTCCTCACCAGGTCCCCACAATTTAGATACAGACTCACAATCAATGTTTATGTCCATTCCACACATTAACATAGCCCTGTTTCTGACACTGGTGCCGGGGAATTGGTGTATTTGGTGCAGATAAACCCGCAGCAAGAATTGAGAATTGCAGATTTTCCGCACTAAATTATGCTCCTCCTCCTCACCGGAGGATCTTGAGAGAGAGGTAAGTATGTATGTATGTATGTATGTGTGTATATGTGTGAGTGTGTACATGGGTGGATGGATGGGCGTATGGGTGCGTGCATGGGTGGATGGATGGGTGCGTGAATGAATGGGTGCATGGGTGCATCCATGGGTGGATGGATGAGTGCAGCAAGGGATCAAGTGTCCTCTTGTAGTCTCTGGGGTCAGAGTTATGGTGCATGGTACGGCAGATCATTGCCATACAGTGCACCATGACTGACCCCAGTGACTAGAACAAGAGGACACTTGATCCCTTGTTGTAGTCTCTGGGGTCAAAGTCATGAATCACAGTACAGCAGATCATTGCCATACAGTGCATCATTACTGACCCCAGTGACTACAACAAGAGGACACTTGATCCCTTGTTGAGTCTCTGGGTTCAGTTATTTTGCACTGTATGGCACTGATCTGCCGTACTGTGCTTCATGACTGTAACCCCAGAGACTACAACAAGGGATAAAGTGTCCTCTTGTTGTAGTCTCTGGGGTCAGAGTCATGGTGCACATTATGGCAGATCGTTTCCATACAGTGCACCATGACTCTGACCCCAGAGACTACAACAAGAGGAGTCTTGATCCCTTGAACCCAGACTCATGGTGCACTGTATGGCAATGATCTGCCGTACCATGCACCATGACTCAGACCCCAGAGACAACAAGTGGACACTTGATCCCTTGTTGTAGTCTCTGGGGTCACAGTTATGGTACACTGTATGGCAATGGTCTGCTGTACCGTGCTTCATGAATGTGACCCCAGAGACTACAAAAAGGGAACAAGTGTTCTCTTGTTGTAGTCTCTGGGGTCAGAGTAACCCCACAGACTATAGGAAGAGGACACTTGATCCATTGCTGCAGTCTCTGGATGTAGCAGAGGCGATCGAGCGTCGTGGGACCTTTGTTGTGGACTACGTCGGAGGCAATCGAGAGTCGTGGGACCTTTGTTGTGGACTACGTCAGATATCTTTTTCTTGTGTTTTTTTTTTTAAATAAAAACATTTTTCTCTGTGTGGTGTATTTTTTTTTTTACTATTTACCAGAGATTCCTAGTGGCCGGGTCTAACATTGGCCCGACATTATGAATCTCGAGCTTAGTGCCACCTGACAATAAAAAAGCTGGCATTAACCTCTTTATTATCCAGTTTGCCACCGGCACCAGGGCAACTGGAAGAGTCTGGGTACAGCGCCAGAAAATGGCGCCTCAATGAATTCACCATTCTCTGGGGCGGCTGCAGGCTGTAATTCGCAGCATGGGGGGTCCAGAACGCTTGGGCCTCTCCATGCTGAGGATTCCAACCCCCAGCTGCCTAGTTGTACCTGGCTGGCCAAAAATATGGCGAAGCCCCATGTAATTTTTTTTATTCTACAACTTTAATGACATGGAGCTATGCTGTATTTTTGGTTGCCAGCCAGGTACAACTTGGCAGCTGGCGGGCTGGAATCCTCAGCGTGGAGAGACCCAAACGTTGTGGGCCCCGCACGCTGCAAATTGCAACCTACAACCACCCAGAAAATAGCACATTCATTAGAGGCACCATTTTTTGGTTCTGTACCCTAACTCTTCCAGTTGCCCTTGTGTGGTGGCCACAAGGGCTCTCATACACGACATGGTGTCCCTAACAAGTTGAATGGAAAATTGGCTCCAATTGTTAGCGGACACCGTGTCGCGTATGCAGATCCCCTGTGTGCCTAAACTTTGAAGCTCCCCACAAGTGACCCCGTTTTGGAAAGTAGACCCCCCCAAGAAACGTATCTTCATGCATAGAGAGCACTTTGAACCCCTAGGTGCTTCACAAATTGATCTGTAAAAATGAAAAAAGAAACTTTTTGTGGAAAAAAAAAAGTACTTTTTCATTTTTACGAATCAATTTGTGAAGCACCTGGGGGTTCAAAATGCTCACTATGCATGTAGATACGTTCATTGGGGTCTAGTTTCCAAGATGGGGTTGCTTGTGGGGGAGCTCCAATGTTTAGGTACACAGGGGCTCTCCATACGCAATATGGTCTCTGCTAATAATTGGAATTGTTAGCGGACACCATGTCATGTATGGAGAGCCCCTGTGTGCCTAAACATTGAAGCTCCACCACAAATTACCCCATTTTGGAAACTGAGACCCCCAAGGAATGTATCTAGATGCATAGTGAGCACCTTGAACCCCCAGGTGCTTCACAAATTGATCTATAAAAACGAAAAAAGAATCTTTTTGTGAAAAACAAGTACTTTTTCATTTTTACGGATCAATTTGTGAAGTACCTGTGGGTTCAAAATGCTCACTATGCATCCAGATAAATTCCTTGGGAGGTCTGGTTCCCAAAATCGGGTCACTTGTGGGGGAGCTCCAATGTTTGGACACACAAGGGCTCTTCAAACATGACATGGTGTCTGCTACCAATTTGAATGGAAAATTATCTCAAATTGTTAGCGGACACCATGTCGTGTTTGGAGAGCCCCTGTGTGCCTAAACATTGGAGCTCCCCCACAAGTGACCCCATTTTGGAAACTAGACCTCCCAAGGAACTTATCTAGATGCATAGTGAGCACTTTGAACCCCCAGGTGTTTCACAAATTGATCTGTAAGAATGAAAAAGTACTTTTTTTTTTTTCAAAAAAGTTTTTTTTTAGCCTACAGGATAAAATGCACTCTAAAATTTGTTGGGCAATTTCTTCTGAGTACACCGATACCTTATATGTGATCATAAACCACTGTTTGGGTGCACGGCTGGGCTCAGAAGTGAAGGAGCACTATTTCACTTTTTGAATGGAAAGTTAGCTCCAAAAGTCAATTTTCGCTCCTTCCCTTCTGAGCCCTGCCGTGCGCCCAAACAGGGGTTTATGAGCACATATGAGGTATCGGTGTACTCAGGAGGAATTGCCCTACACATTTTAGGATCCATTTTATCCTGTTGTCCATGTGAAAATGAAAGAATTGAGGCTAAAAGAACATTTTTGTTGGAAAAATTAAAATGTCCATTTTTTCCTTCCATGTTGCTTTAGTTCCTGTGAAGCATCTGAAGGGTTAATGTGGTGCCCCGCACCGAGTGCGTCACAGGAGGGTATTGCAGCCATAAATGCAGCAGCAATATTCTCTGACCCAGCAGTCATCTGGTTAACTCGGAGATCCATACTCTGCATGCCTCACTTAGCATAGAGGGCCAATCAAGGTCCTGGTGGGCGGAGTGCAAGAGTAGCGTGTAGTGGAAGTTTAGTCCAGGCTTAGAGAGTTCTAGTCTCGGGTCTGGAGAAGTAACAGCAACTTAGAAGACCCCTGCAGACTCCCAGCTCTGCAACCTAGGAGAGGGGGTTGCACAGCCGGTGCAACCCCCTGGCCACCTTCTACCTGCCATCTCCCTACCAATTACGGGCATCAAAGAAACGGGTTCCCAAAGACTCCCGTGCCCTTATACAGCCGGTTTGCTGGTACCGAAGCTAGCAGCAGTTCAGCTCTGCTATGCGAACCAGAGGCGTGGAGGAGCAGCTTTCCAGGAGCACCCCACCACCAGCCAAGTCCAGTCGTCTAACCAGCGGTGTACCCACCAAGGGACCCAAGGCTCCCCAAAACATCCATCATGTATACTTTGGATAGGGATTGAAGCAGCCTCCCTGTACCGATCTGGTATTCCCGGGCGAAAACGGCATTACTTAGTTAGAATGGAGGAACACCGCAGATCTCTGAGGGACACCTATCACTGCTGAGTCCACCCGGTCTGCTATCTACTCACTGTATGCCATGTACTGCTTGCTGGTTACAGTAAAGACCCGTTACAGAGACTTACAGTGTCCGTGCTTCCTTATGACTACGTCGCCTGCACACAAGGTACTGCAGCTGCAGCACAACATCTTAAGCAGCTCCAGCCTCCGGGGAACACCGGTCAGCCTGTGGGGAGCGTTCCATCTTGCTGCTATCCATCCCCCGGAGGCCCCACAGCGTCGGTAAGACTTACCGAACTACTCATAGGTGGCGTCACGAAACAATTAACCCCTTAATCTGTTCCCACAAGACGTCTTCAACTTTTTTTTTTTTTTTTTTTTTTCAGTAAATATATTTATTGAGATTTTCAACAGTAAAAACAATAGAAAGAACCAGTACAATGTCCAGGGCTTAATACAGAGATACATTACTTCCCGATGAGTGCAGCACAGGAGTAGTCCAATAAGGACACTAGCACCCAAAGGGCACATGTTTCCCATCCCAGGAATCACCTCTGGACAAGGACCTTATATAAAGAATATAGAACCTATGAAAAGGCAATTGTGGAAATAAAAAAAGAGGAGAGAAAGAGAAAAAGAGAAAAAAAAAGGGTAGGGGAGAAGGGGAGTAAGGAAGGAGAGGGGGGGGGGGGAAGGGAGACCCAGCAATTTAAACGCCCACGAGTTGACAATTACGAATATGTACGCAGCCAAGTAAGGAACCCTGTGCTCTCCTTGAAGGACTGCCAGAGGAACCAGGTGCGTCCCTGTTCATATGCGGCATCACCATCACCCGCCACCAGTGACTCCAGACGATGTAATCTATCCATTTCAGCTATCCATTCCACCGTGGAGGGGACCTGAGTGGACCTCCAATGACGGGGAATAACTGCTCTGGCAGCTATTAGGCAGAATCTCAGAATCCCCTTTTTGACGGAAACTATCGAACTGGGTATCAGGGACAGTAGGGCCATTTGGGGAGATGGTTCATGACGACGTCTTCAACTTTTGATCTGCACTCAACCGGGCCCCACTACCGGCAGGCGCGGTCCACCCGTGACAAGGAGGAGGAAGCAACAGCCTGTCTAAACCGGAGTCCCTGGCCACGGTGAGTCATTAATAATCTTCTTGAATGTGGTTTTGAGTAGCTTCAGGGGCGCAGTTTTTGGAATTGTGTCACTTTTGGGTGTTTTCTGTCATGTTTGCCCCTCAAAGTGACTTCAAATGTGACGTGGTCACTAACAAAAATGGTTTTGTAAATTTTGCTGGAAAAATGAAAAATTGCTGATGAACTTTGAACCCTTATAACTTCCTACCCAAAAAATTGTTTTTTTTCCAAAATTGTGCTGATATAAAGTAGACATGTGGGAAATGTTATTTATGAACTATTTTGTGTCACAGAACTCTCTGATTTAACAAAATAAAAATTCAAATTTTGAAAATTGCGAAATTTTCAAAATGTTTGCCAAATTTTTTTTTTTTTCACAAATAAATGCAAAAATTATCGAACTAAATTTAATACTAATATGAAGCCCAATACATCACAAAAAACAGTGTCAGAATCGCTAGGATCCATTGAAGCGTTCCAGAGTTATAAATTCAGAAAGGGACACTGGTCAGAATTGACAAAAATGGCCAGGTCGGTAAGGCCAAAATAGGCTGGGTCATGAAGGGGTTAAGTTATCTAAACAGTAAAAACCCGTCACGACTGACTTCATTTTGAAAGCTAGACCAATCAAAGAGTTTATTTAAATGAGAAATTAGGATTTTGAACCCAAAGGTGCTTTATAGACCTTTTTAAAATGTGGATGTGAAAATGAAGACTATTTATTTTTATGCTAAACTGTTGTTTTAGACCCAAATTTCAAATTTTCACAATGGAAAATAGCAGAAAATTGACACTATAATTTGTGATTTAGAACTGCTGTTTGGGTACATGGAAGGGTTTGAGAAGGAATTTGATTTTAGAGTGTACATTTGCCTAGAATAGATTATGAATGCCATAATGCATTTGCAGAGTTCCTGACATGCCAAAACAACAGATATGCGCTTTCCTGTGCGCTCTTCAAAAGTGCATATCTGGGAGTGTTGAGTGCAGCCGGTGGCTGCGTCATCAATCCGGTAACTATAGGGATACTATAAACAGGTGGCGCATAGTGTTACATGCCGGTAACACTATGCACTGAGCCTGCAAATTGCTACGTTTCAAGTGCATCCGCCAGGCTAGGGGCGGATGCAAGTCTGACCCTAGCCTTATTTTGTTTTTTTGTGAGGCAGAATGATCAAATTGGCAGCAGTATAATAATTGTTCTTACTTTATTATTACACGGTTCACTGTACGGTATTAGTGATGAGGCAACTTTATACTTCTGGTCGGTGCAATTACAGCTATGTCAGATTTATATTGTTACTAGTAAAAAGGCCCGATGCAATTGCATCGGGAGCGCGGTGAAATGAATTGTGTGTATAGACGCGGGTGAGTGGGTATCAGAGTATAGAGGTGAGTCTGTGGGTAGCAGAGTGTGGAGGCGGCTCTGCGGGTAGCAGAGTGTGGAGGCGGTCGTGTGGGGTAGCAGAGTGTGGAGGCGGCTCTGCGGGTAGCAGAGTGTGGAGGCGGCTCTGCGGGTAGCAGAGTGTGGAGGCGGCTCTGCGGGTAGCAGAGTGTGGAGGCGGCTCTGCGGGTAGCAGAGTGTGGAGGCGGCTCTGCGGGTAGCAGAGTGTGGAGGCGGCTCTGCGGGTAGCAGAGTGTGGAGGCGGCTCTGCGGTGGAGGGGTGAGGAGAGAAACACACAGTATATACATACATGAGACATTGTATAGACACAGTATGCAGAGATTAGACACATTATACACACACATTACAGACAGTATAGAGACATTACACACAGTATAGAGACATTACACACAGTATAGAGACAGTATAGAGACATTACACACAGTATAGAGACATTACACACAGTATAGAGACAGTATAGAGACATTACACACAGTATAGAGACATTACACACAGTATAGAGACAGTATAGAGACATTACACACAGTATAGAGACATTACACACAGTATAGAGACATTACACACAGTATAGAGACAGTATAGAGACATTACACACAGTATAGACAGACTACAGACAGTCTACAGACATTAGAGACAGTATAGACACATTACACACAGTATAGACACACTACAGACAGTCTACAGACATTAGAGACACTACACACAGTATACACACAGTATAGAGACATTACACACAGTATACAGACATTAGACACAGTATAGAGACATTACACAGAGTATACAGAGACATTACACAGAGTATACAGAGACATTACACAGAGTATACAGAGACATTACACAGAGTATACAGAGACATTACAGTAGACTGTGTGTAATGTCTCTGTATAGACTGTGTAATGTCTCTGTATACACTGTGTAATGTCTCTGTATACACTGTGTAATGTCTCTGTGTAATGTCTGTGTAATGTAATGTATACAGAGACATTACACAGAGTATACAGAGACATTACACAGAGTAGACAGAGACATTACACAGAGTAGACAGAGACATGACACACAGCAGAGACATGACACACAGCAGAGACATGACACACAGCAGAGACATGACACACAGCAGACAGAGACATGACACACAGCAGACAGAGACATGACACACAGCAGACAGAGACATGACACACAGCAGACAGAGACATGACACACAGCAGACAGAGACATGACACACAGCAGACAGAGACATGACACACAGCAGAGACATGACACACAGCAGAGACATGACACACAGCAGAGACATGACACACAGCAGAGACATGACACAGAGCAGAGACATGACACAGAGCAGAGACATGACACAGAGCAGACAGAGACATGACACACAGCAGAGACATGACACAGAGCAGACAGAGACATGACACACAGCAGACAGAGACATGACACACAGCAGACAGAGACATGACACACAGCAGACAGAGACATGACACACAGCAGACAGAGACATGACACACAGCAGACAGAGACATGACACACAGCAGACAGAGACATGACACACAGCAGACAGAGACATGACACAGAGCAGACAGAGACATGACACAGAGCAGACAGAGACATGACAGAGCAGGCAGAGACATGACACACAGCAGAGACATGACACACAGCAGAGACATGACACACAGCAGAGACATGACACACAGCAGAGACATGACACACAGCAGAGACATGACACACAGCAGAGACATGACACACAGCAGAGACATGACACACAGCAGAGACATGACACACAGCAGACAGAGACATGACACACAGCAGACAGAGACATGACACACAGCAGACAGAGACATGACACACAGCAGACAGAGACATGACACACAGCAGACAGAGACATGACACACAGCAGACAGAGACATGACACACAGCAGAGACATGACACACAGCAGACAGAGACATGACACACAGCAGAGACATGACACACAGCAGAGACATGACACACAGCAGAGACATGACACACAGCAGAGACATGACACAGAGCAGACAGAGACATGACACACAGCAGACAGAGACATGACACACAGCAGACAGAGACATGACACACAGCAGACAGAGACATGACACACAGCAGACAGAGACATGACACACAGCAGAGACATGACACACAGCAGAGACATGACACACAGCAGAGACATGACACACAGCAGAGACATGACACAGAGCAGAGACATGACACAGAGCAGAGACATGACACAGAGCAGACAGAGACATGACACACAGCAGAGACATGACACACAGCAGACAGAGACATGACACAGAGCAGACAGAGACATGACACACAGCAGACAGAGACGACACACCCCAGCAGCAGGCACACTTATGACACTAACACACACCTGCAGCATGCACACTTATTACACTAACACACACACACACCCCTGCAGCAGGCACACTTATTACACACTCACACACACACACAGACACAGACACAGACACAGCATCCATTACCATATCATGAAGGTCCAGATCGATATGCAGCAGGAGAGGAGGCACTGCGACCTGCAGAAACGCAGTAAGCATCTGCAGGACCTTTGAATGTAGATCACATGACAGTGAGGAAAGTGTTTGAGTTGCCGGGCTCCTACAGGCTTTCTCCTGCTTTGTACGGAGTAAATCAGTGCACAGAGCAGGAGAGAGAGGGAGAGAGGGCAGCTTGTGTGTGAGCGTCTCCTCACTGCTTCCCTCGGACACAGCAGTGGGCCGTGTCACTTGTTAAGGGCCCCGCATGTGGGCTGGTATGTCGGGTGCTGAGGCCGGGGCAGGGTAGCGCGGCTGCGGCTCGTGATGACGCAGCGCGTCATCACTCGCAGTCGCGCAAAGCATGTTGGGATTCGGCTACAGTGCCCGAATTTGCCAACTGCGGATTATATAAGTAGATTTATATTGCTGTATTTATATTGTTTCTTTACATTTTGCTTCTATCAAACAATAAAAATGCTTTCTTTTATAATACATTTTTTCCTCCATATTCTGAGAGCTGATATATCTTCTATGTTTTGGCAAACAGTACTGTTTGACGGCTTATAATTTGTGAAACGAGTTGAACATTTTTTATGGTACCATTTTGAGACATATAAAAAAATTTTGATAAGTTTTTATTCAGATTTTTCAAACACAGAATGAATTCAGAACCAGAAATTCCATTATCGTTTTTATTTATTTTTTTTTATCTTTTTTACTTTTTTCCATATTGTATTTAACTTTTTTTTTCTTTTTACTTTTTCTCTTTATTCCATTGTGAGACAGGAATATTTTTTAGTCTGATCACTGGTCTGATTCACTGCTATATGTGTGTACCTCAGGTTACCATTGTAATAATTGGCTCCCATGGTTATGATCACGGGGGGCCGCCAATGTCAAAGGGGATCTTCTAACCCCCCCTTTTAACCTAATTCATATAGCTGTTGAGATTAACAGCGGCATTTAAGGAGTTAATCAGGCCAGATTGGTTCCAAACCTCGTCAGGGTCAATGCCTATAGGTGGCAGCGGCTGTGGGGGCACTATTTACTTATTACCCATCAAAACAGCGATGGGGAAATGCGGTCTGTTAATGGCTGTCATTATTATTAATATATTTTATTATTATTTATTATTTTATTTATGCTGTATTATGCATCGTTAAGGGACAGAGGCTGGCTGGCACATTTTAGACTGGGGAGTAATCACAAGGCCTCAAGTTGCGGCAGCCCACCTTTAGCCTGTTTATGCATTAAAAGCAACAGAGGTAATATGCTTTAAAAAGAGGCTGGTACATACAGTAGATATTGAAACAGAGGTATGGCAGCAGAATCGTGCTTACTACAGAGATAAGGAAGCAAAACTGAGCTTATTTCATAGATAAGGTTACAGAAATGAGCTTACTACAGAGATATGAGAGCAGGACTGTGCTTACTACAGAGATAAGGGAACAGAACCGAGTTCACTACAAAGATATGGAGCAGAAAGCCCTATGTCATATTTAAAAATTATTTATTTATTTTTACACTACTACACCATGTTCTAAATTATTATGCAAATTGGTTTTATAGTGTTATAAAATTTTAATTTTTTTTGGGCAATGAAACCCATTGATGGTATTGTGTCTAAGGGCACTTACACGCGGCAACTTTTCTAGGAATTCCACTTGCAACTCACTGGTTGCAGTGAAATCATGGACACATTGTTCTCAGGGCCGTATTTGCCATTAGGCACTCGTAGGCACGTGCCTAGGGCGGCGCCATTCACAGGGGGGCGGCGCCTCAGCGTGTTTTCTTTTTTTTTTTTTTTCTTTTTTTTTTTGTTGCCCTGTGTCGGCCGGGTTGTAAGCCCCGCCCCCCCCCCCCCCCTCAACAGGCCCGCTGGCCGCCCACCTCACCCAGCCTGCAGCTGGGTGATAAGTCCGGCTCCCTCTTTTCCCCCCCCTCCCCTCGTCATCAGGCCCGCCGCCTGCCCACCTCACCCCCAGCCTGCCGCATCCTGTTCCGCCGGAAGGGAGAAGGAGGGGCCCGCTGCCGAGGAGACCATGGCAGAGATCGCGTGGGGGGGAAGGTCCGCCAGATGGCACGTGCGGCAGCGGCAGCAGCAGCGGCAGAGGCAGAGATGGGGATTTGAAGATCCCGCCCGGGCAGCACAGGCGGCGGTGGCTCAGGCCGCGCTGCGCCGGGTAAGTCTGAGGAGCAGGCGGCAGGGCTCCAGTAGCTGGGAACAGAAGATGGGGTGCAGGGATGAGGCTCAGGGGGTGCAGGGATGAGGCTCAGGGGGTGCAGGGATGAGGCACAGGGGGTGCAGGGATGAGGCACAGGGGGTGCAGGGATGTGGCACAGGGGTGCAGGGATGAGGCTCAGGGGGTGCAGGGATGAGGCTCAGGGTGTGCAGGGATGAGGCACAGGGGTTCCAGGGATGTGGCACAGGGGTGCAGGGATGCGGCACAGGGGGTGCAGGGATGCGGCACAGGGGGTGCAGGGATGCGGCACAGGGGGTGCAGGGATGCGGCTCAGGGGGTGCAGGGATGCGGCTCAGGGGGTGCAGGGATGCGGCTCAGGGGGTGCAGGGATGAGGCACAGGGGGTGCAGGGATGAGGCACAGGGGCGCAGGGATGGGGCACAGGGGTGCTGGGATGGGGCACAGGGGTGCTGGGATAGGGTGCAGGGGTGCTGGGATATGGATGAGGCACAGGGGTGCTGGGATGGGGTGCATGGATGGGGCACAGGGGTGCTGGGATGGGGTGCATGGATGGGGCACAGGGGTGCTGGGATATGGATGGGGCACAGGGGTGCTGGGATATGGATGGGGTGCTGGGATGGGGCGCAGGGGTGCTGGGATGGGGTGCAGGGGTGCTGGGATGGGGTGCATGGATGGGGCACAGGGGTGCTGGGATATGGATGGGGTGCTGGGATGGGGCGCAGGGGTGCTGGGAGGGGGCGCAGGGGTGCTGGGATGGGGTGCTGGGATGGGGTGCAGGGATATGGATGAGGCACAGGGGTGCTGGGATGGGGTGCAGGGATGGGGTGCAGGGGTGCTGGGATATGGATGGGGCACAGAGGTGCTGGGATATGGATGGGGCACAGGGGTGCTGGGATATGGATGGGGCACAGGGGTGCTGGGATAGGGTGCAGGGGTGCTGGGATATGGATGAGGCACAGGGGTGCTGGGATGGGGTGCATGGATGGGGCACAGGGGTGCTGGGATGGGGTGCATGGATGGGGCACAGGGGTGCTGGGATATGGATGGGGCACAGGGGTGCTGGGATATGGATGGGGTGCTGGGATGGGGCGCAGGGGTGCTGGGATGGGGCGCAGGGGTGCTGGGATGGGGTGCAGGGATATGGATGAGGCACAGGGGTGCTGGGATGGGATGCATGGATGGGGCCCAGGGGTGCTGGGATATGGATGGGGTGCTGGGATGGGGCGCAGGGGTGCTGGGATGGGGCGCAGGGGTGCTGGGATGGGGTGCTGGGATGGGGTGCAGGGATATGGATGAGGCACAGGGGTGCTGGGATGGGGTGCAGGGATGGGGTGCAGGGGTGCTGGGATATGGATGGGGCACAGAGGTGCTGGGATATGGATGGGGCACAGGGGTGCTGCTAGATATGGATGGGGCGCAGGGGTGCTGTGATGGGGTGCAGAGATATGGATGGGGCACAGGGGTGCTGGGATGGGGCACAGGGGTGCTGGGATATGGATGGGGCGCAGGGGTGCTGGGATGGGGCGCAGGGGTGCTGGGATATGGATGGGGCACAGGGTGCTGGGATGGGGCGCAGAGGTGCAGGGATGAGGCACAGGGGGTGCAGGGATGTGGCTCAGGGGTGCAGGGATGTGGCTCAGGGGGTGCAGGGATGAGGCTCAGGGGGTGCAGGGATGCGGCACAGGGGGTGCAGGGATGCGGCACAGGGGGTGCAGGGATGCGGCACAGGGGGTGCAGGGATGTGGCTCAGGGAGTGCAGGGATGTGGCACAGGGGGTGCAGGGATGAGGCACAGGGGGCGCAAGGATGAGGCACAGGGGTGCTGGGATGGGGCACAGGGGTGCTGGGATGGGGCACAGGGGTGCTGGGATGGGGCACAGGGGTGCTGGGATAGGGTGCAGGGGTGCTGGGATATGGATGAGGCACAGGGGTGCTGGAATGGGGTGCATGGATGGGGCACAGGGGTGCTGGGATATGGATGGGGCGCAGGGGTGCTGGGATGGGGCGCAGGGGTGCTGTGATGGGGTGCAGGGATATGGATGGGGCGCAGGGGTGCTGGGATGGGGCGCAGGGGTGCTGGGATATGGATGGGGCACAGGGTGCTGGGATGGGGCGCAGAGGTGCAGGGATGAGGCTCAGGGGGTGCAGGGATGCGGCACAGGGGGCACAGGGATGAGGCACAGGGATATGGATGGGGCACAGGGGTGCTGGGATGGGGCACAGGGGTGCTGGGATGGGGCACAGGGGTGCTGGGATAGGGTGCAGGGGTGCTGGGATATGGATGAGGCACAGGGGTGCTGGGATGGGTGCATGGATGGGGCACAGGGGTGCTGGGATATGGATGGGGCGCAGGGATGCTGGGATGGGGCGCAGGGGTGCTGTGATGGGGTGCAGGGATATGGATGGGGCACAGGGGTGCTGGGATGGGGCACAGGGGTGCTGGGATATGGATGGGGCACAGGGTGCTGGGATGGGAAAATCACACATTGCACTCATCCGAGTTTCACGCCAGTGTGTCCCTACCCTAATAATAAAATCCATATAGTAATCCTACAATGTCTGCTGGACATGGTATGGGGAGGATTTATGGCTTAGTTAGTACACTCCATACTTCATGGTATGGGGGGGTTTATGGCTCAGTTAGTACACAACATACTTCTTGTTATTAACCAGTTAATGCTCTCTTGTCCACCACACTGCAGTGTCAAAAGAGGACAACAGCGAGACAGACAGCAACACGGCATCAGAGAGCCCCTGACCTCCAAATAGAAGATCCTCAGATCCTGGTATTGTGACGACATATGAAGAAATATTCTTTTACATTTACATTACACTATGCACTCCACAGCACGTTACATACATCATCAACACTGTCCCCATTGGGGCTCACAATGAAAACATCCTACCAGTATGTCTCATATTGTATATCGCCTTTCTTTGATATCACCTTCACAAATATTGCATTTATTGCACTTGTCAGGTTTTGGATGTTTTCTGATTGCATTTGTTTGCAGGATGTCAGAATTGACTCCCAGAGCTGCTGGTTTGACGGTTAATGTCTTGCAGCATCTTAGATTTTTTTGCTTAAAGGTACTTCCAAGTTTCTCAATAGGGTTGAGATCAGGGGAGACTGGTGGCCACAACATGCTTTTCTCTACTGTTATGTCCATAGCAGCCAATTACTCAGGGCTATGCTCTGTACCAAGAGATGGTGCATTGTCATGCATGGGGATGATTCTGTACGAAGAAAAAAAAGTGAAGAATATTTATACCGTGTTAGCCAGTAGATAGAAAAATAGGCCTCTCAGATCGAAAAAAAAGTGGTCAGTCTAAAAGTATATATACTTTGCCGTGGTCCTTTTCACTCCTTCATGGACCCTATAGGGGCAAACTAGCTCTCTCCACATGATTACGACCCAAGACATGACTGCCACCTCCTTGCTGATGTCACAGCCTTTTTGGGACATGGTGGTGGTCATCTAGCAACCATCCAGTACTCCAACCATAATGGGAACCTCTCGGCTCCTTTAAGCGCCTCCTATCACTGCTCCGCACCTTGCTAGCTCATCCCTAACCATCCAAAAGATGATTTATCACCTTATTGTTGCCTTTTGCACACAAATTAAAATTATTAAAAGATTTTATTATTCTTTGTATTTATTTCAAAGCAGTCTGTCTGCAGGGGGCGTGGCACGACGGGGGGGCGTGGTACGAAGCAGGGGGCGTGGCACGACGGGGCGTGGTGCGATGGGGTATGTGGCGTGATGGGGGGGGGGCGGCACCGCTGACAGTGCCTAGGGCGGCAGGAACTCCAAATACGGGCCTGATTGTTCTATTTTGTTGGTGTGTACAAATGTTACAATGTCTCCATGATTTTACTGCAACCAGTAAGTTGCCAGGGAAATTCCTAGAAAAGTTGCCGCATGTAAAGGTACCTTTAGGGTTCTTTGGATCACTGAAATCAATCTCAGATACCTGTGATAATTAGTTTGGCAGGTGAGCCCAATAAAAGGAAAACTGGGTGTTCCACAATATTGAGGCAGGCCACAGTTTTCAAGTAACATGGGAAAGAAAAAGGATCTCTCTGCTGCCGAAAAGCAACACATAGTTCAATGCCTTGGACAAGGTATGAAAACATTAGATATTGCACGAAAACGTAAGCGTGATCATCGTACTGTGAAGAGATTTGCGGCTGATTCTGAGCACAGACATGGTCGTGCAGATAAAGGCAGAATGAGGAAGGTTTCTGCCAGGCAAGTTTATTGGATTAGTAGAGCAGCTGCTAAAAAGGCCTTACAAACCAGCAAACAGATATTTGAAGCTGCTGGTGCTCCTGGAGTCCCTCGAACATCAAGGTATAGGATCCTTCAAAGGCTTGCAGTGGTGTATAAACCTGCTGTCATGCTTGGAAGGTAAGGGAATCAGGCAACAGGTAGGTGAAATGGGCAAGAGGGGTGGTCTAATCTGATACTGATGCTGAGGTCCCTGGCTTGCCCTGATCTTGGAGGTACCTCTGATGGTGAGGAGTTGTGAGCCGCCACCCTGTACCCTAAAACTCCTGATTAGCCCTAGGCTGAGGGCCCATACCTCAACCCACGGGTCAGGGATCACAGCTTTTCCCAAGGAAAGACTTTGTCCAGCACTAAGACCTAGAGCAAATAGCTATCAGCAGCATCTGACAGAGGATAGGGAAGGCTATTTAAACCCAGGTGGAAGGGATTTCAGGTCAGTCACACATAAACCCTTCAACCAGCAGTTGAATATAATAGTGATTGCAGGTATGGAGCACAACACAGGAGGCAAAGACCTTGACAACTATAAACCATGCAGCAAAGACAAACAACATACACAGCAGAATCCAGCAATGTCAGTGCCAACTAAGCGCGTGACACCTACTATTCGGCCACCCCTAAGCAAGGCTCACAAGCAGAAACGGTTGCAGTGGGCCTAGACATACATGAAGACTAATTTTCAACAGTCTTGTTTACTGAAGAGTGCCGAGCAACCCTGGATGGTCCAGATGGATGGAGTAGTGGACAGTTGGTGGATGGCCACCATGTTCCAACAAGTCTGCAACGTCAGCAAAGAGGTGGAGGAGTCATGTTTTGGTCCAGAATCATTGGCAAACAGCTGTTAGGCTCCTTTAAAGTTCCTGAAGGTGTGAAAATGACATCTGCAAAGTCTATACAGTTTCTGACTGAGAACTTTTGTACATGGTACAAAAAGCAAAAACATGCCTTCAGGAGCAAAATCATCTTCATGCATGACAGTGCATGACAATGTACCATCTCCTGCTACAAAGAATACCTCTGTGTCATTGGCTGCTATGGGCAAAAAAGGAGATAAACTCATGGTGTGGCCACCATCTTCCCCTGACCTCAACCCTATAGAGAGCCTTAGGAGTATAATCAAGCAAAAGATCTATGATGGTACCTTTACACGCCGCGACGGCAGGCTGGATACATCCCGCTACTTCACGTGCACGAGCACGCTCAAACGGCTACAAACGGTCAACACACCCTCTTTACACGCCGCCATAAGGTGCGCTACGCCACGCTACATCTGTAGCTAGCTACATCGCCGGGTGTGTCAAGTAGCCAGCTGTAGCTTAGTGTACCACGTTTACACAGCGCTACAACAAGCTACTATGGGCGGACCTGGTACAGCAGGGACAGCACATAGGCGTGCCACAATCTTGGATTACGAGCCGTCCGTACGATGATAGGACAGCGCAATATCATCATGATTGGCCAGGCATCGCAGGAGGCTGTTTAATACATGACGCTCAAGCGATTGTGTAGTGTGACTGGTCAGCTCCTTAAATATGCCTCCCTATGCAGCGACTACCAATCGTCATGCAGGAGCTTCCTCCAATGATCGGTGATGGGGCGCGGTATCCCGGAGCCTGGGTCACGCCTTAGCTACATTGCAGCTATAGCCCCGGGTGTCCAGAGTTCCCTTCCGTTGCCTCTTTACACGCCGATACAGCTCGCTACCATCGGCGATGTAGCCATCAGTTTTCGAGCAGACCTAGGAAACAGATGTATCTGTTGCCGGCTGTAGCGTCACGTCTTCAGACGCCGCTACGACGGGCTACATTGGCGCTACAAGCTACATTTGTAGCCTGTAGCGGGATGTATCCAGCCTGCCGTCGCGGCGTGTAAAGGTACCATGAGGGTGGGAGGCAGTTCACATCAAAACAGCGGATCTGGGAGGTTATTCTATCATCATGTAAAGAAATACAAGCAGAAACTCTCTACAAGTTCAATGGATGCAAGAATTGTGAAGGTGATATCAAAGAAGGGTTCCTATGTTACCATGTAACTTGGCCTGTTAGGATGTTTTGGAGTTAAATTGCTTTTTATTTCAGTGAATGTGACCTCCTACTGCTGCAAATTCAACAAATGAGAATTTTCAGTTCTTTCAAACATATCAAATGTTTAGAAACTCTACTGTGCCTAATAATTTGGAACAGTGAATTTAGAGTTTTTTTTAATTTTGAAGATTATACTGTTATCATTGAGAGGTTTCTGCAATAAAATACTTTGAATACTCTAACGGGTGATGACTTTTATTACACTGACGGTCATTTGCACCGACCATTTAGGAAAATCTGAGAAAAAGAGCATTTGCATAATAATTTGGAACATGGTGTATATGTGTGACGGACCCAACAGCCAATCAGAAATGGTGTCACAGAGAATGGGCGTCTGTAATTGGCTGCTGGAGTAAGCTTAAACCAGCCCATACTTTCTACCATACTACTTGTAGAATGTGTAGACTGGTTTCAGCTTACGCCAGCTGGGCCCCGGGTGCCAGGTGATGTTGGGGTTAACTGAATTCATGTGAACGCGATAATCTTTCACATGGCACCTGAAGCCTGAAGCTCAGCCATAAATGAGCGAGAGAAGAGCTTACTTCACTATACGACAGGGCTCCGGGTGCCGGGCAATGCTAAGATTATCTGAGTTCATGTGAACTCAATAGCCTTTTACATGGCACTCGGCTGTCATTTGGCCCAGCTCGTTTCTGCCAGCAGACGTGTTTGTCTATTGGCAGAGACATGTAGCAAAGCTGAAGTAAGAAGACCTGGATTATGTAGGAGGGATGTTTGTTTTGTTTTTTTCTAATAAAGATGAAGTCCCTAAACGTTAAGCATAGAGACTATTAATGGTATCGGAGCACTGGAGCTGGCTGTTGATATATCAGATGCTGTTTGGACGTCCTTAGGAATTTCTGTATAAAAACCTTCTTCTACTTTGTAATACAACTCCTGGCAAAAATTATGGAATCACCTGGCTCGGAGGATGTTCATTCAGTTGTTTAATTTTGTAGAAAAAAAGCAGATGACAGACATGGCACAAAACTAAAGTCATTTCAAATGGCATCTCTCTGCCTTAAAGAAACACTAAAAGAAATCTTGAAAAAAAAATTGTGCAGATTCACAATTCATCACTGAATATGAGTTTCATCCAGTCATCCACAGTTCACGATTGCTTTTCCTAAAGGGGTGTCACACGCGTCAATATCGCCTGCACGATATCGTCTGCACGTGACGTTGCAGCGATATTGACGCGTGTGACATACTGCATCAACCAGCGATAAATCGCTGGTTGATGATCGCCAGGTTTCAGAATCAGCTCTGAAACCTGGCGATTGTCGCCCGGTGGACACGCAGCATCGCTGCGTGTGACACCGGGACTAGCGATATTCCAGCTCCCAGCGCCTGTCACAAGCGCTGGGAGCTGGTCTCCAAGGTACACTGCGGGTAACTAGGCAGCGCGCGCTGCCTAGATACCCGACGTGTACCTTAGTTACCAGCCTCCTCCGCTCACCCGGTGAGCGGAGGAGGCTGGTAACTAAGGTACACGTCGGGTATCTAGGCAGCGCGCGCTGCCTAGATACCCGACGTGTACCTTAGTTACCAGCCTCCTCCGCTCACCCGGTGAGCGGAGGAGGCTGGTAACTAAGGTACACGTCGGGTATCTAGGCAGCGCGCGCTGCCTAGTTACCCGCAGTGTACCTTGGAGACCAGGCTGCTCCTGCTTCCAGCACGCTGGCAGCGGGAGCAGGACATCGTGGAAACGATATTTAAATCGTTTCCATGATGTCACTGGTCAATTGATCGCTGGTGAGTCTGCCTGTGTGACAGCTCACCAGCAATCAGCCGTCAATGTCGTCAGCGATCATATCGCTGACGACATTGACGCGTGTGACACCCCCTTTAGCCCATTGTAACCTTGTTTTTTTTCCTGTTTTTAGGTGTTAATGATTGCTTTAGTTTAGCTTTTCTGTATGTAAATCCCATTTCCTTTAGGCGGTTTCTTACAGTTCGGTCACAGACATTGACTCCAGTCCCTCCCATTTGTATCTCATGTGTTTTATTGTGCATTTCCTGTTTTGGAGACATATTGCTTTAAGTTTCCTGTCTTGACGCTTTGATGTCTTCCTTGCTCTACCAGTATGTTTCCCTTTAACAACCTTTCCATGTTGTTTGTATTTGGACCAGATTTTAGACTCAGCTGACTGTGAACAACCAACATCTTTTGCAACATTGGGTATTGATTTACCCTCTTTTAAGAGTTTGATAATCCTTTCCTTTGTTTCAATTGACATCTCTCATGTTGGAGCCATGATTCATGTCAGTCCACTTGGTGCAACAGCTCACCAAGGTGTGATCACTCCTTGTTAGATGCAGACTAACGAGCAGATCTAATTTGATGCAGGTGTTAGTTTTGGGAATAAAAATTTACAGGGTGATTCCATAATTTTTTCCTCAGAATAGTGATTCCATAATTTTCCCCCTGCTTGGTCTACAAAAGTAACCGGCTAGCACATTTTTTTTTTCAAGATTTCTTTTAGTGTTTTTTCAAGGCAAAGAGTTGCCATTTCAAATGACTTTAGCTTTGTGCCATGTCTGTGATCTGCTTTTTTCTGCAACATTAGGGTGGAGGCACACTATCATGCATCAAAAACGCCGCGTTTTTGATGCATGACAGTGATGCGAGTGCTGTGCGTGTTTGTGGGTGTGTATGGTGCGAGTATGGTGCATGTGGTGAGTGTGGCTGGCTTTATGTATGTTAGTGTGCTGTGATTGTGAGGTGTGAGTGCGTGTGTGGTGCGTGATTGTGATGCTGTCCACGGTCCTGAAGGACCGCAGACAGCATTTGTTGGGAATAGAAACTCGCTGGCTGTCAAAGCCGGCAAGTTTCCCGCTGTGCTGTACAGTAAGCTATCATCTTGTACCACTGTGACAGCAGCGGTACAAGATGTTTAGCTAAGACAATGATGATTGTAGTAAAATAATGTAGTCTGGGGTTATTTTACTGATTAACCCCATCAGCATCCTCTGGACCGCATGTGTGCGCAGAGGTTGCTAAGAGGCTCTAAACCCAGTGCTGAAGGGGTTAATATGCAGCTGGTGTAGTGACACCATGTATGTGGAGAGTGTCCTCACTCTCTGCAGACATGGTGTCATTACACCATGTGTGTGAAGGGGTTAATTTTTATGTATAATGGGTTTAAAGAACTGTCGGGAAAGCCGGCTTATGTTACTGCCTATGGGGAGCTGTGGCTTCAGCACCATGAGAGGGGACAGCTCCCCATAGACAGTAACATAAGTCGGCTTTCCCGACAGTTCTTTAAACCCATTATACATAAAAATTAACCCCTTCATACACATGGTGTAATGACACCATGTCTGCAGAGAGTGAGGACACTCCCCACATACATGGTGTCACTACACAAGCTGCATATTAACCCCTTCAGCACTGGGTTTAGAGCCTCTCAGCATCCTCTGCGCACACATGCGGTCCAGAGGATGCTGATGGGGTTAATCAGTAAAATAACCCCAGACTACATTATTTTACTACAATCATCATTGTCTTAGCTAAACATCTTGTACCGCTGCTGTCACAGTGGTACAAGATGATAGCTTACTGTACAGCACAGCGGGAAATTTAAACTTGTCGGCTTTGACAGCCGGCGAGTTTAAAGCGATTTTGGCTGCACACTCGCACTGTGTGCTGTATGGGGGTGAGATTTTCTCGCCCCCATACACTTGCATTGCCCTCACGCGTGTCAGAATCGCGTGCAGTCGCAGCATGCTGCGATTGCACTCGCTTCTAACTCGCAGTGCGAGTTAGGTGCGTGGGACTCGCACCAGCGTGCCCTGCCTGATAGGGCAACACTGGCCCGAGTGCAATGCGTTTTTTTCACGCATTGCACTCGCGCGAGTCTCACGCCAGTGTGCCTTTCCCCCCTAAAACAACTGAACGGACATCCTCCAAGCCAGGTGATTCCATAATTTTTGCCATGGGTTGTATAACAGAAAATATATCTAGATAGGACCCAGCGCTACTGTAGTTGGCACTATGTATATGAATTAATCCATTGACCATATCAATAGGTACAAAACTAAAGACTTTATTTGCATTAGCGGTATAATTAAAAAATCTTTAAAAATGCTTAAAAAATGAATACAAAAATAAAAGAATCTTTCTTAAAAGAACAGGTGCTCGACCCTGAGGTTTTGGTGTCTTGCCAGCTTGGATCTTGGCTGTTTTAGAGGTGTCTCAAAATTCTAGATGGGATTTCTTATTCTATGAAAAAATCATTGATTTTAATGTCTCTCTCACTCTCTCTCTTATATTATGTCAAGACGACTTGCTCGGCTGCAGTCAGAAGTATACACAGGATTGATTTTCTGCTGCAGGTTTATTGGTACAGCATAAACCCGGCAGACTTTAGCACAGGGCCGCCATCAGGGGGTGACAGCCCTGACTAGAGTCAGGGGCCCCGAGCCCAGGGGGGCCCCACTGTGACTCCAGGGGGCGTGGCCATTTTGAGCAAAATCCTCCGGGCCCCGTCCCCCACGTCTTGCAGGGCCCCCCCCCTCCCCATTAATCACCGCCGTCAGGCCCTGGAGTTGCAGGGAGAAGCTGCGGCAGGGAGCGGTGGGCACCGCCATGTTCTTTGTGGCCGGCGCCCACTAACTGTACAGCCGGTAAGTAGAGGTTGAGACTTCTACACAATGGCCACGGTGTCCATTTACCCGCGGCTATTTTGTTAAAGTCTCAACTTCCACCGACCGGCTGTACAGTTAGGCCCGCAGCTACTCCCCCGCAGGCAGCGCCAGTCCTGCAGATGTACCCTCCGGGCTCCGGCACCCCTGCTCCACATCCACAGCTCCCCCCATTGGTAAGTTATGGGGGGGTCCATATATAGGGAAGGAGGCTGTGGGGATGGAGACAAGGAGGCTGTGGGGATGGAGACCAGAGGAGGCGTGAGTGGGGTGAGACAGGGAGGCTGTGGGGTGGAGACAGGGAGGTTGTGGGGTTGGAGACAGGGAGGCTGTGGGGATGGAGACAGGGAGGCTGTGGGGTGGAGACAGGGAGGCTGTGGGGATGGAGACAGGGAGGCTGTGGGGATGGAGACAGGTGGCTGTGGGGATGGAGACAGGGGCTGTGGGGATGGAGACAGGGGCTGTGGGATGAGACAGGCAGGCTGTCGGATGGAGACAGGGAGGCTGTGGTGGAGACAGGGAGGCTGTGGGGAGACAGGGAGGCTGTGGGAGACAGGGAGGCTGTGGGGATGGAGACAGGGAGGCTGTGGGGAGACAGGGAGGCTGTGGGATGAGACAGGGAGGCTGTGGGATGGAGACAGGGAGGCTGTGGTGATGGAGACAGGGAGGCTGTGGGATGGAGACAGGGAGGCTGTGGTGATGGAGACAGGGAGGCTGTGGGGATGGAGACAGGGAGGCTGTGGTGATGGAGACAGGGAGGCTGTGGTGATGGAGACAGGGAGGCTGTTGGGAGACAGGGAGGCTGTTGGGAGACAGGGAGGCTGTGGGGAGACAGGGAGGCTGTGGGGAGACAGGGAGGCTGTGGGAGACAGGGAGGCTGTCGGGAGACAGGGAGGCTGTCAGGATGGAGGATGCAGTCAGGATGGAGGGAGACTGTCGGTATGGAGGAAGGATGGAGAGAGGCTGTCAGGATGGAATAGGCTATTGGGATAGAGGGAGGCTGTCAGGATGGAGGACCGCTGTTGGGATGGAGGAAGTATGGAGGGAGGCTGTTAGGATGGAGGGACGTTGATGGGATGGAGGGAGGCTATTGCGATGGAGGAAGGATGAAGGGAGGCTGTCAGGATGGAGGAAGGATGAAGTGAGGCTGTTGGGATGGAGGAAGGATGGAAGTAGGCTGTCAGGATGGAGGAAGGATGGAAGGAGGCTGTCAGGATGGAGGGAGGCTGTCTGGATGGAGGAACGCTGTTGGGATGGAGGAAGTATGGAGGGAGGCTGTCGGGATGGAGGAAGGATGGAAGGAGGCTGTCGGGATGGAGGAAAGATGGAGGGAGGCCGTCAGGATAGAGGGAGGTTGTAGGGATGGAGGGAGGCTGTCAGGATAGAGGGAGGTTGTAGGGATGGAGGGAGGCTGTCGGGATGGAGGAACGCTGTTGGGATGGAGGAAGTATGGAGGGAGGCTATCGCGATGGAGGAAGGGTGGAGGCTGTCAGGATGGAGAAAGATGAAGTGAGGCTGTTGGGATGGAGGAAGGATGGAAGGAGGCTGTCAGAATGGAGGAAGGATGAAGTGAGGCTGTCAGGATGGAGGAAGGATGAAGTGAGGCTGTCGGGATGTAGGAAGGATGGAAGGAGGCTGTCAGGATGGAGGAAGGATGGAAGGAAGCCTATCAGGATGGAGGGAGGCTGTCAGAATGGAGAAAGGATGAAGTGAGGCTGTCGGGATGGAGGAAGGATGAAGTGAGGCTGTCGGGATGGAGGAAGGATGGAAGGAGGCTGTCAGGATGTAGGAAGAATGGAGGGAGACTATCAGGATGGAGGGAGGCTGTCGGAATGGAGGGAAGCTGTTGGGATGTTGTCTATATGGCTGGCAGCCATCTCTATTGCGTACGGCCAGCAGTAGTCTCTATTGTGATTTCTCTATTGTGTATGGCCAGAGCAGTTTCTATTGTGTATTCTCTATTGTATGTAAAGCCAGCAGCAGTCTCCATTGTGTATACGGTCCGCAGCCATCTCTATTGTGTATACAGGTAGCAGCTGTCTCTATTCTGTATTCTCTATTGTATATACAGCTATTGTGTTTAGCGTTATAGAAAAGAAGTTTCAACACAGGATTAGCAGTGTTTATTCACTCTTCGTGGGGTGGTGCTTCAACAGGCATATAGTCAACAGGCATATGGTGGACTATATGCCTGTTGAAGCGCCACTTGCGGTGTGAAACGGCCATCGCCTTTAAGAACCCCCCCCGTCCTCCCACCAGCACCATGTAAGACCACACGAAGAGTGAATAAACACCGTTGATCCTACGATGTTGCAACTTCATTTCTATAACGCTAACCGGAAGTGATGAACCGCTAACTAGAAGTGTGCACCGGGTTGTTTGAGCGCTTCGCAGGCTGAATGCCGGAGCGCTGGTGATCAGGAAGGGGGCACCCTGAAGCGATCTGCAAGCTGCAGCTCTCCAGAAACACCGTGGACAGATTGGTGCTGGCATCAAGAATTGTCAGAACCGTGACTGATACAGTTAGGCTGGGGTTCCACATAAGCCCTCAGTCCGTTTTTGGCTTCAGTTTTTCTCTTTTTTTTTTTCTAAGTCCAAAAACTGACAGAAAAACGGATTGGATGTAATAAACACCCTGTCCATTTTTCTATGGAGCTCCAAACATTGCCCTGTCCGTTTTTGAGTCAAAAACGTTGCATGCAACGTTTTTGGCATCATTTAAAAAAACGCATGCATTTTCATGCGTTTTTTTAACATGGGGCCCTATGGGAAACGCATGCGCGAACGCATGCAAATGCGCACTTGCGTTTGCGCATGCGTTCGCGCATGCGTTTTTTTAATGAAAATTCCAAAAACGTTCAGGAGTGCAGGAGGCTCAAAAAGCACCCAGAAAAAAACTGATTGGTGATGAAAATCACTTCCAAAAACGGATTTCTATGTGTGACCACAGCCTTATTGTGTATTCAGCCCACAGCAGTCTCAAGTGTGTGTGTGTGTAATATATAATAGAGAGAGTGTAAAAAAAGGAAAAACAGCACAAAAAATGGAAAAAAGTGGACTTAATTGCCCAATGTGTGGCCACGCCATTGGGTAATAAAGTCCACTTTTTTCTATTTTTTTTGTGCTGTTTTTCTTTTTTTTTAATCTATTGTAAGGAACCATCTGGATTGCTAGTTGGAAAGCTTTGCACATAAATTGAGGTAATTTTTGGTGCTGTTCCAATTTTTCACTATATATGTAATGTATGTTTGGGTGGAGGCGGATCTAGGGTGGAGGCGAAGCCTGGGTGGAGTCTGGGCGGAGTCTCAGGGGGCCCCAAAATTTTGGCAGTCAGGGGCCCCGAAATTCCTAGTGGCAGCCCTGCTTTAGCACAAAACAAACTTAGTCTCCCTTGCAAAAAAAGTTAAAGAAAGCAATAAAGGATATACACAGTCAATATGTGTACAGGTCCGCCTAACCGTCCTGGCAGCAAACTTCAACTTCTCTCCCAGACAACTCCACAGTCTGGAGACTGCATTTTCAATGTGGTTCAGCCACGCCCTCAGGGGAGGTAGGGGGAATGATGCCCCGCCCTCTTTGTCATTCCCATAAAACCACACACTCTTTTGAAATTAACCCACAACACATAACATGCTGGGGAACATTTAGTGGTTTTAGGTCACATAGTCTACCAACCTGCATGACACGTACCTCCCCTCAACTTCCAGGCCAGTGACCCTGTCGCACCTTCCGATACCAGACAGGGAAGTATAGACTGGGCATCAGCAGGGCATCAGCATTACCATGCATCTTCCCTGGTCTATGCTCCACCAGAAAGTTGAAATCCTGAAGGGCTAGGAACCACCTAGTGACCCTGGCATTTTTTCCCCTTTTTTCCCTTAGCCATCTCAACAGGGCATAGTCTGACATCAATTTAAACTTCCGGCCCAGTAGGTAATACCTTAGGGCTAGCAACCTGTGTGACACGTACCTCCCCTCAACTACCAGGCTAGTGACCCTGTCACAATATACAAACCTACCTCTTGTGTTGGGGAGTTTTGTTTAAGTTATACTGGTTTATTTTTTCTTCTTGTTGGATACTGTTATACACTTTCCTACAACATAAATACACTTTTTAATTGTTGTTATATTGATCTAAGTTTATGTGCTACTCTTGTATGCCTAAAGCGGCCGTCACACATGTCGACATCTTGAACGATATTGTAAGCGATCACGTGCACGCGCGATCGCTAACAATATCGCTCACATTGCTGGTGAGCTGTCACACAGACACACTCACCAGCGATGTGGGCCAGCGAGATCGCTGGTAACTATGGTACACATTGGGTTTCTAGGCACCGCGCGGCGCTTAGTATCCCGACGTGTACCATAGTTACCATCTCCCAGCATAGGCTCTGCCGCTGGAGATCATTCATCGTGGTATTATACACCACGATGAAGCTGTTTGTAAAATCGTTCATCGCAAGATCTGAGCTCCGGAGCTCAGATCTCGATTTTGAGATTTTATCATTTCTCGTTCGTCGTATCTTGCCGTCACACGCACAGACATCGTTCAAGCGATGTTTAATCTGGCGCGTTCAAGCGATATCTTTCAAGATATCGTAGCGTGTGACGGCCGCTTAACACATACCTTTCCGGATTATAGTGGTGAGTGTGCTTGCTTGTAGTGAACTGTAGATAAACTGTGGTATCTTGTGCTAAAATACAATTATAAACTTAGATGTTCTTTATTGTTCTAATTAAGGGTGCTTTCACATGCTGGGTATTTGTTGTGCATTTGCTGCATTTTTTTAAGGCCGGCTTCAGACTGTGTGTCTGATCCGATCCGTAGCTGTCCGCTTGAAGCAGACAGCCGCGGACCGGATCAGCACACAGGACTGGGGGGCTATTATGCCCTCCGATCCTGTGTGCAGCCGCACGCAGTTCCTGCTGCTAATAGGTGAGGACCGCGGGCGCCGCGGTCCTGACCTGTCAGCTGGTTCAGCTGCGTACGGCTGCACACAGGATCGGAGGGCATAATAGCCCCCCAGTCCTGTTTGCTGATCCGATCCGCAGCTGTCTGCTTCAAGCGGACAGCTATGGATCGGATGTCAGACGCAGTCTGAAGCCGGCCTAAGCACAAGCTCATCACAAACCAGCAGTGGGTGATTAAATCCAGAAATGGAGCACTTATTTCCATTATACTTTTCATCTGATTATTCCACTCCTGGTTTGTGATGAGCTCACTCGTAAAAAATGCAGCAAATATGCAGCGTGTGAACGCACCCTTATTGTATTCATATTTTTCTGACTCTCACATACCTACTAAGTTTGACAGGGGTTGGTTTGTTTGTTCATCTAGTGCTGTTCCCATTCTTATATCCTGTTACTCAGGCTGGTTCATAACAAATAGTACTTTCTTAATTTCCATGTCTTGCCTGTAAGGGAATAATGACCTAGTGTTTCATAATGAATTGAGAACTATATGCATTACCTTGTTATTTTGTTAGTTTCTCCAAGAGAGTGCATATGGTGTAGAATATGGGCTGTGTGGCTCTCCCTCCTGGGCTTAAATAGTTATAGTCTGTTTATCAAACAAGTTATTTACTTACTGTTTGGTTCACTGGTAAATGGATTGGCCTTATTTGTACATGAATTAGATTTCTATGTATGATTGCTGCTGCTTAATAATAGCAGTATTATCTAATACACACTTATGTCTCCTTTTTTTATCAAATCATATTTTATTGAGTTTATACGAAAGAACAAATTACATAAACTACAGTCCACCAAACAGGTGGACGTTTAAGTAGGTTCAGAAAAAAAAGAAATAAAGGAAAAGCAAAGAAACAAAAGGGAGTGTCACTCCTACAGTTCCATAAACACTTAGGCCAGGGTCACATTTGCGATGTGCCCCTAGCCTGCCGGATTCCGGTATTATCTTAGAACTTTTTCCAGCGCCGCATAGCGTTTCCGCTATGCGGTGCTGGAAACCGCTGCCCTTAGTTACCCGCTGTTTACCTGCACGACCTGTCACACAGGCAGCGGCTCGGAGGGCGTTTTACAGCGCCGCACAGGAAACCGTTGCAGACACGATTTCCTGTGCGGCGCTGTAAAACGCCCTCCGAGCCGCTGCCTGTGTGACAGGTCGTGCAGGTAAACAGCGGGTAACTAAGGGCAGCGGTTTCCAGCACCGCATAGCGGAAACGCTATGCGGCGCTGGAAAAAGTTCTAAGATAATACCGGAATCCGGCAGGCTAGGGGCACATCGCAAATGTGACCCTAGCCTTAATCATCATACAAGATAACTGAACTCATAAGGTCATGAAGCACATATGCTGTTAAAAGATTATAAGAGGACACACTACAATTCTTATGAGAATATGGGTACAATATACATATGAGTATAGGCCCAACACCTACATAGTAACATAGTAACATGGTTGAAAGAAGACTTTAAGTCCATCTAGTTCAACCCATAGCCTAACATGTTGATCCAGAGGAAGGCAAAAAAAAACATGTGGCAACAATAAGCTCCACATTGGGGAAAAAAATTCCTTCCTGACTCCAGATACGGCAATCAGACTAGTTCCCTGGATCAACGCCCTATCAAAGGATCTAGTATATATAACTGGTAATATTATAGTTTTCAAGAAAGGCATTCAGGCCCTTCTTAAATGTTCGTAGTGACTCACTCATTACAACATCATGTGGCAGAGAGTTCCACAGTCTCACTGCTCTTACAGTAAAGAACCCGCGTCTGTGATTATGATTAAACCTTCTTTCCTCCAGACGTAGAGGATGCCCCCTTGTCCCCGTCTCAGGTCTAAGAGTAAAGAGATCATTAAAAAGGTCTCTGTACTGTCCCCTCATATATTTATACATTATTATAAGATCACCCCTAAGCCTTCGTTTTTCCAAGCTAAATAACTCTTCTTGGTATTGCATACCCCTCAGTCCTCTAATAACTTTGGTCGCTCTTCTCTGCACCCGCTCTAGTTCAGCTATGTCTTTCTTATACAGCGGAGACCAGAATTGTACACAGTATTCTATGTGTGGTTGCACTAGTGACTTGTATAGAGGTAAAATTATGTTCTCCTCATGAGCATCTATGCCTCTTTTAATGCATCCAATTATTTTATTTGCCTTTGCAGCAGCTGCCTGACACTAGCCACTAAATGTGAGTTTGTCATCTACCCATACACCAAGGTCTTTTTCAGTGATAGTTTTGCCCAGTGTTTTACAATTAGGCACATAATTATACCTTTTGTTTCCTCTGCCCAAGAGCATGACCTTATGTTTATCCCCATTAAAGGGATCCTGTCACCCCGAAAACACCTCTAAAGCTATTAAAAGCTGTCCCTAGAGCATAGTAACACTTACCCTACACTCCTTTTAGCTCCTAAATGCACCAAGTGAAATTGCAGATAAATGTTATTACAGTACCTCATTAGGGATGATAATGAGTGACTATGCTATTCATAGTCACCCTGGCAGGCTCTCCCACTTCATGATATCACGCCTCCATAGGTGTGATCTTCTAATCAGATTAAAATGCGCGCCTCCCCGCTCTGTGCTGTGTCTCGGCCTGTAGTGGGGCTGGGTGACGCGAATCGCGTCATTTCCGGCGCCGGGTGATGTAGTACACCCACGCCGCTCTGTTAGGTTCAAACCGCACACTGCGCATGCGCAGTGCGGGTCTTGAAGCTAACAGCGGCGCGGGTGTACATACGTCACCCGGCGCCGGAAATGACGCGATTCGCGTCACCCAGCCCCACTACAGGCCGGCCGAGACACAGCACAGAGCGGGGAGGCGCGCATTTTAATCTGATTAGAAGATCACACCTATGGAGGCGTGATATCATGAAGTGGGAGAGCCTGCCAGGGTGACTATGAATAGCATAGTCACTCATTATCATCCCTAATGAGGTACTGTAATAACATTTATCTGCAATTTCACTTGGTGCATTTAGGAGCTAAAAGGAGTGTAGGGTAAGTGTTACTATGCTCTAGGGACAGCTTTTAATAGCTTTAGAGGTGTTTTGGGGGTGACAGGATCCCTTTAAAGCTGCCTTGATTTGCTTTTTACAGATGTTATTTAATTTTCTGTATTTATTTAACGCTTCATCACTACCTACTTGCTTTAATTCCCTAAATGCTTTCTTTTTGTCATGTATTGCGCCTCATACTGTTTTATTTAGCCATAGTGGTTTCCTCCTATTTCTAGCATGCTAACTCCCATAGGGTATATATTGTGCACAGGTCCTATTCAGGATGCTAATAAACGTCTCCCATTTGCTTTGTGTACTTTTATGTCTCAGGACATTGTCCCACTGTATTGCACTAAGATCATCTCTCAACCGTTGGAAATTTGCCTTCCTGAAGTTTAGTGTCCTTGTAGCCCCTCTACTACACATCTTATTAAAGGATACTTGAAAACTTATTATTTTATGATCACTATTACCCAAGTGATCTCCAACTCGTAAATGTGATATGCGGTCCAGTCTGTTGGTTAATATTAGGTCCAGCAGTACCCCCCTTCTTGTTGGGTCCTGAACCAGTTGTGAAAAAAAGAATGCGCATATAGGGTCTTATCTCAGATGACACTTCCACTTAGCGATGTGGAATTGCTCACCTTTGTCAGTTGTGAAACCCACAACTGGTAGAATAGCGTACAGGCAGCTGCTGCAGGGACCGCACTCTCAACGGTGACCGTGATCGTGATGCAGAATCTTGGACAAAGTGCTTCAGTGTCCGCGCTGCTGCTCCGAGACCAATGACACACAGACAAGGGAATGTCTGGATCAGATACAGCCTTTATTTTCCTACGCTTTCGGAGTCTCCTCCCGAGCTCCTTCCTCAGGGAACAGGATGTCCAAGATTCTGCTGAACCAGTTGTGGAAGATAATTGTCTCTCATAGTTGTCAAAAACCTATTACCTTTGCTGGAACTGCAGGTTTCTGTTCCTCAATGTATTTCAGGGTAGTTGAAGTTCCCCATAACAATGACTTCTCCCTGAGTTGCGGCTTCATCTATTTGCTTTATGAGGATATTCTCCTCCACCTCCATTATTGTAGGAGACTTATAACAAACCCCTATCAATAATCTATTATTTTTTCACCCTCCCCTTATCTCAACCCACAGGGACTCTACATTTTCATTAGACTCATCTATATTATCACGAAGGATGGGTTTTAAGGATGATTTTGCATATAAACAGACACCTCCCCCTCGCTTATTTGTACGGTCATTTCTGAACAGACTATAGCCCTGTAAATTAACAGCCCCGTCATGGCTCTCGTCCAGTAATGTCTCTGATATCCCCACCATGTCATAATTATTTTCCAACAAAATTAATTCTAATTCCTCCATTTTGGTGGTGAGTCTTCTGGCATTAGTGTACATGCACTTTATGTATCTCTCTTTACCTCTATTCCTTCCTACTATATTGACTGCTCAAACCCCACCCCTCGCCACCCTCAATTTTATTACTTGTGCCCAGGTTACTATTTACACTATCTTCCCCTCCTGTACAATGAATACCCTCCTCCCCAATCCCTAGTTTAAACACTCCTCCAACCTTCTAGCCATTTTTCACCCCAGCACAGCTGCACCCTCCCCATTGAGGTGCAGCCCGTCCCTATCATAGAACCTGTAGCCAAAAGAGAAGTCGGGCCAGTTCTCCAGGAACCCAAACCCCTCCTTCCTACACCAATTCCTGAGCTACTTATTTATCTCCCTAATCTCCCTTTGCCTCTGTGGCGCCCCACTACGTAGGTGCCACAAAAGGGGTACTACACCCAGAAAAGCGGTGTAGTCACCCCACTGCAATTGGAACAATGGTCACTAGATGGAGCCCTAGAGTAACACCCACACACTAGAGTAGTAGGTGGGAGGGACCCTGGGAGGGAATGTAACAACCTCTAGAGGGAACCAGTCGGTCAGGAGCAGTCAGAGTGAGTTGAAGGAGAGGAGGAGTAGTAGTCGGTTGGAAGAGCTGGAGCAAGGAGGGTCCCCTCGACTGATGGGCCCAGCACAGATCTTAGAAAACAGAGGAAAGGAACAGAGGCTTAGAAGTGAGCCAGTTCAGGAAGGAAAACGGGTACCAGAGCCCGTAACTGTGAGATCCTGTAAGGCTCACAGAGAATCCGACGTACGGTGATATTATAAATACAGCCCCAGTCTCCTGAGTGAGTCAAAACTAAAACGGAGCCAAAAGCTAGGAGCAGAGGCCACTGCTTAGCTTAAAAGAAGGTTGTCCCGGAGACCGCAAAGGAGGGAGAGGAAGAGGAAGAAACGCAGCTGGAGGTCAGATTATCTATATGAATCTGACTTCACCGCCACTGGGAGGCAAAAGGACAGAAAAAGAAAGAAATGAACATAAGGAGGGATCCATCTACAGCCAAATATTCCAATTGCAGCATCCGGAGCATTTGCCGTTATAACACCTATTGAACTGCTGAACTGTATAACTTTGGCGAAGTTTGTCAGTAAAGCTACCCGGTGAAGTGAAGTCCCGACTCTGCTGCATCCTTTCAATACAAACTGTTTGCTTTACAGCATCACTGCTCCGGTGGTTCAGTCCTGCCTGCGGGGACTAATCCATCTAAGCCGCAATACCATCGACCACCGGAGGACTGTGGCGGCGCTGGTGAGCATCACCAGACTCAGCAGGTGGCGTCAGGAAGACAAAAACTTTATTCCCATATTTATTCATTCCCTTTATTTAGTTGACCACCAGGGCCACGGCCTCGGGCAAGCCACCCGTGACATCCCAAGAGACCTGAAACCGTCTGAGAGCCGAGTACCCGAGCCCTGGGGCGTGTCAACTTCTGCCGGTCACAAACAGGATATCGTGCCCAGTACCACCGGGTACTGTGCGCCTTTGAACTGGACTTAAATTGACTTTTTCTGACGTTGCACAGTGCCAAGATGGGTTCCCACCATGATAGCACGAGGACCCAAGATGGCGTCGACGCCATGAAGTAAACAAAATGTGCAGGCCCGGGGAGTGCCTCAGCCCCTAGAAGAAGGAGGGCCTAGCCAGAGGCACCAAAAAGTGTGGCTGCCCCGATTGTCATCAATCAATCAGGGGGGCGGCCCACAGGAATTTCCCAGGGAGTGCCCGCCCATGGCAGTACAAACCGGAAGACAAGGACAGACGCCATCAGACTCCTTTGTACCCGGCAGCATGGCAGCACCCCGATGGAGAGATGTTGTCCGTAAGCTTGAAGAACAGACCCGTGCTTAGAGAGGCGATCCAGCAGCTGCGCCCCTACTCACCATCGAAGGGGATGCAGATTATTGGTGGGACTCGTTCACCCGGCTCTGGCAGGAGATGGAGCAGACGCTCAAGAGGGTGTGCCAGCGGTGGAGCGCAGAGAGGACATTCGAGCTGTCGGTTCGGAGGATGGCCCGTGAGGCGCGGGAAGCAGAAGTCGCCGTCAGAGCCGTGAAGCAGTACTGAGCCTCCCTTCCACCACCAGCAGAGACCCGGGACACGGGGACCCAGACAGAGCCCTCGACACCACCACCATCCCAGGCCCGCAGCAGTCTCCGGCTGGAGACAGACCCTGAACCCGCCATACCAGACGTAGAGATCGAGGAGCTCTATGAGGAGCCCGAGGAGTATAACGATGACGACGACTACGAGGAACCGGCTGGAGCCTCAGGAGGAAGCACCCCGGAAGCGTCATGGTGGATAATCTGGCCGGAGCACCATCAGGGAGTTCCTGCCATTCTCAACACCGCAGAGGCAAGTGCTACCCCTAAACCCTACAGTAACCGCAGCAGCACCTCACCGCCCCCATATCAGTCCCTGCAAAGCACCCGGTAGCCAGACACCCGGAGCAAGGTAGCCAGACACAGAGAAAGGGAAGACTGGTACCAGAGGGAGCGCTCCACCAAAAGACTGAGAGATGAAGCCCATGCTTACCCCCCACTTCCAATGGAGCTGCGCAAGACTAGCATGGTTGTGTTGGTTTACCATAAAGATGGTTGGGGATTTTTGAGAGAGCCAGGACTATTAGATGACATTCTTTTCCCGCGGGATGCTGAGTTGTTCCTGAAGAAAGGACATCCCCGGAGAGACCTATACAGAGGTAACCAGGTCACGTATGAGAGATCCACTACGTAGGTGCCGCAAAAGGGGTACTACACAAGGAAAAGCGGTGTAGTCACCCCACTGCAATTGGAACAATGGTCACTAGATGGAGCCCTAGAGTAACACCCACACACTAGAGTAGTAGGTGGGTGGGACCCCGGGAGGGAATGTAACGACCTCTAGAGGGAACCAGTCGGTCAGGAGCAGTCAGAGTGGGTTGAAGGAGAGGAGGAGTAGTAGTCGGTTGGAAGAGCTGGAGCAAGGAGGGTCCCCTCGGCTGAGGGGCCCAGCATAGATCCCAGAAAACAGAGGGAAGGAACAGAGGCTTAGAAGCGAGCCAGTACAGGAAGGAAAACGGGTACCAGAGCCCTAACTGTGAGATCCTATAAGGCTCACAGAGAATCTGACGTACGGGGATATTATTAATACTGCCCCAGTCTCCTGAGTGAGTCAAAACTAAAAGGGAGCCAAAAGGGCGCGTCAACTCTCTGGTGTGGCATGTGGTACAGGCAGTATTTCAGAGAATACTACCTTGGAGGTCCTTGCCTTAAGCTTGCAGCCTAATTCACTGAAATCATTTTTAAGGACCTTCCACCTACCTCTAACTTTGTCATTTGTGCCAATGTGCACCATGACTGCTGAGTCCTCACCAGCCCCTCCCAGTAATCTGTCAACCCGATCAGCAATGTGCTGGACTAGAGAGCCAGGTAGGCAGCACACTGTTTGACGATTCCTGTCTTTGTGACAGATTGCCCTATCTATTCCCCTAATAATTGAGTCCCCCACTACCAGCACCTGCCTGGCCTGCCCTGCTCTCCTGTTTTCCCCCTTACTGGAGCTGACACTCCTCTGGCTTTCAGAGGACATGCCCTGCTGCAGCAGTGCTATACCTGAACTCACCCCGCTCCCTCATCTGCCAACTTAGCAAATTTATTGGGGTGTGCCAGATCAGGGCTAGCCTCTCTGGCACTCTTCCTATACCCCGCCTTCTAACTGTCACCCAGCTAGCTACCTCACTGTCCTGCAGCTCCATGCTACCATCCTCCCCCACATCTATCCCATTGAGCAGCTGTTCAGTGAGCAGCAGACTCCTTTCCATATTGTCTATGGATCTCAGCGTGGCCAGTTGTTTATTTAGATCCAGTATCTGGGGTTCCAAATGCACAACATACTCACATCTCACACAGCAGTATGCACCCTCGACCGGCTGTTCAAGGATTGCATACATGTGGCAAGATGTACACTGGATGGCATTGTCAATTATGGAGCTCATTTCCTAATGGGGATTGCACCAGACAGAAATGATAAGTAAAAAGAATGCAAGTATTAATAAAATACAACCAACAATTTAGTAAGACCTCCCTTCCAAACTCCCTGTATCCAAAGTCACTGAATCACAAGTCACACACTTCCGTCCACATGCGCGCTCTCAATCACACTCAGCTCGTCACACTTGCTAAGAAAGAAGATTTAACTTTTTTTTTTTAGCAGAAAATCAGCCTACAGCTCAGTGTAGTTCCAAAGGACTGAAGCCCCAACAAGCTGCTACTTATAAACCCTTAATTATGCACCCCACCCTTAATTAACCCCTTGTAAGTATAGCTACACCACAGGTTTTAAGTGCAAAGTAGTTAACCCTTTAACTTACAGGTAGTAAAATAAAGGGCTATAAACTTGTAGAGAGAAAAGAAAGTTAAGAAAGCCCAATAAAATTAAAAAGGTAAAAAAAAAAACAGTCAGCAATTCACACAGGTATTTGTTGCAGGATTCCCAAATACCTCCTCACTGAATCACAAGTCATACACTTACGTTACTTCCGTCCACACTTGCGCTCCCGATCACACTCAGCTCGTCACACTCGCTAAGAAAAAAGATTAAAGTTTTTTTTTCCCTCAGCAGAAAATCAGCCTACAGCTAAGTGTACTCCCAAAGTAGGTAGATGGTTCTGTTGGATTAAGTGAAAGTTACTTATTAGAAACCTTAGTGCGTTGTGTATCTCTTAACCTGATGAGATAGAAAGGTGGCTTTGTAACCTGGAATCCAATATCTGAGATATTCCTTTTTTTTTGCAGATGTAGAATGTGCGAGAGCTAATTCATGTTGACAATGAAGATTAGTTTTACCTATCACTTCATGATTAACAGGGACTCTTTCCCTTTTCCATTTAGCCGCCACTGCCAGTGTGGCCGCAATGAGCAAATGTGATAAAGTGCCCCTTATTATGTATGGTACTGCCTCTTATCCAATATGTAATATTGCAATACAAGGAGACAAATCTATTTGAGTCACAAGCACTTCCCCTATCATATTCCTACGATTGTCCCAAAATATATTTAATTTGGGACATGACCACCGAAAGCGGTTGATTGCAGTTATTTTGGCTAAAGGTTGTGCAACCAAGTATTAGGATGAGGGTGCCAATACTTTTGTCTGGCCCATTTTTGGAGTTTTGTGTGAAATGATCAATGTTTTGCTTTTTGCTTCATTCTCTTTTGTGTTTTTTCATTGAAGACAAATTAAATGAAGATAATACCAAAGAATTTGTGATTGCAATCGTTTTCAGGAAGAAACAGAGTATTATCTGACAGAATTGCAGAGGTGTCAAAACTTTTGGCCACGACTGTAGGTATTTTTACAAAAAACGTTTTCAAATGATTAGGAGGTAATTTAGTTATTTAAGTGTACGAAAGATCTCTACCAACTTGAGGGATATTTAAAAAAGTGAAATCTTTATTAAATTTCTTTAAAATAGTGTGAAACCCATTACAAAAAAGCAAACAATATATACAAATATAAATACAATTTTTTCTGAACCATGACAGGATCATATCATATCAAGGACAATGCATAGAATGTTGCATGTTTGATTCTTTTCTCATGACATTTTTCGCTTTTCTTACAAGATACAAAGAAATAAAAAATAAATTTATGGTGTTCTTATATAGTGGTCAGTTGAAGTCTCATTGACCCTATAGGTAATAAACAATGGTGTATTTTTTATCTCGATAGTGCAGAGTCAAACAAATATTATTATACAGTATAGTCAAACTTAACTCAACAAAAACTGGAGAGAAGTTGACGTCCTTGTGCCTTTCAGGATAGGTCCAGATATGTGAACATTAAAATGAGGAATATTACTCCGGGCTTGACGCGTTTCGCCTCTATATTTTGGAAGAGGTTCATCAGAAGAAAAGGAGCTGGCATACACAGTCTGCCTGTCACTGGAGTCTCCAGCCAGGACTCTGTTTGCACTGGATATAATGGATATGAAAGCCAGCTCCTAACCTGATGATGATGATTATCTGCCTTTATGTTGTCAGGATGCTTCTATTTTACCATTTATCACTTGGGATATAATATCCTGGTCTGGAGTACGTAGTCACCTGGGACAAAAGCAACAGGCATCCAAATCCTATGCATCGTCCTTGATATGATATGATCCTGTTATGGTTCAGAAAAAATTGTATTTATATTTGTTTATATGGTTTGCTTTTTTGTAATGGGTTTCACACTATTTTAAAGAAATTTAATAAAGTTTTCACTTTTTTAAATATCCCTCAAGTTGGGAGAGATCTTTCGTACACAACTGTAGGTACACTTAGTCATATGTGGTGGTCATGTCAATAGTTTTGGCCACAACTGTATCATCCCACACCCTCTCCAGCAATGCGTAGAGATATTAGAGCCAAAATGAGCAACTTTTATCAGGTAGAAGTGCCATCTGAGATGAGTTTTTTTCAATTGTTAAAGATGATTCAAGCAGGATGATACCCTTTGCACCTCCCTTAGGGCATCCCTCCATGTCTCTAGTTCTAATGAGAGGGCCAAATCACCTTCCCATTGGGTCATGTAGTGTAACTTTTCCTCTAGATTTGAATCATTGAAGGCTTTATATAGTATTGACACACCTCCCGGTCCAGATTCGTGTAGCAAGAAATAACCATTAGCTCTATGATCAAGTTGAGAACCAAAAAAGCATGACGTCTGTGAACTTTGAATTAAGTGTCGAATCTGTAAATGTTGGTAAAATCGCCGTTGTATACCTGGATATTTTGAGGCCAACTGGTACCTTTTAAGACTTCATGTAGCGTTTTAATAATTGCGTGTATCCAAGGTTGTAAATTAATATATGGAATATGAGGTTCTAGCACCCTCAGGGACACTTCATTCAGGGGAATTTTTATTAAGGAAGCGACAGTTTGCCTCCAATAATGTAATGCGGCTGTCATGATAGGCAATTCAGGATTATATGCAGTTGCTTTAATGACCTCGGTTTCTAAAATGAAGTGTGTGGAGCCTCTATTCGTATAGAATTTTTCAATTTGTAACCACTTGTGATCTTTATCTATATGCCACCAATCTCAGAGACCAGCTATAACTGATGCCCTATAATACGGCAGCAGGTTAGGCATGACCATTCAACCTAAATCATAAGGTTAGTATAAAAGGGACTTAGCCACTCTTGGATACTTATGAGCTCGTATATATTGATTGGCTCTACTTGGAGGAACATAATAATTCTATTAGGCAGTCTTATTTGGAGGCAAGGTAAGTAATACATGACTTTTCGGATTATTTTCATTTTAAACAAATTAATTCTGGCTATCCAAGATGTCATGAACAGTTGGAGGTTTTCCAGTTCTGTTTTAATGTGTTTTTATCAGAGTGGAATAGTTGTGCTCAATAATATGCTGGGAATGCGTAAGCATAATGCTTAAGTACAAAAGAAGAAATGGGTGCGCACATAGGGTTTTATCTTTACAAAATCGAACCGCCCTCCAATATGGTGCGACTCACCTTAGGTGGCTGTGTGAGTTGATTGTGTGAGTCACAACAAACTGGAATGAGCCTGAATGAAGTTGGCCACTGCAGATGCAAGAGAAAACAGAGCTGAGCTTCCCTCCGCACAGACCAGAAAAGATCAATCCGATGGTTGTCAGGATAACTGTTATATTTCTTTGCCTACGCGTTTCGTGGCTATACTTGCCACTTCATCAGGGCGATCAAGTATATCAGAATACAAACATTTATATATACACTTACAATAAACAGGATGGTTCCACCCTCACCTGACGAAAGTTCCGGTGAAAACACCCACTGGCATCATAATTTCATTAAAATATCTGAATAAATAAATAATTGTCTCTAAAAATTATTCTTAAATCTGCATAAAAACTTTATATCCATTGTTTATTAGAAAAACAATGCAAAATTAAAATGTATTAAAAACTTAAATTATATATCTGATTGGATATAGAGTCAAACCTATGAGCAAACTGAAAAAGGTACTATCATGTTATTATATTAGCCCACCTAACTATAGGGTCTCCTTGGTACTGAGCTAGTCAGTCGGAGCTATGTGGTGTTGTTATAACAATCAATGTTGGTTTGAATTAGCGATCTTGTCGTGTCATCATACTAGTCCACCAGTTTATTCAAGTGTATATATAAATGTTTGTAATCTGATATACTTTGATAGCCCTGATGAAGTGGCAAGTATAGCCATGAAACGCGTAGGCAAAGAAATAAAACAGTTATCCTGACAACCATCAGATTGATCTTCTCTGGTCTGCGCGGAGGGAAGCTCGGCTCTGTTCTTTCTTGGACAGCATATAATGCCTAAGTATGGAATACCTTGCTCCATCCACTGAAAAGGAACATTTTTTTCCAGTGAGATGTGAGTTATAGATGGGACCGCTATTGGGAACGCCAGTGATTTAGATGCATTTAACTTATAATATGACACCTTAGCAAACTCCTCTAGTTCAGTCATGATGGCTGTGAATGACCGCTCGAGATCTACGCAAGATATAATGACATCATCCGCGTAGAGGCCTATTTTATGAGCCATCGGTCCTACCATCAGTCCCGAAACCTTCCGATTGTCTCGAATTCTTTCCGCCAGCGGCTCCATGCATAAGGGAAAAATTATGGGAGATAAAGGGCAGCCTTGGCACATCCCATCTGTTATTGGGAAGTATCCGATAGAAACCCAGAGGCCAGAACTCTAGCACAAGGTGTAGAGTACATGGCAGATATTGCAGACAAAATAGGCCCTTCCAGACCAAATTTAGTTAGGACACTCTTTAAATATCCCCAGTGCACCCTGTCAAAGGCTTTTTCATCGTCCAGAGACAGGAATGCACTGGGAAGACTAGACAATTCCGCCACTCTAATTAGATTTATCATTTTGCTTGTGCCATCCTTAGTTTCCCTTCCCACCACAAAGCAAACCTGGTCCAGAGAGATCAGAGTAGGGATTATAGAATGCTAATTAGTGATGAGTGAGTACTAAAATGCTCGGGTGCTCGAAGCTCGGGCCGAGCATCCCAAGATACTCGTGTACTCGGCCCGAGCACCGAGCCCAATGTTATCCTATGGGAGACATTGACATGACATGACCCCCGGCAGCATGGAAAAAGTCTAAAAATGTCACAAAAGTATCAGAACAGTGCTCAAATGACATGGGAACAGCATGGGGAAGACCCCTGGAAGCATTTCAGACCCCAATGTCACTGATGTCAACAATGTTGTCAAAGCATTACGCCACTTTTACGGACTGTCAAGAAAACGTTACAAAATTAAACCAAAACGGATTTTCATGGAAAAAATATTAAGGGCTCATACCCACTTGTGAGATAGAGTTGGTGTATGTTACTTTTTTGGATTATATCAAAGATTTTTTTGTAAAAAAATTGTCTGGCACTCCCATGTCCCTGGGAAGAAACGTAAATGAAGGCTTCTTTAAATAATGTGCCCATTATAAGGAAGTGGGTCTTTTGTAGCATTGCCCTAGGGCAGGGAAGCCAAAAATTGGGAGGCACTTCAATGCCCCTAGATAGAGGCGTGCATGAGGGCCTTTTTAAAAAATGTGGCCATTGGAAGCAAGTGTTTCTTTTTTACTATTGCCCTAGGCAGGGAAGCCATAAATTGGAGACACCAATATGCCCCTGGATAGAGGCGTGCATGAGGCCCTTTTTAAAAAATTGTGGCCATTGGAAGCAAGTGGGTCTTTTTTACTATTGCCCTAGGAAGGGAAGCTAAAGGTTTGGAGGCACCAAGATGCCACTGCATAGAGGCGTGCATGAGGGCCTTTTTAAAAAATGTGGCCATTGTAACCAAGCGTATCTGCTGTAGTATTGCCCTAGGCAAGGAAGCCAAAGGTTTGGAGGCACCAAGATGCCCCTGCATAGAGTGCTTTTTCAAAAAATTTGCCCATTGTAAGCAAGTGTATCTGCTGTAGTATTGCCCTAGGCAGGCAAGCCAAAGGTTTGAAGGCACCAAGATGCCACTGCATAGAGGCGTGCATGAGGGCCTTTTTAAAAAAATGTGGCCATTTTAAGCCAGTGTATCTGCTGTAGTATTTCCCTAGGCAAGTAAGCCAGAAATTGGAGACACCAAGATGCCACTGCATAGAGGCGTGCATGAGGGCCTTTTTAACAAATGTGGCCATTGTAAGCCAGTGTATCTGCTGTAGTATTGCCCTAGGCAGCGAAGCCAAAGGTTTGGAGGCACCAAGATGCCACTGCATAGAGGCGTGCATGAGGGCCTTTTTAAAAAATGTGGCCATTGTAAGCCAGTGTATCTGCTGTAGTATTGCTCTAGGCAGGTAAGCCAGGAATTGGAGACACCAAGATGCCACTGCATAGAGGCGTGCATGAGGGCCTCTTTAAAAAATGTGGCCATTGGAAGCAAGTGGTCTTTTTTACTATTGCCATAGGCAGGGAAGCCAAAAATTGTGAGGCCCATAAATGCCCCTTGAAATGGAGGAGAGCCTCTAAATATTAATCCCATTAAAAAGGAGCGGGTGTACTGTACTTGTAATGCCCATTCTGTTTTCATGGACCTAAAAATTTACCCATGGGGGGTATACATGAAAGTACTGCCTAACATTTGAACGGTGAGGGTCATCATCATCATAAATCTGATGTTAAAAAAATTATGTTTTCGTGGCATCATGAACCACGGTCGCACTGATTATATGAAGGTGGCGGATGAGGAGAAGAAGGAGCAGAACAGCAAGTAACCAAAGTCATGAAGTGTGTACCCATGTGTGGGTGTGCGGAGGTGCATGGCAATTTACCGGCACAAATTTTAAATTATACTATCATTTGGTGGTGGTGTGTGGTGAAGTTGGGCCCAATACAACCCTTGTTCATCTTGATCAGAGTCAGCCTGTCCGCCTTCATTTACCCTTTTTTGAGGCAGGAGGGGGTTGTAGCTCCAATTTGTATATGCCAAAACAATCAGTATACCCATCTCAGCGTTTGTGACTCACCGGTATACCTGCTGCAATGTAATCTCTAATCTGTCATCTCAGTGTCCAGGTAAAAACCATCTATTGGACACCTTCATTTAGCTGTATACAGGCAGCACAACATTGAAAATGCGCAAGACCGGTGGTACTGGACGTGATGGTGGTGCATACAGAGGCTGAGGCCATGTGCCAGCTCGAATTGTGCCACAACAAACGCCAACATTATCTCGCTCGACCTTTCTTGTCCCAATTTGTAGGGGACCGCAGCAGTACACCACTATTAAACCAAGACCAGTGAAAACAGGTTGTTAGTTGGATAGCGGATAATGCTTCCAGTCAGTTTTGCACCACCACAAGCAGCCTGTCTTCCACACGGTCTACTGTGAGTAGCCGTGAGACTGGACCGCACATTCCACACCCTGATCCTCCTTCCTCCCACCATGCCGAGTGCCCGGACCCGGACATAACTGATCACACACTTGGACACTCTGAAGAGCTGTTCACTATCCATTCATAGATTCTGGCCTCTCGCCAGCTCCACTTGAAGTGGGTCATGAGGAAATCATATGTACCGATGCCCAAATATTTGAGCAGCCACGGTCTCATGAAGGCAACGGTGGGAATGTGTCGCAACAAGAGGTGGACGATGATGAAACACAATTGCCAGAAAGTCAGGAGGACTAGGGTAAGGAAGTGGAAGACGACGTGGTGGATGATCCAGTAACTGACCCAACCTGGCAGGAGGACATGCAGAGCGAGGATAGCAGTGCACAGGGGGAGGGAGGCGAAGAATCACAACAGGCCAGAAGAAGCAGGGTGGTGTCCGCAGGCAGAAGGCAGGCAACCGTTCAAAACTAGCAGCCTGACCACTACCAGCATGATCAGGCACATGGCAGCAAAGCACCCGACTTTGTGGGATGTACAGCAGAGTACAGGAGCATTGTCTGCGGGTGACACCGCAGCGTCTTCCACTGTTGTGCATTCAAAACAATCCCCTGTCCATACTGCTGGTGAAGATGCCTCCTGTCCTTCACCTGTACTTGCACAAGCTGAAGTAGCACCATCATCAGCCACGTCCTTGTCCCAGCACAGCGTTTAGTTATCCATACCCCAATCTTTGGGACGCAGGCGCAAATACGCTGCCAACGCCGCACATGCCACAGTTCTAAATGCACACATTTCGCGACTCCTTGCGCTGTAAATGTTTCCTTTTAGGCTGGTGTAGATGGAAGCATTCCACAACCTGATGGCGGGGGCTGTCCCACGTTACTCGGTCCCTAGCCGACACTATCTTTCCCGGTGTGCCATCCCCGCATTACATAAGCACGTGTCACAAAACATCATACGTGCCCTTAACAATGCAGTTTCAGGCAAAGTCCACCTAACCACGGACACGTGAACAAGTGCTTGCGGGCAGGGCTGGTACATCTCTCTGACGGCACACTGAGTTAATATTCTGGAAGCCGGGACCCAGTCTGAGCTTGGGATGGAACACGTCCTTCCGACACGAAGGATTGCAGGCCCTAACTCAGTCAGGGTTTCACCCACAGTGTACAGCTCCTGAACCTCATGATCCTCACCCTCCTCCTCCTTCACTTCACCCTCTACACCAGTCCAAAGCTGGAAGCACTGCAGCAGTGCCTTGGCTAAGCGGCAACAGGCTGTGCTGAAGCTAATATGCGTAGGTGACAAACCCCACAATCGTGAAGAGTTGTGGAAAGCACTGAAACAGCAGACAGATCACTGGCTCACACCGCAGAACCTACAGCTAGGCATGGTCGTGTGTGACAATGCCCGGAACCTGGTGGCGGCTCTGTGGCGAGGCGAACTGACACATGTTCCATGCGTGGCCCATGTTATTATTTTTATTATTTATTTATATAGCGCCATTAGGTTCCATGACGCTTTATATTAGGATAAGGGAGACAAGAACAATTACACTAAATATAGGCGATCAGGACGTACAGGTACAGGAGGGGCAGGGACCCTGTCCATGAGGGCTCACAGTCTACGAGGGGCGGGTTGGGATACAGTAGGATGGGGGAATGTCAGGTATGGGGTGGTCGCCTGGGTCTCATGGCAGGTTGTAGGCTTGACGGAATAGGTGAGTCTTCAGGTGACACTTTAAGCTTGTCAGGGTAGGAGACTGTCTAACGTGTTCGGGCAGGGAGTTCCAGAGTAAGGCAGATGCCCGGGAGAAGTCCTGGATTCGGTTGTGCGAAGAGGTGATGAGGGGGAAGCAGAGGAGGAGTTCTTGGGAGGAGCGGAGGTTGCGTGAGGGTAGGTATCGGGAGACCAGGTCAGAGATGTATGGTGGGGCCAGGTTGTGTATGGCTTTGTACGCCATGGTTAGTGTTTTGAATTGGGATCTCTTGGAGGTGGGGAGCCAGTGAAGGGCTTGGGAGAGGGGGGAGACAGGGGAGTAGCGGGAGAACAGGTACATTAGTCAGGCAGCGGAATTGAGGATAGACTGGAGAGCTCTGAGGGAGTTAGCCGGGAGGCCATTGAGAAGGAGGTTGCAGTAGTCAAGGCGGGAGATGATAAGAGCATTAATGAGTGTTTTAGTGGTGTCGTGGGTGAGGAAGGACAGGATCCGTGAGATGTTCTTGAGCTGGAGCCAGAGGGATGTGGTGAGGGCCTCGATGTGGGGCTTGAAGGATAGGGAGGAGTCAAGGATTACCCCGAGGCACTTGGCTTGGGGGACTGGGGAGAGGGCGCAGCCGTTGACGCAGATGGATAGGTTGGGAAGTGGGGGGGAATTTCTTGTGGGCAAGACTATGAATTCAGTTTTGTCCATATTGAGTCTAAGGAAGCGAGCAGAGAAGAAGGATGAGATTGCGTAAAGGCATTGTGGGATTTTGGAGAGTAGGGAGGTGATGTCAGGGCCGGACAGGTAGATTTGGGTGTCGTTGGCGTAGAGGTGGTACTGGACGCCGTGGGACTCAATGAGTTGCCCTAGGCCGAGAGTGTATATGGAGAAAAGTAGGGGTCCCAGGACCGAACCTTGGGGGACTCCGACAGAAAGGGGGTAGGGTGAGGAGGAGGTGTGGGAGTGGAAGACGCTGAAGGTCCGTTCCACTAGGTATGAGGAGATCCAAGAGAGGGCAAGGTGGGTGATGCCGAGGAATTCCAGGATCTGGAGAAGAAGGGAGTGGTCAACCATGTGGTCAACCTCGTGGTTCAGCGGTTTCTTAAATACTACCCGGAGCTGTCTGATCTGCTCTTAAAAGTACGCCGCCTGTGTGCCCAATTTTAGAAAGTCACCTACTGCTTCAGCGCCCTTGCCAGCTTTCAGCAGCGTTTGCACATTCCGTATCACAGACTGGTCTATGATGTCCCCACTCCCCACGCATTGGAATTCCACACTGCACATGTTGGTCAGGATTTGTGAGCAGAAGAGGGCAGTTGTTGAGTACCAGCATCAACTAGGCCGTCGGTATATGGTTCAAACTCCACACATAAGACCTCAGGAGTGGACATGGATGTCCGACATATGTACCATCCGCCAAAACTTTGAGGACTTCACCAAGATGGTGAGGGGCGATGATGCCATAATTAGCTTCACGATCCCGCTTCTCTGTCTTCTAAAATGCTGTCTGCTCAAAATCAAAAGCGATGCATTGCAGGCGGAACATGATGAGTTGGAGCAATAAACCGTACGGGGTGATTACACACAGCACAGCCTCATCTCATCCCAACGTGCATTGGAGGACTATTACGAGGAGGAGGCGGATAAATAAATGGAGCTACTTTCATGCGAAATTGACGGTAATACATGCACAACCATCTTACCGTCAGATGGCCAGAGGACAGGGGAGAGGAGGAGGAGGAGGAGGATGAAGACAGCATGGTCAATCATCCTGTTGTTGAGGACCTGAAGTCTTGCCTGTTAACAGTGTTATGCACATGGCTGACTTTATGTGATGCTGCCTGTCTTGTGACCCTCCCGTTATCAACATCTAGGCGGACACTCATCACTGGTTGGTGACACTTTTAGATCAACGCTACAAGGAGAACTTTATTTCTCTTATACGGTGGCTCAAGTGGTTAGCACTGCAGCCTTTGCAGCACTTTGGCTTGAGGTCCTGGGTTCAATTCCCACCAAGGACACAAAAGACAACATCTGCAAGGAGTTTGTATGTTCTCCCTGTGTTTGCGTGGGTTTCCTGCGGATACTCTGGTTTCCTCCCACATTGTAAAGACATACTGATAGGATATTTAGATTGTGAGCTCCAAAAGAGAAAGCATTACTCATGTATGCAAAGTGCTATGGAATTAATAGTGCTAAATAAATTAATAAATAATAATAATAATAATAATTCCCGAGGTGGAGAGGCCTACAAAAATGCTGCAGTACCAGAAGGTCCTAGTTGCAGAATTACTCAAAAAATTCACTTCTGAAAATGCTTGAGGCAGAGGTCGCGGTTTGGTGGACAACCAAGGTGTCCGGCAGAGAGAGGCACAAATTAAATCCAGCAGAGGTAGGAGAAAACTCTCAAAGATCTGGGACAGTTTTCTTAGCCCCTCCCATAGCACAGGCCCTCTGGTGCAGGGTACTGTCACAAGGACTGCAAAGTTTGTAAAGATGCTGAAGGAGTACCTTGCCGATCGTACGAAAGTGCTCCTATATTCCTCTGTGCCTTCTAATTATTGGTCATCCAAACTGGACACGTGGCAGTAATTGTCCCTCTACGCCTTGGAATTCCTGCCCTGCCGTTAGCATTTTGTCAGAGCGTGTTTTTATTGCCTCAGGGGGAATCATTACAGATAAACGCACCCGCCTGTCAACTGAAAATGTTGACCAGTTGTTTTTGACATGGATACTGAGATTGAAGATTAAATTACAGCTGCTATACTGGTCAGACACAAACGCTGACTACAATAGCGTGTCTTTTGGCGTATCCTAATTTACGCTGCAACAGATTGTAGCAGCACTGAGATGCAAATTTAGTGCACACAAGAGTCTGTTTTTATCAAGACCCTAAGTATTGAAATTAAGGTCCTGCAGGTGTACTAGTCAGACACAAACGCTGACTACAATAGCGTGTCTTTTGGCGTATCCTAATTTACGCTGCAGCAGATTGTAGCAGCACTGAGATGCAAATTTAGTGCACACAAGAGTCTGTTTTTATCAAGACCCTAAGTATTGAAATTAAGGTCCTGCAGGTGTACTAGTCAGACACAAACGCTGACTACAATAGCGTGTCTTTTGGCGTATCCTAATTTACGCTGCAACAGATTGTAGCAGCACTGAGATGCAAATTTAGTGCACACAAGAGTCTGTTTTTATCAAGACCCTAAGTATTGAAATTAAGGTCCTGCAGATGGACTAGTCTGACACAAACGCTGACTACAATAGCGTGTCTTTTGGCGTATCCCAATTTTCGCTGCAACAGACTGTAGCAGCACTGAGATGCAAATTTAGTGCACACAAGAGTCTGTTTTTATCAAGACCCTAAGGTTTGAAATTAAGGCCCTGCATGTGGACTAGTCAGACACAAACGCTGACTACAATAGCGTGTCTTTTGGCGTATCCTAATTTACGCTGCAACAGACTGTAGCAGCACTTAAGATTCAAATTTAGTGCACACAAGAGTAGGTTTTTAGCACAAGGCTTTTGGTGTACCCCAGTTAATGCTGCAACCTACAGTAGCAGCAATTAGATGCTAAATTAGTGCAGAGAAGAGTTTTTTCTTAGCACAAGGCTTTTGGTGTACCCTAATTAATGCTGCAACCTACAGTAGCAGCAATTAGATGCTAAATTAGTGCAGAGAAGAGTTTTTTTTAGCACAAGGCTTTTGGTGTACCCGAATTAACGCTGCAACCTACAGTAGCAGCAATTAGATGCTAAATTAGTGCAGAGAAGAGTTGGTTTTTAGCAAAAGGCTTTTGGTGTACCCTAATTTGAGCTAAAACCTACTCCTGCCTATGGTGAGCTAAATAAATCCCTAAAAGCAAGGTTTTTGGGATGGATGAGCCTGGAAACCAGCCCCAGATGCGATGCAGGCTGGTATACTGGCACAGCGAAGTTTGGTAGATACCCTGCCTCCCTGCCTGCCTGTATACTGCTCTAGTAGTCCTCAGAAGGACTGTTGTGGTAAATAGACTGGCAGCACTGTGCCTACACTAGCTGAAAGGCCACAAATCTGTCCCTCAATCAGCAGCAGCTCTCCCTACACTGACTATCTAATGGCGCAGAGTGACGAGCACAGCGCGGTCAGGTCTTATAAAGACCTGATGACGCTGTGCGGCCAGCCAATCACTGTAGTGCCACAACCAACATGGCTGTGGCATTACAGTGTCTGTCAGCCAATCCCTGCATGCGGGCTGGTTCTGAAAAGAGCACCAACATGCAGGGAGGTGGACCCCGAGCACAGCAAGAGTATCGCGAGATTACTCGGTACTCGCCGAGTAGCCCGAGTACCGTGATATTCGTGCGAGTACCGAGTAGTGACAAGCATACTCTCATCTCTAATGCTAATGTGAAGCTAACAGTTTTGTAAATATTTTCACGCCACAATTTAACACAATGGGTCTGAAGTTTCCAGGATTATTAGGAGGTTTTCCTGGTTTCGGGAGTGTAGTGATCGTGGCCTCCAAATTAGGTGGAGACACTGACCCCATCTCCTGCCACACTGTGAAGAAACGTAAAAGGTAGGGGTCAAAATTTGCTGAACATTACGATAATATTTGTTGGTAAATCTGTCCGGACCAGGCACAGTGTGGGGTTTACTACTTTTGATAGTCATCCTGACTTCGTCCTCTGTAAAGGGAGCATTTAAAAATTGCAGTTGCTTGAGAAACTCAGGGTAAGCGTATAAGTATGGGGCCCTACCTTCAATTATATAAATGAGAGTAGTACTTAACAAAAGATTTCACTATATCAACTAGATTCCTGACACAATGTCCTTGCCAATCCACCAAATGATCTATTCTGGATTTTGCTTCTCTTTTGCGTACTCTACGAGCTAGCATTGCTCCTACTTTATCACCCATAGTGTAATATTTGGTTTTAAGTTTCCGTAGATTGTGGGCATACGCTGATACGTTTTCTCTCAATTTAAATCTTATACGATAAATCTCCGAGATTGAATGGGTGGGTGAGGGCTATAAGATCCTTTCTACCTTGTTCCCTCTTACGCTTTAATATTTAAGCTTGTTGTAGAAAGACTCCTCTTATAACCATTTTGTTCGCAGACCACAGCGTTTCATCTGATACTTCCATAGTATAATTTGTTTGAAAGTATTTCTCTAATTCAGAGGCGATTTTATTGACCACCACTTCATTTAACAAAAGGGCCGTATTTAAACGTCACCTAAAGGCCGGGTTAGCCTGGTGAGCAAGTGCAAGTTGTAATGATATCAGAGCATGATCGGACCATGTAATTAATCCTATAATTGCAGTAATGTATCTAGAGAGGGCTTTACTGTCTACCAAAATGTGGTCTATTCTACTGTATGTCAGGTGCCGGAAGGAGTAGAAAGTATAATTTCTTTCGCTTTCATGAGAGTATCTCCAGAAATTATGTAAATGATATCCCTACGCTAACCGTTTCAACTTGCCCGGGCACTGGCCTTCCCCTTGTAAGCAGTCCAAATCTCTGTCCATAGGTAGATTAAAATCCCCACAAAATATTTTCTCACCCTGTTCCATCTCAGATACTTTTTCAAACACTTTGATTAAAAAAAGAATGTTGTGACTCATTTGGGGCATAAGACAGTAAGTGTGTACCTCTACATTCAACGTGCATATCAGAACCAAGAATCTGCCCACAGGGTCCGCGAATTGCTGTATGCACTTAAAAGCTAATGTGCCCTTAAACATAATACATACCCCTGCTTTTTTGTTGGGGAAAATTGCGGATGATTTGCCCTATAATTATCCCCTTCCAACAGGCCTGATGCAGGCAGATAATATCCGCACCTGATTTCTTCACTTCTTTCCATAATGCAGACCTTTTACAAGGGGAATTGACATTTAGCAAAAGTATTTGTACACATAATTACGTGTGAAGGACCCTGCAAGAATGTAAACATCCTCTCCACCTCCAAATCATCTCACCAGAATATATGCCACATATACCAAAGTTGGACTAGTATATATGTGTGCCATATTACTAAAATCAAGCAGATTGGAGTGCAATAAAAACAAAACATCACAGAAACAGAAAAAGTAAAGACAGAAAAAAAGTTCCAAATAAAAAGTCATACAATTGGGCAGAGTAGGTGGTAAAATGCCCGACTATATAGTCTTGGACCACAGACTGCAGTCTATTGGGGGCAAAAAAGGCTGTTCTCCCTTCTCAGGGGTCAGAAGAGTCACAAAAAAGAAAGGGAAAAAGTCCCTTTAGTAAGTTCCTGCTTCTGGTCCAGGTCCCCTCCTCTGTTTAATGTTTGGATCCAGTCCTGGATTACTTTCTTCCCCACCGGTTGTTGACGGAGAGAGAAGGGAATCTTCCAGCCAGACAAGCTATCCTCTGTCTGTTTCAGGGAGAAACAGACCACCACACTCCCCTCATAGAAAATTATCTAAAAGCAATTCAAGAATGCGCACATAGGGTAATACCTTCTTTTATAAGGCTAAAATATGTGTAAAAAGGGAGCTGCTCACCTGATGCAGTTGTGAAAACCCACAACTGGTAATGATCGCTCATCTGTGAGTGGTTTGCTGCAGGACCGTACTTCCACAGATCACCGTGGTTCAATCAGCTTGTAGGACAAAGTACCGTGGGTCCGCGCTGCCACTTCAATTAATGGAGATAAAAACCAGCCACACGGGAATGTCTGGATTAAACAGGATTCTTCTTTAATAGTCCAACATGTTTCGGAGTTATCTCCCAACTCCTTCCTCAGGGAAGGAGTTGGGAGATAACTCCGAAACATGTTGGACTATTAAAGAAGAATCCTGTTTAATCCAGACATTCCCGTGTGGCTGGTTTTTATCTCCATTAATTGAAGTGGCAGCGCGGACCCACGGTACTTTGTCCTACAAGCTCATAGAAAATTATGACTTTGACAGGGTTAAAACCCCACTTATATCGAGCGTTGACATCCCTCAAGGCTGTGCAGACATGTGCGTACTCCCTTTTTTAAGCCAGTGTAGCTGCTGACAGGTCTGGGAACACTTGTAAGTTTTTGCACTATGCAGGTAGTTCAGGAGGCTTTCTCATCTGCTGCATAAAGGCATCCTCAATGGTAAAGAAGTGTATGCAGGCTAAGGTGTCCCTTGGCAGGGAGGATCAACATGCTTAGGCTTGGGTGTTCTGTGGATCCTATCAATCATTAAGTCCCTTGGAGTCAGTCTAGGGAAAGCCACCTGAAGGAAACCTATGCATGAAAGCAGACAAGTCCTTATCCACAATATCCTCCGGTATCCCCCAGATGCGGACATTATTTCTCCTTGATCTATCTTCTAAATGATACATATTGTCCTGCACAACCGCCATGTCCTCCTTAAGGGCTTCGTTTTCATCCACCAGAGCGTTAATTGTATTAGCATAATCAGCCATTTTGCTTTCAACGTGTGCAGTTCGTTCCCCCAACAAGGATATCTCTCCTTTTAAGTCTTTTAACATGGCTTGCATGTCCTCCCTTAATGAGGATCGTATGGAGACCAGAAAGTCCTGTATATCCCTTCAAGTTATCAGGGTAGAGCTGCTGCGCTGTCTGGATCCACCTGTCCCTCCCCCGGATCCCCTAGATGAGAGAGAGGACCCTGAGGGAGAAGCCGCCGCTATTTTACCTGCATCATGTACGGTCTGCCCCCTGGGGAAGAAGTCAGAGAGCTGCGGTGGGGATCCAAGTTTTTGCGCTCTTCCGCAGGTCATCATGTGCCCCGGGGCTTCCGGGAGCTGCCGGTGATTGCAGAGAGGAGGTGAGAGAGAGTGGGGAGACCTGGAATGAGCTGATTTTTGTCCGGTGCAGAAGGAGTTCACAGCTTCAGCGGCCGCCATGGCTGGATGCATGCCACGCCCCCATATGTCTCCTTCCTAATGTAATTCTAAGGCCGGCTTCACACCACGATTGGACTGCCAATCCAACACGAGATTATGTTTAAGCAACCATGGCAGGCCCAGAACAATGGGAGCGGGGAGACCCTCCAGAACCTAGCAAGAAATTTTCTCCTGATGTTGGGGTTCTACCTTCAACTTAATATTATGCACAATTTGCGTAAGACTTCCCTGAGCAAGTGACGCTGAGTCGATGGCATAGATATCAACAAACTGCAGGTAAACCCATGAGTCTTTACAAAATAAGCATCCACCATGCTGACCCCTGCTCCACTATCCACAAAAACAGAATTTTTTTTGGTTTTGCTCTCTAGCGCCACCTCGGCTCTCAGGAGAAAACGGGAATTACATGTGGAAGATACAAACACCTCCACACCACCTATGGTAATCCGGGTCCCAGGTATTCATCTCTGTTTAGGAACAGAGGGACAGGCTCCCATAAAATGGTCCCTTTTACCACAGAAAAAACAGACCACTTTTTTTTTTTCTTGGTAAATGCCAGAAAAAATTTTGGATTGTAGGACAAAGTACCGTGGGTCCGCGCTGCCACTTCAATTAATGGAGATAAAAAACCAGCCACACGGGAATGCCTGGATCAAACAGGATTCTTCTTTATTTGTCCAACATGTTTCAGAGTTATCTCCCAACTCCTTCCTCAGGGAATGTCAGGCTTACAATGAATTTCCACATATTTATAGTAAAAAAGTGCAAAGTCATTCAATTAGTGACATCACATAGTGGGAAGGTATTTCCTGTGATGTCACTATGTTGTGATAACAAAGAAACTACGTAGTAGTATTATGAATGAACAAATAAATCTTCAGATAATTATACAAAACCGAACAAATAGTCTCCCAGACCTTACTATGAAGGGATTGTTCCAAAAAGTGCTTTATTATTAGAGAAAAGAAAGATTTTGTAGACAAGAGAAAAAAAAAAAAAGAAAAAAGTTGAGCCAGGAATTGAACTCAAAAATGTGAAAATTTGTGGCAGGGAGGTGTTCAAACACCTATGTTATTATCCTAGTGTGCTATGTAAATTGGTGAGGATTATTGTGGTGAGATGTTTAATTGTGTGTAGATTATTTGAGATCAGTGAGAAAAAGAGGGAGAGGGAGAAGAAAAGTGTATTATAAGTGGTACTATTGGAGAAATGTTTTGGAGTTTATTGGGATTCGTATTCATATTGCCATTATATTAATCATCCTTTTTATTTTTTAGGAAGAAATTTCAAAAAAATTATCGGAAAAAATTACATATTTTTGTTAAAAAATATATATATTTTATTAATGATAGTAAAAAATTGTTATAAAATATATTTGTATGTTAATACATTTAAAAAAATGTTTATTTATGTAATAAAATTATGTAATAAAATTATTATTAAAAAAGTTTTGATTTGTTATTTATATTACTCTATAAGTAAAATAATTTTTTAATTGGGTAATTTTATTACATAATTCCCCCTGCAACAGCAACATAATAATTCCCACACTGTCCAGTAGGACATTGAAGAAAGATATTTCTAAAAAGAAAATTTTTAAAAAGTGGGTCCCTGATGTAATTTTCTGCCTTCTCTATTCGATGGGATGGAGATACAGGGGAGCCTTGAATTTTTTTTGTTTAAAAAAAAAAAAAAAAAAAAATTGATGTGGGCTTCGCCATATTTTTGTATTCTAGCCAGGTACAGCTGGCAGGTATGGGCTGCCCCCAACCCCCAGCAGCCTAGTTGCACTGTGCTGGGAACAAAAAATATATGGAAGCCCTTTTTTTTTTTATTTCTTGAATTTCCTGAAATAATTGAAAATTAATATGTGGGCTTCACCCTATTTTTGTGTCCAGCCAAGTACAACTAGGCAGCTGGGGTCTGGAATCTGCAGCACAGGGTGGACCAAGCTTTCTGCCTCCCCCCCTGCTGCGAATTGCAGTCCACAGCCTCCCAAGAAAATGGCGCACTCAAAGAAGTGCCATCTTCATGCGCTGTATCCGACTCTTCCAGGGCTCTGGTGCTGGGTGGCTCGCTAGGTAATAATGGAGATAGGGCTAGCTTGTATTATCAGCTGCCCCTAAACCCAAAATTCATGATGTCACGCCAATATTAGACATTGCCACCATGAATTCCTATTAAATAGATAAAAACAAACACAACTGAGAGAATTTTTATATTAGAAATAAAACAAAACACAATTAGTGACTCCATCTTTATTGCAGAAAAAAACCTCCGACATAGTCCAAACGACATCTTTTTCTTCAGTTCTGCTACATCTCTACCAGCACACACACGTCTGCTGAAATGTAGCTCAGCACTCGGCCGAGGGAAAGTTCTTCTGAGTTCCCTAAACTCAGATGAACTTTCCTACGGCACCGCAATCACTGGCAGAAGTGAGATGAGAGCAGCGCTCACTTCAGGCAATGTTGGCGGTGTCATCAGAGTCGGGGTCCCATCGGCTATTTCAAATGAACAGCTGATGCATCAGCTGTTCATTTGAAATAGCTGGCGGGCTTTTTGAAAAAGCCAGCTATTGCAAATAACCGGCTATTTCAAAAGACTTTTTACTGCCGCTATTTCAAGCGATCAGCATCAGCTGATCATTTGAAATAGTCTATTTTGAAAAAATATTAATGACCAAAGAGTTGAGTGCACAAGTAGGGTATCCAACCCGTTAAAATTCCAAAAATAACTTGGAACAAATTATGATGCGTAATATCTTTAATAATTAATGCAGCACACGTGAACAGAATTTAAAGCCTACTGGCCTTCATCAGTTGCTAAAAGAACAAGGAAAATAAAATTACAACATGATCCATATTCATGTACCTACAGTAACATTAATTAAAAGAAAATAAGGATTACTACCATTAATTCTGATCAACAGGCTACTGAAGTAAAGCAGATTTGTTCATTCACAAGGGCTGTATGGAGAAAAAAAGCCATATTCAAACAAGCCCTTGTGAATGAACCTAGGATCCAACTTCAGCAAGGGCATCTTTAATTTAATATTTTTCGGTGATAGCCATACCTTATCTACCACCTTAAAAGCTGCCCCTGACGAGCACTTCCTATTGGCCTTCCGTTTCTGCTGATGCTGAGCCACCCCGATGTTCCTCTTAACCTCCCGCCAAACATTCGCCAGCTCTTGAATGGTGACATCTACCCCAGGACACTCAGAACTTATCCTGGAGAATTCACCTAAGTGAGAATGGAATCTATAATTACAGAAAAGTGGTGAGGTCCCCGTGGACTGATTAACCTGACTGTTGAAGGCAAATTCAGCCAGAGAAAGAAATGACGACAAGTTTTCCTACTAATCGGCGACAAAGCATCTCAAAATTTGTTCTAGGGACTGATTTGTTCTCTCTGTCTGCCCATTAGATTCAGGGTGATAAGCAAAGTGTTAGGTCCCCTGGCACCGCTCCCCAGCTCACCTCTCCCGGGTCGGCATCCTCTGCTCCTCTGCTGACCGGGCATCCAGCGTCCAGGCGTGCCGTGTCTCGGAGCCGGCGCCGGGTTCCCTTTCTGTTGGCTGGTCACCGGGCTCACGCATGAGCACATTGCAATGGTCATTAGGTGCACCATTCCCTTGTGACTCTAGGGGCTGGCATGGTTCAATAGCTGCTCTTCCTCTGGTATATCAGGCCACCTCCACTGATGGGAGGTGCCTGATTATTAAGTCAGTTTGCTTCTGCCTTGCTGACTATTGGTCAGGCCTTCCTTGTCCTCTGTTTCTTGGAACCCCTGCAGTGCTCTTCTCCGGTAGCTCCATTCCTGTTCTCCTAGCTTTGTACCCAGTTATCCCGGACTCTTTATCTGTGCCGTAGCATAGGCTAACTTTAAGAGCCACCCCCCTGGTACTAGCAGCTGTGGTATTTAGACCCCTTGGGCTTGCCCCTGACAATCCCTGTATAGGGGTTGGTTAAAACTAGGACCAGCTCACCCAGGGGAGTTTGGTACCACGGCCCAGTGGGTCCACTCTAGGGCGCCTTCCTCTGGAAGCGTGACAGAATAATCAGGCCATGAACCCCACTCGTACCTCGTTCTCAGTGTAAAAGGAGCTGGTTTATGTTCGAGAGAGTCGGAGCCACATAGCGGTTTGTCTTCAGTCCATGGATAGCCTCCCTGCAAACCTCCAACCCGCACCTGCCGGTCAGCCTGTAAGCCTACAGCAGGAGCTGTCAGCTCAACGAGATATGAAGTCTTGCAGGCTGTCGTACATATCCTCCATGGACAATCATCTGGACTCTATGCAGTCTGCATGAACGGCCTCGGCCCAGGCTGTATCCTATGACCACTGCCCGGGTGGCATCCCGAACCCTCCGCCACGTCTTGGGAGACCACCTAGATACAGTGGAGACCCCGGGATGTGCCTACTCAACTAGTGTCGCTTACACTTTGAACTAGTGACACAGCAGTACCCCACTAATCGGGCCAAAGTGGCTTTCGTGCTGTCCCACCTGGAGTGCGAGGCTCTGGCATGGGTTAACCCTCTATGGGAGCGTGATGACCCAGTGGTCTTCCACTTATCGACCTTTCTGGAGACATTCCGGAGGGTCTTCGCTGAACCCGGTCGGGTCGCGTCTGCTACGGAGTCACTCTTCAACCTCTGTCAAGGGACGCTCACCTTTGGGCAATACGCCATCCGTTTAAATATCCTCTCCGAGGTGAGATGGAATAACGAAGCGCCGACTGGAGCTTTCTGGCGTGGCCTGTCCGGCAGGATAAAGGACGTACTCGCGGGTCAGGATATCCCAGACCAGCTGGAGGACTTGATCTCTCTAGCCACCCGCATCGACTTGCGTTTCCAAGAGCGCTCCCGTGAAGCCGCCAGGGAGAAGAGATCCGTCCTGTACCGGTATTGTCCCGAAAGACCTGGAGAAGTCCTTCGCCTAGGTTGCGTAAGAGAAACCGTCCTAGGCGAGAGTGATGGCTCTCAACCCCTCACCCTGCTCGTACAGGTAATATGTCCGCAGAGACGCTTTTCTTAGTTAGCCTACGTGGATTCTGGGGCTGCAGGAAATTTCACTCGGCAAGAGGCGGTGACTCGACTTGGAATCTCTGTAATACCTCTGGTGACGCCTCTCGTGATTGCATCAGTGGATGGCAGACCGCGGCAGGAGACCGTCACCAAAGTGACAGAGGAGGTGGAGGTGCAGATGTCTGGTCTCTCCCATGCCCTGCTCCTCGGGCTTCCCTGGCTTCGGGTTCATGAACCTGTCCTAGACTCGTGCTCCGGTGACGTGCTGCGGTGGGGTCCTCTCTGCATGAGAGATGCCTGAAGTCTGTTCTGCCACCCGGTTCCCCGCAATCGGCTTCTGTTCTTCCTGGTTTTCCGACTGCCTATTGACAGTACGCGGATGTCTTCAACAAGACGGAGGCAGAGGTCCTCCCACCTCATCGGCCGTATGATTGCCCTATTGATCTGGTTCCTGGTGCCACACCACCCAAGGGTCGAATCTACCTGTTGTCTCCAGCCGAGTCACAAGCCATGTCTGAGTACATCACGGACAGCTTGGCTAGGGGCTTCATTCGAAAATCCACGTCCCCTGCTGGCACTGGTTTTTTCTTAGTAAAAAGATGGAAGGCACCCTTCGACCCTGCATAGATTACAGAGGCTTGAATGCCATCACTGTCAAGAACAAATACCCTGCTGATTGCAGAGCTCTTTGACAGGCTCAAAGGCGATTGCATCTTCACGAAATTAGACCTCCAAGGAGCATACAACCTGGTTCGCATACGTGCCAAAGACAAATGGAAGACGTCTTTCAACACCAGAGACGGCCATTATGAGTATTTGGTCATGCTGTATGGGTTGTGTAACGCTCCCCAGTGTTTCAGGAGTTCGTCAATGACATCTTTCGTGATCTGTTGTACACGTGTGTGGTGGTATATTTGGACGATATCCTCATCTTCTCCCCGGATTTGTCCTCTCATAGACGGGACGTGCGGTGAGTCCTCCTGCGACTGAGGAGGAATCGGTTGTATGCCAAGATGGAGAAATCTGTGTAAACACAAAGGAGACAAGCGAGGCGCAGAATAGTGCCCTATCAATGGTGACACTGTTAGACACGATGATATGTGGTGTCCACTCACCTTACTTGGTTGTGTATACCCACAACCGGCTTGAGTGCCTTAATCAGCTGCCTCTGGACCTCCACCGCCACTGCACTTGGAAATCGATATTCTGTAGTTGGGAAGAGGTGTATCACGGTCCATGCTGCTGTACCATAAAAGGATCACGAGGAAGGCAATGCTTCAATAAAATTTCCTTTATTCTTTCTCTCCTACGCGTTTCGGAGTCACATCCAAGCTCCTTCCTCAGGGAAATCAAGATTACAATGAGCACATTCCATATTTAACCTGGTTAAGGCGCCAAAAAAGTGCAATGTAATGCTGGATGTGACGTCAGCAGGCAGGGAGGATCTCTGTGTGATGTCACTGTGTTTGTAAACAATACCCCGTAAATATTAGCCCCAGCTTGAGGAATAGGCACAAAAAACATCACACAATAAAACACATCACACAATAAAATTAAATTAATTAAAAACAATTAAGATGTAATTGTATTATTATATTTTTCATAGCGAATGCAATATTCCTTGATATGAGTATCTGGTGTCAAATGGGCTTGAACTCATGGAGGACAAAAATTAAGGTATACACATATCCAAGTATACATATGATCATCCTGTGTCTCTATATGTCCAGAGCTTTTGAGAACCACCATTACAGAGAGGTTCATTATAGTTTAGTAAGTAAGTAGTAAGTAAACTTATAGTAGTCCATATAGGTTTTTGGTGTCAGAAGGGTATTGTGTGAACTAGAACAGTAATATATGATGGAGAGGAGTTTTTTTCAAATTTTGCTGAAAAAATTATCTATTTTTATTATTTAATATTAATTATTTATTCCCCTCATTGTGGGCTAAAATATTGGACTCATCTTAATAAATATAAAATAGTTACAGGTATGAAACATTATAAAAATCAGCTCAAGGTATGAACCATTATAAAGATCAGACTGGATTTTTAATAAAAACTATATTGCATTTGCAGTGGCTCAATGTTTAAAACTGGTGCAAACCGGTCCGGTTAATTTGATTCCTAGACTTATACAGTATGTGTAGTAGAGTCATGCACGGAAGTACCATGAATGAGCTATGCAGTCCGGGAACCGGATTGCTCATTGAAGTAGTTACAGGCTAGAAAGTTGCAGTCTATCCGATTAATAATAGGTATTGCGTGTCTCTAATCTCTCAAATATAGAGTGACTCATGCCTCCAATTAAGATAGTGAGGGAGAACGTGTGGGAAATGTGCGGCGTGCAGTAGTCACTTATTTATGAATTTGAGTTTGTATTTGAGTTATGACAAGAGGCACGCGCCTCATAATAGGTATTGTGTATCTCTAATCTATTGAATGGATAGTGGCTCGTGCCTCCAATTAAAATAGTAAAAGAGACCGTGTAGGTGATGTGCGGCGTGCAGTAGTCACTTATTTAAGAATTTGCGGCGTGTGTCTATAATTGGGCTCATAACAAGAGGCACGCGCCACTAATTAATTCCATTATATGGGACTTGTACTTCATATTGACAAGAGTGCTAGATCTATTGTGACTAATTAAGTGTGGTGCCAACCACTAGTGCACTAGTGAGCATGGTCCTGTCAATATGTGTATAATATATAAATATTGAAGTTAAAAAAATATATATCTAAATTTATATATTTATATAAAAAAGTAGAAAGATATAAATTGTGAAGTAAATGGGGATAAATATAAGATAAGGAGCATCAGTGTAGTGATGTTTTTTTCTATTTTTAAGTGAGAATATAAATGGTTAGTATATTAAATGAGTATATATATATATATAGACTGAATGAAACTTTAGCAAGAAATTCCCATGACCACTAGATGGCTCCAAAGCACCAGAAATTTTTGGTTAAAAAAATATTTTTTAGAAGAAAGTATTAATAAAATCAAGGGTGGCTCTGGCTATTGATTTATCTAAAAAGTTTATGACTATCCAAATGAAGTTGGTTAAGAAATTAATTAAATGATGTATAAATGAAAAATATATGACTATGATGGGGATATTAATGGATCTCAGTAGTAAGTATAGCAATGGTGTGTTCAATGTGAAGTGATTCACATGAATATTGAATGAGTAATGAACATAATATTCTAAAGTCAGATTACTCTAAATCTAAGAGAGTTCATCATGACAAATCAATTGGGTTTTGTTTCAACATGATTAGGAAACTACCATGGATGATCAAAAAATTCACATTATTCTAACAAATAACCAAATGAAGCAACCTTGTTCCTAAATTCGCTGTATGGAACTATATATCAACATAAAATTATTATGAAAGACAGTTTCATAGTAAATTTGCTCCCTAACTTTGATATGTATTATTAGGATAATTAATCTCAGAGCAAATATGAGACTACAACAATGCATCATTGTATGGTGAAAATTGTCCCGCAATAAATGCATTCGCTGAATGAGTCATATTGTGTTGATTATTCTTTATAAGTAGAAGTGTTATTAAATATGCAATTAGATCAGTTCAGTGACCAAATTTAATCCCTTTGGTTTTATGGTACGAAGTTTGAATATCCAAAATTTTTCCTTTCTTTTTAAGACTGCAAACCTGTTGGTTACAGTAAATGGGACATGGTCTATGGGGGTAACTTTGAGAAGTGATGGATCTCTGTTATGACAAATATTGAAATGGTGTGAGACTCCATGCTGTTTATAACCATTATAGATATTCGATCTATGTTTATTGAGTCTATTGTGCAGTGGTTGGGTGGTCCTTCCCCCATATTGGAGTTTACAGGGGCACTCGAGTAGATAAATTAAATAATCTGTAGTACAATCCATATTGTGCTTGATCTGGTATCTGTCATTTGTACTTGTAGAGCTGAATTGAGTGGTTTTGTGAATGATTTTGCAACATAGGCATCTACTCTTTCCACATCTGGTGCTCTTTTTAGGTGCAGTTTTATTTTCACAGCTGGTGGATGCAATCCTGTTACTCAAACGACTAGGAGCAATCAGGCTTTTGATGTTGGGAGCCCTGCGGTATGTAATACCCATTTTTTGAGGGATCATTTCTTTTAATATCAGATCTTTCTTTAATATGTGCCAATGTGCATCTAAACATTTCTTAATGGTTTTATGACAATTATTAAACCTAGTAATAAAATTGAAGGCATGTTTATTTTCAGTCCCCACTCTAGGTCTAGGTGATAGTAGGGTCTCCTGTTCAATCCTCTTGCTTTGATTTTGTGCATTCATGATTAATCTTTTAGGATATTTTCTCATCAGGAATCTTTCTTTTAGTACTTCTGATTGTACCAAGAAATCTTTCATATTTGTACAGTTCTTTTTAATCCTTTTAAATTGGTTTAATGGGATATTCTTAAGCTATTTATTATAATGACCACTGCTAAAATGGATGTACGAGTTTCTATCTGTCGCCTTGAAATAGGTTTTTGTAAGGATTTGGTTGTTGTCTATATATATTGTGAGATCTAAAAAACTAATTGTCTCACTATGTATTACAGGTTCAAACGTGAGGCCCCAGTGATTCTCCGTAATTTCTTTTAATAATTCATCAAAGTCGCCCTTATTCATATCCCAAATCAGAAAGATAACGTCAATAAATCTTTTATAGGTGATCAGACCTCCTTTATGGCTATTACTGAGCATATGAATAGTTTCAAATAATCCCATAAAGATATTTGCGTACGAACACGCTACTTTGGACTCCATCGCAGTCCCATGTACTTGATGGTATACAGTGTTATTAAATACAAAATTGTTGTTATTAAGAATGAAATTTAACCCATCCAGTACAAAATTGGTCATGTCAGTACTCATTTGTGGATCATTTTTAAGGAAGTTTTCAGCACACAAGATTCCAATGGCATGTTCAATGTTAGTATATAAAGATGACACATCCAGTGTCACCAACATATAAGACTTTTCCCATTTAATCACTTTCAAAGTTTTTATTACATCTGTAGTCTTTAATATAGCTCTCTAGGCGAAAAACATATTTTTGCAGGATTTTATCGATGAACATTGCTAAATTACTGGTCAATGACCCAATCCCTGATATTATGGGTCTTCCTGGTGGATTGATAAGGCTCTTGTGGACCTTTGGAAGGTAGTATAAAAAAGGGGTTGTTGGATGTCGGCTTATGAGAAGTTTTTTTTCTTTGTCAGTAATTATTCTATTTGTATAAGCCTCAATTATTTTCTGGTTGTAAGTTTTAATAAGGGAAGGATATGGGTTGATACAGATTTTTTTTGTAGTATTTAGTGTCCGACAATAGTCTTTTCGCTTCATTTAGATAGTCCACAGTGTCATGGAGGACAATTCCACACCCTTAGTCCGCCGCTCTGATCACTATCTCCTTATTATTACGTAGGTCTATCAGTACCCCCTGTTCACATGTAGTCAGGTTATTTTTACATTTAGTGTCTTTACTTTTAAGCAGTAAATCCCTTTTAAGATCATCTAAAAGTAAATATTGGAATACTTCCAAAACATGTCCCCTGCTATCCACAGGATAAAAAGTTTATTTTGGTTTTAATGAGTCATTTCTCAACATGATGCTCTTTTGTGTGGGATTTGTGTTTTTAGTTTCTGGCATTAGGACAAAGTGACGTTTTAGTGTCAGTTTGCGTATAAATTGATGGACATCTATAAAGAGTTCAAAGTCATCAGGTGTATTTGTGGGGCAAAACAATAATCTTTTATTTAGTACCCTTACTTCATCATCAGTTGGTTTATAATTGGATAGATTTATGATGTTGTTATTTCTGTTGATTTTTATGGAGTTATCCTTTAATCAACGAAACCTATCCTTACTTTCTTTCTTCTCCCTTTTTCTCTGCATCTCCTTCTTTTTTTCTTTTTAATGAAACCGGGTTGAAAAACTGTGTTATATCTTTTCTTGTTATTTTTGCTGTGGGTAACCCTCAAAAAGGGATCACACCGTTGTTATTATTTTTAGAATTGTCTAATATTACTTTTTGGCCAGGATTTGAATCTTTTATTTTATCTGGTATAGATTTGTCTGGAATCATTTTTTGACTAGGATTTATCTCTTTTATTTTATCTGATGTAGAAAGGTCATCCTCAAATCTAATCAAGATTGATTCTAATCTATCTTTATCTAAATTTTTCTTTTTATTGCTGTTTAATATGATAGGTTCAAGGGGTCTTTCCCTGTTAATTTGTTCTTTAATTTTTCTGAGATGTTCTTCATCATTATTGTTCTTTCTCTGATCTTTTGATGGAGTTTGTAGGGGAGATGTGTTGGCGCTAGTCTCTATTTCAATGACCTCAGGGACCTGTGATTATTACATTATTTTTAGTTCCATTTTTCTGATTTTTGTTATTTTCGACTCCTTGCCTATTGATATTAGGAATCCTGTCTGCAATGATGAATCCATTGTCATCAAATAATTAATCTGCAAAAAAACTTGAATCTTCAATACTATCTCTCTCCTCTTCATCTGGTTTCTCAGTATCAAAAACTTCCATAATTTCAGTATCTCCTAACTCCTCTATCTCGTGTATTGTTTCTTTTTGTCCATTTGGTATCTCCTCATCAGATTTGGATTTTATAGTGTTGGGTATGAGTCTTGATTCTGAATTGTTGCTAGTCGTAGATTTTATATTATTATTAGTGATGAGCGAGTACTAAAATGCTCGGGTGCTCGAAGCTCGGGCCGAGCATCCCGAGATACTCGTGTACTCGGCCCGAGTAACGAGCCCAATGTTATCCTATGGGAGACACGAGTATTTTTATGAAATGACTGCCGGCAGCATGGAAAATCCCTAAAAATGTCACAAAAGTCTCAGAAGAGTGCTGAAATGACATGGCAACACCATGGGGAAGACCCCTGGAAGCATTTCTCACTGAAAAGTCACAGCTGTGAACAATGTTGTCCGAGTTTCACGCCAATTTTACGGAGTCTCCAGAAAACCTTCCAAAATGACACCAAAATGAATATTTAGGGTGGAAATGTTAAGGGCACATACCCAATAGTGAGATACAGCTGGTGTATGTTACTTTTTGTGATTACATGAAATATTTTACGTGAAAACATTGTGCGGCACTCCGATGACCCTGAGAAGAGACGAACATGAAGTCCTATCTTGAAATAATGTGCCCATTTTGAGGAACTGGGTGTATTGTAGTATCTTCCTTTGCCAGGGCAGTCCAAAATTGGGAGGTTCACCAATGCCCTGGATACCGACATGCAGGAGGGCCTGTAACCCTCAAGTGGGTGTATTGTAGTATAAGCCCTTTGGTCAGGGCAGCCAAAAATTGGAGGTTCAACAATGACCCATGCATTCAGACATGTAGTAGGGCCTGTATCCCTCAAGTGGGTGTATTGTAGTATTGCCTTTTGCCAGGGCAGCCAAAATTGGGAGGTTCAACAATGACCCATGCATACAGACATGTAGTAGGGCCTGTAACCCTCAAGTGGGTGTATTTTAGCCTAGGCCTTTGGCCAGGGCAGCCAAAAATTGGGAGGTTCAACAATGACCCATGCATTCAGACATGTAGTAGGGCCTGTAACCCTCAAGTGGGTGTATTGTAGTATTGCTCTTTGGCCAGGGCAGCCAAAAATTGGGAGGTTCAACAATGACCCATGCATTCAGACATGTAGTAGGGCCTGTAACCCTCAAGTGGGTGTATTGTAGTATAGGCCTTTGGCCAGGGCAGCCAAAAATTGGGAGGCTCCTCTTTGTTCCTGGATAGAGACGTGCAGGAGGGCCTGTAAACAAGAACTGGGTGTATTGTAGTATAGCCCTTTGGTCAGGGCAGCCAAAAATTGGGAGGCTCCTCTTTGTCCCTGGATAGAGACGTGCAGGAGGGCCTGTAACCCTCAAGTGGGTGTATTGTAGTATAGCCCTTTGGTCAGGGCAGCCAAAAATTGGGAGGCTCCTCTTTGTCCCTGGATAGAGACGTGCAGGAGGGCCTGTAACCCTCAAGTGGGTGTATTGTAGTATAGCCCTTTGGTCAGGGCAGCCAAAAATTGGGAGGCTCCTCTTTGTCCATGGATAGAGACGTGCAGGAGGGCCTGTAACCCTCAAGTGGGTGTCTCAGGGATTTATTAATAATTAATATTATAAATAATATAAGTTGTCTGCCCCTGTCCTGATTGATATGGACTGTTGCATGCGATGAAAGAAATACACCGATAACACAATCAGGTGTAAGCTCTCCTCAGCCCTCCTCATGGCACAGCTCCAAAGTGAGTCCTTTATTGATCACACATGGGTTTTAACAAAGCTCTCTAAGGGGCTCGGTTTACACACACAATGGGGACAAATGGAATGCATTTATTGGTGGGACATGGTCTAGTCCATGGAGGGGGATTGTTCTTGAGGTCATCAAGGTAAATTCCTTCAGGTCTCCAAAAGTTAGTTTGATCCATGAAGCCATCTGATGAGGTGTCATTCTGTGATTGATCACTGTTTGTCTTGACTGCAGCTTTGTCTCAGTACATGTGGTGATGTGGCAGGAAATGGGAGCCATCTTTGTCTGATACAAACTTATGTAAGGTGGAAATAATACACTATAGATCATTTCTCCCATGCCCTTATAGCTTACAGTTAATCAAGTATTTTGATCCTATGGCTCTCCTCAACAGTCCCCCCTAAATACTTTATTAACCTGTCCCTACTAGAGCCTATCACATCTGCCCAATATGCCTCCAACTCTGCCCATTAGCTGAGAATTGATAACCATTAAACTCCCCTCGATACAGACTTCACAATTTTGAACCATTAGACCCCCCTTGGTACAGACTTTGCATATATGAACTATTGGATGTGTCTACAGAAAGACCAATCTTGTGAGCCAGGAAAAACAGACATTGAGGTCTACTCCTTTCTTAATCATGTTCCTTGCATAGGAAAGACACAACAAACAATAATATCTACAATAATTTAAGATATGGCCACTAGGGGTGAGATAAAGGATTCAAAACCTACTTTAACTTGATCTCTGGCTTAAAATACATGCGAAATGAACAATTCTTGGTATATCAGGAGGTATATAGGATCGCGCTATCCGCGTCCTCGGGACTTTCCTACCTGCTTCACCTCAGTTCCCTGCCTGGATACCCAGAATTGTATCACAACACTCATGGATGGACATTTCTGTCTCAGGGCCATATTCTACCACCAGAGATTATTTGGTAACATTTCCCTTTACACATTAACCCCATTACCTTAAAAATAATATAAAATAACATAAAATAGCGCTTTTATGGCTACATATACAAGTCATTAGAGTAATGTCAGTTATACTCAGTGTTATCCCCTTGAACTAATGGTTTGCTCCGGAAAGTGAATGTTTCTCCCTCACTGAGTCCTCATTTATATCGTGTTCCTGTAACCATTTTGCCTTAGTTTGGCTATTCCATATGTATATCAGACATAATGTGGAGTTATAAGGTCATATATGTGACAGTGTATCACTATGTGGTGTATGTCAGTGACTATTATTATCGGAGTTCATCATCTGCTGGTGGGGAGTCTCCAACAGTTGCCGCGTCCTTTTCCCTCAGTCTTCACTGAAGTTGATGTAATTCAGAGACGCTGGATCGGCCATCTAATCTCGGCTCACGGCTCTTACTCGCATCTTTCAGGATCACCCGGTCTACTGACATGAGACCATGCGCTCCTGACACCGATTTAGGATCTGGAATTGAAGGGCACATCTCTTTATCCCACTATTTAAACAATTATTTAAGGCTTGGACATCGCTGGTGATTTCATCTGTGGGAAATAAAACTCAAATTCTGAAGAACATTGACTTTAATTCTCCTTACTTGCGAGAATTATCTTATTTTAACTTATTTACTGAGGAGGAAAATTAAACAAAAACAAACATTTCATCTATGTATTGCCCGTCTCCTCTACCTTGCACCTTTAATGTTAATCTCCCATTCATATTGTCCACTGTCTTATGCATGATACGTATTGCTGACTCCCAGATACTGTAAAATACCCTTAATGACCTTCAGTATAACACACGCAGCTTTACCTCATCAGAAGCCTCATTTCTACATACCACCTTCATCGGGAGCTTCTCAGAAGTAACGTAGTTTCTGCACCGGATCCTGAAAAGAGATTACCGCAACAGGCACACCCGCATACACCTAATGTGCAGCTGTCCTTATCATCTATCTGCAATCACTGTAATGGTAGAGTCGACGAGGGGTGCATTCGTGGTTCTGCGCGGTCACTACAGATTCTCTTCCATTATATCAGTCACACATCAAACAAGACTGGGTGTAGTTGGCCACCTGGGTATCCTGGTGCCACCCAAACCTTGTCCACTAAAACACAGGTAGCAGTTAATGACAAATGAGTTAGTTCTTGGGTTACCTGAGCCATCATTGAGAAGAGAGTCGTGGCAGAGAACGCTTACCGCCTGGTGTCTACAGACCTTCCTCAGCTGGCTCCCTGTGTGTTGCACTCCTTTCCATTCAATCACCTGTTTCTGTGAGAGTAAGAACATCAGGAGTGACAGGGGCCCCTGGTGCCCGGTTCTGCCCTGGTGTCAGGGTCTGCCCTGGTGTCAGGGTCTGAGACTCTCGACTCTAGACCTCTTCACAGCTTCTGGCAGCTGCACCTGTGTGAGCATTACCTCTGGCTTGAGCACCAGCTCAGGTGTGAGTTGTACCTGCACTCCACCAGACTTATCTGATCACAGGAGAGCCTCCATACAGGCTCCTACACTCTGCGGTCTCTGTAGGTCTTTATGTGACTCTAGGAAAGATCTGCAGATCATCTTACCCTTTGCAAGCTACCCACTCCAGTGATTGCAGATCCCCATCTACCTCCTCATGGCGATATGTGAAAAGGGAGTGGTTTTGCTTTATTACCTCCTGTTGTATAATCACAGCTCATCCAGTGGTAGAATCCACGAACATCTGTAAAATAACTCAAGATCTACATTAGTAATGAGCTTTTATGAAACCTGTTCACACATCAGAGCAGTACAATCATGAGGTGTGTGTACTGTCTGCTCTAAGACAATATATATATATATAGAAAACACTTACATGTTAACGACGACTTAAAAATTAAAGTATTGAAAACTTTTCATATCACCTGTCCATTCCCCCCTTTTAGAATTCTATATAAACATAAAGCATATATGGATTCTAAAGGTACGTTGTCACAGGGGTTACAAATGTTTTTTTTTTTTTTTATTGTAAAAACACATTGATTTAGAACTCGCTGTCTGTGTGCACAGCCTGAATATTTTGTGTAAAACTCCTAAGTGAAAACGCCATCCCCAGGTAAGAGGCTAATTACAGAAACACAGGCTTTTTGCTCCAGTCTCTACAGTATCATGAATAATTCAGATCCATCAGAGAGCGGTGCGATTTTCGAGCTTGTGGTGGTTGACCGTAGTATTGGTCAGGATAATGGAATCTGCGATTTCTCTCGTTGTGGTTCCTGAATCTGCGTTCTTGAAGAGGGGCCCTGCAATCCCGTTTATAGTGCCCAGGGTTACCACAATTGAAGCAGACATCTTTTGTACGAGGTACTGAGGATCGTCCCTGGTTTTGCTGAGTGGCCACAGTTCTGTACAGGTGTGCACTTGGCCGCGAGAGAACCTGTGAGGTACCAGGAGTAGTGTTAGGTAGACTACGTATGTGTGTTATTACAGCGGGAGTGTTAGGAGGAGAGGTCGCTGCTTGGAGTAACTCATGTGGGTGTGCAGCTGAATTGCCAGTGGAAGTGACAGTGGAAAGGGTAGGTGTTGGGTGTGATCCAGGTGTGAGGATTACTGGATTCACAACAGGAGTGTTAGGGGAAAGGGTTGGTGGCCCACCAAACACCGTTGTGACAGGAAACATAGGTAAAACCTGTTCACTTCCTGAAGGAGTATAGTACTGGTCATTTGTGGTCATCACTGGGTAAACAGGGTCTGGTTTAGACAAATTTATGTCAGTCACATGATTTCGTTCAGTTTGTATGATCTGGGGCAATGTTGCAAAATGGCCACCAACTGTAACACATTTGCCCTCCGCAAAATGGCTGCCAGAGGTATTGTCTCCCACAAAATGGCCACCACCAGAGGAGGTCTGAGAACCACCAACAAGATGGCCACAACCAGAGGAGGTCTGAGAACCACCAACAAGATGGCCACCACCAGAGGAGGTCTGAGAACCACCAACAAGATGGCCACCACCAGAGGAGGTCTGAGAACCACCAACAAGATGGCCGCAAGCAAAAGAAACATGTGCTCCACCAACAAAATGGCCCCCGACAAAGGAAACATGTGCTCCAGCAGAGGGAGCGCATGGCATTGTGCCTCCATTATACGGTGGTGGGAATTCACATTGTACATTTCTATAATACACATAACTTAAACTTTTGTCTTTCTTTTTCCTTTCCTCTTCTATCCAATTTTCTCTATACAAACTTTGAGAAACTCTCTCCCATGCCCTGGCAGCAGACAACAACCCATTATCTTCTAGAACACCTTCCCTCTCTCTTAAGACTGAATTCCACTCCAGGGGTTGCAATCTTCCTCCTTCTACCATCCCACACAACTTCATAAGCTTCTTGCATTGTTTAACATGACTTTTCCCTTCACGAATTGCAACTAATGTACATGGATCTAACTTGCCATCTGAATTAGGCTTAGGGCCTATGCGACACAACTGCATTAACTTCTCCATCTTTCTCTATATAGACTAAGATGATGGACACACAAACACTTAAGACTGGGGAGATGACAAACCTGGCACAAGACCTTCACAGCCGTCTACCCTTCCTATCTGTCCCTGTCTGACTTCCCTGTTCTGTAGTTTACAAAAGACCTTGTATCAGGCCATGTACTGAATCACTCTAAGTAACATGGCCCTCAACCTCATGCAGAGTCCCAATCAATGCCTATTTATTACTGAATCACTCTAAGTAATATTTATAGACAGATTCTCACTCAATGCTCATCTTAGACAGAGTCATCACTCAATGTCTATTTTCTCTCCAGAACTGAAAATCGTATACCACTTTGATGTATCTCACAGACAATATCTTTTCCGTCTCTAGACACTGCTCAAAAACCCTTGCTCTTTCCTACCAGTCATCTCCCCTACATACAACATATAACAGGCCGCAGACAACTTAGCATGACGGTTCTTTCGCAATCAAATGGGCAGCAACGGAGAAAAAAACCCCCATCTGCCGTCTTCAGAGACCCTGAAAGACCGGACGCGGTCAGGCAATCTGCACAGGGTACCCCGAAAAACAGGTAAAGCCAACAGATTATAATAAAATCAGCAGACTTACCGTTTTTGTTAGGGAGGTGATCAGTCTCCTGGCTCGGGGTACTCAGTGCGTCCTGCCGTCTCCTTCACCGGTCATTCAAGGTTTGGGGATTCGCCGCTGCTGCCCCACGTTGGGCGCCAATTCTCAGGGATTTATTAATAATTAATATTATAAATAATATAAGTTGTCTGCCCCTGTCCTGATTGATATGGACTGTTGCATGCGATGAAAGAAATACACCGATAACACAATCAGGTGTAAGCTCTCCTCAGCCCTCCTCATGGCACAGCTCCAAAGTGAGTCCTTTATTGATCACACATGGGTTTTAACAAAGCTCTCTAAGGGGCTCGGTTTACACACACAATGGGGACAAATGGAATGCATTTATTGGTGGGACATGGTCTAGTCCATGGAGGGGATTGTTCTTGAGGTCATCAAGGTAAATTCCTTCAGGTCTCCAAAAGTTAGTTTGATCCATGAAGCCATCGATGAGGTGTCATTCTGTGATTGATCACCGTTTGTCTTGACTGCGCTTTGTCTCAGTACATAGTGGTGATGGCGAAATGGGAGCCATCTTTGTCTGATACAAACTTATGTAAGGTGGAAATAATACACTATAGATCATTTCTCCCAGCCCTTATAGCTTACAGTTAATCAAGTATATTTTGATCCTACTGGCTCTCCTCAACAGGTGTATTTAGCCCAGGCTTTGGCCAGGCAGCAAAAATTGGGGGTTCAACATTCGACCCATAGCATACAGACAATGTAATAGGTCTGTTAACCCTCAAGTGGTGTATTGTAGTATTGCCCTTTGGCCAGGGCAGCCAAAAATTGGGAGGTTCAACAATGACCCATGCATTCAGACATGTATAGGGCCTGTAACCCTCAAGTGGGTGTATTGTAGTATAGCCCTTTGGTCAGGGCAGCCAAAAATTGGGAGGCTCTCTTTGTCCCTGTTTGAGACTGCAGTAGGGCCTGTAACCCTCAAGTGGGTGTATTGTAGTATAGCCCTTTGGTCAGGGCAGCCAAAAATTGGGAGGTCCTCTTTGTCCCTGGATAGAGACGTGCAGGAGGGCCTGTAACCCTCAAGTGGGTGTATTGTAGTATAGCCCTTTGGTCAGGGCAGCCAAAAATTGGGAGGTCCTCTTTGTCCATGGATAGAGACGTGCAGGAGGTCCTGTAACCCTCAAGTGGGTTATTGTAGTATAGCCCTTTGGTCAGGGCAGCCAAAAATTGGGAGGCTCCTCTTTGTCCTGGATAGAGACGTGCAGGAGGCCTGTAACCCCAAGTGGTGTATTGTAGTATAGCCCTTTGGTCAGGGCAGCCAAAAATTGGGAGTAGGACTCAGCCTGTTAACATTAATGGGTGTATGTAGTATAGCCTTTGGTCAGGCAGCCAAAAATGGAGGCTCCTCTTTGTCCCTGGAAGAGACGTGCAGGAGGGCCTGTTAACAAGAACTGGGTGTATTGTAGTATAGCCCTTTGGTCAGGGCAGCCAAAAATTGGGAGGCTCTCTTTGTCCCTGGATAGAGACGTGCAGGAGGGCCTGTTAACAAGAACTGGGTGTATTGTAGTATAGCCCTTTGGTCAGGGCAGCCAAAAATTGGGAGGCTCCTCTTTGTCCCTGGATAGAGACGTGCAGGAGGGCCTGTAACCCTCAAGTGAGTGTATTGTAGTATAGCCCTTTGGTCAGGGCAGCCAAAAATTGGGAGGCTCCTCTTTGTCCATGGATAGAGACATGCAGGAGGGCCTGTAACCCTCAAGTGGGTGTATTGTAGTATAGCCCTTTGGTCAGGGCAGCCAAAAATTGGGAGGCTCCTCCTTGTCCCTGGATAGAGACGTGCAGGAGGGCCTGTTAACAAGAACTGGGTGTATTGTAATATAGCCCTTTGGTCAGGGCAGCCAAAAATTGGGAGGCTCCTCTTTGTCCATGGATAGAGACTTGCAGGAGGGCCTGTAACCCTCAAGTGGGTGTATTGTAGTATAGCCCTTTGGTCAGGGCAGCCAAAAATTGGGAGGTTCAGCAATGACCATTGCATACAGACATGTAGTAGGGCCTGTAACCCTCAAGTGGGTGTATTGTAGTATTGCCCTTTGGCCAGGGCAGCCAAAAATTGGGAGGTTCAACAATGACCCATGCATTCAGACATGTAGTAGGGCCTGTAACCCTCAAGTGGGTGTATTGTAGTATTGCCCTTTTGCCAAGGCAGCCAAAAATTGGGAGGTTCAACAATGACCCATGCATACAGACATGTAGTAGGGCCTGTAACCCTCAAGTGGGTGTATTTTAGCCTAGGCCTTTGGCCAGGGCAGCCAAAAATTGGGAGGTTCAACAATGACCCATGCATTCAGACATGTAGTAGGGCCTGTAACCCTCAAGTGGGTATTGTAGTATAGGCCTTTGGCCAGGGCAGCCAAAAATTGGGAGGCTCCTCTTTGTCCCTGGATAGAGACGTGCAGAGGGCCTGTAAACAAGAACTGGGTGTATTGTAGTATAGCCCTTTGGTCAGGGCAGCCAAAAATTGGGAGGCTCCTCTTTGTCCCTGAATAGAGACGTGCAGGAGGGCCTGTTAACAAGAACTGGGTGTATTGTAGTATAGCCCTTTGGTCAGGGCAGCCAAAAATTGGGAGGCTCCTCTTTGTCTCTGGATAGAGACGTGCAGGAGGGCCTGTAACCCTCAAGTGGGTGTATTGTAGTATAGCCCTTTGGTCAGGGCAGCCAAAAATTGGGAGGTTCAACAATGACCCATGCATACAGACATGTAGTAGGGCCTGTAACCCTCAAGTGGGTGTATTGTAGTATAGGCCTTTGGCCAGGGCAGCCAAAAATTGGGAGGCTCCTCTTTGTCCCTGGATAGAGACGTGCAGGAGGGCCTGTAAACAAGAACTGGGTGTATTGTAGTATAGCCCTTTGGTCAGGGCAGCCAAAAATTGGGAGGCTCCTCTTTGTCCCTGAATAGAGACGTGCAGGAGGGCCTGTTAACAAAACTGGGTGTATTGTAGTATAGCCCTTTGGTCAGGGCAGCCAAAAATTGGGAGGCTCCTCTTTGTCTCTGGATAGAGACGTGCAGGAGGGCCTGTAACCCTCAAGTGGGTGTATTGTAGTATAGCCCTTTGGTCAGGGCAGCCAAAAATTGGGAGGTTCAACAATGACCCATGCATACAGACATGTAGTAGGGCCTGTAACCCTCAAGTGGGTGTATTGTAGTATAGGCCTTTGGCCAGGGCAGCCAAAAATTGGGAGGCTCCTCTTTGTCCCTGGATAGAGACGTGCAGGAGGGCCTGTAAACAAGAACTGGGTGTATTGTAGTATAGCCCTTTGGTCAGGGCAGCCAAAAATTGGGAGGCTCCTCTTTGTCCCTGAATAGAGACGTGCAGGAGGGCCTGTTAACAAGAACTGGGTGTATTGTAGTATAGCCCTTTGGTCAGGGCAGCCAAAAATTGGGAGGCTCCTCTTTGTCTCTGGATAGAGACGTGCAGGAGGGCCTGTAACCCTCAAGTGGGTGTATTGTAGTATAGCCCTTTGGTCAGGGCAGCCAAAAAATGGCGAGGTTCAACAATGACCCATGCATACAGACATGTAGTAGGGCCTGTAACACTCAAGTGGGTGTATTGTAGTATAGCCCTTTGGTCAGGGCAGCCAAAAATTGGGAGGTTCAACAATGACCCATGCATACAGACATGTAGTAGGGCCTGTAACCCTCAAGTGGGTGTATTTTAGCCCAGGCCTTTGGCCAGGGCAGCCAAAAATTGGGAGGTTCAACATTGACCCATGCATACAGACATGTAATAGGGTCTGTAACCCTCAAGTGGGTGTATTGTAGTATTGCCCTTTGGCCAGGGCAGCCAAAAATTGGGAGGTTCAACAATGACCCATGCATTCAGACATGTAGTAGGGCCTGTAACCCTCAAGTGGGTGTATTGTAGTATAGCCCTTTGGTCAGGGCAGCCAAAAATTGGGAGGCTCCTCTTTGTCCCTGGATAGAGACGTGCAGGAGGGCCTGTAACCCTCAAGTGGGTGTATTGTAGTATAGCCCTTTGGTCAGGGCAGCCAAAAATTGGGAGGCTCCTCTTTGTCCCTGGTTAGAGACGTGCAGGAGGGCCTGTAACCCTCAAGTGGGTGTATTGTAGTATAGCCCTTTGGTCAGGGCAGCCAAAAATTGGGAGGCTCCACTTTGTCCATGGATAGAGACGTGCAGGAGGGCCTGTAACCCTCAAGTGGGTGTATTGTAGTATAGCCCTTTGGTCAGGGCAGCCAAAAATTGGGAGGCTCCTCTTTGTCCCTGGATAGAGACGTGCAGGAGGGCCTGTTAACAAGAACTGGGTGTATTGTAGTATAGCCCTTTAGTCAGGGCAGCCAAAAATTGGGAGGCTCCTCTTTGTCCCTGGATAGAGACGTGCAGGAGGGCCTGTTAACAAGAACTGGGTGTATTGTAGTATAGCCCTTTGGTCAGGGCAGCCAAAAATTGGGAGGCTCCTCTTTGTCCCTGGATAGAGACGTGCAGGAGGGCCTGTTAACAAGAACTGGGTGTATTGTAGTATAGCCCTTTGGTCAGGGCAGCCAAAAATTGGGAGGCTCCTCTTTGTCCCTGGATAGAGACGTGCAGGAGGGCCTGTAACCCTCAAGTGGGTGTATTGTAGTATAGCCCTTTGGTCAGGGCAGCCAAAAATTGGGAGGCCCTCTTTGTCCATGGATAGAGACATGCAGGAGGGCCTGTAACCCTCAAGTGGGTGTATTGTAGTATAGCCCTTTGGTCAGGGCAGCCAAAAATTGGGAGGCTCCTCTTTGTCCCTGGATAGAGACGTGCAGGAGGGCCTGTTAACAAGAACTGGGTGTATTGTAATATAGCCCTTTGGTCAGGGCAGCCAAAAATTGGGAGGCTCCTCTTTGTCCCTGGATAGAGACGTGCAGGAGGGCCTGTAACCCTCAAGTGGGTGTATTGTAGTATAGCCCTTTGGTCAGGGCAGCCAAAAATTGGGAGGTTCAGCAATGACCCATGCATACAGACATGTAGTAGGGCCTGTAACCCTCAAGTGGGTGTATTGTAGTATTGCCCTTTGGCCAGGGCAGCCAAAAATTGGGAGGTTCAACAATGACCCATGCATTCAGACATGTAGTAGGGCCTGTAACCCTCAAGTGGTTGTATTGTAGTATTGCCCTTTTGCCAGGGCAGCCAAAAATTGGGAGGTTCAACAATGACCCATGCATACAGACATGTAGTAGGGCCTGTAACCCTCAAGTGGGTGTATTTTAGCCTAGGCCTTTGGCCAGGGCAGCCAAAAATTGGGAGGTTCAACAATGACCCATGCATTCAGACATGTGGTAGGGCCTGTAACCCTCAAGTGGGTGTATTGTAGTATAGGCCTTTGGCCAGGGCAGCCAAAAATTGGGAGGCTCCTCTTTGTCCCTGGATAGAGACGTGCAGGAGGGCCTGTAAACAAGAACTGGGTGTATTGTAGTATAGCCCTTTGGTCAGGGCAGCCAAAAATTGGGAGGCTCCTCTTTGTCCCTGAATAGAGACGTGCAGGAGGGCCTGTTAACAAGAACTGGGTGTATTGTAGTATAGCCCTTTGGTCAGGGCAGCCAAAAATTGGGAGGCTCCTCTTTGTCTCTGGATAGAGACGTGCAGGAGGGCCTGTAACCCTCAAGTGGGTGTATTGTAATATAGCCCTTTGGTCAGGGCAGCCAAAAAATGGCGAGGTTCAACAATGACCCATGCATACAGATATGTAGTAGGGCCTGTAACACTCAAGTGGGTGTATTTTAGCCTAGGCCTTTGGCCAGGACAGCCAAAAATTGGGAGGTTCAACAATGACCCATGCATACAGACATGTAGTAGGGCCTGTAACCCTCAAGTCGGTGTATTTTAGCCTTGGCCTTTGGCCAGGGCAGCCAAAAATTGGGAGGTTCAACAATGACCCATGCATACAAACATGTAGTAGGGCCTGTAACCCTCAAGTGGGTGTATTTTAGCCTAGGCCTTTGGCCAGGGCAGCCAAAAATTGGGAGGCTCCTTTTTGTCCCTGGATAGAGACGTGCAGGAGGGCCTCAAAACATTTTTCACATTGAAAAGATGCGGGTATCCTGTCTTTGTAATGCCCATTCAAAAAGAATGGGCGTAAAAATTTACCACTGGGGGTATACCTGAAACAACAGCCAAACTATTGTAACGGTCATCATGGTGGCACATGAGGAGAAAGAGGAGCAGTCCAGCGATTAGCCAAGGAATAGGAAGACGACGTGGTGGATGATCCAGTAGCTGACCCAACCTGGCAGGAGTTTATGCAGAGCGAGGACAGCAGTGCACAGGGTGAGGGAGGCATAGCATCCCAACAGGCAGTACGAAGCAGGGTCGGGTACGCAGGCAGAAGGCAGGCAACCGTTCCCCAGAACAACAGCACGACACAAGGTGCCTGTGCAAATGTTATGTCTTCCCGAGTCTGGCAGTATTTTAAGTTGGCTCCAGATGACTCTAAAAAGGCCATTTGCAACACCTGCCATGCCAGCATCAGCAGGGGTACGAAAAGTAGCAGCCTGACCACCACCAGCATGATCAGGCACATGTCAGCCAAGCACCCGACTTTGTGAAAAGTACAACAGAGTCGAGGAGCGGTGCTTGCTGATGTCACTGCTACGTCTTCGCCTGTTGTGCGTGCGAGCCAATCCCCTGTCCATGCTGGTCGCGAACAAGCCTCCGGCCCTGCACATGAAGTTGCCCACGCACAAATTACACCACCATCAAGCACATCCTTGTCCCAGCGCAGCGTTCAATTATCCATTTAGCAAACATTTGAACGCAGGCGCAAATACGCTGCCAACGCCCCACATGCCACAGTCCTGAATGATCACATTTCGTGACTCATAGCGCTACAAATGTTGCCTTTCCGGCTGGTGGAGACGGAAGCATTCCGTGACCTGATGGCGGCTGCTGTCCCATGTTACTCGGTCCCCAGCCGCCACTATTTCTCCAGATGTGCCGTCCCCGCATTGCATAACCACGTGTCCAACAGCATCACACGTGCCCTCAACAACGCTGTTTCAGCCAAAGTCCACCTAATAATAATAATAATAATACAGCTTTATTTATATAGCGCCAACATATTACGCAGCGCTTTACAATGTAGGGTTAGAGTACAGAAAATATAATACAGTAAGTAATTACAGTAGAGAACAAATACAGTAGAATAATTGGATACAAAACAATAGGCATAGAATCAATGTAAAAAAGAAAATACAAAAAATAAAGCAAGAAATGAAGGTGACCCTGCTCAAAAGAGCTTACAATCTACAACAAGATAGGGGTTGCACAAGGTACAGGGGCTTATTGCACTGATGGTCCAGGCATCTTGAGGAAATGGGGCATAGAACTAAGCTTACATGGATGGTCATTATACAGTCTGTGTCGACCTTTTTGGTTTGGTGGAGTTTGTAGAAGAGTAATGTCCAGAGGCATAGGCCATTCACTATCTACAGTACAAAGGACTTCTATTAGGGAGTATGATAGGCCGTCGAAGGTCATTTGAGGAACGTAGAGCGCGAGTGGGGTGATAGACAGAGATGAGGGAGGAGAGGTAGGGGGGTGCTGCACTGTGAAGAGCTTTGTGAGTGAGAAGAAGCAATTTGATTTTGATCCTGTAGTATACGGGCAGCCAGTGCAATGACTGGCACAGAGCAGAGGCATCTGAGTAACGATTGGCCAGATGGGTGATCCTGGCTGCTGCATTAAGGATGGACTGGAGAGGAGAAACTCTGGTGAGGGGGAGGCCGCTTAATAGAGAATTGCAATAGTCAAGGCGGGAATGGATTAGGGCCACGGTCAGGGTTTTTGTTGTTTACAGGGTGAGAAAGGGACGGACTCTGGAGATATTCTTCAGGTGTAAGCGACATGAGAGGACGAGACATTGTGTGTGGGAGGAGAAGGAGAGATCGGTGTCAAATATAACACCCAGACAACGAGCCTGCTGCCTAGGCGTTATCGTGGTGCCACAAACTGAGAGAGATGTCCGATTTAGGGAGGTTAGTGGATGGGGGGAGCAGAAGAAGTTCAGTTTTGGAAAGGTTTAGTTTCAAATAGAGAGTGGACATGATATTGGAAACTGCAGCTAGCCAGTCATTGCTGTTCTTTAATACCGCAGGGGTAAGGTCAGGGGCTGAAGTGTATAACCACAGACACGTGGACAAGTGCTTGTGGGCAAGGCCGCTACATCTCCTTGAAAAAACACTGGGTTAATATTGTGGAGGCTGTGACACAGTCTGAGCGAGGGACGGAACACGTCCTTCCCAAACCAAGGATAGCAGGCCCTACCTCTGTCAGGGTTTCACCGACACTCTACAGCTCCAGAATATCATGCTCTTCAGCCTCCTCCTCCTCCTCCTGCGCATCCTCATCCACTGTACCCTCCACACCAGTCCCAAGCTGGAAGCACTGCAGCACTGCCTCTGCGAAGCGGCAACAGGCTGTGCTGAAGTTAGTCTGCATAGGTGACAAACACCACAATGCAGAAGAGGTGTGGACAGCTCTGAAACAGCAGGCAGATCACTGTCTCACACCTGTGAACCTAAAGCCAGGAAAGGTCCTGTGTGACAATGGCCGGAACCTGGTGGCAGCTTTGAGGCGAGGCCAGCTGACGCATGTTCCATGCATGGCCCACGTGCTCAACCTGGTGGTTCAGAGGTTTGTAAAGTCATACCCAGAGCTGTCTGAACTGCTGGTAAAAGTTTGCCATCTGTCTGCACATTTTCGCAAGTCACCTGCTGCTTCAGCCGGTCTTGGCGGATTTCAGCGCCGTTAGCGTCTTACGGCACACAGACTGGTGTGTGATGTCCCCACGCGTTGGAATTCAACTCTGCACATGTTGGTCAGGATATGTGAGCAGAAGAGGGCAGTTGTGGACTACCTGCATCACCTAAGCCGTCGGGAAATGGTTCAAACTCCACACATAACACCTGAGGAGTGGAGATGGATGTCCGACCTATGTACCGTAATCCAAAACTTTGAGGACTCCACCAAGATGGTGAGCGGCGAGGACGCCATTATTAGCGCCACCATACCACTACTCTGCCTTCTAAAACGGTCTCTGCTGAAAAACAAAGAGGATGCATTGCAGGCCGAGCGCGATGACTTGGAGCAAGAAGCAGTAGTGGGTGTGGGTGAAAACATACAGTCCAGCCTCATCTCATCACAACGTGCAGTGGAGGACTATGACAAGGAGGAGGAGGATGAAGACATGGAGCAACTCTCTGGCCAAATTGAGGATATGACATGCACACCAGTCATACCCTCGATTCAGCGTGGCTGGCCAGAGGACAGGGGAGATGAGGAGGAGGAGGACAGCATGTTCAGTCATCGTGTTGGTCTGGATACTGAAGTGATGGCTGTTAAGAGTCTGGCGCACATGGCTGACTTTATGGTAAGCTGCCTGGCTCGTGACCCTCGCGTTCAGAACATCTTGGCCGACAATCTGTACTGGTTGGCAACACTGTTAGACCCACGCTACAAGGAGAACTTTATGTCTGTCATTCATGAGGCGGAGAGGTCAGCCAAAATGCAGCAGTTCCAGAAGGCCATAGTCACGGAAGTAGGCAAATCATTCCCCTCACAAAACGCTAGTGGCATAGGTCAGGAATCGGTGGACAACCAAGGCGTACGGCCGAGAGGGGCACAAGTCCAATCCGCCAAAGGTAGGGGAACAGTCTTTACGAGGTGGGACAGTTTTCTCAGCCCCTCACGTGCCACAGCCCCTGAGGTGCGGGGTAGTGCCACAAGAAATGCTAAGTTTGGCCAGATGCTGAAGGAGTACCTTGCCGATCGAACAACTGTACTGCGAGATTCCTCTGTGCCTTACAATTATTGGGTCTCTAAGCTGGACACGTGGCATGAATTGGCTCTCTACGCCTTGGAAGTCCTGGCCTGCACTGCCGCTAGCGTTTTGTCAGAGCGTGTTTTCAGTGGCGCAGGTGGAATCATTACTGACAAACGCACTCGCTTCTCAACTGAAAATGCTGACAGGCTGACTCAGATCAAGATGAATAAGGGTTGGATTGGGCCAGACTTCACCACACCACCAACAAATGACAACTGAATTTAAATTTTGTAATGGGAATTTGCCATGTACCTCCACTGACCCATGGGTACACACTTCTGGACTTCCGAGTGTCCAAGTGTGGGATCAGTAATGTCCGTGGACGTGTACTCGGCCTGTTGGTAGGAAGGAGGATCAGGTTGGGAAATGTGCGGTGCAGTATCACGGCTACTAACACTTGACCGTGTGGAAGACAGGGTGTTTGTGGAGGTGCCAATCAGACTTGAAGCATTATCTGCTATCCAAGTAACAAGCTGTTGACACTGGTGTTGGTTCAAGAGCGATGTACTGCAGCGGGCACCGACAATTTGGGACAGGACGTGTGAGCGAGTAGATGTGCCACTTTCTGTTGCGAAATTAGTGCTTGCACACGACCTCGGCCTCTGCCTGCACCACAATCACGTTCACCTCCTTGTTCCTTGCCAACGCCCTTGCGCATTTTGCTTGTATACAGCGACAACAGTCACAGGAGAGGATTTTAGTCCCTAACCTGTATTAAGGTACTACGTACACCTGTATGGTGACTGTAATGGTTTCAGGAGAGGATTTTAGTCCCTAACCTGTATCAAGATATGACGTACAACAGTCTGGTGACTGTAATGGTTTCAGGAGAGGATTTTAGTCCCTAACCTGTATTAAGGTAGTACGTACAACAGTCTGGTGACTGTAATGGTTTCAGGAGAGGATTTTAGTCCCTAACCTGTATTAAGGTAGCACGTACAACAGTCTGGTGACTGTAATGGTTTCAGGAGAGGATTTTAGTCCCTAACCTGTATTAAGGCAGCACGTACACCTGTCTGGTGACTGTAATGGTTTCAGGAGAGGATTTTAGTTCCTAACCTGTATCAAGGTATGACGTACACCAGTCTGGTGACTGTAATGGTTTCAGGAGAGGATTTTAGTCCCTAACCTGTATCAAGGTATGATGTACACCAGTCTGGTGACTGTAATGGTTTCAGGAGAGGATTTTAGTCCCTAACCTGTATCAAGGTAGTACGTACACCTGTCTGGTGACTTTAATGGTTTCAGGAGAGGATTTTAGTCCCTAACCTGTATCAAGGTATGACGTACAACAGTCTGGTGACTGTTCAGATCTCAAGAGATTAGGATTTTAGTTCGCTAACCTGTATCAAGGTATGACGTACACCAGTCTGATGACTGTAATGGTTTCAGGAGAGGATTTTAGTCCCTAACCTGTATCAAGGTATGACGTACACCAGTCTGGTGACTGTTCAGATCACAAGAGATTAGGATTTTAGTTCGCTAACCTGTATAAAGGTATGACGTACACCAGTCTGGTGACTGTTCAGATCACAAAAGATTAGGATTTTAGTTCGTTAACCTGTATCAAGGTATGACGTACACCAGTCTGGTGACTGTAATGGTTTCAGGAGAGGATTTTGGTCTCTAACCTGTATCAAGGTATGACGTACACCAGTCTGGTGACTGTTGAGATCACAAGAGATTAGGATTTTAGTTCGCTAACCTGTATCAAGGTATGACGTACACCAGTCTGGTGACTGTTCAGATCACAAGAGATTAGGATTTTAGTTCGCTAACCTTTATCAAGGTATGACGTACACCAGTCTGGTGACTGTAATGGTTTCAGGAGAGGATTTTAGTCCCTAACCTGTATCAAAGTATGACGTACACCAGTCTGGTGACTGTTCAGATCACAAGAGATTAGGATTTTAGTGCGCTAACCTGTATAAAGGTATGACGTACACCAGTCTGGTGACTGTTCAGATCACAAGAGATTAGGATTTTAGTTCGCTAACCTGTATCAAGGTATGACGTACACCAGTCTGGTGACTGTAATGGTTTCAGGAGAGGATTTTAGTCCCTAACCTGTATCAAGGTATGACGTACACCAGTCTGGTGACTGTTCAGATTACAAGAGATTAGGATTTTAGTTCGCTAACCTGTATAAAGGTATGACGTACACCAGTCTGGTGACTGTTCAGATCACAAGAGATTAGGATTTTAGTTCGCTAACCTGTATCAAGGTATGACGTACAACAGTCTGGTGACTGTAATGCTTTCAGGAGAGGATTTTAGTCCCTAACCTGTATCAAGGTATAACGTACACCAGTCTGGTGACTGTTCAGATCACAAGAGATTAGGATTTTAGTTCCCTAACCTGTATCAAGGTATGACGTACACCAGTCTGGTGACTGTAATGCTTTCAGGAGAGGATTTTAGTCCCTAACCTGTATCAAGGTATGACGTACAACAGTCTGGTGACTGTAATGCTTTCAGGAGAGGATTTTAGTCCCTAACCTGTATCAAGGTATGAGTACACCAGTCTGGTGACTGTTCAGATCACAAGAGATTAGGATTTTAAGTTCCCTAACCTGTATCAAGGTATGAGTTCAACAGTCTGGTGACTTGAATGTTTTCAGGAGAGGATTTTTGTCCCTACCTGTATCAAGGTATGACGTACAACAGTCTGGTGACTGTAATGCTTTCAGGAGAGGATTTTAGTCCCTAACCTGTATCAAGGTATGAGTACACCAGTCTGGTGACTGTTGTATACAGAGATTAGGATTTTAATCCCTAACCTGTATTAAGGTATGACGTTCAACAGTCTGGTGACTGTGAATGGTCAGAGATAGGATTTTAGTTCGCTAACCTGTATAAGGTATGACGTACACCAGTCTGGTGACTGTAAGACTCAGGAGAAGGATTTTAGTCCTAACCTGTATCAAGGTATGAGTACACCAGTCTGGTGACTGTAATGGTTTCAGGAGAGGATTTTAGTCCCTAACCTGTATCAAGGTATGACGTACACCAGTCTGGTGACTGTTCAGATCACAAGAGATTAGGATTTTAGTTCCCTAACCTGTATCAAGGTATGACGTACAACAGTCTGGTGACTTGAATGGTTTTAGGAGAGGATTTTAGTACAACAGTCTGGTGACTGTAATGCTTTCAGGAGAGGATTTTAGTCCCTAACCTGTATCAAGGTATGACGTACAACAGTCTGGTGACTTGAATGGTTTTAGGAGAAGATTTTAGTCCCTCACCTGTATCAAGGTATGAGTACAACAGTCTGGTGACTGTAATGCTTTCAGGAGAGGATTTTAGTCCCTAACCTGTATTAAGGTAGTACGTACACCTGTGTGGTGACTGTAATGGTTTCAGGAGAGGATTTTAGTCCCTAACCTGTATTAAGGTAGTACGTACACCTGTCTGGTGACTGTAATGGTGTCAGGAGAGGATTTTAGTCCGTAACCTGTATTAAGGTAGTACGTACACCAGTCTGGTGACTGTAATGGTTTCAGGAGAGGATTTTAGTCCCTAACCTTTATTAAGGTAGTACGTACACCTGTCTGGTGACTGTAACACTTTCAGGAGAGGATTTTAGTCCCTAACCTGTATTAAGGTAGTACGTACACCTGTCTGGTGACTGTAACGGTGTCAGGAGAGGATTTTAGTCCCTAACCTGTATTAAGGTAGTATGTACACCAGTCTGGTGACTGTAATGGTTTCAGGAGAGGATTTTAGTCCCTAACCTGTATTAAGGTAGTACGTACACCTGTCTGGTTACTGTAATGCTTTCAGGAGAGGATTTTAGTCCCTAACCTGTATTAAGGTAGTACGTACACCTGTCTGGTGACTGTAACGGTGTCAGGAGAGGATTTTAGTCCCTAACCTGTATTAAGGTAGTACGTACACCAGTCTGGTGTCTGTAATGGCAGCAGCAGACACTCTCCCTAAACTCACTGTCTGGATGGCTGTGTGCCGAGCACAGCGCGCCGGGAGTTATAAAGGCTCGGTGACGCTGTGCAGACCGGCCAATCACTGCTATGCCACAACTAACAGGGCTGTGGCATTGCAGTGGTCTGCCAGCCAATCCCTGCACGTGGGCTGGCTCTCAAAAGAGCGCCAACATGCAGAGATGACGACCACGAGCACAGCACGAGTATCGCGAGATTACTCGGTGCTCGGCGTGTAGCCCGAGTACAGTGATACTCGTGCGAGTACCGAGTAGTGGCGAGCATGCTCGCTCATCACTAATTTTTATCAATTTCCTTAGTTTGATTGGGGATATTGTTGTTGTTGTAGTTGGTATTTCTCTTTTTATAATTATTTGAGTTTGAATCATTCTCCTTATTATTGCTCCTCCTCCTGAAACTATTGGAGAATTTTCTCTCTCTAAATTCCTTTTCTGTATTGGAAAAAAATTCAGTTTTTTCTGTATGTATTGTTTTCTATGGCTGGTCTATTTTGAGCATAATCAAGTCTATCTCTATTGAGTTTTTTGGACTTTCTAATGATGGTGTCATGTTCTAATTGAATTAGATTAGTGCTAATACTAGAGTAAATTCTTTTATATTCTGATAAGGTGGCATATTTATTCACATCTCTAACTGTTTTATTAATTTCTTCAGTGGCCGCCTCAGCTAATTTGGACCTTTTATCACAAAGAATACACAATAAAGTGTTCATGCATTTTTTCAAGATAAAATCCCAATTATTGGTAAAGTCTATATCATCTTGAAATGGTGACGCCAGTACAAGTCTCAGGCCATGAGGGCATATGTTCTCCTCTATGTATACCGTCAAAAAATCCTGCATCGATACCATATTGGACCTCTTTTTTCAAGGAGTCCTCTAAAGTGTGTAACAGTTCTTTCATAGTTTTTATATCATCTTCACTGAATAAATCATTTAAAACATCGGTCTCGTCAGAGGCTGCATCCACAGTACCAATAGCTTGCTGTATTAATTTCTCCCTAGAGGAAAACCTGTGATGTAAATAATCCATTTCACTCCAAAAATCCGCTCTCTGCTGCTCTCAGTCTCCAAATTGGGATCCACGCCCAAATCACCGTACCTCTCCACAGAAACAGCAATTATTTAATTATTTAATTTAATTATTCAAACTCTATGTAAACACAAAGGAGATAAGTGAGGTGCAGAATAGTGCCCTATCAATGGTGACACTGTTAGACACGGTGATATGTGGTGTTCACTCACCTTACTTGGTTGTGTATACCCAGAACCGGCTTGAGTGCCTTAATCAGCTGGACCTCCACCGCCACTGCACGTGGAAATCGATAATCTGTAGTTGAGAAGAGGTGTATCACGGTCCGCGCTGCTGTGACATAAAAGGATCACAAGGAAGGCAATGCTTCAATAAAACTTCCTTTATTCTTTCTCTTCTACGCGTTTCGGAGCCACATCCAAGCTCCTTCCTCAGGGAAATCAAGATTACAATGAGCATATTCCATATTTAACCTGGTTAAGGCGCCAAAAAAGTGCAATGTAATGCTGGCCGTGACGTCAGCAGGCAGAGAGGATCCCTGTGTGACGTCACTGTGCTTGTAAACAATACCCTGTAAATACTAGCCCCAGCTTGAGGAATAGGCACAAAAAACATCACACAATAAAAAACATCCCACAATAAAATTAAATTAATTAAAAACAATTATGATGTACCGTATATACTCGTGTATAAGCTGAGTTTTTCAGCCCAAAAATTGGGCTGAAAAGTCCCCCCTTCGGCTTATACACGGGTCATACGGTATGCTGTGGGGGGGGGCGGTGACCGGGGGCTGGAGGAGGCAGGAGGGGGCCGTAGTGACCGCAGGCGGTCACGTGGGGACGCCTCATTAGTGCAATGAATATGCACGGCATCCCCCCGTCCATCAGCGGCGGGGGGATGCCATGCATATTGCACTACACAGCCCCCCCTCCTTATTATGGGTCCCCCAGAGTAATAAACAGCCACCCCTCCTTATCATGTCCCCCCCCCAGGCTGCGGCAGCTCTCAAAATAACAAACACTTTATACATCACCTTCCGGCGCAGCTCCTCCGCTCCTCCGCTCGCCGGCTTCTTCTTGTGCCAGTGTCATGTGACCGGGCGCAGGAGATGACGTAATTTCCTGCGCGTGGTCACTGAAGCCGGCACCAGAAGGAAGAAGAAGCCGGCGAGCGGAGGAGCGGAGGAGCTGCGCCGGAAGGTGATGTATAAAGTGTTTGTTATTTTGACAGCTGCCGTAGCCTGGGGGGGGGGGCATGATAAGGAGGGGTGGGGGGCTGTATATACCTTTGGGGCTGCCGTATACTACACTGGGGCTGTATATACCTCTGGGGCTGCTGGATACTACCACTGGGGCTGTATATACCTGTGGGGCTGCTGTATACTACCACTGAGGCTGTATATACCTCTGGGGCTGCTGGATACTACCACTGGGGCTGTATATACCTGTGGGGCTGCTGTATACTACCACTGGGGCTGTATATACCTCTGGGGCTGCTGTATACTACACTGGGGCTGTATATACCTCTGGGGCTGCTGTATACTACCATTGGGGCTGTATATACCTGTGGGGCTGCTGTATACTACCACTGGGGCTGTATATACCTCTGGGGCTGCTGTATACTACCACTGGGGCTGTATATACCTGTGGGGCTGCTGTATACTACCACTGGGGCTGTATATACCTGTGGGGCTGCTGTATACTACCACTAGGGCTGTATATACCTCTGGGGCTGCTGTATACTACCACTGGGGCTGTATATACTTCTGGGGCTGCTGTATACTACCACTGGGGCTGTATATACTTCTGGGGCTGCTGTATACTACCACTGGGGCTGTATATACCTCTGGGGCGGCTGTATACTATCTGGTGTCAAATAGACTTGAACTCATGGAGGACAAAAATTAAGGTATACACGTATCCAAGTATACATATGATCATCCTGTGTCTCTATATGTCCAGAGCTTTTGAGAACCACCATTACAGAAAGGTTCATTATAGTTTAGTAAGTAAGTAGTAAGTAAACTTATAGTAGTCTATATAGGTTTATGGTGTCAGAAGGGTATTGTGTGAACTAGAATAATAATATATGATGGAGAGGAGTTTTTTTCAAATTTTGCTGAAAAAAGTATTTTTATTATTTAATCTTAATTATTTATTATTATTTATTCCCCTCATTGTGGGCTAAAATATTGGACTCATCTTAATAAATTTAAAATAGTTACAGGTATGAAACATTATAAAAATCAGCTCAAGGTATGAACCATTATAAAGATCAGACCGGATTTTTAATAAAAACTATATTGCATTTGCAGTGGCTTAATGTTTAAAACTGGTGCAAACCGCTCCGGTTAATTTGATTCCTTGACTCATATGTGTAGAGTCATGCACGGAAGCACCGTGAATGAGCTATGCAGTCCGGGAACCGGATTGCTCATTGAAGTAGTTACAGGTTAGAAAGTTGCAGTCTATCTGATTAATAAGGTGTCGCGTGTCTCTAATCTCTCAAATATAGAGTGACTCGTGCCTCCAATTAAGATAGTGAGGGAGAACGTGTGGGAAATGTGCGGCGTGCGGTAGTCACTTATTTATGAATTTGCGGCGTGTGTTTGTATTTGAGCTCATAAAAAAGAGGCACGCGCCTCATAATAGGTGTTGTGTGTCTCTAATCTCTTGAATGGAGAGTGGCCCATGCCTCCAATTAAAATAGAGGAGGAGAAGGTGTGGGTGATGTGCGGCTTGCAGTAGTCACTTATATATGAATTTGCGTTGTATGTCTGTATTTGAGCTTATGACAATAGGCACGCGCCTCATAATAGGTATCGCGTGTCTCTAATCTATTGAATGAATAGTGACTCGTGCCTCCAATTAAAATAGTAGAAGAGAACGTGTGAGTGATGTGTCTTTACTTGAGCTCATGGCAAGAGGCACATGCCTCATAATAGGTGTCGCATGTCTCTAATCTATGGAATGGATAGTGGCTCGTGCCTCCAATTAAAATAGTAAAAGAGACCGTGTAGGTGATATGCGGCGTGCAGTAGTCACTTATTTATGAATTTGTGGCGTGGGTCTATAATTTGGCTCATAACAAGAGGCACGCGCCACTAATTAATTCCATTATATGGGACTATATTGACAGGACCATCCTCACTGGTGCACTAGTGGTTGGCACCACACTTAGTCACAATAGATCTAGCACTCTTGTCAATATGAAGCACAAGTCCCATATAATGGAGTTAATTAGTGGCGCGTGCCTCTTATGAGCCCAATTATAGACACACGCCGCAAATTCATAAATAAGTGACTACTGCACGCCACACATCACCTACACGGTCTCTTTTACTATTTTAATTGGAGGCACGAGTCACTATTCATTCAATAGATTAGAGACATGCGATACCTATTATGAGGCGGGTGCCTCTTGTCATAAGCTCAAGTACAGTCACATGCTGCAAATTCATAAATAAGTGACTACTGCACGCCACACATCACCTACACGGTCTCTTTTACTATTTTAATTGGAGGCACGAGTCACTATTCATTCAATAGATTAGAGACATGCGATACCTATTATGAGGCGGGTGCCTCTTGTCATAAGCTCAAGTACAGACACATGCTGCAAATTCATAAATAAGTGACTACTGCACGCTGCACATCACTCACACGTTCTCCCTCACTATCTTAATTGAAGGCACGAGTCACTCTATATTTGAGAGATTAGAGACACGCGACACCTATTATGAATCGGATAGACTGCAACTTTCTAGCCTGTAACTACGGCCAGGGTCACATCTCCGTTTTGATCCTAGCCTGCCGGATTCCGGTTTTAACTTAGAACTTTTTCCACCACCGCATAGCGTTACCGCTATGCGGTGCTGGAAAACGCTGCCCCTAGTTACCCAATGTTTACCTTCACTACCTGTCACATAGGCAGCGGCTCGGAGTGCGCTTTACAGCGCCGCACAGGAAACGCTGTCTGCAACGTTTCCTGTGCGGCGCTGTAAAGCGCACTCCGAGCAGCTGCCTGTGTGACAGGTAGTGAAGGTAAACATAAGGTAACTAGGGACTGCGTTTTCCAGCACCGCATAGCGGTAACGCTATGCGGTGCTGGAAAAAGTTCTAAGTTAAAACCGGATTGTTGTAGGCTAGGGTCAAAACGGAGATGTGACCCTGGCCTACTTCAATGAGCAATCCGGTTCCCAGACTGCATAGCTCATTCACGGTATTTCCGTGTATGACGCTACACATATAAGTCTAGGAATCAAATTAACCGACAGTTGGCACCCGTTTAACATTGAGCACTGCAAATGCAATTAGTCTTTATTAAAAATCCGGTCTGATCTTTATAATGGTTCATACCTTGAGCTGATTTTTATAATGTTTCATACCTGTAACTATTTTATATTTATTAAGATGAGTCCAATATTTTAGCCCACAATGAGGGGAATAAATAATAATAAATAATTAATATTAAATAATAAAAATAAATAATTTTTTCAGCAAAATTTGAAAAAAAACTCCTGTCCATCATATATTACTATTTCTAGTTCACAAAATACCCTTCTGACACCATAAACCTATATGGGCTACTATTAGTTTACTTACTACTTACTTACTAAACTATAATGATCCCCTCTGTAATGGTTGTTCACAAAAGCTCCAGAGATATAGAGACACAGGATGATCATATGTATACTTGGATACATATATACTTTAATTTTTGTCCTCCATGAGTTCAAGCCTATTTGACACCAGATACTCATATCATTCGCTATCAAAAATATAATAATACAATTACATCTTAATTGCTTTTAATTAATTTAATTTTATTGTGTGATGTTTTTAATTGTGTGTTGTTTTTTGTGCCTATTCCTCAAGCTGGGGCTAATATTTACGGGGTATTGTTTACAAAAATAGTGACGTCACACAGGGATCCTCCCTGCCTGCTGATGTCATGGCCAGCATTACATTGCAGTTTTTTGTCGCCTTAACCAGGTTAAATATGGAATGTGCTCATTATAATCTTGATTTCCCTGAGGAAGGAGCTTGAATGTGGCTCTGAAATGCGTAGGAGAGAAAGAATAAAGGAAGTTTTATTGAAGTATTGCCTTCCTCGTGATCCTTTTATGGTACAGCAGCGCGGACCTAAGATCGAGAAATGTATCTTTTGAGCAGACCTCTTTGAGCAGACCTTTCTTGGATACATCATCTCTGACTCCGGATTATGGATGGATCCTGAGAAGCTCTCTGCCGTGTTGAAGTGGCCCCGTCCTGTGGGGACTAAGGCTATTCAGCGGTTCCTTGGTTTTGCAAATTATTACCAGCAATTCATTCCCCATTTCTCATCAAGCCCATCACGGCTCTAATCTGTAAGGGAGCAAAAGCCTGCGACTGGACCCCAGAGGCCTAAAATGCCTTTTCCACCTTAAAGCGCTCCTTCGCCGAGGCTCTTGCCTTGCACCAACCAGAGGTAAACAGACAGTATATCGTAGAGGTAGACGCCTCCTCCATAGGAGCGGGGGCTGTTCTCTCCCAGAAATCCTCTTCAAGTCGGTTAGTCACCTGCGGGTTTTTTCTCCAAAGCCTTTACCTCGTCGGAGCACAACTACTCTATTGGGGATCGTGAATTGCTGGCCATCTAACTGGCACCGGAGGAGTGATGACACCTCCTCTAGGGTGCCGTTCATCCATTTATTATCTTCACGGATCACAAGAACCTGGCTTATCTCCAGTCCGCCCAAAGGTTCAACCCCCGGCAGTTCCGGTGGTCCCTGTTCTTTGCCCATTTCACCTTTGGACTGCACTTCCGGCCTGGCAATAAAAACGTCAAGACTGATGCTCTGTCAAGGTCCTTCCAGCAGTCGGATGTGGAAGAGGAGACCTTCCATATCATCGATCCTACCAAGATAATTACCATGGCTCCCTTACGTGTAGCTGGACTTCCACCGGGAAAGACCTTTGTAGCACAGGATCAGAAGAAGGCAGTCCTGGCATGGGGACACTTGTCGAGAATCGCCGGTCATGTGGGAGTCAAAAAGACTCTCTCTTTGATATCTCATCACTATTTGTCGCCTACTATCCATCAAGACGTCCACGACTTTGTTGCGTCCTGTCCGTCCTGTGCTACAAATAAGGTGTCCAGAGAATTACCGGCTGGACGTCTACGGCCTCTCCCAATTCCATAAGCTCCTTGGCAACACATAGTTATGGACGTCATTACGGATCTACCCTGCTCCTCCGGCTGTACCGTCATATGGGTAGTCGTGGATCGCTTCTCCAAAATGTCTCACTTCATTCCTTCACCCGGTCTACCATCTGCTCCTGAGCTACCCAAGATTTTCATCGAACAGATCTTCCGGCTCCACGGATTTCCTCGTCACATCACGTCCGATAGGGGAGTTCAGTTCACTTCCCGGTTCTGGAGGGCGCTGTGCAAGCATATGGACATCACGTTGGACTTCTCCTCGGCTTATCATCAGCAGTCCAACGGGCAGGTGGAGCGCATTAACCAAGTCCTCACCACCTACCTCCGGCACTTCGCCAATCACGATAACTGGACCAGTCTCCTTCCTTGGGCGGAATTCGCTTACAACAATCACTCTAGTGAGTCGTCAGCTAAATCTCTTTTTGTCGTGGTATTCAGGCAACATCCTGCTTTACTTCTTCCGTTCTCCACAGCATCCGGCAACCCGGCAGCCGATGCATTGTCCGTGGACTTTACCAAGATCTGGAGTGAGACCAGAGCTGCCCTTACACAAGCCTCCAGCAAGATGAAGAGACATACCGATAAGAGACGCTTAGATGCACCGTCTTATCTCCCGGGCGATAAAGTGTGGCTTTCTTCCAGATACGTCAGGTTGAAAGTGTCATCCTACAAGTTAGGGCCATGTTATATCGGTCCTTTCGAAGTCCTTGGACGCATCAACGACGTTGCCTACAAGTTGAGACAGCCTGCCTCACTTCACATCCCCAATTTCTTTCATGTCTCGTTGTTGAAACCGGTGGTGCTTAATCACTTCCATCCATCCTCCGGCTCCGTGCCACGGCCTCTCAGCTTCGAGAATGTCTATGAGGTCAGGGACATCCTTGCCATGAAGAAGAGTAGAGGCAAGACCCTCTTCTTGATTGACTGGGTTGGCTTCGGTCCTGAGGAGAGGACTTGAGAGCCGTGGGAGGACATTGATGCACCACGCATTCTGGCGAGGTTCTAAGCGCGCCTTCAGAGGAGGGCGCGTGAGGGAGGGGGTACTGTTAGGTCCTCTGGCACCGCTACCCAGCTCACCTCTCCTGAGTCGGCATCCTCTGCTCCTCTGCCGACCGGGCATCCAGCATCCAGTCGTGCTGTGTCTCGGAAGCATCACCGGGTTCCCTTCCTGTCAGCTGGTCCCCGGGCTCACACATGAGCGCATTGCAGTGGTCATATTCATGTGACCAATCATCGGCGCACTAGGTGCACTCCTCCCCTGTGACTCTAGGGGCCGCCACGGTTCAACCTGACACTCCCCTCGACCAATAGCTGCTCTTCCTCGGGTATATCAGGCCTCCTCCACTGATGGGAGGTGCCTGATTATTAAGTCAGTTTGCTTCTGCCTTGCTGACTGTTGGTCAGGCCTTCCTTGTACTCTGTTTCCTGGACCCCTGCAGCGCTCTTCTGCGGTAGCACCATTCTTGTTCTACTAGCTTTATACCCTGTTATCCCGGACTTCTTAGCTGTGCCATAGCATAGGCTAACCTTATAAGCCGCCCCCCTGGTACTAGCAGCTGTGGTATTTAGACCCCCTGGGCTTGCCCCTGACAATCCCTGTATAGGGGTTGGTTAAAACTAGGACCAGCTCACCCAGGGCAGTTCGGTACCACGGCCCAGTGGGTCCACTCTAGGGTGCCTTCCCCCAGAAGCGTGACACAAAAAAGAACTAATCAATCCACAATTTTTTGCAGAAGGCCCTTAAAAATCTAGACACAAATTGAACTCCCCTTTCAGACACAATATTAAAGGGGAATCCCATGCAATCGTGCCACATGAACAATAAACAGTTTAGAGAGAGTTTCAGCATTGGGTAACCCAGATAATAGGACAAATTGAGCTTGTTTGCTGAATCGATCGACCACCACCGAAATAGCAGTCATCCCCTCAGACACAGGTAAATCAGAAATTATATCCATGGACAAATGAGTCCATGGTCTTTTCGGAATTGGCAAAGGAGCCAATTCCCCGGCCGGCAATGCTGTACTTTCGCACGTGCGCAAGTTTTACAAGTTGACACAAAATCTCTAATATCTTTATGCATAGCGGACTACCAAAAGAGTCTATCAACTGCCTTCTGGGTGGCAGTGACCGCAGGATGACCACTCAACACAGAATCATGGAATTCTTGTAAAAGACGTAATCTGAGATACACAGGAACACACAACATGCATTTGGGGGGTATTGGAAGAAGCCAAGGTTTGAGCAGTACAAATTTCAGCTTCCAGTTCAGAGGAAACCACGGCCACAACACAAGAAAGAATGGAGGAAGGAGGTTCCAGAGGAGACAACGAATCAAGCCTATGAGACAGTGCATCTGCGCTTACATTCTTTGATCCAGGTCTGAACGTAATAGAAAAATTAAATCTAGAGAAAAATAAAGACCATCTGGCCTGTCTAGAGGTCCACCACTTGGCAGATTCAATATAGCCTAGATTCTTGTGATCTGTCACCACGGTAACCGGATGAATGGCTTCTTTCAAAAAATGCCTCCATTCTTCAAAAGCCAACTTAACAGCAAGTAACTCTAGTTTACCCACATCATAGTTTCTTTCAGCATGAGAACTTTTTTTATTTTTTATAATCAGATCTTTTTTATTGAAAAGATTTTGTTTTTTAACAAATACAACTAACACAACTTGCAACAAGACCCACTCAATACCCTCCCCCTTCCCTATCCCCATCCTATATTCACCAATTACATTTGGAGCACTATACATGTGGACTGTTTCCATTAGGCTCTACTCCTAGCATGGAACATACTATAAAACAGTTATTTCAGATCAACTCAATCATATTAGTTATTGTACAATCATCCTAGATTGAAATCCGCCATCATATATCCCCATAAACATAAAATTAAAAACATTAGTAGAAGTTAGAGATGTAAAGCATTCATAGTAGCTGTAATATGATATCCATGAAATATATTCCATTTATTCCAAACTTTATCAAATTTATGAATGGCTTTTATTTTCTTGTATACAACCTCCTCCAATTTAATTATAACACGCATCCTATCCAGAAACTCCCGTTGCCTAAGTGGATGGGGATCAAGCCAATGTGCAGCTATTATCTTCCTAACCTGGTATAACATACGGTTCAATGCCAGTTCCTCATTAATATCATACATTCCCGGTCCCACACTTCCCAATACACACACCGAAGGTTGGAGCGGTAGGTCGTATTCAAATACATTATTGATATATCTTATATATTCATTCCAAAATTTTGCAACATACTGTATATACTCGTGTATAAGCCGAGTTTTTCAGCCCAAAAATTGGGCTGAAAAGTCCCCCCCTCGGCTTATACACGAGTCACTATACAGGGGTGAGTGGGGTGGGGGCTGTGTCGGGCTGGGGAGGCAGGAGGAGGCGGGGGGAGGCTGCTGTATGAGCGGCCCCGTCACGTGGGGCCGCTCATTACATATGCACTGCATCCCCCTGTCAATCAGCGCCAGGGGGAGCAGTGCATATCTGTAGATAATGCCCCACACAAATGCTGGCACACGTCCCCCCCTGTTTTAAGGCCCCCCCTGCTGATTACTTACCATCCCTGGTCTTCAGCAGCACCTCCGCGCCGGTCCTCTCTGCTCCGGTCCTCCGCGATCCCGTCCTCTGTGCTCCGTTCCCCGGCTGTATCATGTGACCGGCCGGGTCGCAGAAGCGATGACGTCATCGCTTCTGCGACGCGCGGGGACCCCGGATGCAGCCGTGGAGCGGAGCACAGAGGACGGGATCGCGGAGGACCGGAGCAGAGAGGACCGGCGCGGAGGTGCTGCTGAAGACCAGGGATGGTAAGTAATCAGCAGGGGGGCCTTACAACAGGGGGGGACGTGTGCCAGCATTTGTGTGGGGCTGCTGTATATAGGGGCTGCAATACCACTGGGGCTGCAATACCACTGGGGCTGCTGTATATAGGGGCTGCTGTATACACCACTGGGGCTGCAATACCACTGGGGCTGCTGTATATAGGGGCTGCAATACCACTGGGGCTGCAATACCACTGGGGCTGCTGTATATAGGGGCTGCTGTATACACCACTGGGGCTGCAATACCACTGGGGCTGCTGTATATAGGGGCTGCAATACCACTGGGGCTGCAATACCACTGAGGCTGCTGTATATAGGGGCTGCAATACCACTGGGGCTGCAATACCACTGGGGATGCTGTATATAGGGGCTGCAATACCACTGGGGCTGCAATACCACTGGGCTGCTGTATATAGGGGCTGCTGTATACACCACTGGGGCTGCAATACCACTGGGGCTGCTGTATATAGGGGCTGCTGTATACACCACTAGGGCTGCAATACCACTGGGGCTGCTGTATATAGGGGCTGCAATACCACTGGGGCTGCTGTATATAGGGGCTGCAATACCACTGGGGCTGCAATACCACTGGGGCTGCTGTATATAGGGGCTGCAATACCACTGGGGCTGCAATACCACTGGGGCTGCTGTATATAGGGGCTGCAATACCACTGGGGCTGCTGTATATAGGGGCTGCTGTATACACCACTGGGGCTGCAATACCACTGGGGCTGCTGTATATAGGGGCTGCTGTATACACCACTGGGGCTGCAATACCACTGGGGCTGCTGTATATAGGGGCTGCAATACCACTGGGGCTGCAATACCACTGGGACTGCTGTATATAGGGGCTGCTGTATACACCACTGGGGCTGCAATACCACTGGGGCTGCTGTATATAGGGGCTGCAATACCACTGGGGCTGCTGTATATACCACTGGGGGCTGCTGTATATACCAATGGGGCTGCTGTATATACCACTGTGGCTGCTGTATATACCACTGGGAGCTGCTGTATATACCACTGGGGGCTGCTGTATATCATACTGCTGGGGCCTGTATACCACTGCTGGGGGCTGTATACCTGTGCTGGGGTCCACCCTCGGCTTATACGCCAGTCAATAGATTTTCCCAGGTTTTGGGGGCAAAAGTAGGGGGTCGGCTTATACACGGGTCGGCTTATACACGAGTATATACGGTACTCGTTACTGCATGTCCAAAACATATGCATCAAGTCGGCTCCCTCCTCTCCACATTTTGGGCATCAAATATCCTGTCTCAATCCAACACAATGGAGAAATTTAGGGGTCCTATATCCCCTATGTAGTAAGTATAATTGAGACAGTCTCTGGGCTTCACATGTGGAGAGAAGAGGAACACTTTCCACAATATCCTCCCAGGACTCATTATTAATAGCTCCCAAATACCTCTCCCATCGTTCCTTAACCATTAGGGGCCTGTCCCATTGAAATTGTTGCATTAGTATGCCATATATCCTGGAAATTAATCTCTTTCCCCACCGTGACAGAGCAGCATGTTGAATAGTAAGTGGTGTTGGATTGTACTTTGTAGATGTCTCGGTTGCATCAACCATGCGTGACACAGTTGTAAATAAAAGTAGAATGTGTTCCGTGGGACAAAAAACTCTTCTGACAGCTGTTGGAAAGATTTAAGTATATCCCCACTTAGGATTTGCACCACATAGGAAATTCCCAACCTCTTCCACAAACCTAAAACCTCCAATTTATACATTTCTGGGAGGGCAGTATCATTCCACAAGGGGGTAAAGGGGGTATAACCGATTACATTCAATAGTACTTTAGTCTTTGCCATACTTTCCTCATAAGTATTACAATTGCAATTGTTTTGACAATTGTTTTCGCCCATCTCGATCCACAAGCCCAGCCTCCAAGAAAGAAACAATCAGGAGATCATCAGTGAATTCACAGATTCATTTTTCCAAATTCACTTGAAGCAGCTTAAGCTGTTGGAACTGAGATGCCAAAAAGTACACCCAGGGGTTGGGAGCAGCCAAACCACCCGGATTTTTAGGTCTCTGAAGTGTATCAAATCGTATCCTAGCTACACCCATCTACCAAAACAACTCTCTAAAAAGCGCTTTAAATTCATAAAAAAGTTTCATAGGGATCCAGACTGGAGAATTATGTAAGATATATAATAGCTGAAGCATTAAAATCATCTTGACCAGATTAGTCCGACCAACCACTGGCATCATTGCCCTGAGGAAGATAACTTGAAACGTACGTTGGCTGGAGGGGTAAGGAGCCTGTGTCACAGAACAGCTTTAGTGCAGCCTGGAACCTAAGGTAATTGCAAGCAGGAATCTAAATTGGTGTACTGCAGGGGGTCCCTTATCTGAGTATTTAGTGGGATATTGAAAGTGCCCCCATGAGTGTGTTTGCTGGTTCTAGGTGTTGCAAGATGGTGAATTGACATTAATATGAACACCAGTCTATAGCTATCTGATAACTATCACTACATAGGAGCACCCTGATATACTGTGGTTTGCTATTGAGAGGTATTTTTGAAAAAATGTTTTGAAATTTTTATGAATTATTGCCTCTAATAGTTTTGGTACCTTGACAGATGTATTAAATTTCAATTTTGAATACTAATAAAAATAATCAATTGTTAAAGAGACAGTAGTTTCATTTATCTTCTGTTAGATTGATGGGAGATTGTGTTTTTATCTAGTTCTCAGCTTGACAGCCAGCGGCTCAATGGCCAGGGCAAACAACAGAGGAGACAACGGACAGCCCTGTCTGGTACCCCTCCCCAGCAGCAAGGTATTAGGGGAGACTCCCATTGATAACAAATTTTCGCTATAGGATTGGTGTACAGTAATTTCCCCCATGCCAGAAACCCATCTCCCAACCCCATTTCCCTTAATACCACCCACAGGTACTCTCACTCAACGCTATCGAAAGCCTTTGAAGCGTCGAGCGAGAGCACCGCTCTACCCCCCTTTATTTTGCGACTCCATTTGTAAATTCAAAAACAATCGTCGTATATTAATGGCCTCAACTTTTTAGGCATAAACCCAGTCTGGTCTTCCCCGACCAGATGAGCAACAACCCCCAAAAGTCTTGCCGCTGGTACTTTAGCCAAAATTTTGACATCAGTAGAGAGCAATGATATGGGTCTATAAGACTCAGATTGCAAAGAGTCCTTTCCTGGTTTGGGTAAAAGAACTGTCGGGCCCACTGGGACGGGGGTACTCGGTACCGGACCGGTCTGCTACTGGGGAAGTCACGGGTGGTCCTGGTCTGGACCGTGTCCCTGGCTCGACAGTAAAAGGGGAATATTTACATGGGATTGTCAGTCGTGACGCCACCCACTATATGCGGCCAGTGATGGGGCCGCTTCTGCTGCAGAACCTCCGGGGATGATGGGATGGCAGCGTAGATGGGATAGTTCCAGTGGGTAGAACTGTGTTCCCCGGGGCAGTAAGGGTTAAAGTCTATTATGGAGTGTGAAATACACTTACTTTGCAGACGCTGCAGGAATCCTTCCTCTATGCTGGAGCTGACAGGCTGTGGCTCTGCAGGTGGAGGGTTTTCTGTAATCCTGTATGGAGGGAATAGCTTTCATGCAGAGACACAAGGGAGGCAGATTCAGGGTTTTCCGTGTTTACTCTCAAAGCTTTGCAATACAGCTCACAGTTGGTTACAGTTCTTTACAAGTCTCAGTTCTTAATACACGGGCTCACTCTCCCCTCCGGAGTTCCCTTAATCTCTGCAGCCAGGTCTCTCTCTCTGTGACCCCTCACACTGTCTCTGTGTCCTTTCCGGGCTGTTTACATTCTCTGGGTTCACTTGGTGTGTGTAACGCCGGACAGTATGGCGGTGACTCGGGCCCCTGTGGGTCCTCCTGGTCGTCACTGAGCTGCCTGTCCTTTGGGGTAGGGACCCTAACGTGTAGCTGTGGTCCCCCGTCGTGTTCTTTGAGGAACCGGATAAAACTACGGTCCTCTCTAGAGCCGACACTCTACTCAGCCCAGCCTCCAGCAGTCCTCAAGTGTGAGGCTCTACCAGGCTCTTTCTCTCTACGTCTTTCAGTATCACAGGAGGGCTACTCCACCTGCAGTCGGTCGCTTCGCTGTATGTCTAGGGCCCGGGCCTCACCGTCCCTCTCTTCCCTGCACACTCCTGGGGGTACTGGCTCCGGATAGGCTTTCTCTCTTCTCCGGCTCACACTGGCTCGGTACAGATTCTGCGCTCCTTACACCCCACTTTGCCAGGACGTGTGCTTCCTTCTTCCTGCTCAGCTTAGCTCAGCCTTCTGCTGTCTCTCGGCCTGTTCTTGGTCTTTGCTGTTCAGCACCCTCTGGCCTACTGAACTCCTTCCTCCTCCCCCTCACTATTTCTACTGTCAAGTCACCTGACTATGTGTGTGCCCAACCCACTCTCTCTAAATCCACTTCGCTTGCCTAGAGTCTCCAATCTCAGGGCTGGATGCTGCCATCTACTGTACGTGGGTTATGTGGGCTGTAAGGGTGTTGTTGTGCAACAATTGTCCTGCCTGCCTGGCTGCAGTTCCCTTTTGTGGCCTCCTGGACGCAGGGGTGCCACAGAACTACTATTGCCTCCCTCATTGATCTAGGAAGGGCACCATCCCATAGCACCCCTCATATACCTCACATACAATCTGGGTAACAACACATCCCCATTTTCTTTATAAATTTCGGTTGGGAGTCCATCCGATCCAGGGCTTTGTTATTTTGAAAATCTCCCAACGCTGTCGCCAATTCCTCTACGGTTATGGGGGCATCTAGTTGTGTCCTCTGGCCATTTGTTAGTTTGGGCAGCCGCACAGCGCGAATATACTGTTCCAGCTCAGCACAAGATTTCGTGACCCTCGAAGAGTATAGCTGTAGATAAAAATAAAAGAACACCTTCGCAATAGATCCGGCATCCGTAACCATTGCTCTGTCAGTATCTCTAATGGCTGAAACCACAGGAGCACCAGCCTGTGCCCTAGCAACCGTAGCCAACAGATGACCTGTTCCCTCCTTTTCAACATAGAATTGTTGTTTTAAGAAAAATTGTTTATGCTCAGCCTGCTGTAATATAAAATCATTCAAGTTTGACTGTGCAGTTGTGCAATTTATTTTGTTGTCGGTGGTCGGTGTTACCACATAGGTGTGTTCCAGCACATCCACATCTTTCTGCAAGCTCTGTAAATGAGTCCTAGTTTTACATTTGATATTTCTTATATCAATATCCTCTCAAACAAGCTTCCGAGACCATGGATATAGATGTCGAATCTTCTATTATCACGGAAGAATAACTCCAGTTTGTTGGAAACACTGCCAACCAAAATGGATTAAATCTAGGAGAACATTTTTTAGAGAGAAAGGCACATGGTCGCAGTTTGGTTAAAGTTTTAGGACCTTGAGACAATACAGCCCCCACCCGGAGCTCAGAAGCATTTAGCTCCACAATGAGCAGCCTCTTGAGGTCTGGTTGAATAAGCACAAGAGCAAACATAAAACATTTCTTCAAATTTTTAAAAGCCCCAACTGCTTCTGATGACCAAACCTTTAGCTCTGCCCCTTTACGAGTGAGGTCTATAAGAGTTTTGACAATCTGAGAAAAACCTCTCTAATAAACTTCCTGTAATAATTTGCTAACCCTAAAAAGCACTGCAGGGCCTTGAGATTGCTGGGTTGAACCCAATCTTTTCTTTTCTTTACAATGTTGTTTTTATTGAAATTTAAGCAAAAAGAGGTACAAAAATTAGAAACCGATCCATGCAAATTATAACAGCAGTACAATTTTAAAGAACTTAGCGGAGTAAGTTCTAGGGAGTAGGAGAATGGAAGCAACTCTTATGGGTGCAATTATAATATACACATCAAAAAGTTAGAACTGGTCCCACTCAGAAATTGAAATGACATATTGAGTTGACTCTAATGAAAGGCGGATCTATACTAGCATAATAAACGCCAAGAGGGTTAATATTAGTTAGAATCAATAATTTCCGTTAGAATCAGATTAGCACTAGAGATGAGCGAGTACTAAAATGCTCGTGTGATCTATGCTCTGGCTGAGCATCCCAAGATACTTCTGTACTCGGCCAGAGCACCGAGCCCATTGTAAGTCAATTAGTGACAGGCTCCGCCGACAGACTTCCGGTTATAAAACGAGTGTTTCTGGGAAAGGGCGGGAGTGTGGGCTTTTTCAAATCACCGCAGCATACAACACCTTGCTGTGCTCCACAGAGGGATTTTAAAAATTAATCTGCTCTCTGTGAGGTGCCAGATCACTGTGTGCACTGATGGGAGCAGTGTATTTGTGTCAGATCGATAATTATTAGCAAGGAGTCCGAGCATCTCGGCAGTACTCGGTGCTCGCCGAGCATCCCGAGTACCGGGATACTCGTGCGAGTAACGAGTAGCGCCGAGCATACCTGTTCATCCCTAATTAGCACCAGTATAGCTTTGTTCACATATATAACAAAAAGGAGATGTCCATTGCTATGTCTGAGATAGAGGGGAAAAAAAAGAAACAGAAAAGGAGAAAAGGGGGGAAAAGAGGGAAGTTGAGAAAAGGGGGTAGTAAAGAAGAAGGGCTTGGGGTCAAAGAGGGGGTGTTGGTTGTGTTCGCTCGGCTAATTCGGAATTGTAGCATGGACAGGGGTGCGAGGAGAACAAGGCTGCCTCATGGAGGAGGGGGAGTGATGAGTAGGACTCAACAGAGGAAATGAAATGAAGTTAGGAAACAGGTTGGCTAGGTGTGATGAGCATGATGGCCAGGTCCGTTTAGTCTGTCTCACTCACAAGTGCAAGAAAGACCTATGACGAACGGTACTTCTTCCATGAGCTCCATAAGTCTTTGAAATTAGTCATGGAGAACCTGGTCAGTGCCGTTAACTCAGCAGCTCTGTAAATTTGGTCAAGCTTGAGGCAAATTTCCTTTTTGGTAGGTATAGATGAAGATTGCCAGAGAGTAGGGAGCAAAGCTTTCCCTGCTAGAAGAATGTTAGAAGTCAAAACCGAGGCCAGCCTGTCTCCTGGCCAGATCGGGAAGTGGAATAGGGACGTTTTTGGATGTAGGGTGACCTTTTTATGGAGGACCTCAGATATGAGTTTTGGGGTGATCTTCCAAAAGGCATGAAGGCGAGACAAGACCACCAGATATGGATATAATAATCTGCATCTTCTTCACATCTCCAGCAAAGATTGGGGAGGTGGGGTTGCCAGTTGTGCATTCTTGCAGGGGTTAGAAACCGTCTCGATATCAGTTTATATGAAGTCACTTGAAATTGAAGGCAAGAGGAAGGTCCATGTGAGTGTGTATAAACATGTGTGACCTGGTGTGGGGTGAGGACTTCTCCCAAGTCTTTCTCCCATTCCCGTAGATCCCTGAGGGTTACTAGGGGCAATAGTTCTGGGGAGGCATGTCACTTTATTTTGCTGCCAAAGCATCAAGCCGGCTCTAGTGTGTGCATTAGGGGATATCTCCCGGATATCAGGATGTGAGAGGTTTAGAAGAAGACTCCTAAAGGTACCTTCACACACGGCAATATTGCTAGGCAATTTCACTGGCAATTTGCTGGTTGCAGTGAAATCATGGACACATTGTTCTATTTTGTTGCTGTGTACTAATGGAACAATATGTCCATGATTTTACTGCAACCAGCAAATTGCCAGTGAAATTGCCTAGCAATATTGCCGTATGTGAAGGTACCTTAAGAGGTATAATGGACATGTGTTCTTCTGTTTCTACCCAGTCATTATCTGGTCGTCTTCTCAACCACTCCAACATTCTGATAAGCATTGAGGCTTCGTAATACTGGATGATATCATGGGCCCCCATTCCTCTTCTGGCCCTGGGTAGCAAGAGGGTCAATACATTGATGCGGGGTTTACATCCTCCTAGATATAATTGAAAATAATAGAGATTGCTTTGTTTAAGAGGTATCTGGGGATACGTAGTGGCAGCATCTGAAAGATGTATAGATATTTCGGTAAAATAATACTTTTAACCAGATTTTTCCTTCCGATCCAGGAGAGTAAAGGAGCCTTCCGCATCCGGAGAGTGTCCATTGTCTTAGTCAGTAATAGGGATATGTTTAGGTCTAGGAGTTCTTTATGAGTGTGTCCCAGTGGGTTGAACCCAATCAATAATGACCAGAACCTTCCCAGGATCTATCTTAAAACCGGAGACTAACACAATGAAACTCAAGAATGATATTTCCTGAAAAAGAAAAGGTACATTTTTCAACTTTAGCAAACAATTATCTCTTAACCGTTGCAGAACTAAACGGACATGTTTATGATGGAAATTCAAGTCAGGTGAGAAAATTATAATATCTAAATAAGCCACAATAAACTCTCAATATAATCACAAAGACTATCATTCATAAACTTTTGAAATACCACGGGTGCATTGCATTAGTAAGACCAAAAGACATGACGAGATTTTCAAAAAGACCCTCAGATGTTAAAAACACTGTCTTCCACTCATCACCCTCACTAATATGTATCAGATTATATGCTCCTCTGAGATCCAGTTTGGAAAACCATTTGGCGCCTGAAAGCTGATTATATAGATCGGGGATGAGTGGAAGCAGATAGGTATTGTTTACAGTTATTTTGTTTAATTCAAGGATTTCGAGGCAGGGACAAAGACCTCCATCTTTCTTTTTAACAAAATATAAACCAGCGGCTACCGGTGATGAGGAAAGACAGATATGACCTCTTTGTAAACTTTCAGCAGTATAAACTTTCATGGCTGTCCACTCTGGACCAGACAAGTTATACAAGCAGTTTTGGGCAATTTGGCATTGGGCATGAGATTAATAGCACAATCATAGGGATGGTGAGGAGGTACAATCTCAGCCTCTCTTTCCAGAAAAACATCTCCGAAGTTTTTCAGGTATTTTGGAGGTCCATCCAGATTAACAGAGCAAACATGCATAGATTTAACCCTTTATCTATCAATGTCCTTTTTTTGGGACGCTTAATCTTTTGCTTCTAACAACTAAGATTTTATAATTAGGTCCAATTGTTTGTGTTGTGTTTGTAAAATGAATGTTATCAAAACAGGAAATCATGTCATTGTCATTTTTAATTGAATATTCTTCCACCTAGAGAGCTTTCAAACATCTATTTTCGAGGCTGAAAATTGCTAATTTGGCAAGCAATGGGTTAAGACAGTTATCAACACTGTACGGACCCTATTTGACAATATCTTTTAGATTCCAGTCAATGATTGGATTATCTATATGCAGCCAAGGAATACCCAACACAATTCCAGTAGATAAATTGTCCAAAAAATAGCAGGAGATTAATTTCGTGTGAAGGGACCTCACCTTGAGTGTGAACTCCACAGCAACTAACTGAAACAAATTCTTGAGCAACGGAGTTCCATCAATGGCCAAAATTTGAATGGGGCTTTCTAACATAACTGTCCCTAATTCTAACTACAAAATCAGTCCCAAATCAATGAAATTAGCCACTGATCCACAGTCAATAAAGGCAAATGTTGACAGACACTGATTTTGAAAGAGAAGTTCAGTATACATCAATACTTTATCGGAGAAGTAAAAGGGTACCTGGAAGTCTGGGTGACCTCCTCGGCAATCACCCAGACTTAGGCGTTTCCCGGCGGCTTGTTTGCTGCAGGTCTTGTCAAGCAATCCTTTAAGAAATTACCAGCTTGTCCAGAATAGAGACAAAGTCCAAGTTCCCGACGGTGTATCCTCTCATTGATCATTGAACTCGCAGCTCTAAGCTCCATAGGTTCTATCTCAGGAAAACTAACCAGGTCAGATGGACAAAATGGGACCTCCATGCGGATAGCCTGGATCATGGCCTCCACCAAACAACCAGGTGGAGTGTGGCGCCCCGCAACGAGTGCGTCACAGGAAGGTATTGCATCCCTGACTGAAGATGTAATATCTTACGTCTCAGTGCTGACATGGTTAAACCCAGAGCTCCATACACCACACAACACACCAGAGGTAGAGGCCAATCAGGTCCTGGAGGGAGGAGTGTAAGGTGTAGTGTGTGGGGGAAGTTAGAAAGAGCAAGTTAGTCTGGAAGGAAGGAAGAGAGGAGAGACTGCAGAGTGCCGTGCAGCCATGAACAGGCAACTTCACTGAGAAGGAAACTTACCGGTCGGCACCATTAAGCGGTGACCCAGACCGGAACACAGGCAGCTACCAAACGGGCTCAAACATACCCGTGCCCAAAACCACTGGATCACCGGTTCCGAGGCAAGCAGACGTCCATCGCTGTTCCGCAAACTGGAGTGAAGGAACCGCTCTTAGGAGCCCCTCACTACAGCCGCAACTAAGTTGTCTTGCCAGCAGGGGCCCGCCACTGGGAAACAGGACCTTACAGCCTAATTCACTTAAGGAACCAATCAGAAGTCTCCCGAGCACCTTGAACTGGTACACTAAGGTGACACCGGCAACCAGTCTAGAAAGGTTAGACAAAGGAGGAACACCGTGGAGCTCTGGACTAAGACTAGTCATTGCTGGGACCACCCAGTCCATTACCCAAGACTGTATACCCTGAACTACACTAATGATTACAGTAAAGACCTGTTACAGAGGAAGCTGGTGTCCGTGCTTTACTTTAGAACTGTTATTAACCTTGCACAGCAACTACTGAGCTGCCGTATTCCAGCTAGGCAGCTCCTGGCCCCAGGGACTCCTGCTCATCCTGTGGGGAGCATCCCATCCAGCTGCCGCACATCCCCCGGAGGCCCAAGCAGCACCCGTACTATCACCGGACTCCCACAGGTGGCGTCACGACAATAAGAATTATCCCCATCCGTTCACCCCCTTTTGATCTGACCACCGGGCCCCACAGCCTCAGGCGCAGAACCGTGACAAGTGCTGCTTCGCCTGAGATGTGAGCATCCGGCAACGGTGAGTCAGGAGCATGTAGAGCCAGAGTGTCCTTTAGAGACTGTGAGAGACCTCTAAGGAATTCGCATCTGAGAGCTGTGTCATTCCACAGGACCTCAATAGACCACTGGCAAAACTCAGTACAATAGTCTTCTGCTGTCCGGTTGCCCTGTGTCAGGTTCATAATTCTTGTCTCTGCCACCTTGACCCTGTCATAGATCTGTCTTAAAGCGTAAAAAAAAAGGCATCCACCGAAAGATGTTCAAAAGTAAGAGAGGGTAGGGAAAAGGCCCAGGTCTGAGGACCCCCCGCAAAAATGACATAATTCCCACCCATTGTGACTCATTCCCAGATGACCAAGGCCACAAGGTAAAAAATAATTTACAACTCTCCTTGAAAATTCTGAATTGTTTTTTTCCCCCCGAAAATTTGTCAGGGAGTGATACAACAGGTTCAGAGGTGCTCAAAGATAAGCCAGAGGGTTTAGAAGTCATGACAGTGGTCAGAGGAGAGAGATTCTGACAGGCAGGAAAATCACTAGACTTCTGGATCTGTAACTGAGCCTAAAATACTGCTAAATTGTGTTGTTCCAAGGTCAGATCCTGGACTAACTGAGTCAGATTCGCCACCTGATCACACAAAGTATGTAACAGATCCATAGTTGGGGATAAAAAAAAAATGAAACAGTCAATTATAATGTGACGCGAGTCACAACAGTAATAACTTATCTTTGAGGTGTAGAAAACAGACTGTAATAATGGAAAGTAAATATAATAATATTACTACTAACTGGTAGTAAAGAGAGGTCAAAACAATCCGGGGTCAGGTCCAGGAAATGGCACAGTAACAGCTAGGGATATTCAGAAGCGAAGTCCAATTCAAGCTGAAGTCAGGAAACCAAAGAGACGAAGCAGAATACAGAGGAGTATGTAAAAATAGGAATCAGGTCACAAGCAGAGAGTTGTATCCAGGTAAGGTAACTAATCAGGCAGAGTCTGACTTAGAGCATGGAGAGGTCAATCCTACACATCCAAAGGCAAATATAGAATTGACACAGAATAGGGTAGCAAGCTTGCCTAAGTAGAGTTCTAATCAAGTAAGCTGAAATGCAGGTGAGTTGCAGCACAGAGCCACCCCAGACTGATAATCTCCACAACAAACTAGTAAAGCAAAAAGGCAGTGTGGAGATCGTGACATAAATAATTAATAAAAATGATGTAGCACTCCACAGTATTTTTTGATTCTCAGCACAGATAAAGCAGACAGCTATGGGCTGCCACCCCCAGCTGCCTGGCTTTACTTTGGCTGGCACTCAAAATACAGGGAAGCCCAATCATTTTTTTTTTATTATTTAAATAAATGAATTAAAAAATGCATGGGCTCCCGCGATAATTTGGTCTCCAGCCAAGGAATAAGACTAAAAACAAAAAAAAGGGTAAGGCAAACAACACAAATAGTGGCGGTGTGAATCTCCAGGTGTATTTAAAGTGTATTTACAGTAAGTGAGTGTATGAGCTATGGGCAGTGGGGGCACGTGCAGGTGTGACGTGATCAAGATGGTGTAGTGGCTGGGGGAGTGAGGTGGTCAGATGAGTAGGGGTGAAATGTGAACATGTGTGACAGTGGGTATAATGGTTATCATAACTGCTGGGGGCAAGGGTCTCCTAGATGGGGTAAATAGGTAGTTACCGTGTAGACACTGGGGCTGAGGTATAAGAGGTACATTGCTCAGATCGGTGTAAAGAGAATCTTGTGAGAAACTGGAAGACGGTATTTTAAGGAAAAAAGACAAGAAAAAGTTATATACCGAGTTTGAGAGTGTATATTTCATATCACTATATAGAGAAAAGAAATCACAAAGTATAGCCTTCGCAACATGGGAGATAGTCAAAGAAGCCGTGTTACCAGTATATCTCATAAGTTAATGGTAACTAAATTCCAAAGTGTACACAGGTTAAAAACCATAGTGTTGTCAATGTTAACAGCCACACCAGTATGTAGGTCTTAATGGTACCTTTACACGCGGCAACATTTCTAGGGTGTCAACAGGTAACTTACTGGCTGCAGTGAAATCATGGAGACAAGGTTCTATCTTGTTGCTGTGTACAGATGGAATAATGTCTCCATGATTTCACTGCAACCTGTAAGTTACCTGTTGACACCCTAGAAATGTTGCCGCGTGTAAAGGTACCATAAGAGTTAATTAGGGGTTTCACCCAGGGTGGAAAATAAGGGTTTATGAGGAAGGAGCATCGGTAGAAAGGAAGAATTTCTAGAAAATTATATGTAACTAGATGGCAGCCCGATTCTAAAGAATCGGGTAGTCTAGAATCCATATATAGTTTATTTACGAATAGTTAGGGTAGTGCGGTGAAATTAATTGTGTGTATACAGGCGGCTCTGTGGGTAGCAGAGTATATGGTGGCTCAATGGCTAGCACTGTGCGCGGTGGCTCAGTGGTTAGCAGTGAGTGCGGTGGCTCAGTGGTTAGCAGTGAGTGCGGTGAGATTGGTCAGCGCAGCGGCGTGGGCAGAGTGGTGAGCGCAGCGGCGTAGGCAGAGTGGTCAGCGCAGCGGCGTGGGCAGCGTGGTCAGTGCAGCGGCGTGGGCAGTGTGGTCAGCGCAGCGGCGTGGGCAGAGTGGTCAGCGCAGCGGCGTGGGCAGAGTGGCACATACATACAACACACACACACGCACACACAACACACACACACACATACCGCTATACTTACCACCGACCCTGCGTCTTCTCCGGCGCCTGGATCCTGAGTCAACATGTGGCCACCCCCGGACGACTGGAGAGGGCAGGGACGGCTGGAGGGGGCAGGGGACGGCTGGAGGGGGCAGGGGACGGCGGATGGAGGGGGGCAGGGGACGGCTGGAGGGGGCAGAGGACGGCTGGAGGGGGCAGAGGACGGCTGGAGGTGGAGGGGGCAGAGGACGGCTGGAGGGTGGAGGGGGCAGAGGACGGCTGGAGGGTGGAGGGGCAGAGGACGGCTGGAGGTGGAGGGGCAGAGGACGGCTGGAGGGTGGAGGGGGCAGAGGACGGCTGGAGGGTGGAGGGGGCAGAGGACGGCTGGAGGGTGGAGAGGGCAGAGGACGGCTGGAGGGTGGAGAGGGCAGAGGACGGCTGGAGGGTGGAGAGGGCAGAGGACGGCTGGAGGCTGGAGAGGGCAGAGGACGGCTGGAGGCTGGACGAGGGCAGAGGAGGCGGAGGCTGGAGAGGGCAGAGGACGGCTGGAGAGGGCAGAGGACGGCTGGAGGAGAGGCAGAGGGGCGGGACGGCTGGAGAGGGCAGAGGACGGCTGGAGGGAGGGCAGAGGACGGCTGGGGAGGACGGCTGGAGGGCAGAGGACGGCTGGAGGAGGGCAGAGGACGGCTGGGAGGGGCAGAGGACGGCTGGAGGGGCAGAGGACGGCTGGAGGGTGGAGAGGCAGGGACGGCTGGAGGGGGGCAGAGGACGCTGGAGGAGGGGCAGAGGACGGCTGGGGAGGAGGGGAGAGGACGGCAGGAGGTGGAGGGGCAGAGGACGGCTGGAGGGTGGAGAGGGCAGAGGACGGCTGGAGGGCTAGGGAGGGCAGGGACGGCTGAGGTGGAGGAGGGCAGAGGACGGCTGAGAGCTGGAGAGGGCAGAGGACGGCGAGCTGGAGAGGGCAGAGGACGGCTGGAGAGGGCAGAGGACGGCTGGAGGGGGCAGAGGACGGCTGGAGGGGGCAGAGGACGGCTGGAGGGGGCAGAGGACTGCTGGAGGGGGCAGAGGACGGCTGGAGGGGGCAGAGGACGGCTGGAGGGGGCAGAGGACGGCTGGAGGGGGCAGAGGACGGCTGGAGGGGGCAGAGGATGGCTGGAGGGGGCAGAGGACTGCTGGAGGCTGGAGGGGGCACAGACTGGAGGAGGCACAGGCTGGAGGGGGCACAGGCTGGAGGGGGCACAGGCTGGAAGGGGCACAGGCTGGAGGGGGCACAGGCTGGAGGGGGCACAGGCTGGAAGGGGCACAGGCTGGAAGAGGCACAGGCTGGAGGGGGCACAGGCTGGAGGGGGCACAGGCTGGAGGGGGCACAGGCTGGAGGGGGCACAGGCTGGAAGGGGCACAGGCTGGAGGGGGCACAGGCTGGAAGGGGCACAGGCTGGAGGGGGCACAGGCTGGAAGGGGCACAGGCTGGAGGGGGCAGAGGCAGGCGGGGGCACAGGCAGGAGGGGGCACAGGCTGGAGGGGGCACAGGGCACAGGCTGGAGGGGGCAGAGGCTGGAGGGGGCAGAGGCTAAAGGGAGGACAGGCTGGAGGGGGCACAGGCTGAAGGGGGCACAGGCTGAAGGGGGCACAGGCTGAAGGGGGCAGAGGGCACAGGCTGGAGGGAGCACAGGGCACAGGCTGGAGGGAGCACAGGGCACAGGCTGGAGGGGGCACAGGGCACAGGCTGGAGGGGGCACAGGCTGGAGGGGGCACAGGCTGGAGGGGGCACAGGACACAGGCTGGAGGGGCACAGGCTGGAGGGGGCACAGGACACAGGCTGGAGGGGGCACAGGGCACAGGCTGGAGGGGGCACAGGCTGGAGGAGGCACAGGCTGGAGGAGGCACACGCTGGAGGAGGCACAGGCTGGAGGGGGCACAGGCTGGAGGGGGCACAGGCTGGAGGGGGCACAGGCTGGAGGGGGCACAGGCTGCAGCGGAGCCGGCGGGCACAGGCTGAGGCTGGAGGGCAGACTCACCGCGCCGCGCGTCGGGTGTAGGAGGAGAGGAGGGGCGGGCAGAGCTGCAGGACAGAAAGTCCCACCCTCCCTCCTCTCCAGGCGCGCGGGTACCCCCAGAGGTTGTGTGGCCCCCCGAGGTGGCGGGGGAGCGTTGCCGGCGGAGGCCGCACACCGGAGTGTGGGCCGGTCCGGGCCGGTTCCCTCATGTTGATGGGCGCACACCAGGCTGTGTGCGGACCCAGTGGCGGCATGGCGGTCCCTGATGGAGAGTGGGCGGTGAGCTGCAGGGCTGTGGGCCGGATGTGGGTGGGCGCAGACGGGGCTCTGTGCAAGGCCGGTGGCTGGGGCTCTGTGGGTCTGGTGCTTCCGGTTCCGGTGTTTGACACAGGACAGAGGCCATCACGGAAGTTGAGCGGATTTTGGGCGGAAGTGGCCTTCGGGTTTTATGTATAAGATACAAGGCTATAAGAAAGCGTACTGGAAGCAGAATTGGATCTGGAAACAGTTAGAACCAAGGATAGTACTAGACCTCAAAATCCACAGTGCTATGGATCTGCATAGAAAAACTAAGTTAAGGTTGAAAAAATATCAATTAACCTGTAAAAATTATCAAATTGCCATTATACCTCAATAGTCTCTACAAATCAGGTTATTCAAGGAACGTCTAATCGGTGATAGCAGGGATCTGCCTAAGATGAAGTGTAAAGGATGGTTGGAGACAGGTAATTAAGGAGATTAACCTGTCACCAGACAGGGGGAAATAACATACCCAGGTCATGGAGCAAAGTTCGAAAGTTGATATAGCCTAAAAGGAAGACAGACTAGTGGGTATCATAAAAGAATTGATATGCTGGGCACATCAGGGAGAGCAAAGGTTACCTGTGGCTTGTGTCTTGCCTGTCAGCGATGGTGTGCGGCTTCTGTGTGTATAGCGCCGGTATTTAAGGAAGTGAGGCTGGGTTACCGCATGCCACTTCTGGCATGTGAACCGCATGGTAGTGCGGTGGAACGCAAGGTAGTGCATACGCAGTAAATTGTGTGGTCCGCGCAAGCGCGGTGTGTTTGTTTCCAGAAATCGCAGAAAGCAAACAATAAACAGTGCTGTAATTATCTGGGAGGCTGGTCACGGCGGCGTTGGTGCGCTCTTTCGGTGCAAGTGAAGTGGGAATCCTCAGTAGTGCATCTATGATTAGAAAAGAGCAGTTAGGACCAATATGTGAAAAAGATTAAGTACAAATGTTATACTCCACAAAAATGAATCAAATTACAATAAAGTTCAGCAGTTACTCAATAGATAAGGGCAGTTCACAATGCATAGGGAGAACAAAGGCTAAATTAAATCATCATAATGGTCTCAAACAGGGGCTGGCTGGCGACTATAACTTCGGGTGGCAGTTTTGTTCTACCAGCCCTCAGGAGATGACCGGGGGTAAGGGGGGGGGGGTATTGTCAGAGATTTTTGGTGGACGTTGGGGGGAAGTCGGGGTGCTGTCAGAGATTTTTGGGTGTCTGCTGCTGTATCTCAGTGCCAGCCGTATGGCGCCGCTGGCTGGCCCGTTTCTGTGGGGGGCAGCCCTAGATGAGGGCCATACAACTAGCCCAGGGGGCACTTGCCCCCCTGCCACCTGGGCCAGTCTGCCCTGGTCTCAAAATTGAAAACCGCGAGTGAATCTGTGCGTGAATTCTAAATCTCATGAGTGAGATTACATATCATGCAAATGGTACACTTCTGGAAAATATTTAAAGATATATATAACATACATGAATCAAATCTGTGATGTGTAAAAAGCACATGATCAACTCACAGGAATGAAAAATCAGGGTCCATATTACCAGACAATATTTTAAAACGTATCATATTCACGGTTCAGTCCCAAAGGTTCCAGAGTTTGCAATGTATGGATCCAGTAGGCTTCTCGCTCCTTCAGCCTCTGTATGTGATTTCTGCCCATTCTTTGGGGTGATACGCTTTCAATCACTTGGAAGCGTAACTGTGAGACATTATGGTTGTGTTCAATAAAATGGTTGGGAATGGGTAGTAATGTATGTTTACACCTAATGGTACCTTTACACGCCGCCACAACAGGATGGATACAACCCGCTACAGGCTACAAATGTAGCTTGTCGCGCCAATATCGCCCGTAGTAGCGGCGTCTGAAGACGGGACGACACAGCCGGCTACAGATACCTCTGTATCCGTGCACTGCCCATAAACATATGGCAACATCGCCGATTGTAGCGAGCTGTATCGGCGTGTAAAGAAGGAACAGAAGGGAACTCTGGACACCCGGCGATGTAGCTGGAATGTAGCTAAGGCGTGACCCAGGCTCCGGGATACCACGCCCCTTCAGCGATCATTGGAGGAAGCTCCTTCGTTGCGATTGGTTGTCGCTGCACAGGGCGGCATATTTAAGAAGCTGACCAGTCACACTACGCAATTGCTCGAGCGTCATGTATTAATCAGCCTCCTGCGATGCCTGCCCAATCATGGTATTATTGCTTTGTCCTATCAGCGTACGGACGTCTCGTAATCCACAATTGTGGCACGCCTATGTGCTGTCCCTCCTGGCCCAGGTCCGCCCATATTAGCTTGTTATTGCGGTGTGTAAATGAGGTACGCTGAGCTACAGACGGCTACTTGCGACATCCGGCGATGTAGCTAGCTGTAGATGTAGCGTAGCGTAGCGCACCTTGTGGCGGCGTGTAAAGGAGATGCGATTACCGTTTGTAACCGTTTGGCCGTGCTCGTGCACGTGAAGTTGCCGTTGGTATCCATCCTGTTGTGGCGGCGTGTAAAGGTACCATAATGGTTTATTTGCGTTTGCAACATACACGTGACTGCACAGGCACTTTATCAAGTAAACAACAAATGTTGAGTCGCAGGTAAAGAAACCCCCTAATTAACTCTTAAGACCTACATACTGGTGTGGCTGTTAACATTGACGACACTATGGTTTTTAACCTGTGTACACTTTGGAATTTAGTTACCATTAACTTATGAGATACACTGGTAACACAGCTTCTTTGACTATCTCCCATGTATTCTTCGGGACCTGTGTATGATACTATTGGCAATAAAGAGGACACTTTTTCCACTTACGAACTTGTGATTTGAATTTTTGAAAACCGTTGTGCTCAGATACCTAATTACACAACATGATAAGTGATGACAAAAATTCTCCATTAAATGTCACCTGCTTAACCCACCAGGAACTGCGGCACTGCCTAAAAATCATTAAAATTGACAAATCCCCAGGCCCGGATGGGATACACCCCAGAGTACTGCAAGAATTAAGTACTGTCATAGATAGGCCATTATTTTTAATCTTTAAAGAATATGGTGCCAATATTCAAAAAGGGGACACAAACTGAACTTGGAAATTATAGGTCAGTAAGCTTAGCCTCTACTGTGGGTAAAATCCTGGAGGGTTTTCTAAGAGATTCTATACTGGAGTATCTGAAGAAAAATAACCTCATGACCCAATATCAACATGGGTTTACGAGGGACCGTTCCTGTCATACTAACCTGATAAGCTTCTATGAAGAGGTAAGTTCTGGACTGGGCCAAAGAAATGCAATGGACGTGGTGTATATGGACTTTTTAAAAGCTATTGATATGGTGCCACACAAAAGGTTGATACATAAAATGAGAGCAATGGGGATGAGGGAAAATATGTGTAAGTGGGTTAAGAACTGGCTTAAGTGATAGGAAACAAAGGGTGGTTATTAATGGTAGTAAACAAAGGGTGGTTATTAATGGATCACACTCAGAATGGGTCACAGTTAACAGTGGGGTACCACAGGAGTCAGTATTGGGCCCACTTCTTTTTAATATATTTATTAATGACCTTATAGGGGGCATACAGAATTGAATCTCAATATTTGCAGATGACACTAAATTCTGCAGGGTAATCAGTACAGAGGAGGACAATTTTATATTACAGGAGAATTTATGTAAATTAGAAGCTTGGGGTGATAAATGGCAAATGAGCTTTAATGTGGATACATGTAAGGTAATGCACTTGGGCACAGAAAATAAAAGGTATAATTATGTGCCTAATTGTAAAACACTGGGCAAAACTGTCACTGAAAAAGACCTGGGTGTATGGGTAGATGACAAACTAATATTTAGTGGCCAGTGTCAGGCAGCTGCTGCAAAGGCAAATAAAATAATGGGATGTATTAAAAGAGGCATAGATGCTTATGAGGAGAACATAACTATACCTCTATACAAGTCACTAGTGCGACCACACTTAGAATACTGTGTCCAATTCTGGTCCGAGGTGTATAAGAAGAACATAGCTGAACTAGAGCAGGTGCAGAGAAGAGCGACCAAGGTTATTAGAGGACTGAGGGGTCTACAATACCAAAACAGGTTATTAAACTTGGGGTTATTTAGCTTTTAAAAACAAAGGCTTAGGGGTGATCTTATAATAATGTATAAATATATGAGGGGACAGTACAGAGACCTTTTTAATGATCTTTTTACTCTTAGTCCTGACAAGGACAAGGTGGCATCCTCTATGTCTTGAGGAAAGAAGGTTTAATCATAATCATCGATGCAGATTCTTTACTGAAAGAACAGTGAGACTATGGGACTCTCTGCCACATGATGTTGTAATGAGTGAGTCACTACTAACATTTAAGAAGGGACTAGATGCTTTTCTTGAAAACTATAATATTACAGGTTATATATACTAGATTCTTTGATAGGGCGTTGATCCAGGGAACTAGTCTGATTGCCGTATGTGGAGTCGGTAAGGAATTTTTTTCCCCAATGTGGAGCTTAGGGTTGCCACATGGGTTTTTTTCCGCCTTCCTCTGGATCAACATGTTAGGCTATGGGTTAAACTAGATGGACTTAAAGTCTTCCTTCAACCTTAAAAACTATGTTACTACAGTACAGAGGTATATGTAGTGGCCTGGTCCAGATTGTGTCTTTTCCTTTAATTACCCCTGGACCATGAGTAGCTCCTGCACACTACAACTCACTCCTAGTTATCCCTCTACATTTATTCCATATCATTTCCATCCACTTCCCGTCAAATCAACTTACAGTTAATGTATTTTTCATGTATTTCTCATTTGTTGCATTACAGCACCATCTACTTGTGAAAATGTATGGTTTATTACTCCCTTACACTGTAAGAATCTGAAGCATAAATTGGGTGCTGTTTTAATGACCTGAGACTCAGTCACATGGCTCAGTAGGTGGAGATACTTCCAGCCTCTGTCTAGACAGACAGAGCTAGAACTCCCTAGTTCTGGCCCAAGACTCCATAGGGAGCAGAGCACATGTAGCAACTCCCTTTACCACAAGATTTCCTACCAGGCCAACGCCTGCAATCCTTCTCTATCTTTCACAGACAGAATGCTAAAAACTTTTTATCCTGGATCCTCGCTGTCCGGGACTACACTTACTCCTTCAGACAGTGGGGCATACTGAGTATACACAAGAACCTACTGCATGCGGTTTGGAAAGATTGATGGCCTCCCGTCCCACCACAACATTCTACAGTTATCTTCAAGTACTTTTGCACGTGCCATGACTAGTTATGAAACTACCCCCAGATCTGTACTGTCTCGGTCACGTGTCCTGGGGTACTCGGTGGACGGGCAGTGAGTCTGTCAGTATATCACGTTGGCGATTGCCCAGCACCTTGGACCTGACCAGACAAGTAAAAGGGGGAGTATTTACAGGGGGATAGGAGCTTATGGATAATCCGTGACACGAGCTGAGGTATCTCGCTAGGGATGGCCAGCGCTGGTTATGGGGTCCCCAGGGGATAGATGGTGGAGCAGCTGGATGGAACACTTCCCTCACAAGTAGCGAGCCACTGCGATAGAAAGGGTGAAGGGGTGAAGATGGGGATTGTAGTGAGAGGCGCAGCGGACAGAAAGAGGGAGGCAGATTAATGCAGTCTTTACCTTTACTGAGGGGTGGTAACAAGTTGAATCTGGGGTACTGCCACCAGGTGCAAGATCCAGTCTGTCCAGAAGCAACTGGAGCCAACTCCACTAAGTGAGAGAATAAGTCTTCCTTCTATGCTTGCCTGTCTAGGGATTCAGCAGCTTATGAACTGGTCTGTCCTCCCTGCTTCTCTTCTCTGCAACGGCTCCAGCAAGCAGGCATTGCGAGCCCTTTGCAAGCTGTTCTAGTAGTCATAGCTCTGAGCTCTCTGTAATGCTGTGCTGCTGGTTCTAAGGGGGATCAGCATCCCTTCAGTCTCCTGATCACCAGATTCTGCTTCTAGGGTTTGCAATCCCTAGATGGCCTAGGACTCTGGTGTCCTGCTTTTGGCATGATCCTGGAGTGAGCTTACAGCAGCTCCAAGCCCAGGCATCTTCTGTCTCCTTCTTGCGTCTTCTTCCCTTCCTTTCCTCGCTCTCCTAATCTAACCCCTCTTTCCCAACCAGAAGAGTGGGTCACCCTATAAACTACTGTCATATGAAAAGGTTTGGTCACCCCTTTTTATTTTTTGCAACAGCTATTTCAGTGTGATATATGTAATAACTGATGGACACAGTAATATTTCAGGATTGATATGAGGTTTATTGTACTAACCGAAAATGTGAAATATGCATTATTTCAAAAATTAACAGGTGCAAAAGTATGGGCACCTCAACAGAAAAGTGACATTAATATTTAGTAGATCCACCTTTTGCAAAAATAACAGTCTCTAGTTGCTTCCTGTAGCTGTTAATGAGTTCCTGGATCCTGGATGAAGGTATTTTTGACTATTCCGCTTTACAAAACAATTCCAGTTCAGTTAAGTTTGATGGTCGCCGAGCATGGACAGCCCGCTTCAAAACATCCCACAGATGTTCAATTATATTCAGGTCTGGGTACTGGGATGGCCATTCCAGAACATTGTAATTGTTCCTCTGCATGAATGCCTGAGTAGATTTGGAGCGGTGTTTTGGATCATTGTCTTGCTGAAAGATCCATCCCCGGCGTAACTTCAACTTTGACACTGATTCTTGAACACTATTCTCAAGAATCTGCTGATACTGAGTGGAATCCATGTGACCCTCAACTTTAACAAGAGTCCCGGTACTGTCATTGGCCACACAGCCCCAAAGCATGATGGGCCCTCCCCGAAATTTGACACTGGGTAGCAAGTGTTTTTCTTGGAATGCTGTGTTTTTGTGGCGCCATGCATAACGCCTTGTTGTATGACCAAACAACTCAATCTTTGTTTCATCAGTCCACAGGACCTTCTTCCAAAATGAAACTGGCTTGTCCAAATGTGCTTTTGCATACCTCAGGTGACTCTGTTTGTGGCGTGCATGCAGAAACTGCTTCTTTCGCATCACTCTCCCATACAGCTTCTCCTTGTGCAGTGTGCGCTGTATTGTTGACCGAAGCACAGTGACACCATCTGCAGTAAGATGATGCTGCAGGTCTTTGGAGGTGGTCTGTGTATTGTTCTTGACTGTTCTCACCATTCTTCTTCTCTGCCTTTCTGATATTTTTGTTGGCCTGCCACTTCTGGCCTTTACAAGAACTGTCCTGTGGTCTTCCATTTCCTTACTATGTTCCTCACAGTGGAAACTGACAGGTTAAATCTGTGAGACAACTTTTTGTATCCTTCCCCTGAACAACTATGTTGAACAATTTTTTTTCAGATCATTTGAGAGCTGTTTTGAGGAGCCCATGATGCCACTCCTCAGAGAAGATGCAACTAGGAGAACAACTTGCAAGTGGACACCTGAAATAGCTTTTCTTATGATTGGATACACCGGTCTATGAAGTACAAAGCTCAATGAGGTTACCAAACCAATTTAGTGCTTCTGTAAGTCAGTAAAAAGTAGTTAGGAGTATTCAAATCATGAAAATCAGAAGGGTGCCCACACTTTGGCACCTGTCAAATTTTTAAATAATGCATATTTCACATTTTTGGTTAGTACAATAAACCTTATTTCAAACCTGAAATATTACTGTGTCCATCAGTTATTACATATATCACACTGAAATAGCTGTTGCAAAAAAACTTTTTTAAACAAAAAAAAAAAAGAGTAAGATGAAGAGGGGTGCCCAAACTTTTTCATATGACTTTAAGTGTTCTTACTCCCCCTTCTGGTCAGGGATTAGGCTCCAGTTACCTGATACCACCACCGGTTAGGGGGGGTGATACCACTATGGCGACTGGACCATGATGACGCCACAGTACAATCCTCTTAGAAGAGACTCTGAACCCTCCTATAAAAGCAGGCGAGTTTGGCATCTAAAACAATCCGTGCTCTTAAAGCTCCAGGACCCCAATTGCACTTCAGTATTCAATTCCAAGTTGTATTTGCCACGACTTACTCACATTAGACTGTGAAAAAGTTCTTCCATGTTGGATCCCCTCGTTCCTGCTGAAGTAAAAGTAACTGTTATGCCTGAGGCTGTGTTTGTAGTCATTCCATCGGCTGTGGACACTGTGCGGGGGAGGATAGAGAGGAACAATCATTCTCGTAGATCACCCAGGGAACACTGCCCTTGCACCCTCATGCCAACACAGCAACCATGTCATATCAAACTTTTGGGGTCCCCTGCTCCTGGGCTCTTACATATAGGTGCTGAACTGAGCTTACTAGAGGTATATGGCAGTAGAACAAAGCTTACTACAGATTAATGAGAGTAGAACTGAGCTTTCTACAGAGGTATGGGAGCAGAATCAAGCTTACTACAGTAATAAGGAAATAGAACTAAGCTTACTACAGCAAAATCGAGGAGCAAAATCGAGCTCAGTACAGAGATAAGGTAGCAGAACCATGCTTACCACAAGAAAATGGGAGCAAAAGCGAGCTTAATACAGAGATAAGGAAGCACAACTGAGTTTTCTACAGAGATAAGGAAACAGAACCGAGCTTACTGCAGAGATATGGGAGCAGAACCAAGCTTACTACAGAAATATGGGAGCAGAACTGAGCTTTCTACAGGGATGTGGGAGCACAACCAAGCTTACTACAGAGATATGGAGCTGAACCGAGCTATGTACAGAAATATGGGAGCAGAACCAAGCTTACTTCTGAGATATGGGAGTAGAACGAGTTTATACAGAGATATGTGATAAAACCGAGCTTATTACAGAGATATGGAGTAGAACAAGTTATACAGAGATATTGGAGCAGAACTGAGCTTTCTACAGGGATGTGGGAGCACAACCAAGCTTACTACAGAGATATGGGAGCTGAACCGAGCTATGTACAGAAATATGGGAGCAGAACCAAGCTTACTTCTGAGATATGGGAGTAGAACCGAGTTTACTACAGAGATATGTGAATAAAACCGAGCTTATTACAGAGATATGGGAGTAGAACCAAGCTTACTACAGAGATATTGGAGCAGAAACAAGCTTACTACAGAGATATGGCAGGAGAACCAAGCTAAGGTCGGCTTCACACCGCGGTTCATCCCCAGACCGGATTTGCAAACAGAACAAGAGGGCAAATATGCCCTCCGGTCCGGTGTGCAGCCATATACCACTAATTGCAGCCACAGCTGCTGATAATTCAAGATCGCGGCTATGAAATTACAGCAGCGTGCAGCCGCCGGTGTCCGGTTGCCGGATCCTCCCGGATCAGGCCCCATAGACTCCCATGTTAGGGAGCACCAGATTGACCCAGATCCGGGAGGATCCGGGAGAATCCAGGTGGATCCGATTTGGGGAGATTTTTCTCCCTGGACATAAAAATCCTGCATGCTCCAATTTTATGTCCGGGAGAAAAATCTGAATCCTCCCTGATTCTCCCAGACACATGGAAACCGGATGGCAGAGAGATCAGATTTCACTGTGGTGTGAAGCCGGCCTTACTACAGAGATATGGAAGCAGAACTGATTTTACTAAAAAAATAAGGGAGCAGAACTGAGATTATTACAGAGATAAGGGTACAGAATTGATCTTACTGTAGAGATATGGGAGCAAATCAGAGCTTACTACAAAGATAAGGGAGCAAAGCCGAGCTTACAACAGAGATAAGGTAGCAGAACCAAGCACTCTACAGAGAAATGGGAACAGAACCGAGTTTACTATAGAGATATGGAAGCAGACCTGAGAATATTACAGAAAAATGGTACAGAACTGATCTTACTTATCTTTGAATAAGAAACTAGCTTAACATAGAGATATGGGAGCAAAAACGAGTTTAGTACAGAGAAACGGGAGCAGAGCCCAGCTTATTACAGAGATTAGGGTACAGAACCGAGCTCACTACAGAGATAAGGCAGCAGATCTAAGCTTTCTATGGAGATATGGGAGCAGAATCGAGCTTACTAAAGAATATGGTAAACACACAGACGTTAGCAGTACCACAATTTCTAATGGGTATCAGGGCTGTATTTAGAGTTCTGGCCACCGTAGGTACCTTCAGTGGTTGCTCTTCCCCCTCCCCACTGATCAGTCAGACGAAGCATATGTGCACAGACACAGCATTTCATTTGTCAGACAGATCCGCTCAGTATTCCGCCTGAAAAAGCAACAAATAAATGCTAAAAGGAATTAACTAATGCACGGCAATATAAAAACAACTTGCATTGCATATGTTTGGTCTTTTTAGGTTGTTTTAACTGTGTGCCCTTAGGCATCTTCCATCTGAATTCCAGTACTCGGGGTTCACAAACATCTGAAGTCATCACATGACGTTAAATGCTGGCCTCTGATTGGCTGTTGGCTCATCGGCTGGGAGCCACATCACTGAGGTGTGGGGAAGCATGCTCTGAGCAGCAGTACGCAGACCACACTTTCAGACCGGCACAGAGAACCCAATGGCCCAGTCCAAGTCCACAACCTGGTGGTTGGGGACCCCTGATTTAGTGGACAAAAGGATATACAGCCTGTAATCAGACATGGATCCTTATCTTCCCCAAAAATTATCAGTTATAGCCGCACACACATTAGACTGTCCTCACAACCTGTTGACATCAGCAGGCTTAGCTAAGTTTAGTCCCATGTCTATGGAGGTTCTCACTATTATCTGAAGGCTATGAGCACTTTCAGATGTCTGTGAACCCCCCCGAGTCCTGGACTTCAGATGAAAGATGCTTCAGGACAAGGTTAAAAAAAAATAAAGCTAAAAAGGCCAGGTCAGGATGTCGCTTGGGAGCTCTACTGAACCTGGAAGTGTGGCTTGCGCTTTGGCCAGTGCGTAACTAAAGTCCAATGGGGCCCGATGCGTGCGAAATTTGGACCTGGGCCCCCCCACGCACGCTGGTCAATTGTATGGGCCCTTTTTAAAATTCTAAATCCTATACTCACGAGTTGACTGCTCTCCCCTTCATTATGTATTAATGTCCCTCATCCTGGAATATGGCCCTTATCGTGGTATAGATGTCCCCTGTCCTGGTATATATGGCCTTCCTTCTCTCGCCACCATATTCCTCCAATTATTATAATGCACCTCCATATTCCTCCATATATTACATTGTACCCCCATAGTCCTCTATGTATTATAATGCATCCTATTGTCACCCATTCATAAGGTAGCCCCCATAGTTATGCAATTATTATAATACACCTTCATTATCCACCCTCTAAACAGCATAATGCAGCCTCATATTCCTCTATACAGTATAATGCCACCTCAGTCCTCCATATGGTAATGCAGTCTCAAAGCCCTCAATATACACCATGTTCCAAATTATTATGCAAATGTTTTCTCTCTGATTATCCTAAATAGTCGGTGCAAATGACAGTGTAATAAAAGTCTTCACCCGTTACAGTATACATCGAATTTTATTGAAGAAACCTCCCAATGATAACAGTATAATCTTCAAAATTAAAAAAAAAACTCTAAATGCACTGTTCCAAATTAATTGGCACAGTAGAGTTTCTAAACATTTGATATGTTTGAAAGAACTGAAAATGCTCATTTGTTGAATTTGCAGCATTAGGAGGTCACATTCACTGAAATAAAAAGCAATTTAACTCCAAAACATCCTAACAGGCCAAGTTACATGTTAACATAGGAACCCTTCTTTGATATCATCTTCACAATTCTTGCATCCATTGAACTTGTGACTTTCTGGAGAGTTTCTGCTTGTATTCTTTGCATGATGTCAGAATAGCCTCCCAGAGCTGCTGTTTTGATGTGAATTGCCTCCCACCCTCATAGATCTTTTGCTTGATTATACTCCTAAGGTTCTCTATAGCGTTGAGGTCAGGGTAAGATGCTGGCCACACCATGAGTTTATTTCCCTTTATGCCCAGATTATTTTGCTCCTTAAGGCATGTTTTTGCTTTTTGTACCATGAAAGAAAGCTCTGTCAGAAGCTCTATATACTTTGCAGATGTCATTTTCACACCTTCAAGAACCTTATAGGGGCCTACCAGCTGTTACCCAATGATTCCGGCCCAAAACATGACTCCTCCACCTCCTTGCTCATGTTGCAGCCTTGTTGGGACATGGTGACCATCCACCAACCATCCACTACTCCATCCATCTGGACCATCCAGAGTTGCTCGGCACTCATCAGTAAACAAGACTGTTTGAAAATAAAGGTACCGTCACACGGGGCGATGTTGTCTGCAATATCGCTAAAAAGTCCTGGCTTCAGTGATGTTGCAGCGACATTACAGGTGCATCGTGCTGTGTGACAGCACGATGCAACTGTGATAAATCGCTGGATCGCAGTTGACAGGTTTACCAACATGTTGGTAAACCTGGTGATGTTTCTCCAGTGATGTGGCAACATCGCTCCGTGTGACACGGCGATAGCGACGTTGCTGGCGATGCCACCTATTTGCAACATTGATGCTTATCACTCGCTGGGTTGTGCACAAACCAGAGAGCAATAGCTGCTACAACTTCGTGGCAGCGTTGGTTACATCATTGCTGCATCTGACACCTAAGGCAGTGATGTCACAAGTAAGTGTGTGGCACCCCTGCGGGGGATTGCCACAGGTTACACTGGTGCAAGGAAGGATTGACACCTTGGTTTGTTCAGCACACAACACCTTCCACTCCAGACCTGAAGGGGGAGCTCTACTGGCTGCATTAAGTCAGTTCCCCTTTAATGAGATCCAGGCTGAGAGGAGGAGACAGTTGGTCCTAGGAGACAGTTGCTAGGCAGTTAGTTCGTGTGAGGAGAGGAAAGAGGAGGAGGCTGAGCTGCTGGTCTCTGGAAAAGACAGATATCCAGGACCAGAAGGGACCATTTTGTCAGCTGTTCACACCCCAGGGAAGGGGCCGGAGGCAAGGAGAAGAGGTAGGGAATAAGAAGAGGGACTAAAAGATATTCCCCCTTGAGGACAAACGGACACTGGAGTCCGATGCTGTGGGCTTGTATAGCCACAGTGAAAGCCCAGCAATTTCAGGAGAAGTTTAGCCCTGAAGGAAGAGATTAGAGATATAAAAAACTAACCAAACAGAGGACCAGGGGCCACAGGATAAACCGGGTTCCCGCAGAAGGGCCTGATTGTTAGTTTTAGACAATAGAGAATTGGAGAGCTCAAACTCAGGCAAGACTCATCCCTCAAGAGAAAGAATAGAGATAAAGGAGGCCTCATATCTTTCTAAGGAGTTGATCCTAAATTGCACCAGGGACCCGGTTATTACTCAGAACTGTACCTGTTTTGTGACTACCAGTAAAAGGTACCGGAACAACTATCCCTGTGTGTATGTGTGACTGTTCATCGGCTATAACCCACCATCTTCCTCCTTCACTGCTCTCCCTCACCATCTTCATTTATTGCTGCCCTGAGGTAAAGCTCCACCTGTGGGGAGCTGTACCACACTTTGCTGCCCCCCTCCATCACCTCAGCGGCCGGCTGGCAGCGCCGGTACCACCTTACCGGACCCTACAGGTGGCGTCACGTCCCCCTGTAAATAATTCCCTCACAACCCCCTTCAAATGATCTCCAGGGCACGGCAACGGGATACCGTTCACCTGTTACTCCCTACTCAGCAGACCCGGTGACCGAGTACCCCCAGACAGCCCTGGCCTCATCAAGTGTGCACCCGCGGATCTCTTCTCGACATCGCTGCAACGTTGTACCGTGTGACGGTACCTTTAGTCTTCATGTATGTCTGGGCCCACTGCAACCGTTTCTGCTTGGATTACTGTTTTGGGGTGACCAAATAGTAGGTTTCTTAACCACAGCAAGCCTTTGAAGGATCCTACACCTTGAGGTTCGAGGGACTCCAGAGGCACCAGCAGCAGGGCTGGCGTCAGCACCCGGCATACCTGGGCAAATGCCCCGGGGCCTTGAACAGCTGGGGGGTCCACTGGCCATCAGGGGCAGGCAGCCCTGACAGCCAGGGGCCCATTAGGGACAGACAGCCCTGTGAACAAGGGGCACATCAGGCAGATCCAGTAAGGCGCTGAGTGCTCCGCTGAGCTCCCAGTGCACATGGCTAATTTGCATGCGATGTAGAATAGCCATGTGCAGGCTCCAGGGAGCAGTGGAGCTTCCTCCTTTGCCTACTGTAGCAGAGTGATGAGTGATCACCCTGCACCTCATCACACTGCTGCAGAAGGAGGAATCTCCACAGTCCCGGGAGCTGCTGCTATAAGGATGTGGTGGGGAAGAATCTGAGGAGGACACAGCCCTGGGGGAGCGGATGGAAGGTGAGTATGATCAGTTTTTTTTTTTAACTGAGAGCAGCAGCAGGATGGGGGATTATATGTACCATGGAGGCTATGCAGACTGTATATAGAGGCTGTCTGACTGTATATAGAGGCTTTGCTGACTGTATATAGAGGCTGTGCTGACTGTATATAGAGGCTGCCTGTGCTGACTGTATATAGAGGCTGTGCTGGGGTTTATAGAGGCTATGCAGACTATATAGAGGCTGTGCTGGGGTATATAGAGGCTGTGCTGACTGTATATAGAGGCTTTGCTGACTGTATATAGAGGCTGCCTGTGCTGACTGTATATAGAGGCTGTGCTCGTATATAGAGACTGTGCTGACTGTATATAGAGGCTGCCTGTGCTGACTGTATATAGAGGCTATGCTGGGGTTTATAGAGGCTATGCAGACTATATAGAGGCTGTGCTGGGGTATATAGAGGCTGTGCTGACTGTATATAGAGGCTTTGCTGACAGTATTTAGAGGCTGTACTGACTGTATATAGAGGCTGCCTGTGCTGACTGTATATAGAGGCTTTGCTGACTCTATATAGAGGCTGTGCTGCATGTTTATAGAGGCTGTGCTGACTGTATACAGAGACTGCCTGTGCTGACTCTATATAGAGGCTCTGCTGACTCTATATAGAGGCTTTGCTGACTCTATATAGAGGCTGTGCTGACTCTATATAGAGGCTGTGCTGACTCTATATAGAGGCTGTGCTGACTCTATATAGAGGCTGTGCTGACTCTATATAGAGGCTGTGCTGACTCTATATAGAGGCTGTGCTGACTCTATATAGAGGCTGTGCTGACTCTATATAGAGGCTGTGCTGACTCTATATAGAGGCTGCCTGTGCTGACTCTATATAGAGGCTGTGCTGACTGTATATAGAGGCTGCATGTGCTGACTATATATAGAGGTTGTGCTGACTGTATATAGAGGCTGTGCTGGGGTATATAGAGGTTGTGCTGACTGTATATAGTGTCTGTGCTGACTGTATATAGAGGTTGTGCTGACTGTATATACAGGCGGTGCTGACTCTATATAGAGGCTGTGCTGGTGTATATAGAGGCTCTGCTGACTGTATATAGAGGCTGTGCTGACTGTATATAGAGGCTGTGCTTACTGTATATAGAGGCTGTGCTTACTGTATATAGAGGCTGTGCTGGAGTATATAAAGGCTGTGCTGACTGTATATAGAGGTTGTGCTGACTGTATATAGAGGCTGTGCTGACTGTATATAGATGATGTGCTGACTGTATATAGAGACTTTGCTGACTCTATATAGAGCCTGTGATGACTGTATATAGAGGCTGTGCTGACTGTATTTAGCGGCTGTGCTGGGGTACACAAAGGCTGTGCTGGGGTATACAGAGGCTTTGCTGGCGGTATGCGGAGGCTGTGATGGCTGTATACGGAGGCTGTGCTGGGGTATATGGAGGCTGCTGCTGAGGTATATGGATACGGCTGTTGTGCTGCATATATAATATCGAAGCTGTGCTGGGCTATATATACTATTTGGAGGCTGTGCTGGGCTGTATATATAATATGGAAGCTGTGCTGGACTATACATATTATTTGGAGGTTATGCTGGGCTGGATATATTATTTGGAGGCTTCCGCGGGCTGCCACAGCTTCCAAATAATATATACAGCCCAGCACAGCCTCCAAATAATATATATAGTCCAGCACAACTTCCATATTATATATACAGCCCAGCACAGCTTCCAAATAGTATATATAGCCCAGCACAGCCTCCAAATAATATATACAGCCTGCAGCCTCTATGTTATATATACAGCCCTGCAGTCTCCATATTATATATATAACCTTGAACAGCCTCTATATTATATATACAGCCCACTCAGGAGCCTCTATATTATATTCATGAATCATAGTAGTATGTGTTAAAGGGGCCCACAGAGACTGTTTCGCCCGGGCCCACAAAAACCTGGAGCCGGCCCTGACCAGCAGCTTCAAATATCTTTTTTTTTTTTGGTTATACAATGGTGCTAGTCAACAAGGGTGTAAAACTAGATGTTGCAGCTAGAAGGCCGTGGGGGGATCATCGCGCTTAATCCGCCCTAGGGGGTTGGTAAAATCTATAGTTGTAGAGGCTCAGCGCACACAAACCCTTTATCAATGGCTTAATATATTCCCTCCACTATATCTCTAAAATGATAGATTGTGCTGGTTAACCATTCACCAGATGTTTATTTAAAATATACAAGATTCAAATATTAAAAAATTTAAAAAGTAGACACATTAAAATGTACAGGCATTCACTTTCCTACAGAGAGCAGATTCTCTTTCTAGATGTGTTCCATATGCAATCTTCTGTATTGGATCCCAGTCTTTAGTTAGGCTACTTTCACATTACGATTTTTCTAAATCTGATGCTGTCCGATGAAAATCGGACAGCATCGGATCCAAACTGATCTCTGCAATCGGATGCCAGATAGGCATCCGAATCCTACTTTTTGCAGGATCAGTTTGGGCTGTCACGTAGCTCCCTCTCCTCTCTCCCTCCTGTCATCTTGCTGTCTCCCTGCTGTCTCCCTGCTGCCCCCGTTTTGCCCTAGTGTCCCCCTACTATCCCCCTACTCTCTCCCTACTGTCCCCTGCTGTCCCCCCTCCTGTCCCCTCTCATGTCCCCCCTCCTGTCCCCTCTCATGTCCCCTCTCATGTCCCCTCTCATGTCCCCTCTCATGTCCCCTCAACATAACAAATCTTTATTCTCACCTTCCAGCGCTCCCTCGGCGTCTCCATCAGCCTCCGATCGGGTGTACAGGACCTGTGATGATGTCAGAAGCGTCAGCGGTTACCGCGGTAACCGGTCATGTGACCCGATCAGCTGATCCGGTTCTGACATCATCACAGGTCCTGTTACCGAGCGGCTGCAGCTGGAGACGCCGAGGGAGCGCTAGAAGTGAGAATAAAGATTATTTATTTTAAACACTTGATTTAACTTATATTTAACTTCTGCAATGTATGTATATACATTGTCACATCCATGTAGTGCTTATAGTGCAGTTTTTCTTCGTCCTAGAAATTAGAGCCTTGGTCCAATGAGAAATAAAACTATATGCCTTGCTGGTGTTTCCGTGTGTTTTATATCTTGGTTATATCATAATCTATACATAAGCTGAACTTAAAATGGTTTTAGTGGCACATCCAAAGCATTGGCTTCTACTGTGATTATGCTGCTCTATTAATTATTGTCTATGTCCATATAATGTCTACTTAAAAAAATGTTTCCACTCTGTAGTATTAGTGGATGCTCAATACTAAACTTGCTATAAAAAAAAAAAAGGTTCTTTCTATCTATGGTTTTTTATGCTGCCTTTAACTGTGCTTATCTATAGGCGTTCCTTGTATTTATACCTAAGGGTGCCTTCACATTTGCGTATGGGAAGGCAGCGTATTGCTGCGTTCCCATACGCAGTCAAACGCATGCGCACTGCGTTCCTATGTTTATAACATAGGAACGCATAGTGCCTGCGTTTGCTGCGTTCGGGTGCGAATGCGGACGATATCTGCTCCTTCCGGTGTCCAGCATCCGCACCCGGGACGCAGCCAGTTGCATTTTTTTGTGCGCTCGGAGAGCTTGGACAATCAGCAAGCGTCCCCAAGCGCACAAAACATGCATTGTAGTCAATGGGTCCGCAGTGTTCTGCGCTTGACAGCGCTGGAGAACGCTGCGGACCCATTAAAAAATCTCCCGGTGGCCGCCGGTGATGTCACAGGAGCTCACCGACGGCCACCGGGAGATCAGCTGAGCCACTGCTGTCCTCCTCCTCCCCGCCGCCTGTAATGCGCTAGCGATGTCGGCGGGGAGAACAGCTGATGTGACAGCTGTTTGAATCTTCCCGCGCCGACATCTCCTCTCAGTGTCGGCGCGGGAAGATTCAAAGAGCTGTCAAATCAGCTGTTCTCCCCGCCGACACGTCCCGGTGCTTACCGGCGGCGGGGAGGAGGAGATCTCCGGCGCTGAACTCCTCCTCCGGCCCGCCCCCGGACAGCGCCGATTGGCTGCCGGGCTCCCTAGTGATGTGTCCGCAGGCGGACATTATCTGCTGCGGACACATCATTTCACACATGCTTTTGACAGCATTTGTGTCTGCATGCCATCAGCATGCAGACACAAACGCTAATGTGAAGCCAGCCTAAAAGGTGTTTCAGTATTTTGTTATCTTCACTAAGTGTAAAAATTCACTTCCTGTTTCGGTTTCATTGTATGTCCATAGTGCTGTGTAGCTTGGCTTACCTCCTTCTATGGTTACTGTGCTCGTGCCTATTTTCCTCCCTGCAGATCGGCGTCTCCTTCTCTGCCTCCCCGCACACGTGCGGTACGCTCCTCTGCCAGCTGGAGCTTCAGCTTCCTGGTACGTCACCCTAGTCGTCACGGTGATGTGTCAATTGGGCGGGGTATAATTAGACTGAGGTGGAGTTTCAGCGATTGCCGTCGGACCAGTCACAACGTCTTTCAGCAGTGCAGATCTAAAGTGCTATCATCACTTATGCATTTCAGGGACTAGTGGCTCCCTTCTTCAGAGTTATGGCAGAACTCTAGAATCTTCCCTTTACATAGGGAGTCCTTGCACCTTATTGGAGGATGAGCTTGTGACATCACATCTCCTGTTTACTGTTGTGTCTAATTGGTCTAATCATTATAATGTCAGTACACAGTGTGTTCCTCCCCCTCCAAGCAACAGCATATAAACATCATTCTATAGGATATGCAAGTTCACTGAATGTCGTTAATGTTTTTCTGTAGTATCATCAGTCTCTTTCATTTTCACTTTTGCATGCCCTATTCTTTTAGTGGGTTGATCTATCTTATCTGCGTTATTGTTAGTAATTATCAAGTGCTCTTGTCCCTTTGTGGTTGGGGACAATTCTATATATGTAGCTATTACTGTCCGATGATCTGTACTTCCTTTTTTGTTGATAACTTGCAGTGACCCAGTAGTAGTAGTAGTTGGTGCTACGATAATATATATATATAATATATATATATATATATATATATATATATATACTAGCTGTAGTACCCGGCTACGCCCGGGTTAATAAATAACTGCTGTTAGCTATAACAAAATAGAATTTGAATATGTCATATTAATGACCTGTAGGAAAATAGAAGCTGAGCTGTGATTGATTGCTATAGGCAGCCTAATAAATCTCCAGCCAACAGTAAACCCTCCCCCTGGCCGGGTAGTATATGTTACCTCACACATACACATAATAGACAGCTCATGTGACTGACATCTGCCTTAATTCCCTATATGGCACATGTGTTGCACATTGGCTGTTTTTAATCAGATGTTTATGTTTGGAAAATAAAGATAGCACACGTATGAGGCGAGTTGTGTGAGGTGATTTGTGCACATCTGTGTTTTTCTGTGTGGTGTGTGTGTCCCTGGGGTGTGTATGTGTGTGTCCCTGTGGGGGGGGGTCTGTGTGGTGTGTGTCTCTGTTGTATGTGTCTCTTTGTGGTGTGTGTGTCCCTGTGGGGTGTGTGCATGTGCCCCTATAGGGTGTGTATGTGTGTGTCCCTGTGTGGGGGGGTCTGTGTGGTGTGTGTATCTGTGTTGTGTGTGTCTCTTTGTGGTGTGTGTGTGTCCCTGTGGGGTGAGTGCATGTGTCCCTATAGGGTGTGTATGTGTGTGTCCCTGTGGGGGGGTGTCTGTGTGGGGTGTGTGTGTCTGTGTTGTGTGTGTCCCTTTGTGGTGTGTGTGTCCCTGAGGGGTGAGTGCATGTGTCCCTATAGACAGCTCATGTGACTGACATCTGCCTTAATTCCCTATATGGCACATGTGTTGCACATTGGCTGTATTTAATCAGATGTTTATGTTTGGAAAATAAAGATAGCACACGTATGAGGCGAGTTGTGTGAGGTGATTTGTGCACATCTGTGTCTGTCTGTGTGGTGTGTGTGTCCCTGGGGTGTGTATGTGTGTGTCCCTGTGGGATGGGGTCTGTGTGGTATGTGTCTCTGTTGTGTGTGTCTCTTTGTGGTGTGTGTGTGTGTCCCTGTGGGGTGAGTGCATGTGCCCCTATAGGGTGTGTATGTGTGTGTCCCTGTGGGGGGGTCTGTGTGGTGTATGTCTCTGTTGTGTGTGTCTCTTTGTGGTGTGTGTGTGTGTGTGTCCCTGTGGGGTGAGTACATGTGTCCCTATAGGGTGTGTATGTGTGTGTCCCTGTGGGGGGGTGTCTGTGTGGGGTGTGTGTGTCTGTGTTGTGTGTGTCCCTTTGTGGTGTGTGTGTCCCTGAGGGGTGAGTGCATGTGTCCCTATAGGGTGTGTATGTGTGTGTGTTCCTGTGGGGGGGTCTGTGTGGTGTGTGTGTCTCTTCGTGGTGTGTGTGTCCCTGTGGGGTGAGTGCATGTGTCCCTATAGGGTGGCTATGTGTGTGTGTTCCTGTGGGGGGGGTCTGTGTGGTGTGTATCTGTGTTATGTGTGTCTCTTTGTGGTGTGTGTGTGTCCCTGTGGGGTGAGTGCATGTGTCCCTAAAGGGTGTGTATGTGTGTGTCCCTGTGGGGGGGTGTCTGTGTGGGGTGTGTGTGTCTGTGTTGTGTGTGTCCCTTTGTGGTGTGCGTGTCCCTGAGGGGTGAGTGCATGTGTCCCTATAGGGTGTGTATGTGTGTGTGTCCCTGTGGGGGATGTCTGTGTGGTGTGTGTGTCTCTTCGTGGTGTGTGTGTCCCTGTGGGGTGAGTGCATGTGTCCCTATAGGGTGGCTATGTGTGTGTGTTCCTGTGGGGGGGGTCTGTGTGGTGTGTGTCTGTGTTATGTGTGTCTCTTTGTGGTGTGTGTGTCCCTGTGGGGTGAGTGCATGTGTCGCTATAGAGTGTGTGTGTGTCCCCTTGGGGGTGTGTGTGTGTCTCTGTGTTGTGTGTGTCTCTTTGTGGTGTGTGTTTGTTCGGGTGCGTGGTGAGTATCCAATGTTGGTGCTGCACTTTAGCGACTATACACTTGCTGTTACTCTTTGTGTGTATGTATACACACCACATGCACACAAAGAGTAACAGCAAGTGTATAGTCGCTAAAGTTCAGCACCAACATTGGATACTCACCACGCACCCGAACAAACACACACCACAAAGAGACACACACAACACAGAGACACACACCTCCCCCAAGGGGACACACACACACTCTATAGCGACACATGCACTCACCCCACAGGAACACACACACACCACAAAGAGACACACATAACACAGACACACACACCACACAGACCCCCCCCCACAGGGACACACACACATAGCCACCCTATAGGGACACATGCACTCACCCCACAGGGACACACACACACCACAAAGAGACACACACAACACAGATACACACACCACACAGACCCCCCCCACAGGGACACACACATACACTCCCTATAGGGACACATGCACTCACCCCACAGGGACACACACACACCACAAAGAGACACACACAACAGAGACACACACCACACAGACCCCCCCACACAGGGACACACACATACACACCCTATAGGGGCACATGCACACACCCCACAGGGACACACACCACAAAGAGACACATACAACAGAGACACACACCACACAGACCCCCCCCCCCCACAGGGACACACACATACACACCCCAGGGACACACACACCACACAGACAAACACAGATGTGCACAAATCACCTCACACAACTCGCCTCATACGTGTGCTATCTTTATTTTCCAAACATAAACATCTGATTAAAAACAGCCAATGTGCAACACATGTGCCATATAGGGAATTAAGTCCAAGAAAACACTGCGGGCAGCTGGCTAAAGCGCTCAAACACAGTGAATTCCTAGGCACATTGCCCCCTGGGAAATATGAAGATGCAAATAGAGTCTGTGGAGCCTCGGTTAGGAGTCTCAAACACAGGACTAGCCATATATCCCTCCAGGGAAGGACCCAGCCAAGGGGGCTCCTTGGCTGGGTCCTTCCCTGGAGGGATATATGGCTAGTCCTGTGTTTGAGACTCCTAACCGAGGCTCCACAGACTCTATTTGCATCTTCATATAGGGAATTAAGGCAGATGTCAGTCACATGAGCTGTCTATTATGTGTATGTGTGAGGTAACATATACTGCCCGGCCAGGGGGTGGGTTTACTGTTGGCTGGAGATTTATTAGGCTGCCTATAGCAACCAATCACAGCTCAGCTTCTATTTTCCTACAGGTCATTAATATGACATATTCAAATTCAATGTTGTTATAGCTAACAGCAGTTATTTATTAACCCGGGCGTAGCCGGGTACTACAGCTAGTAGAAGATAATAAAGGTTGTGAAGCAAAAAAGTTCTTTTTGGAGACAACAGAAATGAATTCAGCACAAGTGGACTTTCTGGTGGACAGTATAGAATTTATATTGAACCATAACTTTTTCAAATAAGGAACAATGTTTTTCTGGCAGACATGGGGTATCGCGATGGGTACACGCTTTGCACCTGGGTATGTAAATTTGTTTGTCAGTAAATGGGAGCAAGATAACATCTACAAACATGGGCATCTCCTGACAGGTCTGGTGGTATGGAAATGGTACATCGACGGTGTCATCTTCATATGGGAAAACACTGAAGAATTGCTTAACAATTTTCTGAAGGATTTTAACCGTAACACATATGGATTAGAGTTTTCAGGTACCACAAGTAGAACCCATATCAATTATCTTGATCTAGAGATTTTTATTGAGAACAGCAAGATCTGTACGAAAACCCATAGAAAACCAACTGACAGCAACATTTACTTCCACACCAAGAGCTGCCATCTGCCAAGTTGGATCAACAATATACCTAAGAGCCAATTCTTACGTTTGAGGAGAAATTGTTCTAAAGTATCAGATTTTACAGAAGAAGCAGAGACCATGTTGGAAGAATTTATTGCCAAAGGATATGAAGAGAGAAAACTACGCAACAATATCAAGGAAGCCATGGTATATGATAGAGGGGAACTGCTAAAAGCACAAGAAGAAGAATCAAGAAGAACCTACAATATAAGAACAAATTGCGAAATTGTCAATCATAACAGAGTTCCACAGTACCTATAAATCATTTAAAAAGGTCATAAAGAAACATTGGCATATCCTGAGACTTGACAAGACTATTGGTAATATGCTACCTTTGCATCCGAAGGTGACCTTTAGAAGAGCTACAACATTGGGTCAAGAACTGGTACCAAGTGTGAAACAGCCCCCAAAAAACCAACAACTACAGAGAAGGACAATGGTTTTCTTCCATGCAAGAATTGCTCAAATTGCAGGACATTTAAGCTACCAAAAACATCGATCAAAGATTTCTCCGACTCAAAAGGAGATAATCAATTCAGTATCAAACAATATCTGACATGCACAACCAAGGGAGTAATTTATGTCATAAGTTGTCCTTGTAAAAAACTTTATGTGGGAAGGACATCTCGTCCTCTCATGGTTAGGATGAAAGAACATTTTAGAAAAATTTTTAGGCTTTACAGGCCACCCTCTTTCTAATAATTTCAAAGAGGTACATGGGAGTATTAGCAAAGAATTGACTTTTTTTGCACTCCAAAAAGTAGAAAGAGATTGGAGAGGTGGGAATTACCTAGCAAAGATGTCGCGCACCGAATCAAGTTGGATTTTCCAACTAGATACTATGTCCCCAGTGGGACTGAACCATGATCTGGAACTATTTGGGTTCAACTAGAATCCCTATTAGATAGGAAGAAGCAAATATACTAGTACACGAGGAGTAAATATGAACACATGGAAATCAAATAAGTAGTAGGGATAAATCACGGGTACGAGACAGATAGTTATAGAGCCACACCATACTTATAACCTCATATATGAGAAATATGATATTACATTAACTCAAACAAACCAAATTTTAATTATAAAGGGGTATGGGTTAGGACATAAAAATTACACCCCCAAATTAAACAAAGGACACATTAAGGGCATAAGAGACATATATCCATAAATATGAGAGACATATGATGAACACAAACAAATAAATTTAATTCCAACTACAAAGGGGTGTGGGTTAGCACTCACATATAAGTATTGCAAACCCAAAGAAATTAAAAGTCACAGCACGGGCACGAGAGATATATCCATATATAAAGACACAAGATACTAACCCCAATAAATTATACACTGCAGGGAAACCTTTTTAGATAGTATAACACCATATAGTTTTAGAAGCTACAAAGAATACAATTCTACATAATTCTATGTACCAGGAAGCCACAAATGAAAGGGTATTTGTTATCACTGGACATAGCACATAAAGGTGACACTACTGACTCATATATACGATATGGGTGGCATCGTATAATCAAGCAAGAAATATTTTATATTCACGCAAGGAGCACCTAAAGAGAATAGTTTCACCAAAAAAAACAAATATATATATATGTATAGATCGTAGGATCAAACTACTACTACTGGGACACTACAAGTTATAAACAAAAAAGGAAGTACAGATCATCGGACAGTAATAGCTACATATAGAATTGTCCCCAACCACAAAGGGACAAAAGCACTTGATAATTACTACCAATAAAGCAGATAAGAAAGATCAACCCACTAAAAGAATAGGGCATGCAAAAGTGAAAATGAAAGAGACTGATGATACTACAGAAAAACATTAACGACATTCAGTGAACTTGCATATCCTATAGAATGATGTATATATGCTGTTGCTTAGTGGGGGAGGAACACACTGAGACATACAGTAAACAGGAGATGTGATGTCACAAGCTCATCCTCCAATAAGGTGCAAGGACTCCCTATGTAAAGGGAAGATTCTAGAGTTCTGCCATAACTCTGAAGAAGGGGACCGCTAGTCCCTGAAATGCATAAGTGATGATAGCACTTTAGATCTGCACTGCTGAAAGACTTTGTGACTCGCCCAACAGCAATCGCTGAAACTCCACCTCAGTCTAATTATACCCCGCCCAACTGACACATCACCGTGACGACTAGGGTGACGTACCAGGAAGCTGAAGCTCCAGGTGGCAGAGGAGCGTACCGCACGTGTGCGGGGAGGCAGAGAAGGAGACGCCGATCTGCAGGGAGGGAAATAGGCACGAGCACAGTAACCATAGAAGGAGGTAAGCCAAGCTACACAGCACTATGGACATACAATGAAACCGAAACAGGAAGTGAATTTTTACACATAGTGAAGATAACAAAATACTGAAACACCTTTTAGGTATAAATACAAGGAACGCCTATAGATAAGCACAGTTAAAGGCAGCATAAAAAACCATAGATAGAAAGAACCTTTTTTTTTTTATAGCAAGTTTAGTATGAGCATCCACTAATACTACAGAGTGGAAACATTTAGTTAAGTAGACATTATGTATATAGTAGATGTGTATATAGAAATAATATGGACATAGACAATAATTAATAGAGCAGCATAATCATGTGGCGCTCCTGCGTCCAGGAGGCCACAAAGGGAACTGCAGCCAGGCAGGTAGGACAATTGTTGCAGAACAACACCCTCACAGCCGACATAACCCACGTACAGTAGGTGGCAGCATCCAGCCCTGAGATTGGTGACTCTAGGCAAACGAGGGGTGGTGGATTTAGAGGAGTGGGTTGGGCACACACGTAGTCAGGTGACTTGACAGTAGAAATAGTGAGTGGGAGGAGGAAGGAGTCAGAGTAGGCCATAGTGAGCTGAACAGCAAAGACCAATAACAGGCCAAAAGACAGCAGGAGGTTGAGTAAAGCTGAGCAGGAAGACAGGCTCACACATCCTGGAGGAGTGAAGGATAGGAGCGCAGAATCTGTACCGAGCCAGTGTGAGCCGGAGAAGAGAGAAAGCACGTCCGAGGCCAGATCCCCAGGAGTGTGAGGAGAAAGAGAGGGACGGTGATACCCAGGCCCTAGATTTACAGCTGAGACGACCAACTGCAGGCGGAGTAGCCCTCCTACAATACTGAAAGACGCAGAGAGAAGGAGCCTGGTAGAGCCTCACACTTGAGGACTGCTGGAGGCTGGGCTGAGTAGAGTGTCGGCTCTAGAGGGGACCGTAGTTTTACCCGGAACCCCAAACAACATGACGTGGGACCACAGCTACACGTTAGGGTCCCTATCCCAAAGGAAAGGCAGCTCAGTGACAAACAGGAGGACCCACAGGGGCCCGAGTCACCGCTATACTGTCCGGTGTCACACACAACAAAGTAACCCAGAGAACGTAAACAGCCCGGAAAGGACACAGAGACAGTGTGAGGGGTCACAGAGAGAGAGACCTGGCTGCAGAGATTAAGGGAATCCCAGAGGGGAGAGTGAGCCCGTGTATTAAGAACTGAGACTTGTAAAGAACTGTAACCAACTGTGAGCTGCATTGCAAAGCTTTGAGAGTAAACTCGGAAAACCCTGAATCTGCTTCCCTTATGTCTCTGCGTGAAAGATATTCCCTTCATACAGGATACAGCAAGCCCTCCACCTGCAGAGCCACAGCACAGCCTGTCAGCACCAGCATTGAGGAGAGATACCTGCAGCGTCTGCACAGTAAGTGTACTGAACATTCTACATGGACTTAACTCTTACTGCCGCGGGGAACACAGTTCTACCCACTGGAACTATCCCATCTAAGCTGCTATTCCATCATCCCCGGAGGTTCTGCAGCAGCGGCGGCCCCATCACTGGCCGCATATAGTGGGTGGCGTCACGACTGACAATCCCCTGTAAATATTCCCCTTTTATTGCCGAGCCCGGGACACGGACCGGACCAGGACCACCCGTGACTTCCCAAGTAGCAGAACCGGTCCGGTACCGAGTACCCCCGTCCCAGTGGGCCCGACACCCACAGTAGAAGCCAATGTTTTGGATGTGCCACTAAAACCATTTTAAGTTCAGCTTATGTATAGATTATGATATAACCAAGATATAAAACACACGGAAACACCAGCAAGGCATATAGTTTTATTTCTCATAGGACCAAGGCTCTAATTTCTAGGACGAAGAAAAACTGCACTATAAGCACTACATGGATGTGACAGGTACATGCGAAAACCCTGAGCATTGATAATACACTACAGATAAGTACACTATTCATTAAAGTATATATTCTATATATATTCTCTATGGGGTGATACAGGAGTTAGTAACAACTCGGGTAACAAGGAAAATCCTAGCTCTCAAGGGGAAACAGAATATTCACCAAATGTATACAGGTATCTATATACCAATTTAATGTAATATTTTGGATACAATTTTATCCTATAATTCACAATTCTAACGGATATAACCACAAACCCCAGCAGCTAAAAGAAAGAAGTTGAAATTTACAGTACCAATAAACCCTCTAGTGAGAAGAATACCTAGAGGTAAGAAGTCACGGAATTTTAGGTTTATGTTCAATCACACAAAATTGGCTTAGAGATTAGTGATGAGCGAGTACGCTTGTGACTACTCGGTACTCACACGAGTATCACTGTACTCGGACTACTCGGCGAGTACCGAGTAATCTCGCGATACTCGTGCTGCACTCAGGGTCCTCATCCCTGCATGTTGGCGCTCTTTAGAGAGCCAGCCCACATGCAGGGATTGGCTGGCAGTCACTGCAATGCCACAGCCCTGTTAGTTGTGGCATTGCAATGATTGGCCGTCCCGCACAGCGTGACCGAGCCTTTATAAGACCCGGCCACTATGTGCTCTGCACACAGCCATCCAGACAGTCAGTGTAGAGAGAGTGTCTGCTGCTGCTTAGGGACAGATTTGCGGCCCTCATAGGTAGATCCGGAGCAAGGCTGCAAACTGCTGCTGACTAGAAGAGTCCTTCTCAGGACTAATCTAGGAGGATATAGGCAGGGTGATCCAGATCAAAGTCCAAGCTTTCCAGTGACCAGAACAGTCCTCAGGAGACTGTTGTAGCTGACTAGCTGTATACAGGCAGGCTGTAATATCTATATCCATCTTTCCTGTGACCAGAACATTTAGGAGACTGTTGTAGCTGACTAGCTGTATACAGGAAGGGTGTAATATCCATATCCAGCTTTCCTGTGACCAGAACAGTCAGGAGACTGTAGTAGCTGACTAGCTCTATACAGGCAGGGTCTAATATCCATATCCAGCTTTTCTGTGACCAGAACAGTCAGGAGACTGTAGTAGCTGACTAGCTCTATACAGGCAGGGTCTAATATCCATATCCAGCTTTTCTGTGACCAGAACAGTCAGGAGACTGTAGTAGCTGACTAGCTGTATACAGGCAGGCTAATATCCATATCCAGCTTTCCTGTGACCAGAACAGTCAGGAGACTGTAGTAGCTGACTAGCTCTATACAGGCTGGCTATCCATATCCAGCTTTCCTGTGACTAGAACAGTCAGGAGACTGTAGTAGCTGACTAGCTTTATACAGGCAGGCTATCCATATCCAGCTTTCCTGTGACCAGAAGCAGTCAGGAGACTGTAGTAAGCTGACTAGCTCTAAACAGGCAGGCTTAATCCATATCCAGCTTTCCTGTGACCAGAACAGTCAGGAGACTGTAGTAGCTGACTAGCTCTATACAGGCAGGGTCTATATCCATATCCAGCTTTCTTGTGACCAGAACAGTCAGGAGACTGTAGTAGCTGACTAGCTCTATACAGGCAGGCTATCCATATCCAGCTTTCCTGTGACCAGAACAATCAGGAGACTGTAGTAGCTGACTAGCCTATACAGGCAGGCTATCCATATCCAGCTTTCCTGTGACCAGAACAGTCAGGAGACTGTAGTAGCTGACTAGCTGTATACAGGCAGGGTCTAATATCCATATCCAGCTTTCCAGTGACCAGAAGAGTCAGGAACTGTAGAAGCTGACTAGCTCTATACAGGCAGGCTATCCATATCCAGCTTTCCTGTGACCAAACAGTCTTGAGACTGTAGTAGCTGACTAGCTTATACAGGCAGGTCTAATATCCATATCCAGCTTTCCTGTGACTAGAACAGTCAGGAGACTGTAGTAGCTGACTAGCTCTATACAGGCAGGCTATCCATATCCAGCTTTCCTGTGACTAGAACAGTCAGGAGACTGTAGTAGCTGACTAGCTCTATACAGGCAGGCTATCCATATCCAGCTTTCCTGTGACCAGAACAGTCAGGAGACTGTAGAGCTGACTAGCTCTATACAGGCAGGCTATCCATATCCAGCTTTCCTGTGACCAGAACAGTCAGGAGACTGTAGTAGCTGACTAGCTCTATACAGGCAGGGTCTAATATCCATATCCAGCTTTCCTGTGACCAGGACAGTCAGGAGACTGTAGTAGCTGACTAGCTCTATACAGGCAGGGTCTATATCCATATCCAGACTTTCCTGTGACCAGAACAGTCAGGAGACTGTAGTAGCTGACTAGCTCTATACAGGCAGGCTTATCCATATCCAGCTTTCCTAGTGACCAGAACAGTCAGGAGACTGTAGTAGCTGACTAGCTCTATACAGGCAGGCTATCCATACCCAGCTTTCCTGTGACCAGAACAGTCAGGAGACTGTAGTAGCTGACTAGCTCTATACAGGCAGGGTCTATATCCATATCCAGCTTTCCTGTGACCAGAACAGTCAGGAGACTGTAGTAGCTGACTAGCTCTATACAGGCAGGCTATCCATATCCAGCTTTCCTGTGACCAGAACAGTCAGGAGACTGTAGTAGCTGACTAGCTCTATACATGGCAGGTCAATATCCATATCCAGCTTTCCTGTGACCAGAACAGTCAGGAGACTGTAGTAGCTGACTACTCTATACAGGCAGGCTTATCCATATCCAGCTTTCCTGTGACCAGAACAGTCAGGAGACTGTAGTAGCTGACTAGCTCTATACAGGCAGGCTATCCATATCCAGCTTTCCTGTGACCAGAACAGTCAGGAGACTGTAGTAGCTGACTAGCTGTATACAGGCAGGTCTAATATCCATATCCAGCTTTCCTGTGACCAGAACAGTCAGGAGACTGTAGTAGCTGACTAGCTCTATACAGGCAGGCTATCCATATCCAGCTTTCCTGTGACCAGAACAGTCAGGAGACTGTAGTAGCTGACTAGCTCTATACAGGCAGGCTATCCATACCAGCTTTCCTGTGACCAGAACAGTCAGGAGACTGTAGTAGCTGACTAGCTGTATACAGGCAGGGTCTATATCCATATCCAGCTTTCCTGTGACCAGAACAGTCATGGACTGTAGTAGCTGACTAGCTCTATACAGGCAGGCTATCCATATCCAGCTTTCCTGTGACCAGAACAGTCAGGAGACTGAGTAGCTGACTAGCTCTATACAGGCAGGCTATCCATACCCAGCTTTCCTGTGACCAGAACAGTCAGGAGACTGTAGTAGCTGACTAGCTTATACAGGCAGGGTCTATATCCATATCCAGCTTTCCTGTGACCAGAACAGTCAGGGACTGTAGTAGCTGACTAGCTTATACAGGCAGGTCTAATCCATATCCAGCTTTCCTGTGACCAGAACAGTCAGGAGACTGTAGTAGCTGACTAGCTTATACAGGCAGGGTCAATATCCATATCCAGCTTTCCTGTGACCAGAACAGTCAGGAGACTGTAGTAGCTGACTAGCTCTATACAGGAGGCTATCCATATCCAGCTTTCCTGTGACCAGAACAGTCAGGAGACTGTAGTAGCTGACTAGCTCTATACAGGCAGGCTATCCATATCCAGCTTTCCTGTGACCAGAACAGTCAGGAGACTGTAGTAGCTGACTAGCTTATCAGGCAGGGTCTAATATCCATATCCAGCTTTCCTGTGACCAGAACAGTCAGGAGACTGTAGTAGCTGACTAGCTCTATACAGGCAGGCTATCCATATCCAGCTTTCCTGTGACCAGAACAGTCATGAGACTGTATTAGCTGACTAGCTGTATACAGGCAGGGTCTAATATCCATATCCAGCTTTCCTGTGACCAGAACAGTCAGGAGACTGTAGTAGCTGACTAGCTCTATACATGCAGGCTATCCATATCCAGCTTTCCTGTGACCAGAACAGTCAGGAGACTGTAGTAGCTGACTAGCTCTATACAGGCAGGCTATCGATATCCAGCTTTCCTGTGACCAGAACAGTCAGGAGACTGTAGTAGCTGACTAGCTGTATACAGGCAGGGTCTAATATCCATATCCAGCTTTCCTGTGACCAGAACAGTCAGGAGACTGTAGTAGCTGACTAGCTCTATACAGGCAGGCTATCCATATCCAGCTTTCCTGTGACCAGAACAGTCAGGAGACTGTAGTAGCTGACTAGCTCTATACAGGCAGGCTATCCATATCCAGCTTTCCTGTGACCAGAACAGTCAGGAGACTGTAGTAGCTGACTAGCTGTATACAGGCAGGGTCTAATATCCATATCCAGCTTTCCTGTCACCAGAACAGTCATGAGACTGTAGTAGCTGACTAGCTGTATACAGGCAGGGTGTAATATCCATATCCAGCTTTCCTGTGACCAGAACAGTCAGGAGACTGTAGTAGCTGACTAGCTCTATACAGGCAGGCTATCCATATCCAGCTTTCCTGTGACCAGAACAGTCAGGAGAATGTAGTAGCTGACTAGCTCTATACAGGCAGGCTATCCATATCCAGCTTTCCTGTGACCAAAACAGTCAGGAGACTGTAGTAGCTGACTAGCTCTATACAGGCAGAGTCTAATATCCATATCCAGCTTTCCTGTCACCAGAACAGTCAGGAGACTGTTGTAGCTGTATACAGGGAAAATGCGCAAGGGCTTTGGCAAGGAACAAGGAAGTGGACGTGATGGTGGTGCAGGCAGAGGCCGAGGTCGTGTGCAAGCACTAATTTCGCAACAACAAAGTGCGACATCTACTCGCTCGCACGTCCTCTCCCAAATTCTTGGGGCCCGCAGCAGTACACCGCTCTTGAACCAAGACCAGTGACAACAGGTTGTTACTTGGATAGCGGATAATGCTTCAAGTCAGATTAGCACCTCCACAAACACCCTGTCTTCCACACGGTCAAGTGTCAGTAGCCGTGATACTGCACCGCACATTTCCCAACCTGATCCTCCTTCCTACCACCAGGCCGAGTACACGTCCATGGACATTACTCATCCCACACTTGGACACTCGGAAGAGCTGTTCACGTATCCATTCGCACAATCTGGCCTCTCGCCAGCTCCTGCTGAAGTGGGTCATGAGGAGAGCGTATGGACAGATGCCCAAATATTTGAGCAGCCACGTTCTCACGAAGGGAAGGTTGGCAACGTGTCTCAACAAGGGATGGACGATGATGAGACACAATTGCCAGGAAGTCAGGAGGAGGATCAGGGTGCGGAAGAGGAAGACGACGTGGTGGATGATCCAGTAGCTGACCCAACCTGGCAGGAGGATATGCAGAGCGAGGCCAGCAGTGCACAGGAGGAGGGAGGCGTAGTGTCCCAACAGGCAGTAAGAAGCAGGGTGGTGTCCGCAGGCAGAAGGCAGGCAACCGTTCCCCGGAACAACAACACGACACAAGGTGCCTGTGCAAATGTTAGGTCTTCCCGAGACTGACAGTTTTTTAAGTTGGCTCCAGATGACTCTAAAAAGGCCATTTGCAACACCTGCAATGCCAGTATCAGCAGCGGTACGAAAACTAGCAGCCTGGCCACCACCAGCATGATCAGGCACATGTCAGCCAAGCACCCGACTTTGTGGGAAGTACAACAGAGTCGAGGAGCGGTGCTTGCTGATGTCACTGCTACGTCTTCGCGTGTTGTGCGTGCGAGCCAATCCCCTGCCCATGCTGCCCGCGAATAAGCCTCCGGCCCTGCACCTGAAGTTGCCCATGCACAAATAACACCACCATCAAGCACGTCCTTGTCCCAGCGCAGTGTACAGTTATCCATTCAGCAAACCTTTGAACGCAGGCGCAAATACGCTGCCAACGCCCCACATGCCACAGTTCTAAATGCTCACATTTCGCGACTGCTTGCGCTAGAAATGTTACCTTTCCGGCTGGTGGAGACGGAAGCATTCCGCGACCTGATGGCGGCTGCTGTCCCACGTTACTCGGTCCCCAGCCGCCACTATTTCTCCAGGTGTGCCGTCCCCGCATTGCATAACCACGTGCCACAAAGCATCACACGTGCCCTGAACAAGGCTGTTTCAGCCAAAGTCCACCTGACCACAGACATGTGGACAAGTGCTTGTGGGCAAGGCCGCTACATCTCCTTGACGGCACACTGGGTTAATATTGTGGAAGCTGGGACCCAGTCTGAGCGAGGGACGGAACACATCCTTCCCACACCAAGGATTGCAGGCCCAACTCAGTCAGGGTTTCACCCACTCTCTACAGCTCCGGAATGTCATGCTCCTCAGCCTCCTCCTTCAGCGCATCCTCATCCACTTTACCCTCCACACCAGTCCCAAGCTGGAAGCACTGCAGCACTGCCTCTGCAAAGCGACAACAGGCTGTGCTGAGGCTAATATGCATAGGTGACAAACCCCACAATGCAGAAGAGGTGTGGACAGCTCTGAAACAGCAGGCAGATCACTGGCTCACACCTCTGAACCTAAAGCCAGGAAAGGTCGTGTGTGACAATGGCCGGAACCTGGTGGCAGCTTTGAGGCGAGGCGAGCTGACGCACGTTCCATGCGTGGCCCATGTGCTCAACCTGGTGGTTCAGCGGTTTATAAAGTCATACCCAGAGCTGTCAGATCTGCTGGTAAAAGTTCGCCGCCTGTCTGCACATTTTCGTAAGTCACCTGCTGCTTCAGCCGGCCTTGTCGGCTTTCAGCGCCGTTTGCGTCTTCCGGCCCACAGACTGGTGTGTGATGTCCCCACGCGTTGGAATTCAACGCTGCACATGTTGGTCAGGATATGTGAGCAGATGAGGGCAGTTGTTGACTACCTGTATCGCCTAAGCCATCGGGAAATGGGTCAAACTCCACACATAACACCTAAGGAGTGGAGATGGATGTCCGACCTATGTACCGTCCTCCAAAACTTTGAGGACTCCACCAAGATGGTGAGCGGCGATGACGTCATTATTAGAGTCACCATACCGCTACTCTGCCTTCTAAAACGGTCTCTGCTCAAAAACAAAGATGCATTGCAGGCGGAGCGCGATGAGTGGGAGCAAGAAACAGTAGTGGGTGTGGGTGATAACACACAGCCCAGCCTCATCCCATCACAACGTGCAGTGGAGGACTATGACGAGGAGGAGGAGGATGAAGACATGGAGCAACTCTCTGGCCAAATTGAGGATATGACATGCACACCAGTCATAACCTCGCTTCAGCGTGGCTGGCCAGAGGACAGGGGAGATGAGTAGGAGGAGGAGGAGGAGGAGGACAGCATGTTCAGTCATCGTGTTGGTCAGGATACTGAAGTGATGGCTGTTAAGAGTCTGGCGCACATGACTGACTTTATGGTAAGCTGCCTGGCTCGTGACCCTCGCGTTCAGAACATCTTGGCCGACAATCACAACTGGCAGGGGCTGACTGGCGATGCAAATGCCAGGTGGCAAAATTTTTCCGGCAGCCCTGAGGGGGGGGGGGCTGTCTGAAATTTTCGGCGGCCCGTCTCAGTCCCTACAGCCCTTAGGTGAGGACCGGGGGTGGAGGAGTGCTGTCGGAAATTCATTTGGAGTTCCTGCCGCCCTAGGCACTGTCAGTGGTGCAACATCACGCCACGCCCCTCTGCAGACAGAGGAGTAGCTAAAAGGAGCCTAGAGGTTCCCGTTATGGTTGGAGTAGTGGATGGTTGCTAGATGACTGCCACCAAGTCACAGGTTGTGACATCAGCAAGGAGGTGGCAGTCATGTTTTGGGCCGTAATCATGTGGAGAGAGCTAGTTTGCCCCTATAGGGTCCATGAAGGCGTGAAAAGGACCACGGCAAAGTATATATACTTTTAGACTGACCACTTTTTTTCTTCGTACAAAATCATCCCCATGCATGACAATGCACCATCTCTTGGTACAGAGCATAGCCCTGAGTAATTGGCTGCTATGGACATAAAAGTAGAGAAAACCATGGTGTGGTTACCAGTCTCCCCTGATCTCAACCCTAGTGAGAAACTTGGAAGTACCATTAAGCAAAAAAAATCTAAGATGCTGCAAGACATTAACCGTCAAACCAGCAGCTCTGGGAGTCAATTCTGACATCCTGCAAACAAATGCAATCAGAAAACATCCAAAACCTGACAAGTTCAATAAATACAAGAATTGTGAAGGTGATATCAAAGAAAGGCGATATACAATATGAGACATATGGTAGGATGTTTTCATTCTGAGCCCAATGGGGACAGTGTTGATGATGTATGTAAAGTGCTGTGGAGTTCATAGTGTAATGTAAATGTAAAAAAATATTTCTTCATATGTCGTCACAATACCAGGATCTGAGGATCTTCTATTTGGAGGTCAGGGGCTTTCTGATGCCATGTTGCTGCCTGTCTCGCTGTTGTCCTCTTTTAACACTGCAGTGCGATGGACAAGAGAGCATGAACTGGTTAATAACAAGAAGTATGGAGTGTGTAATAACTGAGCCATAAACCCCCCCATACCATGAAGTATGGAGTGTGTACTAACTGAGCCATACACCCTCCCCATACCATGAAGCATGGAGTGGGTACTAACTGAGCCATACACCCTCCCCATATCATGAAGTATAGTGTGTGTACTAACTGAGCCATAAACCCTCCCCATACCATGAAGTATGGAATGTGTACTAACTGAGCCATAAACCCTCCCTATACCATGAAGTATGGTGTGTGTACTAACTGAGCCATACACCCTCCCCATACCATGTCCAGCAGACATTGTAGGATTACTATATTGATTTTATTATTAGGGCACGGACACACTGGCGTGAAACTCGGATGAGTGCAATGTGTGATTTTTATCGCAGTGCAATCAGTTAATCAACGTCTGAAACACATTGACGAGTGTCGGACGCTTTTTTCTCATCCAGATTCTGGATGGGAAAAGAGTCACAACATGCTGCGACAGTATGCGATTCATGTGCGAGACTCGCCAATGCAAGTCTATGAGTCCGACAAAATCATGGACCGCACACTGACAGCACACGAACCATCCGAGAAGCATCTGTTTTTTTCACTGATACATTATCATTCTTCAGCTGAGACAACTGTAAAATGCTCCTGTAAATGATTCTACAGTAATAGCTGCTGAGGAAAGAACAGATTGCACATGGATGTGATCTAAGAAAACTGTCGGACACTCGCACAGCATTTGGATGTCCCAGTGGCCAGCCACACAGACAGCCCGCCACAGTCACACACAGAGCCACAACCACACAAAAACAGTCAACCACATAGACAGCTAAACAGACACAGAGAGCCACACAGAGAGACACAGCCACATAGACAGCCATACACATAGCCACAGCCAGCCACACACAGAGCCACAGCCAGCAACATAGACAGCCATAGCCAGCCACACACAAGCACACACAGACACAGCCAGCCAAACACAGACACAGCCAGCTACACACACAATATCAGCCACACACATAGCTAGCCACACACAGCCAAAGCCAGCCAGCCAGCCACACATACAGCCACACACATACAGCCAGCCACATAGACAGCCACACACATACAGCCAAAGCCAGCCACACACAGGCGCAGCTACCCACACAGACACAGCCAACCACACACACAGCGAGCAATATAGACAGCCATAGCCAGCCACACAGCCAGCCACACACACACACACAGTCAGCCACACACAGCCAAGCAACCCCAGCCACACACACACAGTCAGCCACACACAGTCAAACAGCCCCAGCCACACACAGCCAGCCACGCAGCCTCAGCCACAGCCATGCAGCCACAGCCACGCAGCCCCAGCCACACACAGACATAGTTAGGTACACACAGCCAGCCACATAGCCCCATCCACATAAAGACACAGACAGCTACATGCAGCCACGCAGCCCTAGCCACACAGACACATTTTGCCACACACAGCCAGCCACTCAGCCTCAGCCACACAGACACAGTCAGCCATAGACAGCCCCAGCAACACTGACACATAGTTAGCCAGAGCCACGCAGCCCCAGCCACACACAACCAGCCACAAAGCCCCAGCCACACAAAGCCCCAGCCACATACAGACAAATAGTCAGCCACGCACAGCCCCAGACACACAATCAATCATACACACAATCAGGGGCTGGCTGGCTGCTCTTGCCCTGGGCGGCAGTCCTATTGTACAGCCTGGGGCCAAGTGAGGAGCAGGGTGGGGGGATGATTGAGGTGCTGTTAGAGCCAAGTGAGGAGCCGGGAGGCTGATGAGAAGGTGGGGGGTCGTGACGAGGGGGCGACAACAAGGTGGGGGATGGGACAAGGGGGCGACAAGATGGTGGGGGGACAGGACAAGGGTGTGACAAGATGGTTGGGGGACGTGACAAGGGGGCAACAACAAGGTGGGGGGGGTCGAGACAAGGGGGCGACAACAGGGTGGGGGGTCGAGACAAGGGGGTGACAACAAGGTGGGGGGGTCGAGACAAGGGGGCGACAACAAGGTAGGGGGACAAGACGAGGGGGTGACAGCAATGTGGGGGGACGAGACGAGGGGCAACAACAAGGTGGGGGGACGAGACGAGGGGGAACAACAAGGTGGGGGGACGAGACAAGGGGGCGACAACAAGGTGGGGGAATGACAAGGGTGTGACAAGAAGGTGGGGGGACGACAAGAAGGTGGGGGGACGAGACAATGAGGTGACAAGAAGGTGGGGGGACAAGACAAGGAGGCAACATGAAAGTGGGGGGCGGGAGACAAGAAAGCAAGATGGGGTGGGAGACAAGGTGGTGAAATTAGGAAAAGAAAGTGGAATAAGACAATGGGTGACAAGAAGTGGGCAGACAAGAGGCCGATGTCCTGGGCACCCACAGCCCTCCTTTCGTGGGTACAACAGGGCGGGGGGTGGCTACATAATACGCGGGGAAGCGGCAGGGCTCACAGCCCCCGCCATGGTCTGCTCTGTATCTCTCCTATGGGAAGCAGCAGCTTTTCACACTGGGACATTTTGAGGTTTATCCGACTCCGCAGTATCTTTATGACAGTAACATGTCAGCCCTCGCACGTATTCTGCCAAGTAGCCCTGACAGGCTGCCCCCGGCCTCGCTGCCATCACCTGTCACACTCTCCGCTCCTCAGCACAGCGGCCTCACATTCACATTCCAACTCCGGCAAAATGGGCGCTGTTCTCAATGCGCATGTCACACCTCTCCACTGCGCATGCCCACAGACTACCTTCAGTGCGCATACTCGCATTCTCCGCTCAGTGTGGAGAAGCGGTGTGACGAGCACAGGGGGGGTGGTTGTGAGTACCCGCTGGAACCAAGGGGGGGGGTGTCAGTGCTTGGCTCACCTGCTGCCTCTGCTCCAGTCCCGGGTCCCGCAGTTACTCATGTGTGTGCGGCCGCAGTGTGCCGCCACGCGGCTGTTCTCACCATCTGGGCGGCCCTGAAGACGGACTGAACCACCAGCCTAGGGGGCAGTTGCCACCCTGTCACCTGGGCCAGTCCGCCCCTGACTACTGGTTGGCAACACTCTTGGACCCACGCTACAAGGAGATCTTTATGTCTCTTATTCCTGAGGCGGAGAGGTCAGCCAAAATGCAACGGTTACAGAAGGCCATAGTCACGGAAGTAGGCAAAGCATTCCATTCACAAAACGCTAGCGCATAGGTCAGGAATCGGTGGACAACCAAAGCGTACGGCCAAGAGGGGCACAAGTCCAATCCGCCAGAGGTAGGGGAACAGTCTTTACGATGTGGGACAGTTTTCTCAGCCCCTCACGTACCACAGCCCCTGAGGTGCGGGATAGTGCCACAAGAAATACTAATTTTGGCCAGGTGCTGAAGGAGTACCTTGCAGATCGAACAACTGAACTCCGACATTCCTCTGTGCCTTACAATTATTGGGTCTCTAAGCTGGACACGTGGCATGAATTGGCTCTCTACGCCTTGGAAGTCCTGGCCTGCCCTGGCGCTAGCGTTTTGTCAGAGCGTGTTTTTAGTGCCGCAGGTGGAATCATTACTGATAAACGGACCCGCCAGTCAACTGAAAATGCTGACAGGCTGACTCTGATCAAGATGAACAAGGGTTGGATTGGGCCAGACTTCACCACACCACCAGCAAATGACAGCGGAATTTAAATTTTGTTATGGGAATTTGCCATGTACCTCCTCTCACCCATGGGTACACATTTCTGGACTTTGGCTAATCACTGGACTGCTCCTCCTTCTCCTCATGTGCCACCATGATGACCGTTACAATAGTTAGGCTATTGTTTCATGTATACCCCCAGTGGTAATTTTTTTCGCCCATTCTTTTAGAATGGGCATTACAACGACAGGAGACCCGCTTCTTTTCAATGGGAAAAATGTTTTGAGGCCCTCATGCACGTCTCTATACAGGGACAATGTGGAGCCTCCCAATTTTTGGCTGCCCTGCCAAAGGGCTTTACTACAATACACCCACTTCAGGTTTACAGGCCCTCATGCATGTCTGTATGCATGGATCATTGTTGAACCTCCCAATTTTTGGCTGCCCTGCCAAAAGGCAATACTACAATACACCCACTACAGGTTTACAGGCCCTCATGCATGTCTGTATGCATGGGTCATTGGTGAACCTTACAATTTTGGACTGCCCTGGTAAAGGAAAATACTACAATACACCCACTTCCTCAAAATGGGCACATTATGTCAAGACAGGGCTTCATGTACGTCTCTTCTCAGGGACATCGGATTGCCGCACAATGTTTTCATGTAAAATCTTTCATGTAATCACAAAAAGAAACATACACCAGCTGTATCTCACTATTGGGTATGTGCCCTTAACATTTCCACCCTGAATATTCATTTTGGTGTCATTTTGGAAGGTTTTCTGGTGACTCCGTAAAATTGGCGTGAAACTCGGACAACATTGTTCACAGCTGTGACTTAAGTGAGAAATGCTTACAGGGGTCTTCCCCATGGTGTTGCCATGTCATTTGAGCACTGTTCTGAGACTTTTGTGACATTTTTAGGGTTTTCTACATGCTGCCGCGGTCATCTCATAAAAATACTCGGGTCTCCCATAGGATAACATTGGGATCGGTGCTCGGGCCGAGTACACGAGTATCTTGGGATGCTCGGCCCGAGCATCGAACACCCGAGCATTTTGGTACTCGCTCATCACTAGCAGACATTTATATACCATATATATTTTTTATATACCAGATACGGATATAAAGAACAACTAACTAAAGACTGGGATCCAATACAGAAGATTGCATAAGGAACACATCTAGAAAGAGAATCTGCTCTCTGTAGGAAAGTGAATGCCTGTACATTTTAATGTGTCTACTCTTTTAATTTTTCAATATTTTAATCTTGTATATTTTAAATAAACATATGGTGAACGGTTAACCAGCACAATCTATACTCATTTTAGAGATATAGTGGAGGGAATATATTAAGCCATTGATAAAGGGTTTGTGTGCGCTGGACCTCTACAACTATAGCTTCAAATATCTCTTTGTTGGTTTGTAAGGCCTTTTTATCAGCTGCTCTCTTAATCCGATGAACTTGCCTGGCAGAAACCTTCCTCATTCTGCCTTTATCTGCACGAACACATCTGTGCTTAGAATCAGCCACAAATCTCTTCAAAGTACGATGATCACGCTTAAGTATTCGTGCAATATGTAATGTTTTCATCCCTTGTCCAAGGCATTGCACTATTTGTTGCTTTTCGGCAGCAGAGACATCCTTTTTCTTTCCTATGTTATTTGAAAACTGAGGCCTGTTCAATATTGTGGAACACCCAGTTTTCCTTTTATTGGGCTCACCTGCCAAACTAATTATCACAGGTATCTGAGATTGATTTCAGTGATCCAAAGAACCCTGATGGCGGGTTTACACGTTGCGATATCGTAGTCCAATTTCAATGAAAAGTCACGTGGTTCAATCGTTGGAGCCGAAATCGTTCCTGCGTTGTATGGTGTGAACGTCCAATACGATGCAGGAACGATGTCAATGCGATATCGGGGATTGAATGAGCGTGCTATTCAATGCCCCGATATTGAAGGGAGATTGAAGTCGGATCGTGCTGTGTAAACGCACAACTACGATGCGATTTGAAACGTCACCCATTCACTCCCATGTTAAGTGTGCGATCCTGGATTGGGGGGCGTAGACATCGCACGGATGTTGTATTCCGATATCGCAGCGTGTAAACATCCAATGCGATGCGGGAGAAACGTGCACTAAATGCGCGCTCCTGCGCCATTGAACTGCGATATCGGAACGAGATTGAAGCGTGTAAACCCACCTTGAGACACAATCCCATCAATGGGTTTCATTTAAAAAAAAAAAAAAAAACCTATGATTCTTAAAACCAATTTGCATAATATTTGGAACATGGTTTAGTAAAATGCAGCCTCATATCTCTCCAAATAGTGCAACCTCATATAGTGCACCCTCATAACTCTCCATATAGTGTAGCCTCATCTCTTCATATAGTGCAACCTCATATAGTGCAGCTTCATCTCTCCATGTAGTGCAACCTTGTTTCTCCATATACTGCGACCTCATATAGTGCAGCCTTGTTTCTCCATATAGTACAGCCTCATATAGTACAGCCTCCTCTCTCCATATAGTGCAGCCTCATATAGCGCAGCCTCCTCTGTATATAGTGCAGCTCCCTCTCTCCATATAGTGCAGCCTCCTTTCTCCCATATAGTGCAGCCTCCTCACTACATATAGTGCAGCCTCATATAGTGCAGCCTCCCCTCTATATATAGTGCAGCTTCTTCTATCCATACAGTCATCCTCCTCTCTCTATATATTGCAAGCTCCTCCGTCCATATAGTGCAGCCTCCCCTCTCCATATAGTGCAGCCTCCTCTCTCCATATAGTGCAGTCTTATCTCTCCACATAGTGCAGCCTCATATAGTGCAGCCTCCTCTCTCTATATAGTACAGCCTCATATAGTGCTGCCTCCTCTCCAAATAGTGCAGCCTCCTCTCTCCATATAGTGCAGCCTCCTTTCTCTATATAGTGCAGCATCTTCTATATAGTGCAGCATCTTCTATATAATGCAGACTCCTCTCTCCATAGTGCAACCTAATATAGTGCAGCCTCCTCTCTCCAAATAGTGCAGCTGCCTCACCACATATAGTGCAGCCTCATATAGTGCAGCCTCCCCTCTCTATATAGTGCAGATTCTTCTATCCATATAGTCACCCTCCTCTCTCTATATATATTGCAAGCTCCTCCGTCCATATAGTGCAGCCTCCTCTCTCCATATAGTGCAGCCTCCTCTCTCCATATAGTGCAGTCTTATCTCTCCACATAGTGCAGCCTCATATAGTGCAGCCTCCTCTCTCTATATAGTACAGCCTCATATAGTGCAGCCTCCTCTCCATATAGTGCAGTCTCCTCTCTCCATTTAGTGCAGCCTCCTTTCTCTAAATAGTGCAGCATCTTCTATATAATGCAGCCTCCTCTCTCCATAGTGCAACCTCATATAGTGCAGCCTCCTCTCTCCATACAGTACAGCCTCCTCTCTCCATATAGTGCAGCTGCATCACCACATATAGTGCAGCCTCATATAGTGCAGCCTCCCCTCTCTATATAGTGCAGCTTCTTCTATCCATATAGTCATCCTCCTCTCTCTATATATTGCAGCCTCCTCTTTCCATATAGTGCATCCTCATAGAGTGCAGCTTCCTTTGTCTATATAGTGCAGCCTCCTCTCTCCATATAGTGCATTCTCCTCTCTCCACATAGTGCAGCCTCATATAGTGCAGCCTCCTCTCTTCATATAATACAGCCTCATATAGTGCAGCCTCCTTCCTCCATATAATACAGCCTCATATAGTGCAGCCTCCTCTCTCTATATAGTGCAGCCTCCTCTCTCCATATAGTGCAGCCTCCTCTCTCCATATAGTGCAGTCTTATCTCTCCACATAGTGCAGCCTCCTCTCCATATAGTGCAGCCTCCTCTCTCCATATAGTGCAGCCTCCTTTCTCTATATAGTGCAGCATCTTCTATAAAATGCAGCCTCCTCTCTCCATAGTGCAACCTCATATAGTGCAGCCTCCTTTCTCGATACAGTACAGCCTCCTCTCTCCATATAGTGCAGCTGCCTCACCACATATAGTGCAGCCTCATATAGTGCAGCCTCCCCTCTCTATATAGTGCAGCTTCTTCTATCCATATAGTCATCCTCCTCTCTCCATATAGTGCAGCCTCCTTTCTCTATATAGTGCAGCATCTTCTATAAAATGCAGCCTCCTCTCTCCATAGTGCAACCTCATATAGTGCAGCCTCCTCTCTCCATACAGTGCAGCCTCCTCTCTCCATAAAGTGCAGCTGCCTCACCACATATAGTGCAGCCTCCCCTCTCTATATAGTGCAGCTTCTTCTATCCATATAGTCATTCTACTCATATATATATTGCAGCCTCCTCTTTCCTTATAGTGCATCCTCATAGAGTGCAGCTTCCTTTGTCCATATAGTGCAGCCTCCTCTCTCCATATAGTGCAGCCTCCTCTCTCCACATAGTGCAGCCTCATATAGTGCAGCCTCCTCTCTCCATATAATACAGCCTCATATAGTGCAGCCTCCTCTCTCCATATAATACAGCCTCATATAGTGCAGCCTCCTCTCTTCATATAGTGCAGCCTTCTCTCTCCATATAGTGCAGACTCCTTTCTCCATATAGTGCAGCATCCTCTATATAATGCAGCCTCCTCTCTCCATAGTGCAACCTCATATAGTGCAGCCTCCTCTCTCCATATAGTGCAGCCTCCTCTCTCCATATAGTGCAGCCTCATATATTGCATCCTCCTCTCTCTATATAGTACAACCTCAACTTTCCAAATAGTGCAGCCTCATAATACTGCAGCCTCATCTCTCCATATAGTGCAGCCTCATATATTGCAGCCTCCTCTCTCCATTTAGTGCAGCCTCCTCTCTCCATAGTGCAGCCTCATATAGTGCAGCTTCCTCTCTCCATATAGTGAAGCCTCATATAGTGCAGCCTTCTCTCTCCATATAGTGCAGCCTTCAATCTCCATATAGTTCGGCCTCGTCCCTCCATATAGTACAGCCTCATATAGTGCATCCTCCTCTGTCCATATAGTGCAGCCTCATATTGCAGCCTCATCTTTCCATATAGTGCAGCCTCATATATTACAGCTCATCTCTCCATACAGTGCAGCCTCATATAGTACAGCCTCCGCTATCCATATAGTGCAGCCTCCTCTTTCCATATAGTGCAGCCTCCTCTCTCTATATAGTACAGCCTCCTCTCTCCATATAGTGCAGCCTCCTCTCTCTATAGTGCAGCCTCCTCTCTCCATATAGTGCAGCATCATATAGTCCAGTCTCCTCTCTCCATATAGTGCAGCCTCATATAGTCAGTTTCATAACTCTTTGTACCCCATCCTCCCCCCATAGTCCTCTGGCCACCGTGTACTCAAAAAAAATAAACTTATACGTACCTCTTCTTGCTCCCCTGTTGCTCTGGCCACCGTGTACTCAAAAAAATAAACTTATACTTACCTCTTCTTGTTCCACTGCTGCTCTGGTCTCCTTTGCTGAAGACTCTGGAGGCTGCATTGTCGGTGGAACGCATAAAGCAGGAAGTGCTGCCCACTATTGTGGAGGAGGCAGCACCAGCCTGATATATGCAATCCACTATGGAATGCAGGGCGGTACCACTGTGGTTAGAGGATGTGAGAGGAGGGGCCTCCCCTCCTCTCCTCTCTGACACACGCACCCCAAAGCAGGGGTGCTGGCGTGCGGTCACATGGGTGTGGGTCCTCGGAGACACACATCCATTGTGAAGCTAGTGGTGGGATCTACGGGCAGACATCGCCACTGCACCGACACCCCTCCTCCCCCGCAAAGACTCCAGCTTTCATATAGAGTCTGGGGGAGGGGATGGAAGGTTAAAAAATTTTTTTTTTAAAAAACCGTACCCTGCCCCCCGTGACCTGTTACCCCAGGCACTGGCCCTCCAGTGCCTAACTGTAAATACGGCTCTCATGGGTATGTGTGGAAATCATGATAAAAATGGATACAACACATACCAGAAATACGGACATACGAAGGAGGGGGCCCCATGGTTACAGTCACATCACAGTGCAGGAAGGGGTTAATGTCACTTTTCCTTTCATAAACATTGACAGATCAATGGAATTATCTGATACATACATGTGATTAAACTCTTGGGCCTGGATGATCAATGTTAGCAGTGTTTTGGACACAGGATATTTACGTTGTCTTGTGCAATACAAGCACAGTGTATGGATTTTTAGAAATCTTCTGTCCTCAGTGTTTCATTTTTCCACTTCGAAAACTGACGTGCGGCACAGCTTTCTGAGCCACAGTATGGCCAGGGTCACATTTGCGTTTTGATCCTGGCCTGCCGGATTCCGGTTTTAACTTAGAACTTTTTCCTGCGCCGCATAGCGTTACCGCTATGCGGTGCTGGAAAACGCAGTCCCTAGTTACCCGATGTTTACCTTATCGACCTGTCACACAGGCAGAGGCTCGGAGTGCGCTTTACAGCGCCGCACAGGAAACCGTTGCAGACAGCGTTTCCTGTGCGGCGCTGTAAAGCGCACTCCAATCTGCTGCCTGTGTGACAGGTCGTTAAGGTAAACATCGGGTAACTAGGGACTGCGTTTTCCAGCACCGCATAGCGGTAACGCTATGCGGCGCTGGAAAAAGTTCTAAGTTAACACCGGAATCCGGCAGGCCAGGGTCAAAACGCAAATGTTTATTCTTGTGGAGATGTGAGTGTTCTGAATGGGCAAACACAGCAAAAATCTGATGTGCCCAGAATCTCGATCATAACGCAGCACATCCTTATCATGAGCATGGTACCTTATAGATTTAGTGTTGTACCCTAACTATACAAATGATTTATGCATACTCTCAATACACTATTACATTCACACATTTTACAAACACACAGACATGTAACAACATAGGACAGAGATGTGTATACATATTCGCAGACATGCACACAGATATAATTCACATAGAAGCACATACATATATGAAGACATATTCACAAACATAGAAATATACACATAAATTTACACAATCATGCCTACACATACATAATCATATGCACACATACACAATTATATATACACAGACACAATCAGTCATATACACACAGACATACACAATCAATCTTATTCACACAATCATAATCACATACACAATCATATCTACTATATAATTGCCGTAGGCACTTCCGTGTCGGACCCCGAAAAAGACCGTGGCTTTGTCACTCTGTGACGTCACCACGTGCGAGCAATGGCCGCAAAGCGGCCATTGCGAGTCGCTGGCCGAAAATCGAACCAGAGGCTCGGCCACAAAGTTAGCGATTTACCGCTCATGTAGCGCGAGCAATGGCCGCGAGGCCATTGCGAGTCGCTACCTCAGCCGCCGCACCTGCCGCAAGTCCCCCTATACTTTCTATGGGGATCCATTGCGAGTCGCTGGCCAAGTTAGCGATTTACCGCTCATGTAGCGCGAGCAATGGCCGCGAGGCCATTGCGAGTCGCTGCCTGAGCCACTGCACCTGCCGCAAGTCTCCCTATACTTTCTATGGGGATTACCGCAACCGCGCCGCAAGTGTAACGGTTATGCGGCAAACGCGGCAGATGCGGTTACACTTGCGACGCGGTTGCGGTAATCCCCATAGAAAGTATAGGGGGACTTGCGGCAGGTGCGGCAAGTGCGGTCGCGAAAAAAACCGCAGTCAGCCGCGGGTTTTTTCGCGGCCGCACCTGCCGCAAGTGCAAAACCGCATTTGCCGCACCTGCCGCAAGTCCCCCTATACTTTCTATGGGGATTACCGCAATCGCGCCGCAAGTGTAACGCTTATGCGGCAAACGCGGCAGATGCGGTTACACTTGCGGCGCGGTTGCGGTAATCTCCATAGAAAGTATAGGGGGACTTGCGGCAGGTGCGGCAAGTGCGGTTTTGCACTTGCGGCAAGTGCGGCCGCGAAAATCTTAAAAAAAATGTAAAAATATTCTACACACCCGATGCTATTATTGCTATTAATAATGCTATTAATGCTATTAATTATGTTATTAATGCTATTAATGCTAATATTAATGCTATTAATGGTAATATTAATGCTATTAATGCTATTACTGCTAATAATAATTCTATAAATGCTACTAATTATGCTATTAATGCTAATATTAATGCTAATAATGCTAATAATAATGCTATTAATGATATTATTAATACTATTAAGGCTAATAATATCTATTAATGCTATAATAATGCTATTAATGCTAATTAATGCTAATAATGCTATTATATAATGCTATTAGTGCTAATAATAATGCTATTAATGCTAATAATTATGCTATTAATGGTAATATTAATGCTAATAATGCTAATAATAATGCTAATAATGCTATTTAATTAGCTATTAAGGCTAATAATCATGCGATTCATGCTAATAATAATGCTATTAATGTTATTAATGCTATTAATTCTATTATTAATGCTATTAATGCTATTAATAATGCTATTAATGCTAATAATAATGCTATTACTGCTAATAATTATGCTATTAATGCTAATATTAATGCTAATAATGCTAATAATAATCCTTTTAATGCTATTAATAATGCTATTAAGGCTAATAATCATGCTATTTATGCTATTCAAAATGCTATTAATGCTAATAATATTGCTATTAATGCTCTTTATGCTAATACTAATGCTATTAATGCGATTATTTATGCTATTAATTCTATTATTTATGCTATTAATGCTATTAATAATGCGAATAATGTTATCAATATTGTTATTAATGCTATTAATGCTAATATTAATGCTATTAATGCTATTAAGGCTAATAATCATGCTATTAATGCTATTAATAATGCTATTAATGCTATTTTTAATTCTATTAATGCTATTAATAATGTTATTAATGCTAATAATGCTATTACTCCTCATAATAATGCTATTAACACTATTATTAATGCTATTTATGGTAATAATGCTATTAATACTAATAATAATACTATTATTAGTACTATTATTGCTATTAATAATGCTATTAATGCTAATAATAATGCTGTTAATGCTAATAATTATGCTATTAATGGTAATAATAATGCTATTAATGCAAATAATATTGCTATTAATGCTATTATTAATGCTATTAATGCTAATACTAATGCTATTAATGCTATTATTTATGCTATTAATGCTATCATTTATGCTATTAATGCTATTATTAATGCTATTAATGCACATACTAATGCTATTAATGCTATTCATAATGCTATTACTCCTAATAATACTGCTATTAATGCTATTAATACTGCTATTAATGCTATTAATACTGTTATTAATGCTCATAATACTGCTAATAATGCTATTAATACTGCTATTACTGCTAATAATAATGCTATTGCTAATATTATTGCTATTGATGATGCGATTATTATTTAAAAATCTTTAAAAAAACAATAAACATATTCTAAACACCCGATGCATTTGTATCAGGCTAACAGCTATAACTACTATAATCAAATTAATGCACGTTCTAGAATCCCGATGCATTTGCATCGGGCTCACAGCTAGTACATACATAATCAAATACAGAGACATACAAAATCATTCATACATACACAATCAATTATATACACAGGCACATACAATCATATACAGACACACAATCATATACACACATACATAATCATATACATACACAATCTTATACACACACAATTATATAGTAGGTATGGAAAGTATTCAGACCCCTTTAAATGTTTCACTCTTTTGAATTTACCAAATGGCTGCAATGAAACAAAGTTCATTTTTTTTCTCATTAATGTACACTCTGCACCCCATCTTGATTGAAAAAAAACAGAAATGTAGATATTTGTGCAAATTTATTAAAAAAAGAAAAACTAAAATTTCACATGGTCATAAGTATTCAGACCCTTTGCTTAGACACTCAGATTTATGTCACATGCTGTCCATTTCCTTGTGATCCTCCTTGAGATGGTTCTACTGCTTCATTGGCATCCAGCTGTGTTTAATTAAACTGATAACACTTGATTTGGAAAGGCACACACCAGTCTATATGAGGCCGGCTTCACACCACGGCTTTGTGGTGTCAGGTTCTGTCTGGTTTGAACTGGACAGAACCTGATCCGGTTGTGGCCCCTTGTGTCCCTATGGTGCCAGATTGGCTTTATTTGATCTCCGGTTTTGTGCTTTTCCGGGAGGATCCGGTTGTATTCTTGCACCGGACACAAAATTGGAGTCTGCATCATTTTATGTGATCTACGGGTGCCGGATCGCCCGTATCCGGCAAACAAACCGGATCGTTTCCCAGATGCCTTTTATGGAAGAGCGGCGGCTCTGAAATGCAGCCGTGCTCATTCAGCACCATGGACAGCAGCAGCATTTCAGAGCTGGCGCTGAAGTTCAGCACCATGGAGAGCTCCACGCCTGAAATTTCAGCACTGCGGGCAGCTCTCCTGCACACATGAGCTGAAATTTCAGCACTGGACAGCAGCAGAGACACGCACAAATGAATTCTGTACATAAAAGGATCGGAGGGCATATTTGCCCTCAGTTTGTGCTCGTCCGATGCTGCCAGGTTTTGTCCAGTGCAAAACACTGGACAGAACCTGACCTCTCCAAACTGTGGTTTGAAGCCATCCTAAGACCTCACAGTTCTGTGCTGTGCAACAACATGTCTAATATTGACATCATGCAGCAGGCAGCTGGCAATATACAGCTTCTGGGAGAGCAGCCTGAGGGGCATCAGTTCCTTACCCCCAAGGCCAGCCCACCCTGTTAAACGGTGAAAACACATTCAAGAGGAGCCTGAACATATGAATAGCCATGAATGACCATTTTATCAATCACTTTGTTAGTGCTTTTTGCGCCATTATTTTTAGCAGACCTGTTGTAAAAAGTGGAAAGATGCTTTCGGCTCAAAAAGACACCTAAAACATTGCTCAAAAACAGCTGAATGATGCTTCCTGGTCATTTCTGTTGTAAAACGACTTGCTAATGATATGACCAGTCGTTTGAGCATTTTTGCTTCTGCTTCAGGTTTTTAAAAATGCAGGGAGGGAGAAAAGAGAGTGCATGTCATTTTTTTGAAGCATCTCTTGATAGAAAACATTCCAAACCAAACACTCTATCCAAAAGGCTACAAGAAACACACCAGGAAAAAAAAACATCTGCTAAAACAATTGAAAAACGCCACTAAATATTCTTCATAGAAGAAAGTTTCCTTAATAAGTTTCCAATAGAAAACTCTTGCTTTTGACTGCATCAAATAAACTCTGTGTGTGTACAAATACCCTTTGAACAGTACTTCAGCTGATCAACTTTTTTAGCAAGTAAGTTTTCCCATTTTCTGAAAAGCAGAATCACTGTATATATTATGTGAACCTGTACTCACCTTTATTCAATTAGGTTGAACATAAGTCAGCTTGTTATTACATTGCCACATTTTATATTAATGGCAGGTTTAGGACTTCCACCCTCTGGAGAACTGCATATTTGGGTGAAGGAGGCACAACAGCTTGTTCCTCATAAAGCTGGAAACATTAATTCATTCGTAAAATGGTATAGTAACATTAGAAATTACATATTGATTTCTAACATTTATTGTGTTAATATCTAGTTGAATGTCTGACTTAATGGCCACTTTACACACACCAACTTATTGTCCAACTTCTGACCAACTTACTGGTTGCAGTGAAATCATGGACTCATTGTTCCATTTGTACACAGCCACAAAATGGAGCAATGTGTACTTGATTTCACTGCAACCAGTGAGTTGGTTAGAAGTTGGACAGATAAGTTGGTGTGTGTAAAGTGGCCCTAATAGATGGAGTGGGATTTAGATTATATTTGCAAATTAGCCTGCAATGCATTAATTTATGCTTTAACTACCTCTATACAGCTGTGTGCTTCCAGATGACAGCCCTTCAGGTATTCAGCGCACCCGAGTAATTTCACGTAGTTTACGGCCAATGTACAATCACACTATGGTATATGATGGTTTTCGGAAGGAGGATTTGACTGAAGCATGTGTGGAATTCACCGTCTGGGATCAAGGAACGATATCTAGTCGACTTCTCGGAGGAATTCGTCTCAGTACTGGTCGAGGTATTTCAATCTTTTTTTCATCATCATCCTAATGGGATATATATGATAAGTTTTGTTCCACCACATGAAAGGGTTTTTTCTGTGATTTTACGAAATTTGCATAATAACATGATAATATTACCTCACCTATCGGGCACTATTCATTCTGCGGCTCCCCTGGATGTCACTGTGATGGTGGGTTTACACGTCCCGATATCGGCGTCCAACTCCGACCAAAAGTCACGTGGTTCGTGCGTTGGACCCGATATCGTTTGTGCGTTGTATGGTGTAAATGACCAATACGATGCACGAACGATATCAAACCGATATCGGGGATCTAATGATCGAGCTATTCAATGGCCCGATATCCGATGCAGGTTGGAGCCGGATCGTGCTGTGTGACAGCCCAACTACGATGTGCAGTACAGCGTCCCCCATTCACTCCCATGTTAAATGGTCATTCCTGGGTCGGCCGTACAAGGGGGGCGTACACATCGTAGAGACGTTGTATCCCGATATCGCGCTGTGTAAACCTCCGATGCGATTCTTTGAAATCCGGACAGAAAAAGCACGCTCCCGCACCCTCGGATCCAATATCGGACCGACGTTGGAGCGTGTAAACCCACCATGACAGTTGCAACCTAACTGGTAATGTTGTCATGCACATGGCTACTGAGGCCAGTGATTGACTGCAGAGGTCATATATAGGTGCATCTCAATGAATTAGAATATCATCAAAAAGTAATTTTTTTTCAGTAATTGAATATAAAAAGTGAAACACATATATTATATAGAGTCATTAAAAACAGTGATCTATTTCAAGTGTTTATTTCTGTAACTGTTGATTATTATGGCTTACAGACAATGAAATCCAGAAGGTGATTATCTACGAAAAATTAAAGTAGGGAGGTTGAAGGGTTAAAAACTGTGCTGCCATATTCCACGAGACAGCAAAGGGCGAATATAATATTGATTTATTAGTCAAAATGTTTTAGAGCTCCCTAAAGTGCCCTGAAACATGGCAACATGATATTAATCTGTCTTGACGAAGGGGCCAGGGAGTTCTGAAATGTGTTGACTAATAAATCAATATTATATTCACCCTTTGGTGTCTCGTGGAATACGGCAGCATGATTTCTAACCCTTTATCCTTCCTATATGCACCATGCTGGGGCCTGCATGCTGGGGCTTTTATAGCGGTGGTGACTCTAACAACCACACAAGGTGAAGCCTCTGATACCTATTTAGGTAATATTTGATCTTTCAGACCCTTAATCTTCCCTACTTTAATTTTTTGAGATAAAGACTTTTGTGTTTTCATTGGCTGTAAGCCATAATCATCAACATTACCAGAAATAAATACTTGAAATAGATCACTCTGTAATGACTCTATATAATGTATGGGTTTCACTTTATGTATTGAAGTACTGAAATAAATTAAAAGTACTGATTCACGGTACAACTTATCAGCGATGCTGTATGCGATCTCGGGAGCGCGCTCATTTTGTGGACACCTATGCAACATCGCTGGTGAGCTGTCACACGTCCAGATATCGTAGACAACTCACCAACGATGTTGTGAGGAGGGATCATTCGCAAGCACGGCGAACGATCCATGCTCACTGCTGTGAATGGGCAAAGTTAGCTGTGACATCGCTATTGCGGTGTCACACCGAACAATGCCGCAGGTTGCTGGAATTGAAGTTGACAGGTTTTGCATACAAGAAAACCTGTCAACTCAGACTTGAACAACTATCGTTGTTGAATCGTGCTTTTACACTCAACAACCCAATAACGATATAGTTTCAACATTGTTCCAGACGGCACTTTTGAACGATGTCAGGAACGAAGTTGAAACGTGTAGCAAGGCCTTAACTGTCACGATCTCCACATTGCCTGTGTTGTTCTAGGTTTGTGGAGACTGTCAGACTGGGCTGGCTTTGTGCCTCAATCACCTGAATTCAGCTCACTTAATTAAGAGCCTACTTAAACTAGCTTACAGCTCTGCTGTGGGTCAATTGTACATTTGCTTTGGTTGTGTAGGACTTGATCTCTTGGTGTTCTGAACCAGACCCTGCCTGACTGTTTCTTACCTGGACTTGTTCCTCTGCTAGTGACCTCACTTCCCTTTCTGTTTTGTACCTATGTACTAGTTTTCTGTTTCTCCGGTTTCCTGCCTTTGGCTTGAATTGGATTTTGGTAGACACTGGAGCTAGTCCTTTTAGAAGACTTAGGCTGATAAGGCTCAGTTAAGTGGGTACATTTTAATAGTTGCTGCTGCTAGAAAACCTCTGGTGAGTTAACTGTGATATCCCCACCTTTTCAAAGTGTTTTAATCTATCTAGTATGGATGTGTTCAGCCATTGTATAGTGACCTCTTTTCAATGGCTTATTTGTTTGGTATCTTAGTAGACAGTTTCAATAAATTATCATCAAGACCTATTTTAACCGTTTATCCAGATTTTTAATTTGCTTAAAATATATTTTATATTGCTTAAAATAGTTTAAATTTTAAATATATTTTATTTTAAGCAAAATAAAAATCTGGATAAACGGTTAAAAATAGGTCTTGATTCACCAACATGCTGACGCCTTCTTGTGTTAGACAGCATTTTCTCTGTATTACTATATTTGTCTTATGTTTATGGTATGTTGTTCGTGTTATATGACACTTTGTATACATGCTCGCTCGCACGAGCTGTATTGGTTTTCAAATTGTTTAATAAAATCTGATTTAACCAAAAAATAAGTCTTGATAATAATTTATTGGAACTGTCTAATAAGATACCAAACAAATAAGCCATCACTAAGAGATTACTATACAAGCGCTGAACCCATCCATACAAGACTGAATTGGATTTTGCTTCTGTTAACCCTTTGCTGTACTGCGCCATTTACTGGACCAGACCGCAGATTGCTTTGACCTCTCTTTACTACCAGTAAGTAGAATAAGTGTTATATTTACTTTCCAGGTCTGGGAACTTGCTCTCAACCTTATGGAGAGAGCGAAGTAGGTGAGGAGATTGTAAGCCACTTCCCTCCTCTCAGATATATGCATATATGCAAATTTGCACTTCACTAAGGAAGTTGAGAAACTCCCGTGTGCCACATTTAAGCAGCTTCCTCAAAGTCATAATCGCTTTCCTACAAGCTTTTAATATAACTAAGGGATTTGTGCCAGATCAGAACCCCAAACTACAGACGCTGCGTTTCGGGGTACCTGCCCCTCATCAGTGTAGTGTGTGGGATATTCTGATCTGGCAGAGTGAGTGGAATAAGAATTCGCTCTCTCCATAAGGTTGAGAGCAAGTTCCCAGACCTTGTCTTAGCCCACTCACTCTGCCAGATCAGAATATCCCACACACTACACTGATGAGGGGCAGGTACCCCGAAACGCAGCGTCTGTAGTTTGGGGTTCTGATCTGGCACAAATTCCTTAGTTATATTAAAAGCTTGTAGGAAAGCGATTATGACTTTGAGGAAGCTGCTTAAATGTGGCACACGGGAGTTTCTCAACTTCCTTCGTGAAGTGCAAATTTGCATATATTTACTTTCCATTTATTTCAGTTAGTTTTCTGTTCCTCTGGGACTAGTTATTACATGTGACCAGTGTCACATTAACTTTTTGATTATATTCATTTAGATGCACCTGTAAGTAATGTCAAAGAGTTTCCTTCCTCAGGACCAACCAACATACATGCTGTTTATTTTTACACTATTATGATGCCAGTTTCCTTCCTCAAGACAAAGCAACATACTTGTTGATTTGTCCTTTGAAAGGGGCCCTGGAGCCCTGAAACGTGTTTACTAATAAACCATAATTGAAATATTACAATTGATGCTCTCCTAAGATTGATGATCATTCCGTTCCAGAAGCGCGGGTGTGGAGCCCACTGGGACGGGGTACTCGGTACCGGACCGAGGAATCACGGCAGTCTTGGTCCGGACCGTATCCTGGGCCCACAAGTATTGGGTTTGGGGATCATTTACAGGGGATATAGTCGTGACGCCACCTGTGGTATGTGGTCAGGGTGACCACCATTGCTGCAGAACCTCCGGGGATGATGTTTGGCAGCCGGTGATGTAACGGCTCTCCACGGGCAGAGCCTGGTTCCCCGGGGCAGTGATGATGATAGTCTATGGATGATGCAGGGTAGGGGTAATGGTAGAGATGATAACAGTTTGTGAGGGAGAGTAGGGCTCGACCGCAAGGATTACACAGACTCACGGTTTTGTAGTTTTCCAAGTCTTTACTGCAGATGGTATTCAGTAGATATTGTCCACGGACCGAGTCTGTACCGGGGCCGGGTTTCTCCCACCCTGACCGGGTCCTTGGCTTCCTACTTCTGCGCTGTGTATGTGGCCCTGCTGCTGCTTTAGCTAGGCTGCCGGCCCTGTCTCTTCTCACTGGTACCAAAATTGCAAGGCAACTTGAGTCTTATCTTTGTGTTTCTGACCCTGCCGTGTTGCTTTGCTGTGGTACAGTGAAGATATATAATCTTCACTTATCCGGTGTTTTCTGTGCTGCTTGTGTCAGCCACAATTGCGGATCCGGTATCCGGTCTTTGCGCTTCTCCGGGGTGAGTTTAGGGTAACTCCGTGTCCCGGGTGTGTTCCTCTGCTTCACCTATTCCTCAGACCCTGACTGGGCTGGAACTAGACAGTGGACTGTGGGGTGAGCCTAACACAGCCCTTTTACACCCAGGTCCTTTCCCTCAGTCCTCTCAGGAATTGAACTAACTGCCACTTCCTCTCCACCCAGAATATATAGGGAAGCAGCTTTAGATCCCCCTTCTGGGCTGGAGGCGCTAGTGTAGTGTTGTGGATTGTGTGGAGAATTAACCCTTGGTGTTGTTACTGTGGCACATTAACCCCTGGGGTGCCACATTCCCCCTTACTTAAGAACAGTACTCCGGGACTGTAGAAAAACAAACAAACAGTTAACATAACAATTAAAATTTACAGAGTATTAAAAAACAAAAATTACAAAAACCACTGACGCTCAAAAAGAGTCCAAAAAGTCCAAAACAAATCAGTCCTTCCGGGGGTTTTAGTCTATTGCCTCCGGGCTGATAAATATATACAATAAAGTCTATACCACAACCAGTTCCGTAGTAAATATGGTCCGTAGTTAATAAAAATGAAGAAAAGTTCAAGAATATGTAAATAGTCCATACAGGATAGTCTCTGTAGGTACTGGGCTTTTTTAACATTACAAACAAATATAAACACGTACGGGTGTCTCTGGTTTAAGTGCAGTAGGCTCACCGCATAAGAGGCCAAGTTCTTACTCTCCGTGGCTGCCACCTAACACCATGCTACTCTCACCATTTTTGTACCGCTTTACTTTAACGGGTTCTATTTAACTATATACTACTATAACATATATACATTTCACATTTGATTTCACACTTTAATCTCTGTACTTAGCTGGTAACTGACCCTTGGTACTACGCTGTGATCTGTGTAAGACTGGTATAATGGATGTACTTAGCATATTGGTGCGGGTGGACGTGTACCTGTTTGGAGTACCTGCTACTACTGAAGATGGAGATCTGACAGTAAGACTGGCAAGCTCACTGGGACCAGGAATTGGTTCTTCCTCTCTAGGCTCAACTTTCAGTTCTCAAAGTCTTTGGACTTCTTGTGGTACGGGTTCTGGTGTTGGTTCTACCATTGGAGGGAAATCAATCATGGGAACTACAACTGCTCCATAGTAATGTGGCAATGTTTTGGGGAAATCTCGTAAGACGGTATGGAACACATCCTCTTCTTTCCTGACAGGTTGGACTTGTACAGGTAAGGTTACTTCTGGTGTCTTCAGGGTTTCCGGACACGGTTTAAGATGGTCTTTTGACACAACTGCTGACGTCCTTCCTTCGTCTTTGCTGATTAGACACACTTTGGCATTGTCTAAATTTGATGGCAAGACTGTGTATGGGGTGGTTTCCCACTGATTATCCAATTTGTTGGTGCGTCTCTTTCTCTTGAGAACTTGCTCACCAGGTTGCTAGAGCATGTTGGTTAAAGGTTCTCTCTTGTCTTTCTCTAGCTTGTTGAAGACTTTTCTCTATGCACTCTTGTACTTGGCGATACTGCTGTTGACGTAGGGTATCCCAATTGGATTCTTCAACTTCTGCATCTGGCTTCAAAATTCCCATATCTAAATCAATTGGCAGCTTACCGGGCCTTGCTCGCATAAGGTAAGCTGGGGTGCAGTTTGTAGAACTCACCGGGACATTGTTGTACAAGACCACCAAATCAGGTAATTTGAAAAAAATAGAATTTTGGGGTTCAGCGCACTTACTATCGTATAAAAATAGATCTATATTCAGTTAAAATTCAAACAGTTTTTATTGATTTTTTGTACCACCATGTACTATATAAAAACATATATCAAAATGTTAAAAGCGATTGATGTGCATCTATGAGGATCAATTCAGGAAATATGCCCCATCGAAATTTTCTGCCGGTCTTTTCTTATAGTTCTGACGTATGTAATATGGGTTACTGCCTTTGTTTTGATCTTTGCTGTCTTTTTATTGGTCTTTACGAGGTTGATAATCCTATAGATTATTAAGTGCGCTGAACCCCAAAATTCTATTTATTTCATTTTTAAAGGGCGAGTCTCTCAGCCATAGAGGAATTACTACACGGAGGTCCTCAGGGGTTTCCTAACAGCACACGGGGACGCACTAGTGTGTGAGTATACAACTACGTTTCCGTTAATACATTCACGGCCAGCTTCAGTGTTATCCTTTATAAAATAAATCGGGTAATTTCTCTGGCCATTGATCTCTCTCTGACTCTGGTAAGGTTTTCAACAGGTCAATTAGAATATGGTTCATCTTTTCACATAAGCCATTGGTTTAGGGATGATAGGCTGTCGTGCGGATCTTCTTAGAGCCGTATATGTTGCAGAATTCCTGGAAAATCTCTGACTCGAAAACTGGACCTTGATCTGCAAGGACTTTTCCGTGTAGCTATGAGGTCTACAGAAATGTGTCTGAAATGCTTTTGCAGCTGTCTTCACTGTCAGGTCCTTGACGGGTACCACCACTAAGAAGCGGGAGTAATGGTCCACGATGGTTAGGGCATAGACATAGCCTGACTGGCTTGGTGACAACTTGACGTGGACTAACGCAACTAACTCAAGTGGTTGCTTGGTTTCTATGGCCTGGAGTGGGGCTCTCTGTTGATCTTTTCTTCTGAGGTTGCATGGGCCACATTTTCTACACCAATCTTCACTTGATTTTCTCATGCCAACCCAGTAGAATCTCTCTCTTTTAAGAGCACTTCCAACTTCTTCCATCCAAAATGACCTGCACCATCGTGGTAGGCTTCTAAGACCATTTTGACGTCTCTCTTGGGTACGATAATCTGCCAGACCAACTCATGTGTTTTAGGGTTGGTGTGCCTTCTGCAGAGCTTCCCTTGATATAAACAACTTGCTTCGTTCTTTCCAGAGTTGTTGAGTCTCAGCTGGAGCGTTCTAATTGGGGTATGCACCTTGTTGTGTAAGCAGTTCTTCACTAGCTTCACAGCTGGATCGCTATCCTGGGTGTCAACCCATCCATGGTGTGTTAATGGGTTGAGATTTGCCTGCTGTTGTTTTTGGTAGATGCCGGGTTGATACTGTTCTACCTTAAAACGGTGAAAGGCCGGTAGCTCAATTTCTTCCAGCTCCTCCAGTCCCTCTTCCACATCTTTCAGGTGTGGCATCCAGGATAAGGCATCTGCATTCCCATTCTTGCGGCCTTCCCTATGTTTGATGACAAAATTGTAGTTAGACAGCCGGGCTATCCATCGCACCAACGCACCTAATTTTGCTGAGTCCAGGTGGGTCAATGAGTTGTTATCAGTGTAGATGGTAAATTCTGCAGCTGCCAGGTAGTGTTTTAAATGCTCGGTTACAGCCCAAACTACTGCCAGGAGTTCTAACTTGAAGGAACTGTAATTCTCAGGTTTCTTTGTGTAGGCCAGAGTTTCCTGCTTGCAAAGGCAATAACTCTCTCTTTGCCTCCTTGCTTCTGTGACAGTACTGCTCCCAGTGCCACATTGCTGGCATCCGTGTACAGAGTCCTATGCTGGATACTAATCCTGCTGCTGCGCGCTCTGTTCTCTGGGCCGTGCCTCCTCCCACCCCCGGAGGCGTTTCCCACGCTGTGCGTTCTGGTCGCCTGGCAACCCCCGGCGTCCAGATACACGCGGTGATGACGCACTTCTGGGGGGTGGGCCTGAACGCTGGATCACGGAGACAGGGCGCCATTAGGCATGCAGGGTGGCGACTCCCTGAGGTGGAGCCTGCCATTAATATAAAGGTACTGTCCACACTGAGGTGCATACATCTCCTTGAAAAAGCGTGTAAGGCTAAGGAGGCTTTAGGTGGAGGCATCCCCTATTCTATCCTGCACTACGTGCAGTTGCATTTTTGGTATGCTATGACGCCATGACTTGATTTAATCTGTGCACCTATTATATCATGCATATGGGGCTGATGGGGCCTAATTTGTTGAATACCATGTATTATATACTGTTATATACTATGTAAAACCATGCCATGATTATATATGGGAATTGTGCAATATGAAAAGGTGGTTAAGTGCAATACTGTGTATGCTATCTGTAATATCACGCTGTGCTTTAAAGCACTATCTGTATCATCACTTGCACTTTTAATTGAATGTTTTTTTGTAATAAACTTGAATGAATTTTTTGAGCGTAAAAAGACTCTGGTTCTCCTTGTGTTTATGCAATGTAAATTGAGTCTGCCATTAAGGGTTGAACAAGGGATAAATGCTATATCCTGAACCCTTCTGTTAAAATGTATTACTGTCATTGGTAACTACTATTTATTCATGAAATGCTGGCTCTGTACGTACGCAAATAGGGTAGTAACCCGCCGCTGGCTTTAACAGATAAATTAGAAAGCCAACAATTAGCGGCTATTATTATAGATAGGAATTAATCCTTACAGACAGATGGTGTGATGACACCATGCGTCCAGAAAGTGATGACACTCTCTAGACACATGCTACCACCACACTAGCACCTTATTAACCTTTCAGCAGCCTCTGTGAAGACATGCCGCGCAGAGGCTGCTGATGGGGTTAATAGCCACAGAAACCCCGCAATTCTTAACATTTAACTATTCATTAGTGTTTTGACTAAACATCTTGTACCGCTGTACAAGATGTTTGGTTACTGTACCGCACAGCGGGAAATTCAAACTTCGGGGCTTTGACAGCCATGTCAAGTGATCCAAAAATGAATATTTTTTATTTATAAATTTATAACTTTAGTTAATTACAAAAAAAAAGTTTTGAATTTTTTTCTTTATCAGTTAATTTTTTACAGATTTTTAAAGTTTTAAAAAAGTGCGAATTTTGGCCTGGTATGGCTTTACATTTTCTATCATATCTCGGGCTAGAAATAATATAGAGAAACAAAATAAACACCAATCTACTCAGAACTGTCCAGGCTTTCATCAGATATGTCACAAGAGGATCTTTGTTAATATTTTACCCATGTGATCGCAAGTGCAAAACTTTAAAATGCATTTCTGAAAAATCGGCGCGCTTTAAATATTTCAAAAACTGCCCATGTGTCTGCTTTGCTCTTAGCCACATCTGTACCAAATTTCAAGTTGGGATCGCAATGGGATCATATCTATTATATAATTGCCGTAGCGACTTCCGTCGGAGCGGCGCAACTTCCGGTGGCTTTGTTAGCGAGCGAGCTGCTTCTCCTGGACTCTCCCCGTGGCCGCTTTGCGGCCACGGCGACTCACGAAGCAATGCCCGCAAAGCGGGCATTGCGAGTCGTTGCAGTCTTGCGAAGCAATGCCCGCGAAGCGGGCATTGCGAGTCGCTTCGCTAACAAAGCCAGGGCTGGCTAAGAGCATGGCGCTGTAGTGTACACCGCTATGGTATACTACAGTCCCATGGCCATACGCTTTACACCTGACAGGCGTATGGCCATGGGACTGTAGTATACCATAGTGCTGTACACTACAGCCCCATGCTCTTAGCCACCCCTCAGTGCGCCGCCCCTACCCCTAAGTCGCCACCCGCTAAGCCCCGACCACCTAACCCCCGACCCGCAGCATCCTAACCCCCGCCGATACCCCCTAAGCCCCGCCGCCCGGCGCTGTAGTCTACACCGCTATACCCCCTAAGCCCCGCCGCCCGGCGCTGTAGTGTACACCGCTATGGTATACTACAGTCCCATGGCCATACGCTTTACACCTGACAGGCGTATGCCCATGGGACTGTAGTATACCATAGCGGTGTACACTACAGCCCCATGCTCTTAGCCACCCCCTCAGTGCGCCGCCCCTACCCCTAAGTCGCCACCCGCTAAGCCCCGACCACCTAACCCCCGACCCGCAGCATCCTAACCCCCCGCCGATACTCCCTAAGCCCCGCCGTCTACCCCCTAAGCCACCGCCGCCCTCAGTGCGCCGCCCCTACCCCTAAGTCGCCACCCGCTAAGCCCCGACCACCTAACCCCCGACCCGCAGCATCCTAACCCCCCGCCGATACTCCCTAAGCCCCGCCGTCTACCCCCTAAGCCACCGCCGCCCTCAGTGCGCCGCCCCTACCCCTAAGTCGCCACCCGCTAAGCCCCGACCACCTAACCCCCGACCCGCAGCATCATAACCCTTCGCCGATACCCCCTAAGCCCGCCTCACCCTAGCCACCGCCCTAAGCCACCCCCTAAGCCGAACAGCCGACACCTAACCCCCGACCCGCAGCATCCTTAAGCCCCCGCCGACCCCTAAGCCTATCCCTAAGCCGCGCCCTAACCCCGACCCGCAGATCCAAGCCCCCCTTACCTAAGCCCCTCAGCAGCCCCTAAGCCTACCCCTAAGCGTAGTATCCTAGGCCCCCGCCGATACCCCCTAAGCCCCGCCGCCTATCCCCTAAGCCCCCGCCGTCCCCTAACCTAACGCCGCTGTCACCTAAGGCCCTATACCCGAAGCCCCCGCTGTCCCCTAAACTAACGCCCCCGTCGATCACTTACATCCCTTCAAGTCATCTGATCGTCCGATCCTCAACTCCTCCGTCCGGCCAGGCGTCCTCTTCCTCCGGCCTCGGGGGTCTTCTCTCTTCTTTCCGCCATCTTCGCCTCTTCGTCCGGCCCCGGGGATCTTCCACCTCCGACGTCCTCTTCCTTCTCATTAAGATAGAATGGAAGAAAAATCCCCCATTCTACCTCAATGAGATCTCAGGCCCTCTTCTGATTGGTCGCGGTATACTGCCCTCAGCCAATCAGAAGAGCCCCTCAAAACTGAGACGCAGTTCTCATTCAGGTCCGACTTTTTTTTTCCCATTTACATACATTACCGGTGTGTCGGCGATTTTATGGCCGCCCACCTGGTTCTATTTGTCGGCCCTAAAATCGCGGACACACCGCTAATGCATCTCTATGGGCAGTCAGCCCGATTTCGGATTGAACGCCGACCAATCAGAATTCGAGCTGACTGCCCATAGACATGCATTAGCGGTCTGTCCGCGATTTTAGGGCCGACAAATAGAACCAGGTGGCCGGCCATAAAATCGCCGACACACCGCTAATGTATGTCAATGGGGAAAAAAAAAGGCGGACCTGAATGAGAACTGCGTCTCACTCTGAGTTAAAAAAATAAATAAATTAAATAATAAAAATAATAATTTAAAAATAATTAAAAAATAATAAAAAAATAAATAAAAAATATTAAATAATAAATAAAAATAATAATAAAAAAAAAAAAAAACATGCGGACCTGAATGAGAACTGTGTCTCCCTCTCACTTAAAAAAATAAATTAATTAAATAATAAAAATAATAATTTAAAAATAATTAAAAAATAATAAAAAAATAAATAAAAAATATTAAATAATTAAATAAAAATAATAATAAAAAAAAAAAAAAACTGCGGACCTGAATGAGAACTGTGTCTCACTCTCACTTAAAAAAAATAATAAATTAAATAATAAAAAAAAATTATTTAAAAATAATTAAAAAATAATTAAAAAATAATTAAAAAATATTAAATAATTCAATAAAAATAATAATAAAAAAAAAAAAAAAATGCGGACCTGAATGAGAACTGTGTCTCCTCTCACTTAAAAAAATAAATAATTAAATAATAAAAATAATAATTTAAAAATAATTAAAAATAATAAAAAAATAAATAAAAAATATTAAATAATTCAATAAAAATAATAATAAAAAAATAAAAAAAAAAGCGGACCTGAATGAGAACTGTGTCTCAGTCTCCCTTAAAAAAAAAAATAAATTAAATAATAAAAAAAAATTATTTAAAATAATATTTAAAAATAATAAAAAAATAATTAAAAAATATTAAATAATTAAATAAAAATAATAATAAAAAAAAAAAAAAAATGCGGACCTGAATGAGAACTGTGTCTCACTCTCACTTAAAAAAATAAATAAATTAAATAATACAAATAATAATTTAAAAATAATTAAAAAATAATAAAAAAAAATAAATAAAAAATAATAAATAATTTTAATAAAAATAATAATAAAAAAAAAAAAAAAAAAAGCGGACCTGAATGAGAACTGTGTCTCACTCTCCTTAAAAAAAAAATAAATTAAATAATAAAAAAAATTATTTAAAAATCATTAAAAAATAATAAAAAAATAAATAAAAAATAATAAATAATTACATAAAAAAAAATAATAAAATAAATAAATGCTAATAATAATGCTATTAATGGTATTATTAATGCTATTAATGCTAATAATAATGCTATTAATGCTAATAATAATGCTATTAATGCTATTAATAATGTTATTAATGCTATTATTCATGCTAATAATGCTATTATTAATGCTATTATTAATGCTATTAATGCTAATTATAATCTATTAATGCATATTAATAATGTTATAATGCTATATTAATGCTAATAATTGTATTATTAATGCATAATTTAATGCTAATAAAAATGCTATTAATGCTATTCATAATGCTATTAATGCTATTAATGCTAATATTTATCTATTAATAGTATAATTAATGTAATTAATGCTAAAAATAATGTATTAATGCATATAATGCAAAAATAATGTATTAAATGCTATTAATAATTTATTAATAATATTAATGAATAATAATGGCTATTGATAATGGCTATCTAATCTTAAAAAATAAAATTAATTATTAAAAATGTTATTTAATGTATATATTAAATGCTAATTAATGCATATTATTAATGTATTAAGTAATAAATAATGACTATTAAAGTATAAATAATGCCTAATAAATGCTATTATGCTAATCATTTAATAATTAATGTATATATAAATGTATTAATGCTAATAAATAATGTATTTAATGCTATTAAACATAATAATAATCTAATTTAATGCATTATTAATAATGTTATTAATAGCTAATTAATTAATGCTAATAATGCTATTATTAATAAATAAATGTAATTAATAATAAAAATAATGCTATTTAATAATATTAATAAATTAATTATAATAAATAAATCTAATTATTAATTATAAGCAAATAATAATGCTATAATAATGCTATTAATGTATAATGCTATAATTTATCCTATTCATGCTATTAATGCTAATAATAATGCTATTAATGCTATTAATAATGCTATTAATGCTATTAATTATGTATTAATGCTATTCAATGCTAATATTTATCCTATTAATGCATTATTAATGCTATTAATGCTAATAATAATCTATTAATGCTATTAATAATGTTATTAATGCTATTATTAATGCTAATAATGCTATTATTAATGCTATTTATGCTAATAATAATGCTAATAATGCTATTAATAATGCTATTAATGCTATTAATGCTAATATTTATCTTATTAATGGTATTATTAATGCTATTAATGCTAATATAATGCTATTAATGCTAATAATAATGCTATTAATGCTATTAATAATGTTATTAATGCTATTATTAATGCTAATAATGCTATTATTAATTCTATTAATGCTAATAATAATGCTATTAATGCTATTAATAATGTTATTAATGCTATTATTAATGCTAATAATGCTATTATTAATGCTATTTATGCTAATAATAATGCTATTAATGCTATTAATAATGCTATTAATGCTATTAATGCTAATATTTATCCTATTAATGGTATTATTAATGCTATTAATGCTAATAATAATGCTATTAATGCTATTAATGCTAATAATAATGCTATTAATGCTATTAATAATTTTATTAATGCTATTATTAATGCTAATAATGCTATTAATAATGCTATTAATGCTAATAATAATGCTATTAATGCTATTAATAATGTTATTAATGCTATTATTAATGCTAATAATGCTATTATTAATGCTATTTATGCTAATAATAATGCTATTAATGCTATTAATAATGCTATTAATGCTATTAATGCTAATATTTATCCTATTAATGGTATTATTAATGCTATTAATGCTAATAATAATGCTATTAATGCCATTAATAATGCTATTAATGCTATTAATTCTGCTATTAATGCTAATTTAATCTATTAATGCTATTAATGCTAATATTAATCCTTTTAATGCTATTAATGCTATATTAATGCTAATAATGCTATTATAATGCTATTATGCTAATAATAATGCTATTAATGCTATTACTAATGTATAATGCTATTATTAATGCTAATAATGCTATTATTAATGCTATTAATGCTAATAATAATGTTATTAATGCTATAATAATGCTATTTAATGCTATTAATTATGCTATTAATGCTAATATTTATCTACTAATGCTATTAATGCTAATAATAATGCTATTAATGCTATTAATAATGCTATTAATGCTATTAATTATGCTATTAATGCTATTAATGCTAATATTTATCCAAATAATGGCATTATTAATGCTATTAATGCTAATAATAATGCTATTAATGCTATTAATAATGTTATTAATGCTATTATTAATGCTAATAATGACATTATTAATGCTATTAATGCTAATAATAATGCTATTAATGCTATTAATATTGCTATTAATGCTATTAATTAGGCTATTTAATGCTATTAATGCTAATATTTATCTATAATGCTATTAATGCTAATAATAATGCTATTAATGCTATTAATAATGTTATTAATGCTATTATTAATGCTAATAATGCTATATATTAATGCTATTAATGCTAATAATAATGCTATTAATGCTAATAATAATGTTATTAATGCTATTATTAATGCTAATAATGCTATTAATAATGCTATTAATGCTAATAATAATGCTATTAATGCTATTAATACTGTTATTAATGCTATTATTAATGCTAATAATGCCATTATTAATGCTATTAATGCTAATAATAATGCTATTAATGCTATTAATAATGCTATTAATGCTATTAATTAGGCTATTAATGCTATTAATGCTAATATTTATCCTATTAATGCTATTAATAATGCTATTAATGCTAATAATAATGCTATTAATGCTATTAATAATGTTATGAATGCTATTATTAATGCTAATAATGCTATTATTAATGCTATTAATGCTAATAATAATGCTATTAATGCTATTAATAATGTTATTAATGCTATTATTAATGCTAATAATGCTATTAATAATGCTATTAATGCTAATAATAATGCTATTAATGCTATTAATACTGTTATTAATGCTATTATATAATGCTAATAATGCCATTATTAATGCTATGAATGCTAATAATAATGCTATTAATGCTATTAATGCTCTTAATAATGCTATTAATGCTATTAATTAGGCTATTAATGCTATTAATGCTAATATTTATCCTATTAATGCTATTAATAATGCTATTAATGCTAATAATAATGCTATTAATGCTATTAATAATGTTATTAATGCTATTATTAATGCTAATAATGCTATTATTAATGCTATTAATGCTAATAATAATGCTATTAATGCTATTAATATTGTCTATTAATGCTATTATTAATGCTAATAATGCTATTAATAATGCTATTAATGCTAATAATAATGCTATTAATGCTATTAATACTGGTATTAATGCTCATAATACTGCTAATAATGCTATTAATACTGCTATTACTGCTAATAATAATGCTATGGCTTATATTATTGCTATTGATGATGCGATTATTATTTAAAAATCTTTAAAAAAACAATAAACATATTTTAGATACCCGATGCATTTGCATCAGGCTAACAGCTATAACTACTATAATCAAATTAATGCACGTTCTAGAATCCCGATGCATTTGCATCGGGCTCACAGCTAGTTTTAACATATTTTACTAGTAATAGCGTCAATGGGTCATTCCATATCAAGTGATCTAAATATGAATATTTTTTTTTACCTGCCGTCTTTAGATTTTTTTTTTTTCTCCTTTATGAAGTACTACTTTAGTTAATTACAAATTAAAAGTTTAGAATTTTTTTCTTCATCAGTTAATTTTTTACAGATTTTTAAAGTTTAAAAAAAGGGTGAATTTTGGCCTGGTATGACTTTACATTTTTTTTATCTCAGGCTAGAAATAAGATAATGAAGTGGGAGAGGCATCATTTTACTCAGAACAGTAACAGCTTTCATTTGAGATGTTACAAGACTATGTTTCTTTATATCAAATTCAAACTATTAACGGGCAATTGTGAAAAAATGACTGATTGTGTTCTTGGTGATTTTTGAATTGACACTATAATAGTTAAATATTTTGCACTTAGGTCCAATGAATGCGTCCATGGGGTCAAGCTGGGACAGAGTCATCACAAATTAGCCTTATTTGCAGATGACCTGCTACTTTACATCTCCCAGCACCTGGTCTCCATCCCTTCGGTCTTAATGGAGTTTGAACGGTTCGGACAATTGAGCAACTTTAAAGTGAATTGCTCCAAAACCGAGGCACTCAATATTTCTTTGCCTGGAGAATTGGTTTCTCATCTATCTAACATAACATAGTAACATAGTTTTTAAGGTTGAAGGAAGACTTTAAGTCCATCTAGTTCAACCCATAGCCTAACATGTTGATCCAGAGGAAGGCAAAAAAAACAGTTCCCATTTAAATGGAAAGTAGAAGCCATTAAGTACTTGGGAGTCCTTATACCAAAAGATCTTAAACAAATATTCAATTTAAATTATCAACCCCTTTTGACTAACGCGGAATCGGCATTTACCTCCTATAGACAATTAAAGCTATCCTGGTTCGGGAGAATAAACGTAGTCAAGATGGATGTCTTGCCCCGACTCTTATATACTTTTCAGACAGTTCCTGTTCTATTGGATAGAGGCTTCCTCTCCAAAATGCAATCTATGATCCTTAGATTTGTCTGGGGGGGCAAGAGGTCCAGATTGCGAATGAATATCCTATCCTTGCCCAAGACCAGAGGAGGGGTTGGACTACCCAACATACGAGCATACTTTGTGGCTTCCTCTCTTGTTAGAGCTCTAGATTGGCATTATCATGCGTCCTCCAAGAAATGGGTAGGGGTGGAGCAAGAGGGTTTGGGGATTCCGCTGAAACACCTGCTTTGGATTTCCCCTAAAGACTCCACAGACCTAGTACCTTTGACAGACATGACCAGAAACACCTTGAAGGTATGGCACCTAGTGACGAAAACCCTCCGCTTAAACGACAGACTTAGCCCTTTGACTCCCCTCTTTTCCAACCCATCTTTCCCACCCAGATTTGACAGGCAGAGATTTTTATGTTGGCGGATTGTGGATGACACCCGAGTAGGACAGACTCTATCCAGTGGTGGTTTGCCCCCGATGGCAGAGCTACAACTCAAAGAACCTACGAGACCTCTTAAGTGATTCGAATTTCTCCAATACAGAGCATACTTATATTCAGCTGACCACTCTTGCAGGGTAAGATTGACGCCCAACGTATTGGAGAGGTTATTCCAACTGGAGGCTCCACCAAGGCGCAAAATATCAGTTCTATACCAGGCCTTAGGGTCCATGAGAGAGCAGGGCACCCTTTACTTCCAACGTGCTTGGGAGAGGGAATTGGGGTGTAGCATTTCAGAAGCTAATTGGCAGAAATGCTTTATATTTACTCACTCACTAGCTAGCGCTTGTTCTGCACAAGAAAGAGGCTATAAGCTGCTCACTAGATGGTACTTGTGCCCGACGACACTCCGGAACATGTTCCCTGGAACCCCTGATACCTGCTGGCGCTGTGGGGAAGAGAAGGGTACAATGATACACATTTGGTGGAGTTGTGGGGAAATCCGGCGGTTCTGGTCTGAGGTTTTCAATGCATACGCCCGGATAACAGGTAAACAAGCCGAATGCTGCCCAGAATCGGCAATGTTATCCATTTTTCCAGGTCCTATTGGGCTACAGAAGAGGGATATTCTCCGCTTTTGCATCTCGGCTGCTCGTGCTGTGATCCCTAGGTTCTGGAAATCAAGCCGGGCTCCATCTCTACTTGATTGGTTCAAAGAATTGATGGACATATATCGAATGGAGGAGCTCGCAGCTGATGCGTCGGGATCTCGGAACAAATTCTTAGGGATTTGGGTTGAATGGATTCTTTTTCACGACTCTGCAGAATTTAGGAGTATCTTTTCCAGCACAGATAATATGGCTCGACCTCTGGCTGATGGGGAGCCAGTGGGATGAGTACCCTTTCTCCTTCCCATACCTCACCCGTCCCCCCCCTCCTTTTTTTCTTTTTTCTTACGTGGCTTTTCTTTCCCAGTATAACTTTTTCTAATGGTTTTTGTTTCTCTTCTCTCTCTCTTCTTTTCTATCTCTCTTTTCTTCCCACCTGATACATTCAGTCTAGGTATTTCCTTTCTATACCTATACCTTCAGAATTCTATTGAACATTAGACAGATATCGGAAACTCTGAGCTGTGAGTAGATCATTAATATTTCGGCCTTCCTTTCCGGTACACCAGTCGATAGACTATTCCAACTAGGCCTCAACGGGTAATGATCCACTTACGTGGTCAACCTGTTAGAAGGGGCCAAGTGATAAAAATCATTCTGCTGGGGCTGCTTGTCCCCTTGACATCAGAACATCTCAAAACCCTGAGAAAGGTTGTATACTTGAGTGTTTGGAATTATATTTAGATTGTAGTATATATTGCACCAGAGATAAGCGCAAAAGTAAATTTGCAGCTTTTCTTAAAGTTACTAATAACTTTGTGAATTCTCTTTTTGTATATTTTATATGTCTCAAGATTTTGTTAAAAGATTGAATGTATGTCTTTCATATGTTTTTTCAAAATTTAATAAAAATGAGATTAACCATAGTTAAATATTTTAAAATATGATCCCATCACGATCCCAACTTGAAATTTGGTACAGATGTGGCTAAGAGCATAAAAGACACATGGGCAGTTTTGGAAAATTTTTATTAAAACGTTTTTTCGGAAATGCGCTTCAAAATGTTGCGTTTGCATTCGCATGGGTAAAAAATTACAATTAACAAATATACTCTTGTGACATATCTGGTGAAAGCCTGGACAGTTCTGAGTAGAATGGTTTTTATTTTGTTTCTCTATCTTATTTCTAGCCCGAGATAAAAAAATGTAAAGTCATACCAGGCCAAAATTCACCCTTTTTTTAAACTTTAAAAATCTGTAAAAAATTAACTGATGAAAATATGTTAAAATATGATCCCATTGCGATCCCAACTTGAAATTTGGTACAGATGTGGCTAAGAGCAAAGCAGACACATGGGCAGTTTTTGAAATATTTAAAGCGCGCCGATTTTTCGGAAATACGTTTTAAAGTTTTGCACTTGCGATCACATGGGTAAAATATTAACAAAGATCCTCTTGCGACATATCTGGTGAAAGCCTGTATAGTTCTGAGTAGAATGGTGTTTATTTTGTCTCTCTATCTTATTCCTAGCCTGAGTTATGAGGAGAAACGTAAAGGCAGGCAACAGCGAAATTCACACTTTTTCCGAACTTTGAAAATCATTTAAAAAAAAATAAAAAATTTTTTTTTAATTTTTCTCTTCACATTTTGCATTGTCTGACATGCTATTATCAAATAACAAAATCTCAAAAGAATTAAAAATATAGAGGTAATAATCATTGGTTCACTTGACATGGAATGACCCAGCCGCAGAGTTAAAATGTCCCCGACAAATGCTGTCCGCGGTCCTTCAGGACCGTAGACAGCATCACACTCACACGCAGCACACACGCACTCACACCTCACACTCGCAGCACACTCACATATAGCCATGCACACTCAGCACACGCACTACATTCACCCAAAAACACTCATATAACTCGCATCACTGTCGTGCATCAAACATGCTCCATGTTTGATGCACGACAGTGTGTCTTCAGCCTTAGGCTGGTTTTACACTGTTTTTTTCCCTGACCAGGTACCATCCGGTTTGTGTGTCAAAACCAGGAGTGTCTCCAAAACTCAAAACAGGTGTCAATCTTTCAATTATAGTTTTTCTCTGCAAGTTCCTCTCCTGGTTCCTCTCCTTGTTTTGGGACACAAACTGGATGGAAACTGATCAGCGAAAAAACTGCAGTGTGAAACCAGCATAAAGCCCTAATTAAATGGGATTCAGGTAGTATGCTAATAGACTAAAATGAGAAAACAGAGTCCAAAGTCTGCAACTTTAAAGTCTGCTTGACATTTTTTCTGGGAGTGTTTAGGATAAATGCTTCCCCGACCGTGTAACAATTTTCTATATATTACCTTATATTAATAAGTGTAACCTAGAAGATTTTTATTATTTTCTTTCTTACAGGAAGCAGTTATAATGTTCCTGTAAGCTGGATGGATTCTACAGAACAAGAAAAAACATTCTGGGAGATGGTTATTGAAAAACCAGGAGAATGGACAGAAGTGACACTGCCACTGAGACAAAATCTTACACCCCGTTGATAGCGTTTGGCTCAAAATTACAGCAGCTATTAATTGTTGGCTGGCCAAAGACCGTCATTAACTTTAAACCTAAAGTTCATTAGCTGGCCATTATCCAATTTAATCCCTAAATATACTCCATTAAAAAAAGCTGTGCGTACAAAGAGGAAGATGAATCCCTGAACCTAATCTCAGTGGTGTAAATAGTGTGCGAGTTGCCTTACAGCAAACTTTGGGCCCCTAACCTTTCCCTGCAATCATCCAACACACTGTGGATCATGCAGTAATCACTAAGATGGCTCAAGCATCCAGCTTACTTTAAATGACACATACTGCTTAGCCCAATGCCTTTATGCCAGTCTGAAGGGGCTTCACAATACAGTAATACCCAAGCCTTTTTATGAGACTGGGCCCATCCTACACTGCTTTTTAGTGAACAGTCTTGTCTTGGTATGTGTAGTGATGTGCTGGACTTTAGTGCTGTGCCTCTGGCCATGTTCACACATCTTCTCAGGTAGTATTTAGCATGTCTGCGCTAGATACTTAGCTTTTTCCAGTGAAGCGGAGATGCATTTGCACCGCCGCTTCCTGGTGACGCAGCCCCTAGTTACCTGATGTTGATCGTGGTAACCAGTTCACAGACAAGTCTGCCTAGTGTCCGCTTTTCCAGAGCAGACAGGGAAACGCTGCTAGCAGCGTTTCCCTGTCCGCTTGGCTTAAGCGGGCACTAGGCAGCCACTCGCTTAAGCGGACACTAGGCAGCCTTTTCTGTGAACTGGTTACCACGATCAACATCGGGTAACCAGGGGTTGCGTCACCAGGAAAATGTGGTGCAAACGCATCTCCGCTTCACTGGAAAAAGCTAAGTATTTAGTGCAGACACGCTAAATACTACCTGAGAAGATGTGTGAACATGGCCTCTGTATGATTTGATTCTTTGCGGCTTCTTCCATAGTTACATAGGTTGAGTTACATAGGTTGATAAAATACCTAGGTCCATCGAGTTCAACCTTCCCCCTGTCAGTGCCATGCCTTGCTGCAAATCTTCCTCTCTCTCCAGGCCTGGCCAACCCTCTATTTCTTCTACAGCTGATAGGCCATGTTCACACATCTTCTCAGGTAGTATTTAGTATGTCTGCGCTAAATACCAGGAAGCGGCGGTGCAAACGCATCTCCACTTCACTGGAAAATGCTAAGTATTTAGCGCAGACATGCTAAATACTAACAGAGAAGATGTGTGAACATGGCCATAGCTAGCTTGATTTACCTTTGCCAGTACATTTCAGTTTGAAGTCTGATTCTGTGAATATAGAATCCGCAGGCACAACTAATGTGCATAGTTAAATATACCCATCCCTCATGACTTTAAAAAAAGTTCTCTCATGTAAACATTTTATAACCTGTTTGCTGGGAAGGAAATTACTTATTGACTGGTAGGTGTCCAAACAATGGGACCCACACTTATTGTCAGAACAGGGAAATTTTTCCCTCATGTTGTACTTTATTAACTGTTACAATGAAGTGGCAGTGTGCATGCCCAGATGCTGTTATATTGATCCACATTATGGTTCCCGAAAAAGCCAAGCTCAGCCCTCAGCATCCTCATAGGGAATGAATTCAACACAGTTGAGCATTGGCACTACTGCTCTATTCTAATCAAGATAAGTGTCCCATTTGCCTATCTATTTATATAATCCGCAGTTTGGAATTCGGGCACTGTAGCCGAATCCCAGAATGCTTTGCGCCACTGCGAGCGATGACGCGTAGCGTCATCGCGAGAAGCAGCCGCAGTGCACCTCCGGGACAACAACCCCCACACACAGACACAGGAGACCCGGCCAGAGAGAGAGGGAGAGGAGCTCCGGCCCCGCACACTCCATCCCCCGGGACAGCAACCCCCACACACAGCAGCTGACAGCCGCAGCCGTACTGCACCTCCCGGAGAACTACCCCCCGCCTGCACACCCCCGCCAGCCATACACCCCCGCCAGCCGTAGATCCCCCCCCCACCTCTCCTGCTGCTCCGGCGCACTCCTGCATCTCTCTCTGCTCCGATCATCTTCACTACAAGGCTAAAGTACCTTTGGTGATGTCAGAGTCATGTGATCATTCACATGACTCAGACATCACTTCAGGCCCTCTATTAATCGATCAGAGCTGGGAAGAAGGGTAAGAAGCCACAGAGGGGCCAGGGCGAGTTAAGACACTGCAGGGGCAAATAGAGCCCAGGGGAAACGGGGGGGGGGAGCCCATTCTGCCCCTCTACAGTCTACCCCTGCTCTGCTTCGGCCCCACACCCTGCACCTCCCCCACACACAGCAGCTGAGAGACAGAGAGGAGATCCGGGAGAGACACACCACAGGGGACAAAAATCCCCCACACACAGGACGACTAACCAGCAGCACAACATACACATATACATACATACACTATATATATATACATACACTATATATACATATACACTCTATATACATACATACACTCTATATACATATACACTATTTCAACACACACATATAGATATAGAGTATCTACACATACCTTATATACACATAAATATATTGATATACTGTATATACACATAGATACACACTATATACACATATATATATATTGATATACTGTATATAAACACATACACATATACATATAGCGTATATACACATATATACATACATGCACATATACAGTCTATACACACATATATAGATATACAGTATATACACAGATAGATATACACTATATACATATATACATATACAGTATATACACATCTATACATATATATATACATATACTGTATCTACACATACACTTAGATATACACTATATACACACAGATACATATTCACTATATACACATATATACATAGATGTACATATACAGTATATACACACATATATACATACACAGTATATACACACAGATACATATACATATACAGTATTTTCACATATATAGATGTAGTTATAGTTTATATACACATATATAGAGATATATAGTATGTACACATATCGCTATACAGTATATACACATATATACATACATATACAGTATATACACACACATACATATACTATATATAGACATATATACATGTAGATATACACTATATACACACATATTGATAGATACACAGTATATACACATACATAGATATACAGTATATACACATATACATAGATATACAGTGTATACTCACATATAGATATACAGTATATACACAGACATACACTATATACCCACATATACATATACACTATATACACAACACATATATAGATATACAGTATATACACATATATATATACAGTATATACACATATACACACAGATATATATATACAGTATATACACATATATAGATAGCTGTACATATACTGTATATACACATATATAGATAGATGTACATATACAGTTTATACACATATCTACTTATATAATCACCAGTTTGGGATTCGCCCGTTGAAGCCGAATCCCATAATCCTTTGTGGCACTGCGAGCGATGACGCTTGCGTCATCGCGAGCCGCACCCGCACTACCTCACACCACCGCCATCCTGCCAACCCTTGGCTCCGCCACGAAGTCGACGCTGCCCGGATGCCGCCGGTGCCTTCCGCCCCTCGCTCACCGCTGGGGCCTCGCTGCTGCTGGACTTGCCGTGTAGGGCCTGTGGCCGCCTGCCGCAACCCACTGAAGTCGTCCTGTGCTCGGCGCCAGCCAATGGGAGTGAGCGGGGCATCTCTGCCTCCAAAGCCTCACACGCCCCACTCACTCCCATTGGCCGCCGCCGCCCCTGCAAGCGGATTGGGCGCTGTGTTGTAAACACAGCACGCCCATCCAATTGACCAGAACTCGGCGTCCTGGACCAATCGGATGCCCCTCCAGCCCAGAGCCGCTTCTTTACTCACCCTCCAGCCCAGAGCCGCTTCTCTCCTCACCCCTCCACCCCAGACCCGCTTCTCTCCTCACCCCTCCAGCCCAGAGCCGCTTCTCTCCTCACCCTACAGCCCAGAGCCGCTTCTCTCCTCACCCCTCCAGCCCAGAGCCGCTTCTCTCCTCACCCCTCCAGCCCGGAGCCCTTCTCTCCTCACCCCTCCACCCCAGACCCGCTTCTCTCCTCACCCCTCCAGCCCAGAGCCACTTCTCTCCTCACCCCTCCACCCCAGAGCCGCTTCTCTCCTCACCCCTCCAGGCCAGGCCGCTTCTCTCCTCACCCCTCCAGCCCAGAGCCGCTTCTCTCCTCACCCCTCCAGGCCAGAGCCGCTTCTCTCCTCACCCCTCCGCCACAGAGCCGCTTCTCTCCTCACCCCTCCGCCACAGAGACGCTTCTCTCCTCACCCCTCCGCCACAGAGCCGCTTCTCTCCTCACCCCTCTGCCACAGAGCCGCTTCTCTCCTCACCCCTCCACCACAGAGCCGCTTCTCTCCTCACCCTCCACCACAGAGCCGCTTCTCTCCTCACCCCTCCAGCCCAGAGCCGCTTCTCTCCTCACCCCTCCACCCCAGAGCCGCTTCTCTCCTCACCCCTCCAGGCCAGAGCCGCTTCTCTCCTCACCCCTCCAGCCCAGAGCCGCTTCTCTCCTCACCCCTCCGCCACAGAGCCGCTTCTCTCCTCACCACTCCGCCACAGAGCCGCTTCTCTCCTCACCCCTCCGCCACAGAGCCGCTTCTCTCCTCACCCCTCCGCCACAGAGCCGCTTCTCTCCTCACCCCTCCGCCACAGAGCCGCTTCTCTCCTCACCCCTCCACCACAGAGCCGCTTCTCTCCTCACCCCTCCAGACCAGAGCCGCTTCTCTCCTCACCCCTCCACCCCAGAGCCGCTTCTCTCCTCACCCCTCCAGCCCAGAGCCGCTTCTCTCCTCACCCCTCCACCACAGAGCCGCTTCTCTCCTCACCCCTCCAGCCCAGACCCGCTTCTCTCCTCACCCCTCCAGGCCAGAGCCGCTTCTCTCCTCACCCCTCCAGGCCAGAGCCGCTTCTCTCCTCACCCCTCCACCACAGAGCCGTTTCTCCCCTCACCCCTCCACCACTGAGCCGGTTCTCTCCTCACCCCTCCACCACTGAGCTGCATCTCTCCTCACCCCTCCACCACTGAGCCGCTTCTCTCCTCACCCCTCCATCACTGAGCCGCTTCTCTCCTCACCCCTCCACCACAAAGCCGCTTCTCTCCTCACCCCTCCACCACAGAGACGCTTCTCTCTCACCAACCCACCACAGAGCCGCTTCTCTCCTCACCCCTCCACCACAGAGCTGCCTCTATACTCTGCTACCCACACAGCCGCCTCTATACTCTGCTACCCACAGAAACGCCTGTATACTCTGCTACCCACAGAGCCGCCTCTATACTCTGCTACCCACAGAGCCGCCTCTATACTCTCCTACCCACACAGCCGCCTCTATACTCTGCTACCCACAGAGCCCCCTCTATACTCTGCTACCCACAGAGCCGCCTGTATACTCTGCTACCCACAGAGCCGCCTGTATACTCTGCTACCGACAGAGCAACCTGCATACTCTGCTACCGACAGAGCAGCCTGCATACTCTGCTACCGACAGAGCAGCCTGCATACTCTGCTACCCACAGAGCCGCCTCCATACTCTGCTACCCACAGAGCCGCCTTTATACTCTGCTACCCACACAGCCGCCTCTATACTCTGCTACCCACAGAGCCGCCTCTATACTCTGCTACCCACAGAGCCCCCTGTATACTCTGCTACCCACAGAGCCGCCTGTATACTCTGCTACCCACAGAACCGCCTGTATACTCTGCTACCCACAGAGCCGCCTGTATACTCTGCTACCCACAGAGCCGCCTGTATACTCTGCTACCCACACAGCCGCCTGCATACTCTGCTACCCACAGACCCGCCTGCATACTCTGCTACCCACAGAGCCCCCTGTATACTCTGCTACCCACTGACCCGCCTGTATACACACAATTCATTTCACCGCTCTCCCGATGCAATTGCATCGGGCCTTTTTACTAATTTGCCTATAAGTGAGAGTCCCAGTGGTCGGACCACCACTAATTGAATAATCACCAGTCCTGTGGATAAGTGATAACTTGTTTTCACCAGACAACTCATTTAATGTAGATGTATCCAAAAATGGAAATCCTGTACAACTGCTATTTTGCTTAGATTAAACCACATTTTATCTAGAAGCTTAATTTAAAGGGGATATAAATAAACCTGGCTGCATTCTTTTAGAATCCACAGTACCTCTGACCATGGGTTGTGCATGGCGTTCTAATCAGTTTCATTCATTTCAATGGGTCATATTTGCAATACCAGACACAACTCATGGTCAGGGTTGATGCTATTTTAGAAAGAAATAAGGTATGGTTTTGTAATCATGGACAACCCTTTTAAAGGACCACTTCATTTTTTTATTGCACAGCTGGAATGGAACTTTAAATCCAAGTCTCCTGACTCTTGTCTTATACTCACTTTCTATCACTGTTGCTCCTATAGGTCTCCAGCGATTGGTGACCTACTGGCAGATCCAGTGGTACATGGAGTGCGCCGAAGGTCACTTGTCAATACATCTCTATGAGTTCCTTGTTCTGGCCTCATTCTGGCTCACATTGAGATGCATTGGGAGCTTGTGACATACAGTAACTTCTGACATCAAGCCAGTCAAAAGTTACAGTCACAAGAAAGTGCTACGGGAATGGAGTGGCATCGGTAAAAGATGATGCCGCCAGAAGCTGAGTATATAAACAAGGGAAAGGGGCTTAGATTTACAGTGCAACTCCAGCGCTGGAAAAAAAATGCTGGAGTGGAACTTTAAGACTAGATTATTTTAAAATTATGTCTAATTAAGAATTAAATAAAAATTATACTTACTTATCTCTGCAAATTCCAATGGTAAATATGAACTCATCCTGATTTCAGAGAAAGAGATTTCAGTCAATAAAAACATATGTATTACATATTGTGTAAAGATTAATACCACAACTTAAAGGGAAATTGTCATGTCATTTTTTAGTATGATACTAATATTACCCTTGAATAGGGCCTGGGCAGACCTGTTAAAAACATGTAAAATCATTATTGTACCGTTTGTAGTTTCCATGTTATCAGCATCGTCAGATCCTGCAGTGAGCTCCTGGATTAGTCCTGTCCATTATAACCAAACAGGAATAGTCCTGTGCTGTATAAACTTTCATGTAATTATGTATCCCCCCCCGTGGTCTCCTGCAGTGATGTGGTGTGACATGCATATTTGCATATTCATAGAGAACTAAGTGGATCATTCCTGTGATTGACAGATGGAATGATCTCTTTCTATGAAGTTTACAGAAGATAGGAGGGAAATATAAATAATATAAATACCGTATATAAATAGAGAGAGTTTAGAGTGAGGAATGAGAAAATGATAGCAGTTACATATGGGTTTTTGAACTGACAGTTTTCCTTTAATAAAATGAATGAACTTTTATTTATGTCTGTCTGAAACATTATTAACTAATTACACTTACAATATATTTTCTAAAGAACAATTATGAGACTTTAATCTCTGTCACATAATTCAGTGCTACATATGCTGCTGACCCTGTTGTCTGTAGGGTTTGTTTCTAAGATGCTGTGTGCCAATGACAAACACAAACACAAACACACATGTGCACTGCTCGCATTGAAATAGCTTACCACATTCTACTCCATAGGTCCCCTTTTCCAAATATTTTTTATTAAAGGTATTTTCAAGACAATGGGAACATAAATAAAGAAGGGAAATATACATACAAAAAGAAGACAAATCACAAACCGAAAAATCGGGGAATTTACAATAATAATACAATAATTTCCAGGTACCGTATATACTCGTGTATAAGCCGAGTTTTTCAGCACAAAAAATGTGCTGAAAAGTCCCCCCTCGGCTTATACACGGGTATATACAGCCACCCCCGTGGTATACCGGGCCCCCCCTTGCTGGTGGCAACCTGTAAAAGAAGATATCGTTATACTTATCGTATCGCCGCCGCCGCTCTGTCACCGTCACCGCGCTATTCCGGGTCTTCATGCTTCCTTCACCGTCGCACAGGAAATGACATCATTTCCTGTGCGACGGTGAAGGAAGCTTGAAGACCAGGAGGAGCGCGGTGACTGTGACAGAGCGGCGGCGGCGGCGGCGATACGATAAGTATAATGATATCTTCTTTTACAGGTTGCCACCAGCAAAGGGGGGGCCCGGTATACCACTGGGTACCCCTGTATACCTCTGGGGCTGATGTATACAGCTCTGGGGCTGCTGTATACCCATCTGGGGCTGCTATATACCTCTGGGGCTGCTATATCCCCCTCTGGGGCTGCTGAGTATACCCCTCTGGGGCTGCTGTGTATACCCCTCTGGGGCTGCTGTGTATACCCCTCTGGGGCTGCTGTATACCCCTCTGGGGCTGCTGTATACCCCTCTGGGGCTGCTGTATACCCCTCTGGGGCTGCTGTGTATACCCCTCTGGGGCTGCTGTGTATACCCCTCTGGGGCTGCTGTGTATACCCCTCTGGGGCTGCTGTGTATACCCTCTGGGGCTGCTGTATACCTCTCTGGGGCTGCTGTATACCTCTCTGGCTGCTGTTACTCTGGGGCTGCTGTATACCTCTGGGGCTGCTGTATACCTCTCTGGGGCTGCTGTATACCTCTCTGGGGCTGCTGTATACCTCTCTGTGGCTGCTGTATACCTCTCTGGGTCTGCTGTATACCTATGGGGCTGCTGTATACCTCTCTGGGGCTGCTGTATACCTATGGGGCTGCTGTATACCTCTGGGGCTGCTGTATACCTCTGGGGCTGCTGTATACCCCTCTGGGGCTGCTGTATACCTCTCTGGGGCTGCTGTATACCTATGGGGCTGCTGTATACCTCTGGGGCTGCTGTATACCTCTGGGGCTGCTGTATACCCCTCTGGGGCTGCTGTATACCTCTCTGGGGCTGCTGTATACCTCTCTGTGGCTTCTGTATACCTCTCTGGGGCTGCTGTATACCTCTCTGTGGCTGCTGTATACCTCTCTGGGTCTGCTGTATACCTATGGGGCTGCTGTATACCTCTCTGGGGCTGCTGTATACCTATGGGGCTGCTGTATACCTCTGGGGCTGCTGTATACCTCTGGGGCTGCTGTATACCCCTCTGGGGCTGCTGTATACCTCTCTGGGGCTGCTGTATACCTATGGGGCTGCTGTATACCTCTGGGGCTGCTGTATACCTCTGGGGCTGCTGTATACCCCTCTAGGGCTGCTGTATACCCCTCTGGGGCTGCTGTATACCTCTCTGGGGCTGCTGTATACCTCTCTGGGGCTGCTGTATACCTCTGGGGCTGCTGTATACCTCTGGGGCTGCTGTATACCGCTCTGGGGCTGCTGTATACAGCTCTGGGGCTGCTGTATACAGCTCTGGGGCTGCTGTATACCGCTCTGGGGCTGCTGTATATACCACTGGGGAGGCTGCTGTATACTACCACTGGGGAGACTGCTGTATACTACCACTGGGGAGGCTGCTGTATACCACTGAGGGGGCCTGTATACCACACTGCTGGGGGCTGTATACCTGTGCTGGGGTCCACCCTCGGCTTATACACGAGTCAATAGGTTTTCCCAGGTTTTGGGGGCAAAAGTAGGGGGGTCGGCTTATACACGGGTCGGCTTATACACGAGTATATACGGTATATTGTATATTTGAAAAGAATAAGAGTATATTATACAAAAAAAGAATATATCCTGATGTATATATGTTGAAATCTATTCATAAACACATACAAATGTAAAAGTAACAAGAAGATTAAAAACAAAAAAATTCTCAAAACCCCAAAATATAGTAAAGATAAAATATGAATCAAAATAGATCTGAGCCATGTTCATGCATAAAAGAATACAAAATTGTTAATACATAATTTAAAGTACTAAAAAGTCATGTAATGAAGAAAATAATATTTTGACCCTAAAGACCTTGGTATTTTTGTTAATTCTGACCAGTGTTCCTTTATGAGGTAATAACTCTAGAACACTTCAACGGATCCTAGCGATTCTGAGACTGTTATTTCGTGACTTATTGGGCTTCATGATAGTAGTAAATTTAGGTCGATAATTTTTGCGTTTATTTGTGAAAAAATAAAAAATTTGGCAAAACTTTTGAAAATTTAGCCATTTTCAAATTTTGAATTTTTATTCTGCTAAACCAGAGAGTTATGTGACACAAAATAGTTAATAAATAACATTTCCCACACGTCTACTTTACATCAGCACAATTTTGGAAAAACAAATTTTTGGGGGTGGAAGTTATAAGGCTTCAAAGTTCATCAGCAATTTCTCATTTTTCCAGCAAAATTTACAAAACCATTTTTCTAGTGACCACATCACATTTGAAGTCCCTTTGAGGGGCGTATGTGATAGGAAGCCCCCAAAAGTGACACCATTCCAAAAACTGCACCCCTCAAGCTACTCAAAACTACATTCAAGAAGATTTTTAACCCTTCAGGTGCTTCACAGGAACTAAAGCAACATTGAAGGAAAAAATGGACATTTTAATTTTTCTAACAAAAATGTTCTTTTAGCCTCAATTCTTTCATTTTCACATGGGCAACAGGATAAAATGGATCCTAAAATTTGTTGGGAAATTTCTCCTGAGTACATCGATACCTTATATGTGGTCATAAACCACTGTTTGGGCGCACGGCAGGGCTCAGAAGGGAAGGAGTGCAATTTCACTTTTGGAGCTAATTTTCCATTCAAAAAGTGAAATGGCGCTCCTTCACAACTGAGCCCAGCCGTGCGCCCAAACAGTGGTTTATGACCACATATGAGGTATCAGTGTACTTAGGAGAAATTGGCCAACAAATTTTAGGATGCATTTTATCCTTTTGCCCATGCGAAAATGAAAAATGTTAGGCTAAAAGAAAATCTTTTTGAAAAAAAAGTACTTTTTCATTATTACGGATCAATTTGTGAAACATCTGGGGGTTCGACCCACCACCCTTCTAGATAAGTTCCTTGGGGAGTCTAGTTTCCAAAATGGGGTCACTTGTGAGAGAGCTCCAATGTTTAGGCACACAGGGGCTCTCCTAATGCAACATGGTGTCCGCTAACAAATTGAATGGAAAATTAGCGGACACCATGTCACGTTTGGAGAGCCCCTGTGTGCCTAAACATTGGAGCTTCCCCACAAGTGACCTCCTTTTGGAAACTAGACACCTGAGGGAACTTATCTAGATGGGTGGTGGGCACTTTGAATCCCCAGATGTTTCACCAATTGATCCGTAATAATGAAAGAGTATTTTGTTTTACACAAAATTTTTCTTTTTTCATTTTTACAGATTAATTTGTGAAGCACCTGGGGGTTCAAAATGCTCACCACCCATCTAGATAAGTTCCCTGGGTGTCTAGTTTCCAAAATGGCGTCACTTGTGGGAGAGCTCCAATGTTTAGGCACACAGGGGCTCTCCAAATGCGACATGGTGTCCACTAACAATTTGAATGGAAAATTATCTCAAATTGTTAGCGGACACCATGTCGCATTTGGAGAGCCCCTGTGTGCCTAAACATTGGAGTGCCCCCACAATTGACCCCATTTTGGAAATTAGACACCCCAGGGAACTTATCTAGATGGATGGTGGGCACTTTGAACCCTCAGATGTTTCACAAATTGATCCGTAAGAATGAAAAAGTATTTTGTTTTACATAAAATGTTTCTTTTTTCATTTTTACAGATTAATTTGTGAAGCACCTGGGGGTTCAATATGCTCACCACCACTTGTGGGAGAGCTCCAATATTTAGGCACACAGGGGCTCTCCAAACGCGACATGGTGTCCGCTAACAATTTGAGCTACGGTAATTTTCCATTCAAATTGTTAGCAGACACCATGTCGCGTTTGGAGAGCCCCTGTGTGCCTAAACATTGGAGCTCCCCCACAAGTGACCCCATTTTGGAGACTAGACCCACTAGAAAACTTATCTAGATGCATAGTGAGCATGAAAAAATAATTTTTTTGTGGAAAAAAATAGTACTTTTTAATTATTACGGATCAATTTATGAAGCACCTGGGGATTCAAAGTGCTCACTATGCATCTAGATAAGTTCCTTAGAGGGTCTAGTTTCCAAAATAGGGTCACATGTGGGGGAGCTCCAATGTTTAGGCACACAGGGGCTCTCCAAACGCGACATGGCATCCGCTAACAATTCCAATTGTTAGTGGACACCATGTCGTGTATGGGGAGGCCCTAAGTGCCTAAAAATTGTAGCTCCCCCACATGTGACCCAATTTTGGAAACTAGACCCCACAAGGAACTTATCTAGATGCATAGTGAGCACTTTGAACCCCCAAGTGCTTCACAAATTGATCAGTAAAAATGAAAAAGTACTTTATTTTCAACAAAAAAAATATTTTTTTCATTTTTACGGATTAATTTGTGAAGCACCTGGGGGTTCAAAGTGTTCACTATGCATCTAGATAAGTTCTCTGGGGGGTCTAGTTTCCAAAATGGGGTCACTTGTGGGGGAGCTCCAATGTTCAGGCACACAGGGAGGGGATCTCCATACGCGATATGGTTTTCGCTAACAATTGGAGCTAATTTTTCCTTTGAAATTGTTAGCGGATACCATGTCGTGTATGGAGAACCCGTGTGCCACCAGCACAAGGGCAACTGGTAGAGTTGGGGTATGGCACCAGAAAATGGCGCCTCTAATGAATGCGCTATTTTCTGCGGTGGCTGTGGGTTGCAATTTTCAGCGTGGGGGCCCACGTTTGGGTCTCTCCATGCTGAGGATTCCAGCCCCCCAGCTGCCAAGTTGTACCTGGCTGGCAACCAAAAATACAGCGAAGGCCTTTTTTATAATATTTCTAGAACTGATTTTAGAAAAAAAAATGACGTGGGGCTCCGCCATATTTTTTGGCCAGCCAGGTACAACTTGGCAGCTACGGACTGCCAGCAACCCCCAGCTGCCTCATTGTACCTGGCTGGCAACCAAAAATACAGCAAAGCCCATTTTTTATTTATTTCTAGAACTAATTCTAGAAAAAAAATGATGTGGGGCTCCGCATATTTTTGGTCCAGCCAGGTACAACTTGGCAGCTATGGATTGCCACCAACTCCCAGCTGCCTAGTTGTACCTGGCTGGCAACCAAAAATACAGTGAAGCCCATTTTTTTTTATTTCTAGAACTAATTCTAGAAAAAAAAAAAAATGGAACTAATTCTAGGAAAAAAAATGGCGTGGGTGCCATATTTTTGGTCCAGCCAGGTACAACTAGGCAGCTGAGGGCTGGAATTCTCAGCATGGAGAGGTCCAAGCTTTCTGGGCCCCCCATGCTGCGAATTGCAGCCCGCAGCTGCCCCAGAAAATGGCGCATTCATTGAAGCGCCATTTTCTGGCGCTGTACCCAGACTCGTCCAGTTGCCCTGGTGTCGTTGGCAAACTGGGTAATAAAGGGGTTAATGCCAGCTTTTTATTGGCAGCTGGCACTAAGCCCAAGATTCATAATATAGGGCCAATGTTAGACCCGACCATTAGGAATCTCTAGTAAATAGTCAATATCTGATTCAATGGTTAGCACATGGCATATGAGGGGGTGTGGTGCTAGTGAAGGGGGCTCTTGAGTCCCGTATTCAAGTCTGTTAGAATCACTGCACACACACACTTCTAGTCTTTTTGCTTATTAGTGAATGTTTATTCGGAAGGTGCTCTTGTTAGAATTGTGACAGTATGACGTTTCGGACGATTAGTTCCTTGATCTCAAGTATCTCCTTAGAATAGTTTGAGTTTCAGTAGCATGATGTATCCTTTATGGTCCCGTACAGGGTACAGAGTATGCCCTGAGAGATACTGTACTAGAATGTAGCCTCTTTGGCTGAGTATTGGTCACAGTGTCTATGGCAGTCAGGAGCGATCGCTCTGTGGACAGTGGTGGCACAGCAGTGGGGTGTGTACACACCTAGGGAGATGCACTCCTCCTGCATCTCCCTAGGTGTGTACACACCCCACTGCTGTGCCACCACCGTCCACAGAGCGACCGCTCCTGACTGCCATAGGCACTGTGACCAATACTCAGCCAAAAGAGGCTACATTCAAGTACAGTATCTCTCAGGGCATACTCTGTACCCTGTACGGGACCATAAAGGATACATCGTGCTACTGAAACTCAAACTATTCTAAGGCGATATTTGTGATCAAGGACCTAATTGTCCCAAACGTCATATTGTCACAATTCTAACAAGAGCACCTTCCAAATAAACATTCACTAATAAGCAAAAAGACTAGAAGTGTGTGTGTGCAGTGATTCTAACAGACTTAGTAAATAGTCAAAAAACACCACACAGAGAAAAAATCTTTTTATTTGAAAAAAAAAACACAAACAAAATTCGGACAACATCTTTGTTATAAAGATTCGACGTAGTCCATAATGAAGGTCCCACGACGTTCAATCGCCTCTAACGTAGCCCACAATGAAGGTTCCACGACGTTCAATCGCCTTTCACGTAGTCCACAACAAAGGTCCCACAACGTTCAATCGCCTCCGACATAGTCCACAACGAAGATCCCACGACGCTCGATCGCCTCTGCTGTTAGATCGCTACTCTGCAGCCCAATCCACCAGCATGGGGATCGAGCTGCAGAAAGTGATCTGACAGCTCCAGCACAGTGATCCACAGTGATCACATGATGGATTACTGTCCCACGGCCATCAGATCCCTTCCTGCAGGAGCAGGAAGCGGCGGAGGTGGCGGGACGAGCGCACAGGAGGACCGGAAGAGGAGGAGGAGCGGGACCGCAGCGGCAACAGGAGGGCAGCACGGACATCAGAGAGGTGAGTGGAAGAGGCGATCGCCGCTCTGGTGATCGGGGGCAGGAAGGAGGAAGCTGGTGGGCAGTCAGGAGAAGTGGGGGGGCAGGAAGGAGAAGTGGGGGGCAGAAGATGAAGGGGGGCAGGAAGATGAAGCGGGGGGGGGTAGGAAGGAGAAGTGGGGGACAGAGGGGAGTCAGTGGATGACAGGGGCGGAGATCGGAGGACAGGGATAGAAGCGGCGGGCAGGGAAACAATACAGGAGCAGTGATTTTTGCTTTCACTTTCAAGCGCCAATCACCGCGCCTGTAGCCTCGGGGAGGGGGAAAAGCGACCCCCCCTGGGGTGCAGTAGATGTCCCCATGTACCTGCAGGTCGAGTGACAGGTCAGTGACACCCTCACTCAACCTGCAGGAGCGCGATCCCCAGATGACACAGCATATGCGTCATAGGTCAGGAATGCATTGCTTTCCATGGCGCATATGCTGTGTCACGGGTCGGGAAAAGGTTAATAAGTTAGGAGAGTAAATTGTTATCCAATTTTCCCACCTCCCTAAAAATTTACCAAAATTATTATGTCTGATGGCATGGTTGTATTCAAAAATACTATGTTGCGAGATTCGTTCCACTGAATCTAAAATGGTAGATGGTTCACTTTTTTTTCCACCTAGACGCTATTAATATTTTGGCTGTAAGGAGGATATGAGAAATTAAGAATCTAAGATTTTTAGGAAAGTCTTCAATACCTATTGAGAGGAAAGCTAATTGTGGGGATATAGATATTCTCAAGCCCGTAACATTTAAAATAAGCATTTTTATGTCTGACCAATAGTTCACAAGTCTAGGACATCCCCAAACAATATGGTAGAGTGTCCCAATTTTCTGACAGTCTCTCCAGCATGTAGACGGAAGAAAGGGATTAATTTTGTTTAATTTGACTGGGGTCCAGTACCACCTTGATAGTGTTTTGTAGTAGGATTCATGGATAGTGATGAGCGAGTACTAAAATGCTTGGGTGCTCAAAGCTCGGGCCGAGCACCCCGAGATACTCGTGTACTCGGCCCGAGTACCGAGCCCAATGTTATCCTATGGGAGACACGAGTATTTTTATGAAATGACTGCCGGCTGCATGGAAAAACCCTAAAAATGTCACAAAAGTCTCAGAAGAGTGCTGAAATGACATGGCAACACCATGGGGAAGACCCCCTGGAAGCATTTCTCACTCAAAAGTCACAGCTGTGAACAATCTTGTCCGAGTTTCACGCCAATTTTACCGAGTCACCAGAAAACCTTCCAAAATGATACCAAAATGAATATTTAGGGTGGAAATGTTAAGGGCACATACCCAATAGTGAGATACAGCTGGTGTATGTTACTTTTTGTGATTACATGAAACATTTTACGTGAAAACATTGTGCAGCACTCCGATGTCCCTGAGAAGAGACATACATGAAGCCCTGTCTTGAAATAATGTGCCCATTTTGAGGAACTGGGTCTATTGTAGTATTTTCCTTTGCCAGGGCAGTCCAAAATTTGGAGGTTCACCAATGCCCCTGGATAGAGACGTGCATGAGGGCCTGTAAACCTGAAGTGGGTGTATAGTAGTATAGCCCTTTGGCCAGGGCAGCCAAAAATTGGGAGGTTCAACAATGACCCATGCATACAGACATGTAGTAGGGCCTGTAACCCTCAAGTGGGTGTATTGTAGTATTGCCCTTTGGCAGGGCAGCCAAAAATTGGGAGGTTCAACAATGCCCCTGGATACAGACATGCAGGAGGGCCTGTAAACCTGAAGTGGGTGTATAGTAGTATAGCCCTTTGGCCAGGGCAGCCAAAAAATGGGAGGTTCAACAATGCCCCTGGATACAGACATGCAGGAGGGCCTGTAAACCTGAAGTGGGTGTATAGTAGTATAGCCCTTTGGCCAGGGCAGCCAAAAATTGGGAGGTTCAACAATGCCCCTGGATACAGACATGCCAGAGGGCCTGTAAACCTGAAGTGGGTGTATTGTAGTATAGGCCTTTGGCAGGGCAGCCAAAAATTGGGAGGTTCAACAATGACCCTGGATACAGACATGCAGGAGGGCCTGTAAACCTCTAATGGGTGTATTGTAGTATTGCCCTTTGGCCAGGGCAGCCAAAAATTGGGAGGATCAACAATGCCCCTGGATACAGACATGCAGGAGGGCCTGTAAACCTGAAGTGGGTGTATAGTAGTATAGCCCTTTGGCCAGGGCAGCCAAAAAATGGGAGGTTCAATAATGACCCTGGATACAGACATGCAGGAGGGACTGTAAACCTCAAGTGGGTGTATTGTAGTATTGCCCTTTGGCCAGGGCAGCCAAAAATTGGGAGGTTCAACAATGACCCATGCATACAGACATGTAGTAGGGCCTGTAACCCTCAAGTGGGTGTATTGTAGTATTGCCCTTTGGCCAGGGCAGCCAAAAATTGGGAGGATCAACAATGCCCCTGGATACAGACATGCAGGAGGGCCTGTAAACCTGAAGTGGGTGTATAGTAGTATAGCCCTTTGGCCAGGGCAGCCAAAAATTGGGAGGTTCAACAATGACCCTGGATACAGACATGCAGGAGGGCCTGTAAACCTGAAGTGGGTGTATAGTAGTATAGCCCTTTGGCCAGGGCAGCCAAAAATTGGGAGGTTCAACAATGACCCTGGATACAGACATGCAGGAGGGCCTGTAAACCTGAAGTGGGTGTATTGTAGTATAGGCCTTTGGCAGGGCAGCCAAAAATTGGGAGGTTCAACAATGACCCTGGATACAGACATGCAGGAGGGCCTGTAAACCTCAAGTGGGTGTATTGTAGTATTGCCCTTTGGCCAGGGCAGCCAAAAATTGGGAGGCTCCACATTGTCCCTGGATAGAGACGTGCAGGAGGGCCTCAAAACATTTTTCCCATTGAAAAGGAGCGGGTCTCCTGTCGTTGTAATGCCCATTCTAAAAAAATGGGCGAAAAAATTTACCACTGCGGGTATACCTCAAACAACAGCCTAACTATTGTAACGGTCATCATGGTGGCACATGAGGAGAAGGAGGAGCAGTCCAGCGATTAGCCAAAGTCCTGAAGTGTGTACCCATGGGTGAGTGGAGGTACATGGCAAATTCACATAACAAAATTTTCATTCAGTTGTCATTTGCTGGTGGTGTGGTGAAGTCTGGCCCAATCCAACCCTTGTTCATCTTGATCAGAGTCAGCCTGTCAGCATTTTCAGTTGACAGGTGGGTGCGTTTATCAGTAATGATTCCACTTGCAGCACTGAAAACACGCTCTGATAAAACGCTAGCGGCAGGGCAGGCCAGGACTTCCAAGGCGTAGAGAGCCAATTCATGCCACGTGTCCAGCTTGGAGACTCAATAATTGAAAGGCACAGAGGAATCTCGCAGTACAGTTGTTCGATCTGCAAGGTACTCCTTCAGCATCTGCCCAAACTTAGCATTTCTGGTGGCACTACCCCGCACCTCAGGGGCTGTGGTACGTGAGGGGCTGAGAAAACTGTCCCACATCGTAAAGACAGTTCCCCTACCTCTGGACTTGTGCCCCTCTCGGCCGTACGCCTTGGTTGTCCACCGAATCCTGACCTATGCCGCTAGCGTTTTGTGAGGGGAATGATTTGCCTACTATGGCCCTGTGGAACTGCTGCATTTTGGCTGACCTCTCCGCCTCAGGAATGAGAGACATAAAGTTCTCCTTGTAGCGTGGGTCTAACAGTGTTGCCAACCAGTACTGATTGTCGGCCAAGATGTTCTGAACGCGAGGGTCACGAGCCAGGCAGCTTACCATAAAGTCAGCCATGTGCGCTAGACTCTTAACAGCCATCACTTTAGTATGCAGACCAACACGATGACTGAACATGCTGTCCTCCTCCTCCTCCTCATCTCCCCTGTCCTCTGGCCAGCCACGCTGAATCGAGGGTATGACTGGTGTGCATGTCATATCCTCAATTTGGCCAGAGAGTTGCTCCATGTCTTCATCCTCCTCCTCCTCGTCATAGTCCTCCACTGCACGTTGTGATGAGATGAGGCTGGGCTGTGTGTTTTCACCCACACCCACTACTGTTTCTTGCTCCAAGTCATCGTGCTCGGCCTGCAATGCATCCTCTTTGATTTTCAGCAGAGACCGTTTTAGAAGGCAGAGTAGTGGTATGGTGACGCTAATAATGGCGTCATCGCCGCTCACCATCTTGGTGGAGTCCTCAAAGTTTTGGAGGACGGTACATAGGTCCGACATCCATCTCCACTCCTCAGGTGTTATGTGTGGAGTTTGACCCATTTCCCGACGGCTTAGGTGATGCAGGTAGTCCACAACTGCCCTCTTCTGCTCACATATCCTGACCAACATGTGCAGAGTTGAATTCCAACGCGTGGGGACATCACACACCAGTCTGTGGGCCGGAAGACGCAAACGGCGCTGAAAGCCGGTAAGGCCGGCTGAAGCAGCAGGTGACTTGCGAAAATGTGCAGACAGACGGCGAACTTTTACCAGCAGGTCAGACACCTCTCGGTATGACTTTACAAACCTCTGAACCACCAGGTTGAGCACATGGGCCACGCATGGAACATGCGTCAGCTGGCCTCGCCTCAAAGCTGCCACCAGGTTCCGGCCATTGTCACACACGACCTTTCCTGGCTTTAGGTTCAGAGGTGTGAGCCAGTGATCTGTCTGCTGTTTCAGAGCTGTCCACACCTCTTCTGCATTGTGGGGTTTGTCACCTATGCAGACTAGCTTCAGCACAGCCTGTTGCCGCTTTGCAGAGGCAGTGCTGCAGTGCTTCCAGCTTGGGACTGGTGTGGAGGGTACAGTGGATGAGAATGCGCAGGAGGAGGAAGCTGAGGAGCATGAAATTCCGGAGCTGTAGAGTGTCGGTGAAACCCTGACAGAGGTAGGGCCTGCTATCCTTGGTGTGGGAAGGACGTGTTCCGTCCCTCGGTCAGACTGGGTCCCAGCCTCCACAATATTAATCCAGTGTGCCGTCAAGGAGATGTAGCGGCCTTGCCCACAAGCACTTGTCCACGTGTCTGTTGTTAGGTGGACTTTGGCTGAAACAGCATTGTTCAGGGCACGTGTGATGCTGTTGGACACGTGGTTATGCAATGCGGGGACGGGACATCTGGAGAAATAGTGGCGGCTGGGGACCGAGTAACGTGGGACAGCAGCCGCCATCAGGTCGCGGAATGCGTCCGTCTCCACCAGCCGGAAAGGCAACATTTCTAGCGCTATGAGCGGCGAAATGTGATCATTCAGGACTGTGGCATGTGGGGCGTTGGCAGCGTATTTGCGCCTGCGTTCAAATGTTTGCTGAATGGATAATTGAACGCTGCGCTGGGACAAGGACGTGCTTGATGGTGGTGTAATTTGTGCGTGGGCAACTTCAGGTGCAGGGCCGGAGGCTTGTTCGCGGCCAGCATGGACAGGGGATTGGCTCGCACGCACAACAGGCGAAGACGTAGCAGTGACATCAGCAAGCACCGCTCCTCGACTCTGTTGTACTTCCCACAAAGTCAGGTGCTTGACTGACATGTGCCTGATCATGCTGGTGGTGGTCAGGCTGCTAGTTTTCGTACCCCTGCTGATACTGGCATGGCAGGTGTGGCAAATGGCCTTTTTAGAGTCATCTGGAGCCAACTTAAAAAACTCCCAGACTCGGGAAGACCGAACATTTGCACAGGCACCTTGAGTCGTGTTGTTGTTCCGGGGAACGGTTGCCTGCCTTCTGCCTGCGGACGCGACCCTGCTTCGTACTGCCTGTTGGGATGCTACGCCACCCTCCCCCTGTGCACTGCTGTCCTCGCTCTGCATATCCTCCTGCCATGTTGGGTCAGCTACTGGATCATCCACCACGTCGTCTTCCTCTTCCGCACCCTGATCCTCCTCCTGACTTCCTGGCAATTGTGTCTCATCATCGTCCACCCCTTGTTGAGACACTTTGCCATCGTTCCGTTCGTCAGAACGTGGCTGCTCAAATATTTGGGCACATACCATCTCCTCATCACCCACTTCAAGAGGAGGTGGCGACAGGCCAGATTCTGCAAATGGATACGTGAACAGCTCTTCCGAGTGTCCTAGTGTGGGATCAGTAATGTCCATGGACGTGTACTCGGCCTGGTGGTAGGAAGGAGGATCAGGTTGGGAAATGTGCGGTGCAGTATCACGGCTACTGACACTTGACCGTGTGGAAGACAGGGTGTTTGTGGAGGTGCCCATCTGACTTGAAGCATTATCCGCTATCCAAGTAACAACCTGTTGACACTGGTCTTGGTTCAACAGCGGTGTACTGCTGCGGGCCCCAAGAATTTGGGACAGGACGTGCGAGCGAGGAGATGTGGCCCTTTGTTGTTGCGAAATTACTGCTTGCACGCGACTTCGGCCTCTGCCTGCACCACCATCACGTCCACTTCCTTGTTCCTTGCCAACGCCCTTGCCAACGCCCTTGCGCATTTTGCCTGTATAGAGCGACAACTGTCTGGTGACTGTAGAGGTCACAGGAGATTCGGATTTTAGTCCCTAACCTGTATCAAGGTATGATGTACACCAGTCTGGTGAATGCAATGGTCACAGGAGAGTAGGATTTTAGTCCCTAACCTGTATCAAGGTAGTACGTACACCAGTCTGGTGACTGTAATGGTCACAGGAGGTTAGGATTTTAGGCCCTAACCTGTATCAAGGTATGACGTACACCAGTCTGGTGACTGTTCAGATCACAGGAGATTCGGATTTTAGGCCCTAACCTGTATCAAGGTATTAAGTACACCAGTCTGGTGAATGCAATGGTCACAGGAGAGTAGGATTTTAGTCCCTAACCTGTATCAAGGTATTAAGTACACCAGTCTGGTGAATGTAATGGTCACAGGAGAGTAGGATATTAGGCCCTAACCTGTATCAAGGTATGACGTACACCAGTCTGGTGACTGTTCAGATCACAGGAGATTCGGATTTTAGGCCCTAACCTGTATCAAGGTATGACGTACACCAGTCTGGTGACTGTTCAGATCACAGGAGATTCGGATTTTAGGCCCTAACCTGTATCAAGGTATGACGTACACCAGTCTGGTTTAAAAGAAAAAACAGATATTGCGCCACACTGCAACTGGAGGAACTTAATACACGGTTTTACAATGTTTGTACTAACCTTTACTGGTTGTGCAACACCCCGCACAACCAGACTGATGGCTTAATGTGGATCACTGTAGTGACAAGGGCCAATATTCCCTCCTCCTCAGATACTCCGGGCCTGGTGGTCGGCTCCTTAGTTCCTCTGGAGATGGAGGTGGGCTCCTTCACTCCTCCACACCGAAGAGGCAGACTCGCTGCACTGGCTTCCGTCCCAGCTCCACACTGTGTGTCAGTTGATCATTCAAGGGTGGGTCTTTATGATGTACTGCCAGGTACTGTGGATCTTAGAGCAGCTCACACACCGCACTCCCAAAAAGGGAGAAGGGGATTAGCAAATAGAAAAACAAGCGGTGTCAGAGGATTGGAGCGCTAAAGAAACCACGGGTTGGTGATTAGATTACCGATAATTTATTGCACGAACAGCAGGGGTCCAGTATGCCACAACGCGTTTCGACGCACAGATGCGTCTTTCTCAAGTGGATCCAGTCTGGTGACTGTTCAGATCACAGGAGATTAGGATTTTAGGCCCTAACCTGTATCAAGGTATTAAGTACACCAGTCTGGTGACTGTAATGGTCACAGGAGAGTAGGATTTTAGTCCCTAACCTGTATTAAGGTAGTAAGTACACCAGTCTGGTGACTGTAATGGTCACAGGAGATTTGGATTTTAGTCCCTAACCTGGATCAAGGTAGTAAGTTCAACAGTCTGGTGACTGTTATGGTCACAGAAAAGCTTGGATTCCGATCTGTATCACCCTGCCTATATCCTCCTAGATTAGTCCTGAGAAGGACTGTTGTGGTCAGCAGCAGTTTGCAGCCCTGCTCCGGATCTACCTATGAGGACCGCAAATCTGTCCCTAAGCAGCAGCAGACACTCTCCTACACTCACTGTCTGGATGCCTGTGTGCAGAGCACAGCACAGCCGGGTCTTATAAAGGCTCGGTCACGCTGTGCAGGCCGGCCAATCACTGCAATGCCACCACTAACAGGGCTGTGGCATTGCAGTGGTCTGCCAGCCAATCCCTGCATGTAGGCTGGCTCTCAACAGAGCGCCAACATGCAGAGATGACAAGCACAGCACGAGTATCGCGAGATTACTCGGTGCTCGCCGAGTAGCCCGAGTACAGTGATACTCGTGCGAGTACCGTGTAGTGGCGAACATGCTCGCTCATCACTATTCATGGATAGTGGCACACATTGTATGGGAATAGGATATGGCGATGGTTTTGGTCATTTTTGGAAGATCAATTTTCATTTTTAATTCTATTTCCCAGGCTGTAAAAAAAGAAAGGTTTGAAAGTCCCAGTTCGCCATTAAGGATTTTGTAGAAAGTATTCGTTTTCCGATTTAGTGTTTTAGTTGGGGTATCTATTAACTCGACAATGGGTTGTGGAAAAACAAGTTTAGGTTTATACTTAGCAAAGAAGTCAGTAATGTGTCTCCAATTGGTCCTTTCGTTCAATGGGAGAGAGAATTTTGTTTGTAAATTATAAAACGTAGTTAAAGAGACTCCTTCAAATATATCGCCAACATGTAAGGGGCCTTTCACACTTGCGTTTTTTTCCTGATTTGGAAGATCAGGAAAAAACCCGATTCTTGCAGTATTTTGCACATTCACTTTAACTTTGTCAGGTAGAATCTTGTTGCTTCATGTTTTCTCCTGAAATCATTAAAGTGAATGGGCAAAAAAAATGAATCCTGTAAGAATCAGGTTTTTTCCTGATCTTTCAAATCAGGAAAAAACCGCAAGTGTGAAAGGGCCCTAAGATACCTTTATCAATCCAATTTGATATCGCAATTTTTGGTATGAGTAATTCCAACACCCCCAAAGGAATTTTTTGTGGTTTGGTCAAAGCAAAGTGCTCTGATGCTTTTGATAGTAAATTTCTCCACGCCAAAATGGTAGATTTTAGAGTGGGGAAGTTAGGGGGGGACTTGGAAGGATCAATTAAATGTGAAATAAGCAGGGCAGCTAGGTTCTTGTTTTTTTAAAGGATTTTTCACTTCTTACCCAGGACATGTTACATGGTTCATAAAACCAGTATAGGCCCAACCCTCCCATTTTTTTGTTTTTTACCAATGAGGATCAGGAATAACATCCCCTAAACCCGCAGACCACTCAGGATCTCCTGATGAATCCCCAAACAGGGATGATGAAACGTTTTGAGTCAATGAGTATACCATTGGAGACAATGAGTTCACCATTCTATCTATAAGTATACAATTTATAGGGGATCTATTTTACATTTATGATTTTTCAGTTTGCATCTAATTTGTTTGATCCCTGGGATTAATAGTACAACATCTAATATAATTACCTTATGTTGTCTGTCTGTTTCTCACTTCCGTCGGGATCAGGCTGAATCACACAATCGACTGTGCTAGATGCCATATTGGAACACCCAAGCGATGGGTCTCCCAATATGGCAATCACTGCTACTAATGCCGCACTCCTGCTGCGCGACACCTCCCGCCCCTGCCAACTGCAGTCCATTGCACGGTTCCCCCCCCCGCCCACTTCCAGCAGTCCACCCGATCTCTCCCTGCCGCCCAGTCTCCCTGCCACTCGGTCTGCCCCTGTTGCTCGGTCCACCCCTCCCCCACTGTTCAGCCCTCGCTGCTCAGTTTTAACGTTGCCGCTGAAGGACCTGTTACTACTGCAGGCTAAAGGACCTGTGTAACATGGCAGAGTGTGTGTATATATGTGTGTGACCTGACCTGCCGTGTGTGTATATGTATGTACGTGTGTATATATGTATGACTTGACCCACCCCATGTATGTACGTTTGTATATATATATGTGTGTGTCTATGACACGACGAGTCACATCATACACATGTACACACACACACATTATATATATATATCACACAAAAACATGCAGTGGGTTACATCACACACATAAGCACACGTACATATACACATACTAACGTACACACACGCGGCGGGTCACATCACACACACATACAGTGTTGGCCAAAAGTATTGACACCCCTGCCATTCTGTCAGATAATACTCAGTTTCTTCCTGAAAATGATTGCAATCACAAATTCTTTGGTATTATTATCTTCATTTAATTTGTATTCAATGAAAAAAACACAAAAAGAATTGTCCTAAAGCCAAATTGGATATAATTCCACACCAAACATAAAAAAGGGGGTGGACAAAATTATTGGCACCCTTAGAAAAATCATGTGATGCTTCTCTAATATGTGTAATTAACATCACCTGTAACTTACCTGTGGCACCTAACAGGCTTTGGCAATAACTAAATCACACTTGCAGCCAGTTGACATGAATTAAAGTTGACTCAACCTCTGTCCTGTGTCCTTGTGTGTACCACATTGAGCATGGAGAAAAGAAAAAAGACCAAAGAACTGTCTGAGGACTTGAGAAACCAAATTGTGAGGAAGCATGAGCAATCTCAAGGCTACAAGTCCATCTCCAAAGACCTGAATGTTCCTGTGTCTACCGTGCGCAGTGTCATCAAGAAGTTTAAAGCCCATGGCACTGTGGCTAACTTCCCTAGATGTGGACAGAAAAGAAAAATTGACAAGAGATTTCAACGCAAGATTGTGCGGATGGTGGATAAAGAACCTCGACTAACATCCAAACAAGTTCAAGCTGCCCTGCAGTCTGATGGTACAACAGTGTCAACCCGTACTATCTGTCGGCATCTGAATAAAAAGGGACTGTATGGTAGGAGAGCCAGGAAGACCCCACTTCTTACCCAGAGACATAAAAAAGCCAGGCTGAAGTTTTCCAAAACTTACTTGAGGAAGCCTAATGTGACGACCATCCACTGTGAGGCCGAGCTGTTGGTAGGCAGCACCCCGAGAAACCCCGAGACCCTTAACCCCTATACAGGGATCTGGAATTACAGCGGAGCCCAGGGGGTAGCTGCCTATATGAGCAACAGAGCCGGGGAGGTCGCCAGGGAAAATCAAGACCCGAAAAACGAAGTCAGAAGTCCGAGTCAAAACCGAGAGGGCAGCGAAGGTACAAAATCGTCAGGCAGTAGCAGAGTCAAAAATCCAGGCAAAGGTCAAGGGCAAAACCAAAAGGGCAGCTGAGGTACAAAATCGATAGGCAGAGGCAGAGTCAGAAATCCAGGCAAGGTCAGACACGAAACTAAACACACACTATTACTGGGGAACCAAAACTATATCTGGCGGCCTGCAAGACAGGCTCCAATGTATTTGAAGGGCGCGGTTACCTCCCATAGGCTGGAGCTCACAGCCCGATGACCTCATCCGGACCGCCCCTAGATCCAGGCCAGATGGAGATGCACGACTGGCTCCACCCATGCCACCTCTGACAGAAGAACGCAGGCTGCGCCTAACGGACACCTCTGCAGGGCCCGCTCCTCTGCGACCAACACCACCCAGAGGGGAAACACAGCGGCGCTCAGCGACAGAGGCAGACGTCGCGGGAGCAGTTCCATATGAGGACAAGGCCCTCCTGTCACTGGCGCCACCAGCCGAAGGAATCCGGCTCCTCCCAGCGGCCGAGGCAAGAACACCGGCCACCGAGTCCAATGGCGATGTGACACCTAAAACGTTTTGGAAGAATGTTCTCTCTTTTTGGGCACAGGCATCAACATAGAGTTTACAGGAGAAAATAAGAGGCATTCAAAGAAAAGAACACGGTCCCTACAGTCAAACATGGTGGAGGTTCCCTGATGTTTTGGGGCTGCTTTGCTGCCTCTTGCACTGGACTGCTTGGCCGTGTGCATGGCATTATGAAGTCTGAAGACTACCAACAAATTTTGCAGCATAATGTAGGGCCCAGTGTGAGAAAGCTGGGTCTCTCTCAGAGGTCATGGGTCTTCCAGCAGGACAATGACCCAAAACACACTTCAAAAAGCACTAGAAAATGGTTTGAGAGAAAGAACTGGAGACTTCTAAGGTGGCCAGCAATGAGTCCAGACCTGAATCCTATAGAACACCTGTGGAGAGATCTAAAAATGGCAGTTTGGAGAAGGCACCCTTCAAATATCAGGAACCTGGAGCAGTTTGAGAAGAATGGTCTAAAATTCCAGCAGAGCATTGTAAGAAACTCATTGATGGTTACCGGAAGTGGTTGATCACAGTTATTTTGGCTAAAGGTTGTGCAACCAAGTATTAGGCTGAGGGTGCCAATACTTTTGTCCGGCCCATTTTTGGAGTTTTGTGTGAAATGATCAATGTTTTGCTTTTTGCTTCATTCTCTTTTGTGTTTTTTCATTGAAGACAAATTAAATGAAGATACGGTAATAATACCAAAGAATGTGTGATTGCAATCATTTTCAGGAAGAAACTGAGTATTATCTGACAGAATTGCAGGGGTGTCAATACTTTTGGCCAACACTGTATACAGACGTGGCGGCTCATGTCATACACATATATATATACACACATACATACATACACACACATATATACGCAAACACATGCCTTGTGACACGGCGGGGACTTACACATAGGCACACTGACACATAAATATATGCACACACATATATACACATCTATACATATACGCGGCGAGTTATGTGATGTGCAGGGATGTATACATCTACACTGTGATAAGACGATCATGGAGCGGGCCAGGGTACACTCGTTTAGCAGCACAAAACCATAAACACAGCAACAGTCTCTTCTATGAAATGGGTCCAGCTGGTCTATTTAGGACAGCATAAACCGCATGGTGCAAATTAAACATGAGCCTTTCTTTCGCTTTACAAAAGCATACTGTCCGTTACCTCACACACAGCCTGTGGTCAGTCCACACAGGCTTCCAGGACCTGAGCTCTCCTCAGTCTCTTTCAGTCTCTCACATGTCAAACACAGACTCCATTAAAACATCCTGAGACACACCCACATCTCCAGCACGCTGCAAGCTTCTCTTGCCATCCTGTTAAGCAGACTGTGGCTTCCATGGCAAGACATTCATAAAACATTGCAACAGACGTCTGCATGTAGCGAAACACACCGGCCATGCACAATGCTGACACTCACTACATCACATATTCCCCTCTCTGCCTAAAGCCATCCGGCTTGACGCCATATGTTCCTACACAAGGGAATCATCTGTGTTGCCAAAGTTCAGGCCTTGTCAACCTGTCAGGTTCTGTCACCTCATTTTTATGAGTTCTATCTCTGTGAGGCCTTCCCCACCCCCAGCAGTTAGTACGATAGTGTGCTTCCTTTGCACCTGTGTCTACTGTCCGGCCTTGGGTTTCTGTCCATGAGACACGGTCCGCCACTGTCACCAGACTCTTTTCAGTCAAGACATCTGTTTGTTATGTCACTTTGTCAGATCTCTCTCTCCTTGGTTGCTTCCAAGGGGTAGAGTTGTAGTTAGTCGTGTTTAAAGTCAAATCTCCTGTCTGGTCTGACTCTGTATCATCACCTATACTGTTAGGTCTTTTCTCTAGGGCACTCAGCATTGGTGTAACAGGGGATTCTCTACCCCTCAACCTATTACACCCCCTATCCTCAGGACATCTTAGGCAAACTCTCAGTTGACATTTGTCTTCATTGCCCAGAGACCCGTTGCACCATTTGTCTTTAGCTTCTGCTGTGACCCATCTATTAGTTGGAGAACCCCCACTTTATTGGGTACCATGATGTAAAGATGGCTTCCATCTTAGGCAGCGACGCTATCTCTCGATTATCGCTTTTTCCAGTGTCAACTGCTGTACTTTTTTTAGGTGAGTCACCCTATAAGTGAGAAGAATCTGCATATTGTCAAGACTCTCCACTGTGCCCACCATGAGGAACTGAACCATACCCCTTTTCTGGGTTTCTTCTTTTCACTATCATAGGGAATTTGTACTCTCGTCACTCCAGCTTTATCCACCATTTCCTGCATGAGTAGTCCGTTTTCCACAATGACTTCTCTCAGCAGAGCTCTAGGCACCTGGACAACATCTTCCAGTAGACTTCGGGCTCTCTTCACAAGCCCCAGCCGCCTAGCAGCTTCTTTGTTCTTTAGCTGGATCAACTGCTTCATGCGAATGCCCCTCAAGTGCATGTCCCTCAGGATAGCTACCCGATCCACAGTGAGTTTGGATGTGGACAGAACCACCAGCTGTTTATCAGTACACCTTACAGGCTTCCACAGCCTTCTTAAAGTCGTCATGCACAGACTCTCTGGCAGGGACGTAACTACAACAGGTGTAGGGGTTGCGATTGCACCCGGGCCCTGGAGCCAAGGGGGCCCAAAAAATCCCTTTGGCCTATAGAAAAAGACTATTGCTGTTAAAGATTTGTAATAATTGGGGGCCCCATTGGAACTTTCGCATCGGGGCCCATGAGCTTCAAGTTACACCAATGCTCTCTGGCACACTCTTCTCTCAAGAGTTCCGAACCCTCTACCAGGCACTTGAACAAGGGAGTCTCACCCTTCTCTTCTGCCACGATATGATCACCTTGCTTAGTTTCCAGAATCGTCTCTCTCCGGACATCTGTGGCGCCCTGCCAAAGCAGGTAACCACATATCTCTCTGCTGCACTGCTGGGTTTCCACAGCAGGTACCACTACAAATAACACCTTCCACCCCAACACAGTAGGGGAGCTCAACCTGATGCACTTAGGCAGGATCCCCTATAAATACTGCTGCTGGGGGCGGAATTAGTCAGAGTGTAGCAGACGCTAGAAGACCTGCAGGAGGTTCTGGTGCTGGTGCCACGAGAAGGCACAGAACAGAGACCCAGAAGAGCCCTTCAGCGTCCCACCAACCTAAGTGGGACTGAAGGCTGGGAGACCAGAAGCAGGACCAGAAGCAGGAACAGGCAGCTCCAGCTGGGAGTTCGTTCTAGAGAGGAAACAGAAGCCGGATATTGGGGATCCGCACCAGTGGAGAACTACAAGTCCCGCAGTAAACCCCTGGGCACCGAGGAAGCTACAGCTACCCAGTCTCCTGAGAGAGTCAAAGCAAGGGAGCCAGGTGCAGTGGTCACTGCAGAAACCAAGAGAAGGTTGTCCCAGAGACCACACAGGAGGGAAGGAGAAACAGATCAGAGAAGAGAGTGGAGGCAAGTCCTGATTTAATAGACTGTGCTTCAGAGAATACAACAGGGAAGGAGGCCTTACACCCACTTGCTGTGGGAGCCCACTGTGCAGCCCAGCGACCCGTCAGTGCTTGGGACCATTTGCCTGGATACCATCAGTAAAAGGTAAAGAGATTTTTGCTGCGTGTTTGCCTTCTTTCTGCTCCCTCACCGTGCTCCTCCATAGACTCTCCCTATCCTCACAACCATCCCAGCTCTGCTGCATCCTGTCCATTCCTCACCCCTCTGCCCCGTAGGTCCCAGTCTTGCCGACGGGTACTATACCACCACGGCCGCAATCCCACCGACCTCCGGAGGACTGTAGCGGCACTGGTGATCCCTCACCAGACACAGCAGGTGGCGTCACAAAGACAAAAACTGTAAATAATCCCTGAAAATAAACCCCTTTTTCACTGACACCCAGGGCTACAGCCTTGGGCAGCCACCCATGACATCCCGGACCTTAACCGAGCCCGAGCCCTGAGTACCCTGCCCTGGGCGAGTCACAAAATGAAGTCACAAACAGGATCCCGTGCCCGGTATCCCCGTGTACTGTGTGCCGTTTAATTGACTGTAAAGTGTGACAGTTAAAGTTCCGTCACCATTACTTCGCTGAAGAGCGGGAAGAAAGGGGACGTGCCAGTCTGTAGAGCGCGAAACTGAAACCCCGCCCCCGGCTCAGCTGAGCATTCCTGAGCGCTGCGGTCCGGAAATCCCTGAACTGTTTAACCCTTCAGCAACTGGCTGTAATTAACTAGGGGGACCTCCAACATGTCGGCCTCCTCCAGCGAGGATGAGGCGGTGGACGCTGACCCCCAGACATACCCCGGACCCTCAATGGCTGCCTCCAGTAGCACTGCAAGTACCTCCAGTGCATCGGGCATCGTCGCACCAATAATGCCCATGTCGTTCCCATACATCCCGGGGGCCAAGTGGTTGCCCCAGTATGATCGCCGCCCTGATACACTTGAGAAGTTTAAAAGAAAGATTGAGGGTGTCTTGGACATGTATGCTATGACTGGGCAGCAACGCGCTACAGTGGTGCTTGGGGCAGCAGAAAAATAAAGTGTGTCCTGGTCTGTGCCAGCAGCTCCATGTCGGAACTGACACCACTCCTGTGTATGAAAAGCAAGGTGTGTACCGGGTAGTCCAAGAATTTGAACAAGTTTTCAGTAAGCATCCACTTGATTTTGGTAGGATAAAAGGGGTACAACATCACATCTCCACAGGTACACATCCACCAATCAAAGAGCGGTATAGGCTAATGCCACCTGCACAATATCAAAAAGCCAAAGAGATGTTACAAGACATGAAAGACACAGGGGTTATACGAGATAGCTGTAGTCCCTGGTCAGCACCATTAGTCCTAGTAAGGAAAAAGGATGGCAGTATGAGGATGTGTGTAGGTTATAGGCAGATAAACCGCATAACACACAAACATGCTTACCCGTTACCACGTATAGAAGAGTCTTTAGCTGCGTTGAAGTCTGCCAACTACTTTTCCACCTTAGATCTCCCTAGTGGGTATTGGCAGGTGTCCGTAGCCGAGGAAGATCGAGAGAAGACGGCATTCGCAACACCTATGGGCCTATGTGAGTTCAACAGCATGCCCTTCGGACTATGTAATGCACCCAGAACCTTTCAAAGGTTGATGGAGAGTTGCCTGGGGCACAAGAACTTCGAGACGGTACTGCTCAATCTAGATGACGTGATCGTGTACTCCAAGACATACGAAGAACATATCGCCCATCTAGGAGATGTGTTTGAAGCTCTGGCCAAATACGGGATGAAGCTGAAACCATCAAAATGCCACCTGTTAAAGCCAAGAGTGCAGTACCTGGGACACATAGTCAGTGCCGAAGGCGTGGCCCCTGATCCAGACAAGGTGACAGCAATCAAAGAATGGCCAGAACCCAAAACCATCAAGGAGGTACGTCAATTCCTGGGTTTGGTGGGCTACTACCGAAGGTTCATCAAGGAGTATACCAAGAACCCTGCTCCTCTGCATAACCTGCTAGTAGGCCAACCCATGAAAGGCAAGCCAAAAGATTCTCCATGGAGATGGGGTAAAGAACAAGAGGAATTGTTCCAGACGATGAAAGAAGCCATGACAGGAGAAGAAATCCTAGCTTACCCGGACTACAACCTGCCATTCCTGCTGTATACAGACGCCAGCAATGTGTGACTCGGAGCTGTCCTTGCCCAAAAGCAAGACGGTAAGGAGAAGGTAATCGCCTATGCAAGATGAAAGTTGCGACCCACAGAGAGGAATCCAGAAAATTACAGTTCCTTCAAGCTGGAGTTCCTAGCCTTGGTCTGGGCCATCACCGAGAGGTTTAAACACTACGTAGCCTCTAGCAAGTTCACCGTCTACATGGATAACAATCCGCTCTCCCACCTGTAAACTGCAAAGTTGGGAGCCATGGAACAGAGATGGATGGCTAGACTCTCCAACTATCAATTCACCATCAAGTACCGGGCTGGGCATCAAAACGGAAATGCGGACGCCTTATCCAGGATGCCTTACTTATCTGAAGAAGGTGTAGATGAAGATGAGCTGGAGGAAGTGGAGTTACCCGCTTTCCATCATGTGAGAGTAACCCCATGCCAGCAGACCCATCGAAACCTCTTTACTGAAGCAATGAACCTATTACCTCACTTCGACTGGAAGAAAGTGCAGAACCAAGACCCAGCTGTCGGTCAGATTAAACAACTGATAGCACAAGAGTCAGCGAAGCTGCCTGCAAACCCTCCGTCTGATGCTAAACATCTGTGGAACGAAAGAGGTAAACTGGAAACAAAAAGCTATTGCGACAAAAAACAACAGTACACTGCAGTAAAAATATTAAAATGCAAGTGCAGTATAAAAATGGTATAACAAATACAGGGTACTTAGTTAATCCGTTTTTGCGCAGAAAAAGTTATTTTAAGCCACGTCACTATCTTCAAAGTGTACCCATCTCAGACGCGGTCCTAACTGTTGTATTAAAAACCTGACTGGTGTGAATACTTACCAGTAAGCAGGAACCAGCATGACCAGTGTCTGAAGTGGAATGAAGGCGACGGGGCTCTATGTGTGCAGGGCCCAGAGAGGGGCGGGAACTCCATCTCTTGCATGGCAAGAGGCAATTACTTATAACACAGATGAGTCCTGCACACAGACAACAGGTCTGTAAGAACCTGTTCACACCACCAGCATAATTGGAAACAAAAAGCTATTGCGACAAAAAACAACAGTACACTGCAGTAAAAATATAAAATGCAAGTGCAGTATAAAAATGGTATAACAAATACAGGGTACTTAGTTAATCCATTTTTTTGCGCAGAGGTAAACTGTTCCAGTACCAGAATAAGTTATGACGGCGGTATATAAATCCAAGCACCCATCAACAGGTGTGGCAAATCATCGTGCCAAAATCAGAGGTTCCCATGATCTTAGATGCCTACCACAACAAAACTGGTCACTTCAGGTAGAAGAAGCTGGAACTGCTGCTCAAAGGTAGATTTTTCTGGCCAGGTATGAGATTATCCATACAGAAGTGGTGTAGAAAGTGTCAAGCCTGTACCCTAAGAAGAAAAGGTGTGCAGAATCAGAAAGCTCCACTTAATCCCATCGTAACAACACAGCCATTGGAATTAGTCACCTTGGACCATGTGAAATTGACTCCAAGTAGATCTGGCTATTCATACGCCTTGACAATGGTGGACCATTACTCCAGATTTTTAATGGTAGCCCCTGTAAAAGACTTGACAGCTGCAACTGCTGCAAACACCTTTCAGAAAGTCTTCTGCAGACCGTTGGGATATCCAGACTGTATACTCACTGATCAAGAACCAGCATTCGAAGCAGAGATTTTTCAAGAGTTTTGCAAGATGTATGGGTGCAAGAAGATCAGTACGACCCCGTATCATCCTCAAACTAATGGGCTCTGTGAAAAAATGAATAACATCGTAATTGACATGCTAAAAATTCTCCCGTTGGAAGAAAGGAACCAATGGCCTGAAAAACTCCCTGACTTAATCGACATGTACAATCATATCCCAGTGAGTACCACTAATTGTACACCAGTATAGTTGATGAGAGCTCGTACAGGAAAATTACCCGTAGACTTAGAACTCGGTGTAGTAGATCCTGAAGCAGAACAAATCATCTCAAACTGGAAAGTCCATCGACAAGAACAGTAAGCTAAAGTCCAACAAATTGTCGACAGTAACCTGGAGAAGTCCTGTGCAAAACAAGAGAGGGATTACAACAAGCGTGCTCCAGCAGACGTCACCTGGAAGTTTAGTCCTAAAATGGAAAAGAACCTGCAATAAGTTGGATGACAAATAGGAAAGTGAACCATATGTCCTGTTATATTATGTCCATGACAACAATAAGATCTGTATCATTAGTAAAGATGGTGGGAAAACCAGACAAACCGTGTCCAGAGATAATCTAAAGAGGTGTCCTTCAAATTGGGAAGATCAAGAAAATTACAATCAACCCATTCAAGAGTTCGAACCAATCTCAATCCCAGATCCAATTCCGGAACCAAAGGAAAGAATGATCCAGACAGACCTAGAAGAATTCCCTGAAGATTGGCCTCAAATAGACAGAGCCATCATCATTGCTGTAATAAACTTCTACCAACCCCAAGAAGATATCCCAAGGAATCAGGAAGAAATACCAGTTGCAAGAGAATCTGAGGATGCTGCAATCGGTACACCTGCTAGCCCAGTAGTGAGACTAAGGCAATGCAGAAACTCACCTGAATCGCCAACCCAAAGTTCAACACCATTAAACACTTCACCTGAGGCAGTGACACCTGTAGTGCGGAAATCACATAGGAGCACATGAGGTCAGCCCCCGTCTAGGTTTGGAGAGTGGATATAAGGTAGAACACATCTGAAAACATATGCACCGTAAATAAGAAACTGTATAAACAGCAATGTAAATAGTAGTGTACAGAAGGGTGGAGGAACTAGGCCCAGTCCCACGCACATTAAGTTAGGAACAGAAAGTGCCTGGGGCAGGGAGGGACCAGGTCTCCTAAGCCGAGACACCCATAGGGACCCCTGTTTGTTGTGAAATGTGAACTTTTGAAATGACTTTTTCCCCCTTTATTACGCGGAGCGTACAGAAACATTGCTGTAAAGACTCTATTGAACTTTTCCCCTTTGAACTTCTTTAAAAATCCCCATGGACTACGGTTAATGGACTAATGTAGCCACAAACTTTAAAAAGCCTACGGTGGATGGACTAGCACCGTATGGACTTATCCGTTTTTCCATTTTCCTATTTTTCAGTATTTTACTTAGTGTCTTTTTGTAATTTTTCATTTTTCAAATATGTAAATATGTTATTATTGTCATTGTTATATCTTTGTTTGAACAAAATGTCTCAGTCCCAGAGTACTGATGCTACCTAGGGGGTGTGTGGTGCCCTGCCAACGCAGGTAATCACATACAGTCATATGAAAAAGTTTGGGCACCCCTCTTAATCTTACTCATTTTTATTTGTTTAAAATTGGATTTTGGCAACAGCTATTTCAGTGTGATATATGTAATAACTGATGGACACAGTAATATTTCAGGATTGAAATGAGGTTTATTGCACTTACCAAAAATGTAAAATATGCATTATTTCAAAATTTGACAGGTGCAAAAGTATGGGCACCTCAACAGAAAAGTGACATTAATATTTAGTAGATCCACCTTTTGCAAAAATAACAGCCTCTAGTCGCTTCCTGTAGCTGTTAATGAGTTCCTGGATCCTGGATGAAGGTATCTTTGACCATTCCTCTTTACAAAACAATTCCAGTTCAGTTAAGTTTGATGGTCGCTGAGCATGGACAGCCCGCTTCAAAACATCCCACAGATGGTCAATGATATTCAGGTCTGGGGACTGGGATGGCCATTCCAGAAAATTATAATTGTTCCTCTTGCATGAATGCCTGAGTAGATTTGGAGCTGTAATAGCTGTTGCAATAACCCAATTTTAAACAAATAAAAATGAGTAAGATTAAGAGGGGTGCCCAAACTTTTTCATATGACTGTATCTCTCTGCTGCACAGCTGGGTTTCCACAGCAGGTACCACTACAAACAACAACCTCCACCCCGACACAGTAGGGGGAGCTCAATCTGCTGCACTTAGGCAGGATCCCCTATAAATACTGCTGCTGGGGGCGGAGTTAGTAAGAGTGTAGCAGGCACTAGAAGAGCTGCAGGGAGGTGCCACGAGAAGGCACAGGCAGAAACCCAGAAGAGCCCTTCAGTGTCCCACCAACCTAAGTGGGACTGAAGGCTGGGAGACCAGAAGCAGGACCAGAAGCAGGAACAGGCAGCTCCAGCTGGGAGTTCGTTCTAGAGAGGAAACAGAAGCCGAATATTGGGGATCCGCACCAGTGGAGAACTACAAGTCCCACAGGAAACCCCTTGGCACCGAGGAAGCTACAGCTACCCTGTCTCCTGTTAGAGTCAAAGCAAGGGAGCCAGGTGCAGTGGCCACTGCAGAAACCAAGAGAAGGGTGTCCCAGAGACCGCACAGGAGGGAAGGAGAAACAGATCAGAGAAGAGAGTGGAGGCAAGTCCTGATTTAATAGACTGTGCTTGAGAGAATACAAAAGGGAAGGAAGCCTTACACCCACTTGCTGTGGGAGCCCACTGTGCAGCCCAGCTACCTGTCAGTGCTTGGGACCATTTGCCTGGATACCATCAGTAAAAGGTAAAGAGAATTTTGCTGCGTGTTTGCCTTCTTTCTGCTCCCCCACTGTGCCCCTCCATAGACTCTCCCTATCCTCACAACCATCCCAGCTCTGCTGCATCCTGTCCATTCATCACCCCTCTGCCCCGGAGGTCCCAGTCCTGCCGGCAGGGACTATACCATCACGGCCGCAATCCCACCGATCTCCGGAGGACTGTAGCGGCGCTGGTGATCCCTCACCAGACACAGCAGGTGGAGTCACAAAGACAAAAACTGTAAATAATCCCTGTAAATAAACCCCTTTTTCACTGAGCCCCAGGGCTACAGCCTCGGGCAGCCACCCGTGACATCATAGTAACATAGTAACATAGTTTTTACTATCCCGGACCTTAACCGAGCCCTGAGCACCCTGCCCTGGGCGAGTCACATCCACCTCTTCGAGATGGTTTAACAGAACGGACACCTGTCGCTCCATCTTCTCCAACGATGCCATATTCATCGACTGGCTTTCCGCCAGGCGATCTCTGAGCTCGGATATCTCTCTCTCCAGCACACTTATTCATCACTCAGCAGCCTGTCTCCGAAGTTCTTCTTGCTTTAACTGCTCTTCTATTAGCAGAGTCCTCTGGGACCTCTCCATCTCCAAGGCACCCACTCGATTCTCGACAGCCTGTCTCCACAGCTTCTCTTGTCTCAAGTGGCCCTGGAGCATCTCCAGGAGCTCTCTTATCTTGCCTCCGACATTCACTGGACCAGGCGAACTCACAACAATCGGGGAGCTATTTACGTCACCCCTCACCTTCTCAGTGGCTTCTTCCACTTCTGCAGTTACCTCCCCCTCTTGGGGTCCGGAAGCACCCCTGGCAACCTTGGCCACATCTCCTTGTGCCTGTCTAGGGGTCTCCAGTTCTGCATTCACCACCACCTCTTGGTGTCCGGCAGCACACCTGGCAACCTCAGCCACATCTCCTTGTGCCTGTCCAGTTGTCTCCAGTTCTTCACCTGTGACCTCTGCCACGTCGTGCAACTCTTGGGCATCGGCAGCCCCATCTGTCACCCTCACCAGAGTCTCAACGATATTAGCTTCATCCTTTTCGTGGATCTCAGCAGCGATACCTTCAGCCCTCTTTTGGGTCTTAGCAGTAGAGATAAGCCACCACCCTATTGTACGAATTTGATTCGTCGAATTGGGGGTGTGTTCGTCGAATGTTCATCGAATGTTCGTCGAACACCGTCGAAGGTGAAAAACTTCTCAGGGGACACAACAAACACATGGAAAAGTGACAATTACATATAAAATGAGAAAAGAGCTGGACGAGTAAAAGGAGGAGGAGACACAGATATAGGCATGTCATGCCCTTCTAAGATCACGTAAAACACAGCAAGGGGACTCCAACAAGAGTCTCCATTTTTTCCAAAAATATGGGCACAGACACCACTTAAGTGGCATCAATTGCCTCAGAGTTCCAAGCTTAAAATAGTTGGTGAGGTGACCTTCATGCAGCACATTCAAAAATCCACAAGCCTTTAGTCTTGCCCTGTTATCAGTAAGATTTGTCACCAAAATCTAAGTAGAGGCTGAAAAATCAATAGTTTGAGTACTTCATGCATGAACCGTCACATGGATATGAAGCAAAAGTCGCAGTGGGAAGCTCACTGTGCTACAATCCGACCTGGCGGGCCGGGCCAACCATCATCTGCCCCATCAAGTGCATCCGTGGACTCTTCATCCTCTGTGACTGTGGGGACAGCAGTCAGACATGCTTTTGGACGCAGACCTTCCACCTCTTTACCTGCAACAGCCAGTGTGATTGGTAGGTCGTCAGTTCTTTTGGAAGTGGATACACCTGCTGGTGTTGAGCACTGTCAGACATTGAGAGCACCACCTTTGGATGAAGGCAACATAATATCTCCACCTGCACCTTCCTCCCAGACCAGAAGTTTCCGGGCACCCTACTCAACCCTGTCTCAGCACAGCAGACAGCCCTCTGTCCCTCATAAGTGGACAAGTAAAAGACCCTTTCCTCCTAGCCATGACAAAGCTAAGAGGTTGAATTACACCATCTGCAAGCTGTTGGCTACAGAAATGCTGCTTTTCCGCCTGGTGGACACAGAGGATTTTCGAGACCTTATGTGCCCCAGTACCAGATGTCCAGTTGCCACTACTTCTCAAAAAAGCTGTGCCTGCGCTACACCAGCATGTCACACACAAGATCACCGCTTCCTTGAGAAACTGTGTGTGACAGGGTGCATTTCACCACAGACACTTGGACCAGTAAGCATGAACAGGGGCATTACATGTCGCTGACTGGGCACTGGGTAACTATGGTGACAGCAGGAGAAGGGGCTGCTCTACATGTCTTGCCATCCCCACGAGTTGTGTGTCAATCCTCTGTATGTAGAAGTTCCTCCACTGCTTCTGCCTCCTCGTCTCAGTCCTCCACCTGCACCCAAAGCCTGTCTGGTAATGCCACCTGCGTTCTAACTGCGCAGAAGAAATCCTGCACATATCTTTACTATGCTGGCAGCAGGGCTCAACGGCATCAGGCGAAATGTCTGGGAAATGTGAGTCACACAGCTGAGGAGTTGTGGTCAGCTGTGGAGACCGAGTTTCATCAATGGTTGTCTCCACTGAACCTGCAGCCAGGGAAGGCCGTATGCGACAATGTTGCAATGCTGGGTGCGGCCCTTCGCCAGGGCAATGTAACACACGTGCCTTGTATGGCTCACGTCTTGAACCTGGTTGTCCAGCAATTTTTAGCCCACTATCCCCGCCTAGATGGGCTTCTGCAGAGGGCACGGTCGCTGTGTGCTCACTTCCACCGTTCGCATCCCGCAGCTCAAAGACTAGCATCTCTACAGAAGTCGTTCGGCCTGACAGTTCACCAGCTGAAATGCGATGTGCCGACACGATGGAATTCAACTCTTCACATGTTGCAGCAACTGTGGCAGCACCGACGAGCACTGGTGCAATACGTTATAACGCATAACTTGGGCCAACGAGATCCAGAGGTGGGGCAAATCATGCTGCTGGAGTGGTCTCAGATCAAGGACCTATGCACCCTTCTGCACAGTTTTGAAATGGCGACGAAGATGTTTAGTGCTGACGATGCCATTATCAGCAAGACTATTCCGGCCATTTACGTGCTGGAGCACACCTTAAACAGTATTTGGAGTCAGGTGGTGGGACAAGAGGAGGGGGAGGAAGTACAGGAGGAGTCATATGCGGAAGGGATAACAAGATCTCCAAGGTCCAGATGGTCGGCAGCACCAAGGCAGCAGGCATGGGAGGGTGGGGGAGAGGGATTAACTAGGGCGCATGGTAGCAGCCAAACTGTTGAGGAAGATGCAGGAGCCAAGGAACAAACGGAGGACGAACTGGCGATGGGCATGGAAGACTCTTCAGATGAGGGAGACCTTAATCACATTTCTGTTGTGCGAGGTTGGGGGGAAGAGGGCAGAGGAAGGAAGCATGATTCTTACCTCGCCGCCACCAACACAACAAGATTTTCTTATTGTTCCAAATTATTCTTTATTTTTATCACACACTGAACAAGATTGACTACATCCAACATTTCGGCATACAAGCCTTCCTCAGGGATCTAATCTACTTACATAATCGCGAGTTTGGGATTCGGGCGTTGTCGCCGAATCCCACAATCCTTCGCGCCATGTGCTGCCCCGGAAGCCGCGCCATATTAGCACACCCAGGTATGCTAACATGGCGCAGGATGCTGGTGGCACACACAACACAACCCCACACTGCACACGCCGCCTGCCGCTGACCCCGCACACCGCCCACACACCCCCTGCACTAGACCCCCTCCTCCGGTGCCTGCACACCCCCATAATACACTCTGGCGTCCACACACACCCTCGCACCCCCCCCTTCTGGTGCCCGCATCCCCCTCGCAATAGATCCCCGCACCCCTCCGGCACCCGCTCACCCCTGCAGTACACCCCCGCACCCCCCTTCGGCGCCCGCAGACCCCAGACAACTTACTTACCGATTCCGATAGGACCTTTGGTGATGTCACAGTCATGTGATCAGTCACATGACTGTGCATCACCATAGCTCCGCCTCCAGCAGTCTACTCTTCACTGCTTCCCAGCTATGACAAGGACCTGTCACAGCTGGGAACGAGGGAAGGGGAGGCAGAGAGGCAGAAGGGTGCAGCTCAAAGACTACACAGGAAACAGAGACATAACAGGAGACCTCAAAAACTGGACACAGAGAACACTGCTGCAGAAAGAGGGGGAGCACAGACACATAAGGGAGGACTAGAAAACCTGAACAGAGGACAGACCGAGGGAAGGGGAGTGCACAAAGATGAAAGAGGGGGAGCTGAGAGGGATGTGAGCCAGAGACATAAGAGGGGAACAGAATCACTGAAGGGGGGCAGAGAGCCAGAAGGGGGGGAACACAATAACTAAAGGGGGGCAGAGATTGAAGGGGGCTGAGACATAAGGGGTGACCACAATGACTGAAGGGGGGCAGAGAGCCATAACAGGGGACCAGAATTACTGAAGAGAGGCAGACAGAAGTAAGGGGAGACCACAAAGACTAAACGGGGGCAGAGAGACATAAGGGGTCACCTCAATGACTCAAGGGGGCCATACAGGCATAAGGGAGGACCATAAAACCTGAAGTCGCCCAGAGAGATGAAGGGGGTAACATACACACCAAAGGGGGGGCACAGAGACATAAGGGGGAGCCAGAAATACTGAAGGGGGGCAGACAGATGAAGGGGGTAACATAGACACGAAAGGGGGGGGCAGAGAGACATAAGAGGGGACCACAAAGACTAGGGGGGCACAGAGATAAGGGGGGGCAGAGAGACATAAAGGGCACCAGAAATACTGAAGGGGGCCAGAGAGATGAAGGTGGGGGGGGGGACATACAGATAAAAGGGGGGGGAGGGAAGACAGATGAAGAGGGGGAACTGAAATATTTAGGGGGACCAGAGACGCATAAGGGGGGAACTGAAATACTGAAGGCCACCAGAGACACATAAGGAAGACCAGAAACACTAAAGGGGGAGGCAAAGAAACAAGGGTAATGACCAGAAAGACTGAAGGGGGGCCAGAGAAACTAACAGGGGGAACATAGAGACAAAAGGGGCGCAGCACACAAGGAAGGGGGCCAAGAAATACTGAAGGTCAGCTATAAAACATAAGGGGGACAACAAACACTAATGGGGGCCACAGAGATATGAAGGGGGACCATACACACAAAAGGGAGGGAGCAGAAAGGAAAGGGGGCTGAAACACATAGGAAGGGAGCAGAAATACTTAAGTGGAGCAGACAGACATAAGGGGGACCTCAAATACTAAAGGGGAGCAGAGAAACATAAGGGGGACCATAAACACTGAAAGAGGGGACAGAGAAATAAGGGAGGGAACAAAAATACTTAAGGGACACCAGAAACACTGAAGGGGGACCTGACACACTGAAAGACGGCCAGAGAGAGGGAAGGGGGAACAGAGAAAGAGAATGGGGACCAGAAACACTGAAGGGTTGCACAGAGACGAAGGAAAAGGTGAGCAGAGATAAAAAGGGCCAGAGAAACATAAGGGGGACCAGAAAGATTGAAGGGGCAGACACACTGAAGGGGGGGGGCAAGAGACATGGGGTAACCAGAATGACTAAAGGGGGCCAGAGACACTGAAGGGGGGGGCAGAGAGAGGTAAGGGTAGACCAGAAAGAAGAAATGGTGACGCAGAGAGTGGGAAGGGGGAGCACAGAAACAGAACATGAGCAGAGCAAGGAAAGGGAGATAGAAAGACAAAAGTGCAGAGCACAGTCACGAATGGGGGCCAGTGACACGAAAGGAGGAGCTGAGAAAGGGAAGGGGGCAAAGAGACGAAAACGAGGTAGCTGAGAAAGGGAAGGAGGGCCACAGACACGGGGAAGAAAACAGATGGAATAGAGGACACATACATGGGTGAGAAAAGAAATGGACAGGGGAGCAGAGACAAAAGGCGGAGCAGAGGGCCAAAGAGAACATAGGGTGATCAAACGGAGCACAGACGGCCCAAAAAGCGCGCTGAGTGGCAGTGACGCCCTACCGATGCTCTCCTCACCCCTCCAGCCTCCCGCCACATCACACTCTGCTACCCACAGACCCGCCTGTATAATCTGCTACCCTCAGAGCCGTCTGTATACTCTGCTACCCACAGACCCGCCTGTATACTCTGCTACCCACAGAGCCGCCTGTATACTCTGCTACCCACAGACCCGCCTCTATACTCTGCTACCCACAGACCCGCCTGTATTCTCTGCTACCCACACACCCGCCTGTATACTCTGCTACCCACAGAGCCCCCTCTATACTCTGCTACCCACAGACCCGCCTGTATACTCTGCTACCCACAGAGCCACCTGTATACTCTGCTACCCACAGACCCGCTCTATACTCTGCTACCCACAGAGCCGCCTCTATACACACAATTCACTTCACCGCCCTCCCGATGCAATTGCATCGGGCCTTTTTACTAGTCTATTATAATAAAACCCTAAGGCAACTTCCGTCATGCTGTAACTGTATGGTACGTCACATCCTGACTGAAGTTGCCTGTACACCCACCCTGGGTGCTCCAATTTGGCCGCCTGTTGCCGGGAGCGGGGCTTCCAAAACCCCACTTCCCCCATCGGTACAATCTGTGGCCCCACACACACTCCGGTCACACTCCCCACTCCTCCACACACCCTCCAACACTACACTTCTCATCACACCCCCCTTCCCCCTCAGTTGCCATGTCCACACACACACGTCCCCCCTTCCATTCTCCTTGCGGCCTCCTCCTCGCTCAGCACCTCCACACTCATACCCCCACTCATACCCCCATGCACTCTGCCTGCCATACTTACCACCGTCCCATCGTCTTCCCGCCGCCGCCGCTCCAGCCAATGCTTCGACGCCGCCGACCCACATGTTGGCTCCACTCCTCCGTCCCTGCGACATGTTTCCTCCAAAATGGTGTCCGGGAACTCTCGCAAGATCCCAGATGCCATCCAAAGTCTTGCGAGACTTCCCGGAAGCCATCTTGGACAAGCATGTCGCCGCCACAGAGGACTGGATCCATTATGACGTCCGGGAAGGCTCGCGAGACTTCCCGGATGCTATCTTAAATGCCCCGCTTTTTGAAAATTTACTTCAGCCCGCCATTTGCTGATGTCTCCTGCTGCTGCATCATAACTCCTCCTGCTCTCTTCACTTACTCCGTCTCCTCAGTTAACCTCTTCAGTGCCCTCACACCTGCTCAGTATATCTAAGACGCTGTGAACATTTAACGCCGTCTGCACCGTATTGCTTCTATATTCTCCTCAGTTAACCTCTTCAGTGCCCTCACTTCTGCTGAGTATACCTAAGACGCTGTGAACATTGAACTCCGTCTGCACCGTATTGCTTCTATATTCTCCTCAGTTAACCCCTTCAGTGCTCTCACTCCTGCTGAGTATATGAGGCAGTCGACAGGGTAAGGGGTACTCAGGAGCCGGGGCTGATGGTGGCTTTGATGGGGAATCATGGCTGGTCGATCCCCGGTCCCGTGCCCTGGAACCTCAATGGCGGGGAACGGTGGGGGATAAGGGGCTTGTTAACGTGACACCACCTATGGTACCTGGTAACGGGTATACCAGCGCTGCAGTCGGCTGCTGAGGTGATGGTGAGTGCAGCAGAGTATGGTACAGCTCCCCACAGGTGGAGCTTTACCTCAGGCAAGCGAGGATGGATGAGGGGAGTAGTAGTTAAGTCTTTGCTGACAAGTGGTGAATTGCGGCGGTGAGACAGGAACACAGACACACAGGGATTGTTGTTTCGGTACCTTTTACTGGTGACAAGATAACAGGTACAGTCCAGAGAAATAACCAGGTCCCCAGTGCAACTTGGGACTTCCATCTTTGAAAGTTATGAGGCCTCCTCTGTCTTTGTGCTCTGTGGTTGGGATGAGTCCTCCTGAGTCTTCCAGGCTTTTGCTGTAGCACTAAATGCGGGCAGCGTCGAACTCCGGTGTCCGGTTGTACTAAAGGGCTGTAGTAACCGGTTGCCTTTTCTTAGTTCCCTTCTTTCTCCACTTGCCTCCGACCCTTTCCCTAGGGTGCGCACAATGGTCAGTGGTCCCTGGTCCTGGGCCTGGATCTCTCCCAGTGACAGTTCATCCGTCTCCTCTAACTCTTCACTCTCTCTCTAGACTGACTCCTGGGACTGACTAACTGCTCCCCTCAGGCCTGGATATTCTTAAAGGGGAACTGACTTAAGGCAGCCAGTAGAGCTCCCCCTTCAGGTCTGGGGTGGAAGATGGTGTGTGCTATGCGAACCAAGGTGTAATTCCCTCCATGCATCGGTGGATCCTGTGGCACATATATCTAAGACGCTGTGAACGTTTAACTCTGTCTGCACCGTATTGCTTCTATATTCTCCTCAGTTAACCTCTTTAGTGGCCCTCACTCCTACTGAGTATACCTAAAACGCTGTGAACATTTAACTCCATCTGCACCGTATTGCTTCTATATTCTCCTCAGTTAACCTCTTCAGCGCCCTCACTCCTGCTGAGTATATCTAAGACGCTGTGAACATTTAACTCCGTCTGTACCGTATTGCTTCTATATTCTCCTCAGTTAACCTCTTCAGTGCCCTCACTCCAGCTGAGTATACCTTTCTATAATTAAGACGCAGTGAACTAGCCCACATATATAAGCTCTATCCTGTAGCACTGCTTTACAACTTACCCTTCTGATTTATGCCACCTGTACATATACATCCTTTCTGTCATCATAACTGCAGGACCCCTTCTCTAACGCCTTATAACCCCAACACTCTCACTCTCTACTATCTGCTCTCATACTCCCTTACCAGTCTCAACATGACTCCTCCCAAAAAGTATGCCACTGACACACAGCAGAAAAATACTTTGTCACTATGTCAAAGAAAACGCCGTGCTAATTAGACTCCTGAAGAAAAAGAACATCACCTTACCACCATGAAGGCTTATAAACGATAACGTCTCACACTCGAGTCCCCTAAGTCTAAATCCATTAGATTAGCACAAGCAGCCTCTGTTCGCCGTCAACGCCGACAACCTACACCTTCGACGTCTACATTTTTATCACACTCACCACCACACATAAGACATATATACATCGGTCTGCACAAGAGCCGTACTTTAGCGTTAGGACCTGCTCTTCCACTACATGCTAAAGCATTCATTAATGATGAACGTACTATTTTAGAACATGGCTGTGGTGCAATGAACCATGTATGTCAACATTGCCAGGCTTTGCATTTTCTCCATGAGACACCTTCTGATAACAATTTTACTCTCTGCTGTCATAAGGGTAAAGTCCATGTTCCCAAACCACAATATGCAGATGTCTTTACACACTTGCTCAAAGGACAAAGTGAATATAGCAAAAATTTCATGGACAATATTAGAAGCATTAATAGTTCCTTTGCTTTTGCCTCCATGGGTGCCGATATTTCACCTCCACCTGGAAATGGCCCATACTGTTTCTGCATACATGGCCAGATCTATCATCGAATGGGAACACTACATCCCTCTGACGACCAACTCCCAGCATTTGCCCAACTTTACATTCTCGATACCGCTACCGCTAACGAACAACGCTTACAATATAAAGAAAATCAAAAATGTCATCCTACATTGATGAACATTATTGCCCTTCAAATACAAGCTATCAATCATTTTGTGGCAGCTTATCACATGTTATGTGATGTGGAACAACAAGAATATATTAAAGCGCTACAAAACGGAACTGTCATGCCAAACATCACCATGTCTATTAAACAAGATCGTACTCAAGACCCTCGACGCTACAATAATCCCACTGTCAGTGAAGTCGCCGTCGTCTTTCAAAATGACAATGGGAGCCACCATTCAATAGAGATATATTAATTCATTTAAAACCGTATCTACACAACCCTTTAGCTCCAAAAACACAACAAATTAGCATTCTCCATAGTAATTTGGATGCCCTCCTATATCCCATATTTTTCCCTTATGGAAACCAAGGAGTCATGACTGGTGTGTGCATGTGACGGGTTACCTAGAGCGGGGATCTCCTGCTGCTTCCAAGCCTAATGTCACCTCCGTTGAGAGAGGCAACACTACTAAGGCAACTGGACCATAGGGGCACCACAATTATGTCGGAGGGGAATTTGGTGGGAGCTAATAAAGTGAATAACGAGGTGTCTCTGTCTATTTTGTATGTAATAGAAGATTTGTCTCTGTGTTGTTTTTTTTCCTCTTTACTGAAAGTATTGCTAATGGCTGGCTGTCATACTGACGGATGACATAAGCAATAGGATTTGATGTCAACTGCCAAAGAAAAGCTGACATCAACCCTATTATTACCCAGTCTGCCACCGCTACATGGCAGCTGGAAGAGTAAGGTAATCACCAGTTTTGATGTCTCTCATGGAGGTGCCAATTCTGGGGTGGCTGCTGGCTGCAAATATCAGCGTGGGGGGTTCAGAACACTTGGGCCTTAAGACTCTGAGAATTCCAGCCCCCAGCTGCCTCGGTTACCTTGGCTGGCAAACAAAAATACAAGTCCATGCTGATTTTTTTTAAACTATTTAAACAAAAAAAATCTTGGTCTTTCCTCTATTTTTCTTACCAGCAAAGGTAACACCAGGCAGCGGGGTCGGCAGCCAGTAGCTGCTTGGTTTACCTGTGCTGGCAATAGAAAATACAGCAAAGTCCTACACATTTTTTACCAGGAAATTAAACACTTCATGATACTAATATTACCCTTGAACAGTGCCTGGGCAGACTTTTTAATAACATATAAAATCATTAGTGTACCCTTTGCAGTTTCCTTGCTATAAACATTTTTCAAGAAATACATGAATAGAGAGAGCTTAGAGGAGGAATTAGAAAATGATATCAGTTACATATGGATTTTTGGAAGGTTGCGGTCTATGGAGCGCTGGAGGAACACAGGAGGAAATTTTGGAGGACACGGATCCTGATTATCAAACCTTTATTTGAGAATTCACTAATAAAGGTTTGTTAATCAGGATCTGTGTCCTTTAAATTTCTCTTCTCCGTTCCTCCAGCTCTTACAGTTAGGGCCAGAAATATTTGGACAGTGACACAATTTTCGCGAGTTGGGCTCTGCATGCCACCACATTGGATTTGAAATGAAACCTCTACAACAGAATTCAAGTGCAGATTGTAACGTTTAATTTGAAGGGTTGAACAAAAATATCTGATAGAAAATGTAGGAATTGTACATATTTCTTTACAAAACACTCCACATTTTAGGAGGTCAAAGTAATTGGACAAATAAACATAACCCAAACAAAATATTTTTATTTTCAATATTTTGTTGCGAATCCTTTGGAGGCAATCACTGCGTTAAGTCTGGAACCCATGGACATCACCAAACGCTGGGTTTCCTCCTTCTTAATGCTTTGCCAGGCCTTTACAGCCGCAGCCTTCAGGTCTTGCTTGTTTGTGGGTCTTTCCGTCTTAAGTCTGGATTTCAGCAAGTGAAGTGCATGCTCAATTGGGTTAAGATCTGGTGATTGACTTGGCCATTGCAGAATGTTCCACTTTTTGCACTCATGAACTCCTGGGTAGCTTTGGCTGTATGCTTGGGGTCATTGTCCATCTGTACTATGAAGCGCCGTCCAATCAACTTTGCAGCATTTGGCTGAATCTGGGCTGAAAGTATATCCCAGTGCACTTCAGAATTCATCCGGCTACTCTTGTTTGCTGTTATGTCATCAATAAACACAAGTGACCCAGTGCCATTGAAAGCCATGCATGCCCATGCCATCACGTTGCCTCCATCATGTTTTACAGAGGATGTGGTGTGCCTTGGATCATGTGCCGTTCCCTTTTTTCTCCAAACTTTTTTCTTCCCATCATTCTGGTACAGGTTGATCTTTGTCTCATCTGTCCATAGAATACTTTTCCAGAACTGAGCTGGCTTCTTGAGGTGTTTTTCAGCAAATTTAACTCTGGCCTGTCTATTTTTGGAATTGATGAATGGTTTGCATCTAGATGTGAACCCTTTGTATTTACTGTCATGGAGTCTTCTCTTTACTGTTGACTTAGAGACAGATACACCTACTTCACTGAGAGTGTTCTGGACTTCAGTTGATGTTGTGAACGGGTTCTTCTTCACCAAATAAAGTATGCGGCGATCATCCACCACTGTTGTCATCCGTGGACGCCCAGGCCTTTTAGAGTTCCCAAGCTCACCAGTCAATTCCTTTTTTCTCAGAATGTACCCAACTGTTGATTTTGCTACTCCAAGCATGTCTGCTATCTCTCTGATGGATTTTTTCTTTTTTTTCAGTCTCAGGATGTTCTGCTTCACCTCAATTGAGAGTTCCTTTGACCGCATGTTGTCTGGTCACAGCAACAGCTTCCAAATGCAAAACCACACACCTGGAATCCACCCTGACCTTTTAACTACTTCATTGATTACAGGTTAACGAGGGAGACGCCTTCAGAGTTAATTGCAGCCCTTAGAGTCCATTGTCCAATTACTTTTGGTCCCTTGAAAAAGAGGAGGCTATGCATTACAGAGCTATGATTCCTAAACCTTTTCTCCGATTTGGATGTGGAAACTCTCATATTGCAGCTGGGAGTGTGCACTTTCAGCCCATATTATATATATAATTGTATTTCTGAACATGTTTTTGTAAACAGCTAAAATAACAAAACTTGTGTCACTGTCCAAATATTTCTGGCCCTAACTGTATCTTCATTTAATTTGTCTTCAATCAAAAAACACAAAAAGAATTGTCCTAAAGCCAAATTGGATCTAATTCCATACCAAACATAAAAAATGGGGTGGACAAAAGTATTGCACTGTTAGAAAAATCATGTGATGCTTCTCTAATTTGTGTAATTAACAGCACCTGTAACTTACCTGTGGCACCTAACAGGTGTTGGCAATAACTAAATCACACTTGCAGCCAGTTGACATGGATTAAAGTTGACTCAACCTCTGTCCTGTGTCCTTGTGTGTACCACATTGAGCATGGAGAAAAGAAAGAAGACCAAAGAACTGTCTGAGGACTTGAGAAACCAAATTGTGAGTGTGATTTAGTTATTGCCAACACCTGTTAGGTGCCACAGGTAAGTTACCGGTGCTGTTAATTACACAAATTAGAAAAGCATTACATGATTTTTCTAACAGTGCCAATACTTCAAACCCCCCCCCCCCCCCCTTTTTATGTTTGGTGTGGAATTATATCCAATTTAGCTATAGGACAATTCTTTTTGTGTTTTTTTCATTAAAGACATATTAAATGAAGGTAATAATACCAAACAATTTGTGATTGCAATCATTTTCAGGAAGAAACTGAGTATTATCTGACAGAATTGCAGGGGTGTCAATACTTTTGGCCACAACTGTATCAGCAATTCCCCGTGTCATTAAAGGGACACTGTCACCAGGTTTTTGCCATCCCATCTGACAGCAGCATAATGTAGAGATAGAGACCCTGATTTCAGCAATGTGTCACTTACTGAGCTGCTTGCTGTCACTTTGATAAAATTACTGTTCTCTCTGCTTCAGATTTAGCAGTAAATGACTATGCTGGACTATTTGATTAGTCCTACTGTGTTAAACTCAATTGATTGAACAGTGATTTTATGAAAAATACACTGAGCAGTCAAATAAGAGACACACCACGGGAATCAGGGTCTCTGTCACTACATTATGCTGCTGTCAGATGAGATGGATAAAACCTGGTGACAGTCAAAATCAGTACCTGATCTCAAGCCGAACTGTGCTCACGGTCCCTGCACCCCTACAATCGTTTCGCACCACGCTTCTTCCCCCCGGGTACTGACTTTAACATCATATTGGATTTACCACTTACACCATAAGTATAATCCTGGTGGGAGGTGAAATATAATAGTGCTATGTGGTGAATTACATATGGCAAGGAAAGCCTATTAATGACACTAGGAATTGCTGATATATGGTGATAGATTGTAAATGTGTATCTAGCTTGTCTATATGATCGTGGAGGCATGTAAGACTGCATTCTTTTCTATTCCTGATGACTTCATTAATAAATTGTATGAATCATTGTTGAACCGCATGGATGCAGTCCTTCAAGCTCATGGAAGTCACACAAAATATTAAATATTGCTCTAATAGCACCACAACTTCATTCACCAATGTTATGCAACATATATTTGTATTTTAAGTTCATTATTTGTTTGAATATCACATTACTTTCTGTGGGCGACAAAATTTTTGTCTTGCCAGATCTGACCATTCTGTGTTCATTAAATGATCAATATTTCAGCATTGATGACTGTGGTGAATCGGCCACCGAACCTGGCAGCTCCACAGCGCCTCCAGTTAAACCCAGGTCAGTCAGAGAACTGCCTGAGGATAAAGAAGGGCCGCAGCTGCCCTGTCTGTGCTGGTTTATTAGGGCACCTCTCAGTGAGTGTGGTATATGCCTTCTAACCCGCAGCCAGAAGCACATATAATAACCTCCACCCCGTCACTGATAGAGACCCCCGAATAACCCCAAACACAAATGCTCCCACCAGCTTCTCATTTAATATAAGTCCGGTCCGTGGTCGGGCTTATATTGGGTCAGAAACCAACCCAGGTAGCGTTAAATGAGCACACGGACGTGGGAATCGTGATCAAGATAAAAAGAGCAACTCAAGATTAAATGTATATATTTAATCACCCTAATGGTACACTAGATATTAATATTTACAGTTATTATTAAGATGTTACAAATATTACAGTCAGATATGCAAACACAAGGATAAATGGAATACACAGAATTACACACACATGTGATCAGTTACCTTAATGCTGATGGCACCACAAGGGCGGCGTGATGCCAATCGGTTCCTGGGGTAATCTCTAGCTTTGGTGGAAATAATGCCTCTTCAGAAGAAATGCAATATGGAGATGGGGCAGCTGATTTTTATACATTATGGGGCTGACCACTGTCTCCACCCATCTCGCACCTCTGGGCTGTCTCACAATTCCCACCCCTCTGAGGGGAGATATAGACACCCAAACTCTATAACCTGCCCTAGCCTTGTCCGTGGGCATCACAGACGGAAGACAATGCTTTCATATTTTCAGTTATGATTTTATCTTCGTCTGGATATGAAACATGGCTATTCTGAGAGCAGCCTACTAGCCCATATCACATTTAGATGGCTTTCGGTCATTCCACACATATGTAAAACGATGTGCGGTGACCGTCTGAATACACGGCTCATGAGATATTAAAAGTTATAACTCGTCTATTCTCAGTCTAGCTGGCTAAAAGGATTTTCCCCTCCAAGTATGATACAGGGAAATTGCATTTGTCACTTTAGGCACATCCCAGTGGGGAGTCATCCTTTGGATAATGGCTGGGTACCAAGTGTCACCTAATCTCCATTTCCTAGGAAGCTCCATACACCTGGCTAAATAACACCTCCCTAGCTGATCAGTATATCATAGGTGAAGAGCCCCTTTTGTGTGGCCTGTTGGATGGCATCTACATGCTAATTAATCTACCACTTGCTAGATGAATGGCCTCTGGCTTGCAAGGGTGGGGGCTTATCTCTTTATGAGTGAGATGTGTCTTACCAAATTGCTTTCTGGGAGGAAATGGAATCTGGGGAATATGGCAATATTCTTTACCAATACTGCTTATTCATCACAATGGCAATTTATTTTCTTAATCTAAACCACATTTCGGAGGGTTTCAGCTTTTAAAAGAGTAATTTATAAAACCAATGGATGAATTAAACGTCAGGTTATAAGGTTTTATTTACATAACATGGATAAGCGACATAACTTTTGTTAGGGACTGTATATCCTTTGTTGCCAATGACAGAGGTCAAACATTTTCTGTACAGTAAGTCTTCACAAGGTTGACACACACTGTTGCTGGTATGTTGCCACATTCCTCCATGTACATCTCCTGTAGAGCAGTGATGTTTTGGGGCTGTCGCTGGGCAACACAGACTTTCAACTCCCTCCCAAGGTTTTCTATAGGGTTTAGATCTGGAGACTGACTAGGCCACTCCATGACCTTGAAATGCTTCTTACAAAGCCATTCCGCTGTTGCCTTGGCGGTGTGCTTGGGATAATTGTCATGCTGAAAGACCCAGTCACGTTTCATCTTCAATGCCCTTGCTGATGGAAGGAGGTTTGTACTCAAAATGTCATGATTCATGGCCCCATTCATTCTTTCATGTACACAGATCAGCCATCCTGGTCCCTTGGCAGAGAAACAGCCCCAAAGCATGATGTTGCCAACCCTATGCTTCACAGTAGGTATGGTGTTCTTTGCATGCAACTGTTTAAGGTTGAGGACAGGTGTCTTTTATACAGATAACAAGTTCAAACAGGTGCCAATACTAAAGGTAATGAGTGGAGGATAGGGGAGCCTCTTAAAGAAAAAGTTACAGGTCTGTGAGAGCTAGAAATCTTGCTTGTTTGTAGGTGAACACCAAAATTTGAAAAAAAAATATCTTTCCAAATCAGACAATCAGACAATGTAACATAGTAACATAGTTTTTAAGGTTGAAGGAAGACTTTAAGTCCATCTAGTTCAACCAATAGCCTAACATGTTGATCCAGAGGAAGGCAAAAAAAAAAACCATGTGCCAACACTAAGCTCATTAGAAGAAAAAGGTTTGGTACCGTGTTAGCCAGTTGAGAAAATGTTCGTTGCTCTCAGTGTGAGAAACAAGATACAAATCTTGTAGTTGTGATACCTTTTAATGGCTAACAAAAATAAAATAAATGATGTTATAAGGCGAGCTTTCGAGACGACTCAGGTCTCTTCATCAGGCATGGTATGACAAGATATTGAATGAAACTCAAAATATATACATGCACAACTAAAAATGATTGGATATTTGACTCAATAAACATTACAGGGACTGGACATTTTGCCAAATGTCCAGTCCCTGTAATGTTTATTGAGTCAAATATCCAATCATTTTTAGTTGTGCATGTATATATTTTGAGTTTCATTCAATATCTTGTCATACCATGCCTGATGAAGAGACCTGAGTCGTCTCGAAAGCTCGCCTTATAACATAATTTATTTTATTTTTGTTAGCCATTAAAAGGTATCACAACTACAAGATTTGTATCTTGTTTCTCACACTGAGAGCAATCAACACTAAGCTCCACATTGGGGAAAAAAAATTATTTCCTGACTCCAGATATGGCAATCAGACCAGTTCCCTGGATCAACGCCCTATCAAAGAGTCTAGTATATATAACTGGTAATATTATAGTTTTCAAGAAAGGCATCCAGACCCTTCTTAAATGTTAGTAGTGAGTTACTCATTACAACATCATGTGGGGGAGAGTTCCATAGTCTCACTGCTCTTACAGTAAAGAATCCACGTCTGTGATTATGATTAAACTTTCTTTCCTCCAGACATAGAGGATGCCCCCTTGTCCCACTCTCAGGCCTAAGAGTAAAAAAATCATTAAAAAGGTCTCTGTACTGTCCGCTCATATATTTATACATTATTATAAGATCACCTCTAAGCCTTCGTTTTTCCAAACTAAATAACCCCAAGTTTAATAACCTGTCTTGGTATTGCAGACCCCTCAGTCCTCTAATGACTTTTGTCACTCTTCTCTGGACCCGCTCTAGTTCAGCTATGTCTTTCTCATACACCGGAGACCAGAATTGTACACAGTATTCTAAGTGTAGTCACACTAGTGACTTGTATCAGAGGTAAAATTATGTTCTCCTTATGAGCATCTATGCCTCTTTTAATGCATCCCATTATTTTATTTGCCTTTGCAGCAGCTGCCTGACACTGGCCACTAAATGTAAGTTTGTCATCTACCCATACACCCAGGTCTTTTTCATTGATAGTTTTGCCCAGTGTTTTACAATTAAGCACATAATTATACCTTTTGTTTCCTCTGCCCAAGTGCATGACTTTACATTAATTCCCATTAAAGCTCATTTGCCATTTATCAGCCCAAGCCTCTAGTTTACATAAATCTTCCTGTAATATAAAATTGTCCTCCTCTGTATTGATTACTCTGCAGATTTTAGTGTCATCTGCAAATATTGAGATTCTACTCTGTATGCCCCCTACAAGGTCATTCATAAATATATTAAAAAGAAGCGGGCCCAACACTGACCCCTGTGGTACCCCACTGTTAACTGTGACCCATTCTGAGTGTGTTCCATTAATAATCACCCTTTGTTTCCTATCACTAAGCCAGTTCTTAACCCACTTACACATATTTTCCCTATCCCCATTGCTCTAATTTTATGTATTAACCTTTTGTGTGGCACGTATCAAAAGCTTTTGAAAAGTCCATATACACCTCATCCACTGCATTACTTTGGTCCAGTTCAGAACTTACTTCTTCATAGATGCTTATCAGATTAGTTTGACAGGAACGGTCCCTCGTAAAACCATGTTGACATTGGGTCATGAGGTTATTTTTCTTCAGATACTCCAGTATAGCATCTCTTAGAAAACCCTCTAGGATTTTACTGGCCTATAATTTCCAAGTTCAGTTTTTGTCCCCTTTTTGAATATTGGCACCACATTTGCTATACGCCAGTCCTGTGGTACAGACCCTGTTATTATGGAATCTTTGAATATTAAAAATAATGGTCTCTCTATGACAGTACTTATTCCTGCAGCACTCTAGGGTGTATCTCATCCGGGCCTGGGGATTTGTCAATTTTATTGATTCTTAGACGATGCCATACATCCTACTGGGTTAAGCAGGTGACATTTAATTGAGAGTTTTTGTTATCACTGATCATATTGTCTGTCATGGTATTTTCTTGTGTAAATACTGTTGAAAAAAAGTCATTTAGCATATTGGCTTTTTCCTCATCCTCATCCACCATTTCACCCAGACTATTTTTAAAGGGGCCAACACCATCCTTTTTTAGTTTCTTACTATTTATGTAGTAAAAAAATATTTTGGGATTATTTTTACTTTCTCTGGCAATGAGTCTCTGTCTCAATCTTTGCTTCCTTGATTTGCTTTTTACAGATTTTATTTCATTTTCTGTATTTATTTAATGCTTCATCACTACCTACTTGCTTTAATTCCCTAAATGCTTTCTTTCTGTCACTTATTGCGCCTCTTACCGCTTTATTTAGCCATAGTGGTTTCCTCCTATTTCTAGCATGCTTATTCCCATAGGGTATATATTGTGCACAGGTCCTATTCAGGATGCTAATAAACGTCTCCCATTTGCTTTGTGCACTTTTATGCCTCAGGACATCGTCCCAGTTTATTGCACTAAGATCATCTCTCAACCGTTGGACATTTGCCTTCCTGAAGTTTAGTGTCCTTGTGGCCCTCTACTACACATCTTAGTAAAGGATACTTAAAAACTTATTATGTTATGATCACTAACACCCAAGTGACCTCCAACCCGTATATTTGATATGCGGTCCGGCCTGTTGGTTAATATTAGGTCTAACAGTGCCCCCCTTCTTGTTGGGTCCTGAACCAGTTATGAAAGGTAATTGTCTCTCATAGTTTTCAAAAAATCTATTACCTTTGCTGGAACTGCAGGTTTCTGTTCCCCAATGTATTCCTGGGTAGTTGAAAAACTACCATAATAATGACTTCTCCCTGAGTCACTGCTTCATCTGTTTTCTTTATGAGGATATTCTCCTCCACTTCCATTATTGTTGGGGACTTATAACAAACCCCTATCAGTAATTTATTATTTTTTCCCCCTCCTCTTATCTCCACCCACAGAGACTCTACATTTCCATTAGATTAACCTATATTATCACGCAGGATGGGTTTTAAGGATGATTTTACATATAAACATACACCTCCTCCTCGCTTATTTGTACGGTCATTTCTGAACAGACTATAGCCCTGTAAATTAACAGCCCAGTCGTGGCTCTCGTCCAGCCATGTCTCCGAAATCCCCACCATGTCATAATTATCTTCCAACAAAATCAATTCTAATTCCTCCATTTTGTTGGTGAGGCTTCTGGCATTAATGTACATGCATTTTATGCATCTCTCTTTACCTCTATTCCTTCCTACTATATTGACTGTTCTAACCCCACCCCCATGCCACCCCCAATTTTATTACTTGTGCCCAGGTTACTAATTACACTATCTTCCCCTCCTATACAATGAATACCCTCCCCCCCAATCCCTAGTTTAAACACTCCTCCAACCTTCTAGTCATTTTCTCCCCCAGCACAGCTGCACTCTCCCCATTGAGGTGCATCCCGTCCCTAGCATAGAACCTGTAGCCAACAGAGAAGTCAGCCCAGTTCTCCAGGAACCCAAACCCCTCCTTCCTACACCAATTCCTGAGCCATGTATTTATCTCCCTAATCTTCCATTGCCTCTCTGGTGTGGCTCGTGGTACAGGCAGTATTTCAGAGAATACAACCTTGGAGGTCCTTGCCTTAAGCTGGCAGCCTAATTCCTGAAATCATCTTTAAGGACCTTCCACCTACCTCTAACTTTGTCATTTGTGCCAATGTGCACCATGACCGCTGGGTCCTCACCAGCCCCTCCCAGTAATCTGTCAACCCGATCAACGATGTGCCGGACTCGAGCGCCAGGCAGGCAGCACCCTATTCGACGATCCCTGTCTTTGTGACAGATTGCCCTATCTATTCCCCTAATAATTGAGTCCCCCACTACCAGCACCTGTCTGGCCTGCCCTTCTCTCCTGTTTTCCCCCTTACTGGAGCAGACACTCCTCTGGCTTTCAGAGGTCATGCCTTGCTGCAGCAGTGCTATCCCTGAACTCACCCCCCCTCATCTGTGATTTTCAAGATTTGTTTTCTCATTTTGTCTCTCATAGTTGAGGTCTACCTATGTCAATATCAATATCAGGCCTCTCTCATCTCAGCTGAACTTCAGCACCCTGCGTCCGGTAGCCAGATCCAATTTTCTGTTGTATCCGGTGCCCATAGCCTCCCATGTTATGGGAGCGCCAGATCACACCGGATTCGGGAGAATCCGGCAGGATCCGATTTTTTCACTGGACACAAAAACGCTGCAAGCTGCGATTTTGTGTCCGGGACAAAAATTGAATGAAGCCTGATGCTGCCAGACAGGGACAAAACCGGATGGCAAATCACTGCCATCCGGCCCCATCCGGCATCATAGGCATACATTATTCCAAAATCGGCTCTGGGGCTGTCTAATTCACACCGGACAACCCCGGGCCCGAAGAAAATGTGGTGTGAAGCCGTCCTTAATTTACACACACAGATAACTGTGCAGAGATTGTTCGCAGATCTCTGGTTGCAGTGAAATCATGGACACATTGTTCCATTTTGTGGCCGTGTACAAATGGAACAATGTGTCCATGATTTCACTGCAATCAGAGATCTGTGAACAATCTCTGCACAATTATCTGTGTGTGTAACTGGGCTTTTAGATGCAGCCGTTCTATTCCCAGGGCCTTGTTCACATTGATTTTATTTAGCTTCGCCTAGACCTCATCTACATTTAACTAACTTACTATATTAGTTTATGTATTAAAACCATTAGGGCTTGGACACACATCAGTGAAACTCGTCCGAGTGTACTGTGCGGAAAAATCGCATTGCTCCCGGACCAATGTTAACTAATGTCCGAGAGCACATTTCCGAGTCTCATATGCTGTTTCCTCATCCGATTCTCGGATTGCGAGTCAATCGCAAACATTTTGCGATTCTATGCGAGTCACGGATGAGACTCGCCAATGCAAGTCTATGGGTCCGAGAAAAAACACAGATTGCACTCGAGCCGCACTCGCACCATCTGAGTCTGATGTTAGTTTTAATTGATACATTACCATGGGAAAATAGCCCCCCATTTATCCCAATAACCTCTATAAATAAAACACTGGACAAGCTTGCATGGTTGATAAAGACCGTCAGGCTTTACTCAGGGTTAATCACACAAATTCCAATCCATAAACATTATAAATTCATAAATAAAAAACTTGGATGGGAAAACATCCATCTGTGATTGTATTCACCAAAACATTCAAAATAAATCCAAAACGCCCTACTGTCTTGGGCGTGTATTTCCCCAAACGGGCCGATCAAAATGATGAGCCCCCCCCAAACCTAACAGCCAAGACTCAACCATGCTCTGCAAGCCCAATTTAAATACATCTAATCCAATGTCGCTCAGATGAATGCTGTTGGGGCGGTACATGCACAGGAACTTTTACCATAAATTTTTACATTACTCTATTGATTCTTTTTCTGATGTTATCTACAAAACGGGATTCTTTCTTAGCCCAAATAAGTATGGGAACGACCTCTGAAAACACCACCTCCGTATTTGGTAACATATTTTTAATAGCAAGAATATCCTGCTTCATCTGCCAAAGTAATGACAGAGTATTAGTGCTACCAAGGTCGTTGCCAGCTAAGTGTACAATTATCAAATGTGGACGAGGAGCCAAAAGCAGAAATTTTGGTAATAGTGGAAAAAGGTCATTCCAACGCATACCTCTGCGTCCAAACCAAAATAAAGAAACTTTTTCTCTGTCGAGAGATAAATTCATTGAATAGGGGCGATGTTGGGCCCTCTTCTTCGCCCAATAAATAAAGGAATGTCCTATGATCCATACCGACAAATTTCCTAAAAGAAAAGGAAATAATAACAAATTCAAACTATGGCATTTGGTCTAATATAAAGATTTACTCTATGAGAACTCCATCTTCCCACCCTTCGAATATCTGAATCAGATAGACCCAAAGCAGCTGCTGTCGTTGCCGCACCTATCCTAATAGAATGGGATGAAATTGGTAAATCAGATAAACCGAGCTGCTTCAGACATCTTATTAACACGGAATTGAATTGGAAAATGGTTAATGGTGATCCATCCACATGGATAAACATAGGTTGAAATTCTAAAGGCCTGAATTTCAGCCAAAGCCACATGTTAGACACAGGGCAAATATAAGACCCGAGAAATGCATTCAAGCGGATAGATGTTCCCTTACCCATTTTATCCATCTTTGATTGCCTTAACCAGATTGTTAAAGAATCTTTATGCAAACGGATGTCAGTAAAAAATAACCCCGACAACGCCTTCTTATTACGACTCACTACTTCGCTAATGTGGAACGCTCCAAAAAACGTTAAACAAAAACATGTCCGAAATAGACGGACTTCAAAACTATCAAAACACACTATTGGTAAAATTGACCATAATTTTAGCAACAATGAAACTGAAATGGCCTTCCTTTTATCTCTACACACATGAGATATCCCAAATCCCTTAAAGAACTGTTTAACTGCGAACAAGGAAAATAAAGACGCCTTACCACTCAGTTTCAAAAAGAATGAGACCCCAGAAATGGTTTTGTGAATATGGGAAAAATCAGAACCTTTAGACATAAGTGTATTAACGAAAGCCATGACTTGTTGTATTGTAGGAGCTATACAATCAGCTTGTGCATAAATGCAAAAATTGCACCAAGCTTCCCATGAAGCTGAATACGCTGACCATGTAGAGGAGGCAATTGACGCTCTAATATGTTCTCCAGCTACACTTGCAAAAGAGTCCAGAGGTGACCAGGGAGTGGTGTACATTCCAAGTCCATTCCGGAAGGGTAAACAATTTCTGCCGATGGTTTCTGATAAACAGAAGAAGAAAAGGAAATATCGATATCCGAATAAAACTGGCCCTTAATCCATATATTAAAAGATAAACACTCGAATACCACTTGCCGTAAAAGAAAATTAGTTAATCTGTTCCTTGATGATATCGTGTTCAAGGCCATTACCAAACCTTTATCAGAAGATTCTATAAGACACCTCTTGTTTGAAAATTCAATACCCCATAAAGATAGGGCTACCAGGATGGCAAAAACTCTACAAGCAGATAGACTAAAGTTCTGTGAACTCCTGTTCCACCAAATAGGCAAAGGCGTCAACAACCAATGTGATCCAAAAGTGATTGATAAAACTTCACCATCTGTCATATTAATGGAAAAACCCAAATCCGAAGCTTTAACAAAATTTTCTTGTACGCAACATCTGCCATTAAAATTCTTCAGAAAACGTAACCATACCAAAAGATCCTCCCTCATTTCTTTAGAAATTCTAATATGCGAACCAGGGGAAGTTATGTCGCATGTACCGTCATAAAGACGCCTGCAAAATGCTCTACCCATTGGAAAATCTTAAAACAAATCCCATTCCGCTTTTCCCATGGAAGGCTCAATTCCATTTTATAAGAATCAATGTGGATCCCTAAAAAATCTAAACTAAAACTAGGCAAAACAGTTTTTTCAGCTGCTAAAGGGACGCCAAACGCGTCCGTAATATCGCGGAAAGCGTTCAAAGGTTGATAACAATCATTGGAATGAGGAGGACCTAAAAATAAAAAGTCATCCAGATAATGTACAATTTTACCCTTGGAAACAGTATGCATAGTGGCCCATTCCAAAAAAGAAGAGAAAGCTTCAAAATAATAACAAGATAAAGAAAAACCCATAGGAAGGCAACGATCAAAGAAAAAAGCACTGTTAAAATAAAAAACCTAAAGAGTTAAAACCAGAGGGAGAAACAGGTAAGAGGCGGAAGGCAGATTTAATATCTACTTTAGCTAGTAGAGCACCTTGACCATAATACTGTAAATGAGAGACGGCCACGCCAAAAGATGTACAACGTACATTAGGTAAATCAGAAGACACTTCGTCATTTAAAGAACCAGCAAATGGAAATGATAAATGGTTTATAACCCTAAACGAACCTGGTTCCTTCTTCGGGACCGCCCCTAATGGGGAGACCCGAAAATTTGTGAACGGGGGACTTTGAAAAGGACCTGAAATTCTACCTAGACTCAACTCTTTAAAAATGTACTCTTTAATACTCAACTCTTTAAAAATTATTGAGTTAGGGTGCAAATAAACTGAACCTAAATTATTAGAAATAGCACAACCTTTTCCCTGAAAAGTGGGGACATAGAAACCTGAAGAGAAACCATTAACGAGCAGTTGTGCCTTCGCCTGATCTGGGAATAGATTTAGTAGCGGACGCATTGCGTCCAGCCTCACTGGTGTCGACCCCTTTTTGCCCAGCATCCTTAGAGCCAGTAGCTCCGTATGTAAAACCATGTTTCTTATAGCATTTGGCTATGCCCTCCGCCACAATGTGAGCACTCATGGCGAAAACGACATGCATTCGGCCATTTACAAGCTAAATCATTATATGCAAAATTAACCCCTTTTTTGGGAATTTGGGCAGGAGCTGATTTAGTTACTGATAATCTCTGGGGCAGCATTAAGGACACCCATAATCCCACATCCTTGTGACCCCAATGTACGTTAGAGTGCACTGATAACTTTTGGCGGAAGGCTTCATCGTAAAGAAACCATGAATTTCCACCAAAATTTTTTTATGCCTCTAAAATAATTTCCAGGTGCTGAAACAAGCCCGAACATAAGGAAGGTTCCCGCTCACCCAGAACTGCTGCGTAGATAGCAAAAGCCTGTAGCCAATTTTGAAAAGTCTTATAAGTACGTTTTTTGTCATTATCTATCTTTATTTTATCTTCTTTTTTATCATTATTGACTGAAACCATTCTCGCTGCAGGGATCAACAAATCAATAAATTCATGTTGTCAAATTTTATTTTTGACAGACATAGGAAGGTGAAACCCTAAAGGAGACATTTGGCATGTTAATGCCTCTTTCATTAAAGACTCATCTATAACTACTTGTTTGTTAGCGTTTTCAAGCTGCGGCAACATATTGTGTGTTTTGCCTACACCCACTAATGCTTCAGCCACAGCTTTTTTAATTATTTTTTGAAAATTAATCGCACTATGGTCACCATAAGCTGGCAAACTCATAAATCTATTCATGGGGGTACGAAGAAATTCCTGTGGTTCAATAACCACAGAATTTAGTTGGCTGCGCATTGATTCGGCCCCAGGAGATAACCTCCCTTCATCATCTGATGATTGGGGGGCCAAATCCCACACTTTAGCAGTCTGTGAATCATGTAATGACTGATGCGCAGCTGTTACCACAGACTGAGGTAATGCTGCGTGCATACAATTAGCCTTAACAGAGGGCTCAAAAGCCCTTGTGTTAATCCCTCCACTGGGGTAATACTGAGGTAAAGACCCCGCAATACAACAATCCCCTGTGATATTACCCGACCCTCCGGGCTGAGGAGGGGCTGCATCATGTGAGGAGGGGCTGGCATCATGTGTTGCCTGTCGAGGGCGGGTCCGGACCTCTTATCCTGTGTTTTCTTCTTCTGCTTCCCTTTAGTTGCTACTGTAGCACCAGCCTCTGTGTCCACATAACTGCTGGGAGCTGGTTTCTTCTGCCGAGCCCCTGACCGACGACAAACAGGGGAATGTCTGGGTGAATAAAGCGCACTTGCTTTTCTCTTCCTAGCTGCAGCAGGGCCATGTGAAACCGCTTCTTCCTGAGGTAAAATAGGAGTCGCACTTACAGTTTCACCCGACATCCCTGCAGTTGTATTTATTCCTGACAGGGCACCGTCATTAATGATAGTGGTAGCTGTAGCAGACGCCGTTTCTTGAGTAGCAGGCAGTGGGGCATTATCTAGGCAGCTCTTAAGCCATTCTATGCCTCCGTCCGCATTTAATCTGTCCCTGAAAGCTGAGAGAAGTGCGTCCATGGTGACTTCTTCTCCTCAGCTGACCAGCTGACTGACGCTCCGTCAAACCAGCTGCTGAATTTGCATAGCACAAAATTGCACCCAAACTCTTCAGCCAATCATAAGGCTGTAAACAAAAAACCCAGCAGCTGGGCGGCCACTCACAGCTCACCGTGCATCTATTACCAAGCTCCACACCATATATAGAGCTTCATCCTCTGAGGATACCTCAGGGGTTAATAACAATAAATAAAAGAATAATACAACTGATCTTGTTTAACAAATATAATAAGGAGGGCATTTTTCCATGAAGCCTGAAACCTAAAAGGTTTTTCAGCCTTCCCATTCTGTAGCTCAGACAATTGTACAAAATGTTCCTGTAAATGATTATACAGTAAATAGTTGCTGAGGAAAAAAACGGATTGCACTTGGAAAGCACTCGGAAGCCACATTGACCAAAAGTCAGATGACACTCGTCCGACTCTCGGATCCGAGAATCGGACAGTTTTTCCACTCGGTTGTGTGTCCATACCCTTAGGATCAACAATATCTGCAGCTCTCTTTTTTTGGTATCTGCATAACTAAAGAACACATTTAGTATTTCTGCCTTCTCTTGACCAGCAACAACCAATTTCTCATTATCATTATTTAGGAGGCTCAACTAAGCGGATCTTGTTTTTTTGGTACTTATATAAAGAATTTCTTGGGATTAGTCTTGAATTCCTAGGCTACCTGTTGGGCATTTTCTACTTTTGCTTTTTTTATTTCTGCTCCATGGAAATACGTATAGGGAATGTAGGTTGTGAGCCTCAATGGGGACAGTGTTGCTGATGTGTGGTGGAATTAATGGTGTTATATATGTGTATAACTATTATTATGTTATTATTTATTCATTGATTTTACATATTCTATTGAATTTTTTGTAGTTTTTATATACCTATGTCCCTCAACTCACGCACCTCTCCCTGATGTAGTTTTAGTTGTTTTATTTTTAGTTGTTAAAATAAAGCTGGATGTTTTAACCCGGGACTGGAGTGCTGCTGAATCTTTTCCCTTGGATTTTAGTCAACATCTGGCTAGTTAAAATCTTCAATAATCAGTACTGTAATAGCCTGTACAGACCACATCAAATAATTATACAGCTGACCTTCCAACTCCTCAGTGATGTTGGCATGTCTATAGATTGCAACAATAATTTGTAAAAATATACCACCAGAAACTTGTAATGAAATCAAAACAAACTCAACACTTTTATTTGTAGAAATGTTAAAATATGCAAGAGTACATCAATAAAACAGCATTAATACATTCTTTTGTGGAATTTTTGAAGATTGGGTTTAAAGGGAACCTTTCAGGTCCATTAATACATTTAAACTAGGCCCATAGGCTTTTAGGCCAGGGGTTGGGGACCTATAGCTTACGAGCCATTTACTATCTATGATAAACTTTTCTCTGGCCCCTAGGCAGATTCCCGAGGATAGTAATGCTCACGCCATCAGTCTCGTATTGCTGGACACTAACCTTTTAATCTCTGCTTTTACTGCGCACGCAGCCTTCCCTACTAAATGATACAGCACATCTAATGAAGGATCTTTGTGGGCTGACAGCTGAAGACCTCAGTGAAGACCTCAGTGATAGTCCTTGGGTCTCCTGTGATGCATGCACAAGCTCTAGCATATCCTGTAATGTATGCTTCAGCTCCAATGGTTCCTGTGATGTATACGCTGCAGCCCCAATATCTCATTTGGTGCATTTTATATAGTCCAGCGCTGAAGTCTCCTGTGATGTAAACACAGCAGCCCCAATGTCTCCTGTGATGTACAGGTGAATCTCAATGAATTAGAATATCATCAGAAAGTTAATTTATTTCAGAAATGTAATGCATTAAGTGAAATGCATATATTATATAGAGTCATTACAAACAGAGTGATGTATTTCAAGTGTTTATTTCTGTTAATGTTGATGATTATGACTTACAGCCAAAGAAAACCCAAATGTCGTTATCTAATAAAATTAAAGTAGAGAGGATGAAGGGTCTGAGAGATAAAATATTATCTAAATAGGTATCAGAGGCTTCACCTTGTGGTTGTGGGGTCACAACACTATTAAGGCATATCATGTCTGCTCCAGTTCCCAGCATGGTGCATAAAGAGGAGGGGGGATGAAGGGTTAAACACAGCGCTGCCATATTCCACAAGACATCAAAGGGTGAATATAATATTGATTTATTAGTCAATGTGTTTCAGGGCTCCCTGGTCCCTTTCTCTGGACAAATCAATACCATATTGCCATGTTTCAGGGCATTTCAATGCGCCCTGAAGCATGTTGACTAATAAATGAATATTGTATTCACCCTTTAATGTCTCATGGAATATAGCAGTGTGGTTTTTAACCCTTCATCCTCCGTACTTTAATTTTCTGAGATAATGACTTATGTTTTCATTGGCTGTAGCCATAATCATCAACATTAACAGAAATAAACACTTGAAATAGATCACTCTTGTTTATAATGACTCTATATATTACATGAATTTCACTTTTTGTAATAAATTACTGAATATTAACAGAAATAACACTTACAATAGATTACTCTGTAATGACTCTATATAATATATGTGTTTCACTTTATGTATTACATTTCTGAAAAAAAATATCTTTTTGATGATGTTCTAATTAATTGAGATGCACTTGTATATACTGCTGCCCCATTGTATCGTAAGGGATGTATATACTATAGCCACAGGGTATCCTATGTGATGTATATACTGCAGCATCAATGTCTTCTGTGATATATATATTGCTCAGATGTTATTTTGAGCTAGACATTATTCATATGTGTATAGCTTCCCATTGCTGGTGTTCTCTTTTAGGGTATTTGCTAATTTTTCCTTGTTGTTTTTGCTATTATGAGGCCTGTGGGAACATGCAACGTCTGCATGCTTAAATTTGAGTTCCAGGCTGATTTTTGTTTCAGGTGTGATTTTGGCCTCATTCTCCCACACATTCACTCTTTAAATTCTGAAGGTTTTGTGGATTCCTTCTATTAACTCTGAGTTCCTTCAATACATTTTCTATTGGATTCTGGTCAGGTGATTGACTGGTCTATTCTAGTAGCTTTATTGTCTTTCTCTGAAACCAGTGGAGAGTTTACTTGGCTGTGTATTTGGGATCATTGTCTTACTGTAAAGTCCACCCTCCTTTCATTTTCATCACCCTTGTAGAAAGCAGCAAATTATTATCAAAATACACAACTTCATTTGTCAATTCATCCTTACTTCAATATATACCGTATATACTCGTGTATAAGCCGAGTTTTTCAGCACATAAAATGTGCTGAAAAGTCCCCCCTCGGCTCATACACGGGTGTATACGGTAGCCCCAGCTGTATACAGCCCCCCCGTGGTATCCAGGGCCCCCCTTGCTGCACCTGTAAAGGAAGATGTCAGTATACTTATCGCTGCCGCCGCCGCTCCGCTGCTCGGTCACCGCACTGCTCCGGGTCTTCATGCTTCCTGTTCCTTCTCGGCGCTCAGGAAATGACGTCATTGTTCGAGCGCCGGAGAAGGAACAGGAAGCATGAAGACCCGGAGCAGCGCGGTGACCGAGCAGCGGAGCGGCGGCGGCAGCGATAAGTATACTGACATCTTCCTTTACAGGTGCAGCAAGGGGGGCCCTGGATACCACGGGGGGGCTGTATACAGCTGGGGCTGCTGTATACAGCTGGGGCCCCTGTATACTAATGGGGGGGTCTGTATACCTCTGGGGCTGCTGCTGTATATACCCTCTGGGGCTGCTGCTGTATATACCCCCTGGGGCTGCTGCTGTATATACCCCCTGGGGCTGCTGCTGTATACTACCACTGGGGCTGCTGCTGTATACTACTACTGGGGCTGCTGTATACTACTACTGGGGCTGCTGTATACTACCACTGGGGCTTCTGTATACTACTACTGGGGCTTCTGTATACTACTACTGGGGCTGCTGTATACTACCACTGGGGCTTCTGTATACTACTACTGGGGCTGCTGCTGTATATACCACTGAGGCTGCTGTATACTACTACTGGGGCTGCTGTATACTACCTCTGGGGCTTCTGTATACTACCACTGGGGCTGCTGTATATACCTCTGGGGCTGCTGTATACTACCTCTGGGGCTTCTGTATACTACCACTGGGGCTGCTGTATATACCTCTGGGGCTGCTGTATACTACCACTGGGGCTGCTGTATATATCTCTGGGGCTGCTGCATACTACCACTGGGGCTGCTGCTGTATATACCACTGGGGAGGCTGCTGTATATACCTCTGGGGCTGCTGTATACTACCACTGGGGCTGCTGTATATATCTCTGGGGCTGCTGTATACTACCACTGGGGCTGCTGCTGTATATACCACTGGGGAGGCTGCTGTTAACACTGCTGGGGCCTGTATGTACCACTGGGGAGGCTGCTGTATACCACACTTCTGGGGGCTGTATACTACCACTGGGGAGGCCTGTATACCACTGCGGGGGCCTGTATACCACACTGCTGGGGGCTGTATACCTGTGCTGGGGTCCACCCTCGGCTTATACACGAGTCAATAGGTTTTCCCAGATTTTGGGGGCAAAAGTAGGGGGGGTCGGCTTATACACGGGTCGGCTTATACACGAGTATATACGGTAGTTTGACAGTTACTTTGAAATAATTGTATCTGTTAATTCCAGATCTTTCTGTAGCTCACCACTGGTGATCCTTAGCTCTTGAACAACTCTTCTGATAATTTGATTCACTATTCAGTCTAAAATCTTGCAGGGAGCACCTGGTCATGGCCAGTTGATGGTGAAATGATGATCAATTATTGGCCCTATGATTATCTAGGGTTTGATTTATTTGCCTGTGTGGATTGGATAGCTTGTTACCAACATCTGGTGAGAAATTCATGTCAACAACACCTCTAGAAATATATTTAATTTGAAAATGGGTGACATTTTCATTACATATGTCACCCTCTTTATATATAGCAGAGACTCACTGTTTCAAATTTGAAGTATGGCAGCCTTGGTTTCTATTATGTGATCTATATACAGCAGTTTCAGTATTTCCTATATGATGTGTATACAGCATCCTCAGTTTCTCCTATGTGATGTATATACAGCGCACTGTTTAAGTTCTATAAATGTAATGCGAGCAGTGAAGAAATTACCACTTTGTGGAAACATGCGGTGTTATATAGATTTGAGTTTGGTATAGAACAATTTACAAATCTTATCACAAAGAGGTGACTGTGCTCCAAGCTGAAGAAAATCTGGAAAAGCAGTTACAAGTAGCAACATGATTGTTAGGATTTCTGGCTCTTCGAGGCTACCTTTGATGTCTGCTTGCTCTTAATTAAGAAGGGAGTTTCTGCCTCACCTTGTCCTTGTGATCCCTGCTTTTCCTGCTGATTTAACCTCCAGTTATACTTCCTGTCCTTTCTCGAGTATTTTGCTCTGCGCAGCTGTGCATCATTTGTATCTAGTTTCACCTCCAGCTACTCCGGTTTAGCACAGTTTACCTGCGTCTGCTAAACTCCTGCTCTGCAAGCCTACACCGTGTGCAGAATTATTAGGCAAATGAGTATTTTAATCACATGATACTTTTTATACATGTTGTCCTAATCCAAGCTGTATTGGCTTGAGAGCCAACTACCAATTAAGTAAATCAGGTGATGAGCATCTCTGTAATGAGGAGGGGTGTGGTCTAATGACATCAACACCCTATATAAGGTGTGCTTAATTATTAGGCAAATGCCTTTCCTTAGGCAAAATGAGTTACAAGAGAGATTTGACGGGCTCTGAAAAGTCCAAAATTGTGAGATGTCTTGCAGAGGGATGCAGCAGTCTTGAAATTGCCAAACTTTTGAAGTGTGATCACCGAACAATCAAGTGTTTCATGGCAAATAGCCAACAGGGTCGCAAGAAGCGTGTTGGGCAAAAAAGGCACAAAATAGCTGCCCATGAATTGAGGAAAATCAAGCGTGAAGCTGCCAAGATGCCATTTGCCACCAGTTTTGCCATATTTCAGAGCTGCAACGTTACTGGAGTATCAAAAAGCACAAGGTGTGCTATACTCAGGGACATGGCCATAGTAAGGAAGGCTGAAAAACCACCACCTTTGAACAAGAAACATTAGATAAAACATCAAGACTGGGCCAAGAAATATGTTAAGACTGATTTTTCAAAGGTTTTATGGACTGATGAAATGAGAGTGACTCTTGATGGGCCATATGGATGGGCCAGAGGCTGTATCAGTAAAGGGCAGAGAGCTCCACTCCGACTCAGACACCAGCAAGGTGGAGGTGGGGTACTGGTATGGGTTGGTATCATCAAAGATGAACTTGTGGGACCTTTTCGGGTTGAGGATGGAGTGAAGCTCAACTCCCGGACCTACTGCCAGTTTCTGGAAGACAACTTCTTCAAGCTGTGGTACAGGAAGAAGTCTGTATCGTTCAAGAAAAACATGATTTTTATGCAGGACAATGCTCCATCACATGCATCCAACTACTCCACAGCGTGGCTGGCCAGTAAATGTCTAAAAGAAGAAAAAATAATGACATGACCCACTTATTCACCTGATCTGAACCCCATAGAGAACCTGTGGTCCCTCCTAAAATGTGAGATCTACAGGGAGGGAAAACAGTACACCTCTCGGAACAGTGTCTGGGAGGCAGTGGTGGTTGCTGCACACAATGTTGATCGTAAACAGATCAAGCAGAATCTATGGATGGAAGGCTGTTGAGTGTCATAAAGAAAGGTGGCTATATTGGTCACTCATTTTTTTCTGTTTTGTTTTTACATGTCAGAAATGTTATTTTCTAAATTTTGTGCAGTTATATTAGTTTACCTGGTGAAAATAAACAAGTAAGTTGGGAATATATTTGGTTTTTATTAAAGTTGCCTAATAATTCTGCACAGTAATAGTTACCTGCACAAACAGATATCCTCCTAAGATAGTCAAATCTAAAAAACCCCACTCCAACTTCCAAAAATATTAAGCTTTGATATTTATGAGTCTTTTGGGTTGATTGAGAACATAGTTGTTGATCAATAATAAAAATAATCACCTAAAATACAACTTGCCTAATAATTCTGCACAGAGTGTATATCCATTAAGTTAAATGTGCTTCATTAAGAATCTTTACCAGTTCCCCCTCCCAGCGTTTTAGACCTTTATTTAGGCATTAGAGCAGCAGATGTCATCTTAAGTACATATACAATATGAACCTAAAAAATGGTAAATTAGCTAGGACTTTTTTAATGAGATGTTAACTCAGTCTGAGCTCAGTACATTTAGTCTTACCTCTCCAGGTATGATGGATTATCCTTCTATTGCTGCATCTTGTTAGACTATTGACAATCCTCACTACTGGCCCAAGCAGTTTACAGTGATCCAGGCATCTGTTTCTATTTCACAGCACTGCTCATAGATTTCTAAACAATCAAAAGCTTTCCTAACTACAGTGTAGAGCTATGAGAGGGGGAACAGAGATGATGGGACACATACAAACTGCCTGGGTGAATATTAATAACTAGATGGCGGCCCGATTCTAAATAATCGGGTATTCTAGCCTATGGTTATTAGGGTATACAGCGGCTGAGTGGTTAGCAGAGTATACGGAGGTTCAGTGGCTAATAGTCTGCTTTAGGGCAGAGTGCAGTGGTCAGGGGCAGAGTGCAGTGGTCAGGGGCCCGATGCAATTGCATCGGGAGCGCGGTGAAATGAATTGTGTGTATAGAGGCGGGTCAGTGGGTAGCAGAGTATACAGGGGGCTCTGAGGGTAGCAGATTATACAGGCAGCTCTGTGGGTAGCAGAGTATACAGGCGGCTCTGTAGATAGCAGAGTATAATGTGGCGGGAGGCTGGAGGGGTGAGGAGAGGTGGGGCTGGAGGGGTGAGGAGAGGTGAGGCAGGAGGGGTGAGGAGAGATGCGGCTGGAGGGGTGAAGAGAGAGGAGGCTGGAGCGGCGACATGAGTGTTCGGCACACCTCTGCTCCTCTAGGCTGCACACATCACGGCGGTCGTCTCCCGCCCGTGATGTGTGTTTTAGGCAGTGTATAGGCGGCCGTAAGCATGGCGGGGCTGCCTGAGTCCCAATTCGCTTAGGGCCGGCATGTTGGTCCACTGTGGACAGGTGTAGCGCTGTGATGACGTCACTTTGGCGATGACAAAGTGACGGAAGTGCTGGCTAAAATGACAGAAGTGAGCCTTCGGGTTTTATATATTAGATATAGCAGTACTATGGTATATGGCGGTACAGTATAGCAGATGTATAGCAGCACTATAGTATATGGCAATATATTACAGTATATGTACAGGTGGACTATAGTATATGGGGGTATTTTATAGCACATGTATAGCAGCGCTATGGCATATGGCGGTACATTATAGTACATGTATAGCAGCGCTATGGTATATGGTGGTACATTACATTACATGTATAGCAGCGCTATAGTATATGGCGATATATTACAGTACATGTATAGCAGCACTATAGTATATGACAGTATATTAGAGTATATGTAAAGTTTTACTATAGTATATGGTGGAATTTTATAGCACATGTATAACAGCACTATAGTATATGGCCATACTCTGCTCCCCCCCGCTCCTCCCTTCAAAAAATACTCACGTGTCCGCCGGCTCGCTCCACCTTCGTCTTCTAGGTCCTACAGGGGTTTAGGACTCGTCGTTGCCTGGGAAACCGTTTAGCTGATTGGTCACATGACCACTAACTGGCAGGGGGGTAGGATGGATTAGGGGGCAGGATGGTGACGGGGGGGTGGAGTGGTGGCAGGATGGAGTGAGCGGGGCAGGATGGAGGCGGCGGGGCAGGATGGTAGCGGGGGGCAGGATGGAGCCGGCGGGGGGGCAGGATGGTGCTGGCGGGGCAGGATGGTGGCAGGGGGGCAGGATGAAGCGAGCAGGGCAGGATGGAGGGAGCAGGACAGGATGGTGGCGGGGGGGCAGAATGGAGCGAGCGGGGCAGGATGGAGCTGGCGGGGGGGGGGCAGGATGGAGGCGGCGGGGAGGGCAGGATGCAGCTGAGGGGGGGGAGCAGGATGGAGGCGGCGGGGGGGGGCAGGATGGAAGCGGCGGGGGGGGCAGGATGCAGCCGAGGGGGGGGCAGGATGGAGGCGGCGGGGGGCAGGATGAAGGAAATGTGGGGGGGGCAGGATGGAGCTGGTGTGGGGGGGGGGGATGGAGGCGACGGGGGGGTTAGGATGGAGCCGGCGGGGGGGGGGCAGGATGCAGCCGGGGGGGGGGCAGGATGGAGGTGGCGGGGGGGGGCAGGATGGAGGTGGCGGGGGGGGGGCAGGATGGAGGCGGTGGGGGGGGCAGGATGGAGCCAGCGGGGGGGCAGGATGTTGATGGCGGGGGGGCAGGATGGAGGCGGAGTGGGGGCAGGATGGAGTCGATGGGGGGGCAGGATGGAGCTGGTGTGGGGGGGGGCCGGATGGAGTGGGCGGGGGGGGCAGGATGGAGCTGGTGTGGGGGGGGCAGGATGGAGCCGGCGGGGGGGCAGGATGGTGCTGGCGGGAGGGCAGGATGGAGGCGGTGGGGAGGGCAGGATGGAGCTGGTGTGTGTGGGGGGCAGGATGGAGCTGGTGGGGGCAGGATGGAGCCAGCGAGGGGGGCAGGATGGAGGCAGCGGTGGGGGGGCAGGATGGTGATGGTGGGGGGGCAGGATGGAGGCGGCGTGGGAGCAGGATGGAGCCAGTGGGGGGGGCAGGATGGAGCTGGTGTGTGGGAGGGCAGGATGGAGTGGGCGGGGGGGCAGGATGGAGCTGGTGTGGGGGGGGGGCAGGATGCAGCTGGTGGATTGGGCAGGATGCAGCCGAGGGGGGTGGGGCAGGATGTTGGCGGTGGGGGGGGCAGGATGGAGCCGGTGGGGGGTGCAGGATGGAGCGGGCGGGGGGTGCAGGATGGAGGCGGTGGGAGGGCAGGATGGAGGCGGTGGGGGGGGGCAGGATGGAGCTGGTGTGTGTGGGGGGCAGGATGGAGCTGGTGGGGGGGCAGGATGCTGCTGGGGGGGCAGGATGCAGCCGAGGGGGGGGCAGGATGGAGGCGGTGGGGGGGCAGGATGGAGGCAGGGGGGGGCAGGATGGTGCTGGGGGGGCAGGATGGAGGCGGCGGGGGGGCAAGATGGAGCTGGTGTGTGTGGGGGAGCAGGATGGAGCGGGCGGGGGGTTGGATGGAGGGGGGGCAGGATGGAGGTGGCGTGGGGGGGACAGGATGGAGCCGGTGGGTGGGCAGGATGGAGCTGGTGTGGGGGGGGGGCAGGATGGAGCCGGGGGGGGGTTAGGATGGAGCCGGCAGGGGTAGGATGGAGCAGGTGTGGGGGGAAGCAGGATGGAGCCGGTGGGGGGCCAGGATGGAGCTGGTGTGGGGGGGGGTCAGGATGGAGGTGGCGGGGGGGTAGGATGGTGCGGGTGGGGGGTGCAGGATGGAGCCGGTGGGGGGGCAGGATGGAGTGGGGGGATGGCTATGGAGGGGAGAGGGGGGGCAGGTTGGAGCCAGTGGGGGGTAGGGGCAGGATGGTGGTGGCAGGGGGAGGGGCAGGATGGATGAGAGGATACACAGGCATGTGCCGGCTTGCAGGACCTGTTGGTGCCTGGGAAACCAGGTGATCCCAAGCAACCACAGGTCCTCAAGGCATGGAGCTAGAGGAGGTAGATGGAGGGCGCCGGCGGACGGGTGAGTATCCTCTATGAGTTTTTTTTTTTTATTAGAAGCAAGCAGGGGGGGCTGCAGGACCCGCGGGGGGCCAGGACAACCCGCGGGGGGGGGGCAGGACGACCCGTGGGGGGGGCAGGACGACCCGCGAAGGGCGCGGTGGGCAGGAGCAGCTGCGGGGGGGGGCCGCAGAAGCCGCGGGGAGGCAGGACGTTTCCCGCAGCGGTGACGTCACCACCATGGTCCGGAGGCCATCACGGAAGTAACCTTCGGGTTTTCCGGAAGTGGCCTTCGGCTTTTATATATTAGATACACACACACATATACAGTATACACACACAGTATACACACACACATATACAGTATGGGTCATTCCATGTCAAGTGATCCAAAAATGAATATTTTTTTTCCCTGACGTCCTCAGATTTTTTACATTTTTTTTCTATATGAAGAACAACTTTAGTTAATTACAAAAAAAAAGTTTTGAATTTTTTTCTTTATCAGTTAATTTTTTACAGATTTTTAAAGTTTTAAAAAAGTGCGAATTTCGGCCTGGTAAGACTTTACATTTTCTATCATATCTCGGGCTAGAAATAAGATAGAGAAACAAAATAAACACCAATCTACTCAGAACTGTGCAGGCTTTCATCAGATGTGTCACAAGAGTATCTTTGTTAATATTTTACCCATGTGATCGCAAGCGCAAAACTTTAAAACGCATTTCCAAAAGATCGGCGCTTTAAATATTTCAAAAACTGCCCATGTGTCTGCTATGCTCTTAGCCACATCTGTACCAAATTTCAAGTTGGGATCGCGATGGGATCATATTTTAAAATATTTTAATATTAATAGCGTCAATGGGTCATTCTATATCAAGTGATCTAAATATGAATATTTTTTTTTACCTGACGTCTTTAGATTTTTTTTTTTTTTTTCCTTTATGAAGTACAACTTTAATTAATTACAAATTAAAAGTTTAGAATTTTTTTCTTCATCAGTTAATTTTTTTACAGATTTTTAAAGTTTAAAAAAAGGGTGAATTTTGGCCTGGTATGGCTTTACATTTTTTTTATCTTGGGCTAGAAATAAGATAATGAAGTGGGAGAGGCATCATTTTACTCAGAAAGGTAACAGCTTTCATTTGATATGTTACAAGTCTATGTTTCTTTATATCAAACTAGCTGTGAGCCCGATTCTAAAGAATCGGGTAGTCTAGAATGCATATATAGTTTATTTACTAATATTTAGGGGAGTGCGGTGAAATTAATTGTGTGTATACAGGTGGCTCAGTGGTTAGCACTCTACATGGTGGCTCAGTGGTTAGCACTGTATATGGCGGCTCAGTGGGTAGCAGAGTATACGGTGGCTGAGTGGTTAGCACTGTATACGGTGGCTCAGTGGTTAGCACTGTATATGGTGGCTCAGTGGTTAGCACTGTATACGGTGGCTCAGTGGTTAGCACTGTATACGGTGGCTCAGTGGTTAGCATTGTATATGGTGGCTCAGTGGTTAGCACTGTATATGGTGGCTCAGTGGTTAGCATTGTATATGGTGGCTCAGTGGTTAGCACTGTATATGGTGGCTCAGTGGTTAGCAGTGTATACGGTGGCTCAGTGGTTAGCACTGTATACGGTGGCTCAGTGGTTAGCACTGTATACGGTGGCTCAGTGGTTAGCACTGCGCGGTGGCTCAGTGGTTAGCACTGCGCGGTGGCTCAGTGGTTAGCACTGCGCGGTGGCTCAGTGGTTAGCACTGCGCGGTGGCTCAGTGGTTAGCACTGCGCGGTGGCTCAGTGGTTAGCACTGCGCGGTGGCTCAGTGGTTAGCACTGCGCGGTGGCTCAGTGGTTAGCACTGCACGGTGGCTCAGTGGTTAGCACTGCGCGTTGGCTCAGTGGTTAGCACTGGGCGGTGGCTCAGTGGTTAGCACTGCGCGGTGGCTCAGTGGTTAGCACTTTAGCACTGCGCGGTGGCTCAGTGGTTAGCACTTTAGCACTGCGCGGTGGCTCAGTGGTTAGTAGTGCGCGGTGGCTCAGTGGTTAGCAGGAGTATGGTGGCTCAGTGGTTAGCAGTGAGTGGGGTGGGCAGAGTGGTCAGCGCAGTGCGGCGGGCAGAGTGGTCAGCGCAGTGCGGCGGGCAGAGTGGTCAGCAGAGGACAGAGGCACTCTGCCTGTCATACTTACCAGCGGGTCATCGTCTTCCCCGCCACGGCATTTTCACTCCGCCGTCGCCAGCTTGTTGGCTCCACTCATGCAGAGCATTGCTCCTGTGCAGGCTCCTCTCTGCTGAGTATTGCTCCTGTGCAGCCTCCTCTCTGCAGAGCATTGCTCCTGTGCAGCCTCCTCCTCTCTGCAGAGCATTGCTCCTGTGCAGCCTCCCCTCATGCAGAGCAATGCTCCTGTGCAGCCTCCTCTGTGCAGAGCATTGCTCCTGTGCAGCCTCCTCTCTGCAGATCATTGCTCCTGTGCAGCCTCCTTACTGTAGAGCATTGCTCCTGTGCAGCCTCCTCTCTGCAGAGTATTGCAGAGGCACTCTGACTGTCATACTTACCAGCCTCCTCCTCTCTTCAGAGTATTGCTCCTGTGCAGCCTCCTCTCTGCAGAGCATTGCTCCTGTGCAGCCTCCTCTCTGCAGAGCAATGCTCCTGTGCAGTCTCCTCTCTGCAGAGCAATGCTCCTGTGCAGCCTCCTCTCTGCAGAGCATTGCTCCTGTGCAGCCTCCTCTCTGCAGAGCAATGCTCCTGTGCAGCCTCCTCTCTGCAGAGCATTGCTCCTGTGCAGCCTCCTCTCTGCAGAGCAATGCTCCTGTGCAGCCTCCTCTCTGCAGAGCATTGCTCCTGTGCAGCCTCCTCTTTGCAGAGCATTGCTCCTGTGCAGCCTCCTCTCTGAAGAGCATTGCTTCTGTGCAGCCTCCTCTCTGCAGAGTATTGCTCCTGTGCAGCCTCCTCTCTGCAGAGCAATGCTCCTGTGCAGCCTCCTCTCTGCAGAACATTGCTCCTGTGCAGCCTCCCTCTGCAGATCATTGCTCCTGTGCAGCCTCCTTTCTGCAGAGCATTGCTCCTGTGCAGCTTCCCCTCTGCAGAGCATTGCTCCTGTGCAGCCTCCTCTCTGCAGAGCATTGCTCCTGTGCAGCCTCCTCTCTGCAGAGCAATGCTCCTGTGCAGCCTCCTCTCTGCAGAGCATTGCTCCTGTGCAGCCTCCTCCCTGCAGAGCACCGCTCCTGTGCAGCCTCCTCTCTGCAGAGCATTGCTCCTGTGCAACCTCCTCTCTGCAGAGCATTGCTCCTGTGTAGCCTCCTCTCTGCAGAGCAATGCTCCTGTGCAGCCTCCTCTCTGCAGAACATTGCTCCTGTGCAGCCTCCTCTCTGCAGAGCAATGCTCCTGTTCAGCCTCCTCTCTGCAGAACATTGCTCCTGTGTAGCCTCCTCTCTGCAGAGCAATGTTCCTGTGCAGCCTCCTCTCTGCAGAACATTGCTCCTGTGCAGCCTCCTCTCTGCAGAACATTGCTCCTGAGCAGCCTCATCTCTGCAGAGCATTGCTCCTGTGCAGCCTCCCCTCTGCAGAGCAATGCTTCAGTGCAGCCTGTGCAGCCTGCTCTCTGCAGAGCATTACTCCTGTGCAGCCTCCCCTCTACAGAGCATTGCTCCTGTGCAGGCTGCTCACTGCAGAGCGTTGCTCCTGTGCAGCCTCCTCTCACCTGTATCCTGTAGATCAGCTCTTGGGGGCTCAGTCCGGGGTCCTCTGTCAGCTGTATGTTCCCTTGTGATCGCAGGATGTCAGAGGCAGAGAATCAGTGATGAGGACACTTCTGATGTGAGACAGCGGCATGATGTCTCCTGTGCTGACTGCAGCAATGAAAGTGCCTGTGATGATGTCACAGTCATGTGATATAGCCCCGCCCATACCAGTGACATCATCTCAGGTCCTGAGAGTGAGAGACTGTGCATGGACTCGCAAAGGCATTGCGAGTGAGGAGAGACTCTGGAAGGACTCGCAAAGGCATTGCGAGTGTGGCAGGAGAGAGAGACTCAGCAAGGACTCGCAAAGGCATTGCGAGTGAGGAGAGACTCTGGAAGGACTCGCAAAGGCATTGCGAGTGTGGCAGCCACGCATACAACGACGGAAACACTGCCGAATATGACGGAAGTGGCCTTAGGGTAATTATATATTAGATTCAAACTATTGACGGGCAATTGTGAAAAAATGACTGATTGTGTTCTTGGTTATATTTGTGCAGAGATTCAACTTGGGACCTGTCAAATTTATATATTTTTTATTTTATGGTTGTATGAGTTATCACAACTTATTGAATAAAAACATTTATATGCAACAAAAAAGAAACACAAGAAACAAATCCATAAGTGCCAGGATAAATACATCTTAATCATCACAACACAACGCTCAGCATTTTCAACTTGAATGTATTGAACAAACCAAAAGAAGAAAGGTGATCATATCCTCAAGTTTGATTAAACAAGATTAAAAGAATCAAAAATGTTAACCCCTATTTATACATATAAATTTGTTTTCTATTCTATCACTAAACATGTGATTTATGAAGTGTTTAATAAGAATAGTACAGTAGTCAAATCATCGTTCTATAAATTATGAACTAATCAAACAATTAATAGTATGTTTTTAAAGTGGCATTTTATCAATTTGTCCCTTCTAGTGGGTGAAATGTAATCTTGTCCATAAACGCTTACTAGCAATCGCCATTTCCTTGTGTGTCAAAGAGTATGTCCAGCCTGTCACGGTGTTAGGCTCCGCCTGAGTTAATATCTGATTTTTGTGCACTTTTAAAATGTCTGGCTTTCTTGGATACTCAAAGGATGGCGCTGGACCAGAAGGATGCAATAAAGTCAATTCTACTTCTTCATTTTCACAATCTTTGGAGAGCCAGCCACCAGCGCCAATCATATTCATATTTTTTCAAAAGGATTGCAACAGTGTCTATGATAAAATGCTGTTTCTTGAGAAGTAGCAGCCATTGCTGTGTGGGAAAAATACAGTTAATATTACGTAAGGAAGATAGGTAATAAAAATAAAGATTTACAGTACACTTGAGATAGAACTGTATTACTATAAAGTGAGTTTTAGGGCTAGCGCGCACAGTTTTTTCTGTCTGCAGATACACGCTGCAGTTTTGGCAGCTTGTTTTTCTATCAAGTTTTTACCACATATGCGTTAGTTTTTTTTAATCGCTAGTGAAAAAACGGCAGCTTTTTTTATATAAATGATGAATGCTGCGTTTATTGCAGCGATTAAAAAGTAGTTCAAGCAGTGATTTACTCACTCTTGAGTGTTTCCAAAAACACTGCATGTGGTGAACCCCATAGAAATCAATGGGGCTGTTTTTCTGAATGATGATCCCTAAGAATAGCACTGTGTGTATTGGCCCTTAATAATAAAAGCATTAAACTATTAATATATTTACTCACCATATTTTAGTACACAGCCTTGATGGCTTTGTACAGACTATTGTTTGTTCAGGAGTGAAGATGTCCAGACATGTCAGGACATGAAAGGTCTGAACGAGCTGTCTTACTTCCTGAATGCAGTGGGTAGACACTTAAAGTGAACCTGTCACCCCTCCAGGCATCTAAAAATACCATAGCCACCTTCTACAGCACTAAGGCTGCAGTCTGACAAGGTGTATATAGCATTTATGCTCCCTTGATTCACTGAAATAAAGACTTTTATATAATCGGTTTCAAACCAGATCCAAGACCGGGAGGCGGGTTTTCAAGTGTCTGTCTCCTTCCTAAGTGGTGTCAGTCATCCCTCTCTGCTCTCTGTGCACCTCCTCCAGGGCCATCTCCCTGCATTACAGAGCTTTGTCAGCTCTGCTACAACACAGAGCTGCTGTTATAGGAGACCCCACAGTAGTAAATCTAGCAGGAGGATCCTGAGCAGAGAAAGCACTGCCTGCTACATAGCAGCCTTGAGCTGAGCTGTAAGCAGTGCAGCAGAGTTGAGTTTGTGCTTTAGATCAGGGGCTGAGGACGGAGCAATGCTGCTGGGTACAAGAAACTGAAAGTGAAAACTGCTCAGCTCAAGGGCTGCTACGTAGCAGGCAGTGCTTTGTCTGCTCGTCCTCCTGCTAGATTTACTACTGTGGGGTCTCCTATAACAGTAGCTCTATGTTGTAGCAGAGCTGACAAAGCTCTGTAATGCAGGGAGATGGCCCTGGAGGCGGTGCACAGAGAGCAGAGAGGGATGACTGACACCACAGAGGAAGGAGACAGACACTTGAAAACCCGCCTCCCGGTCTTGGATCAGGTTTGAAACAGATTTTATAAAAGTCTTTATTTCAGTGAATCAAGGGAGGATAAATGCTATATACACCTTGTCAGAATGCAGCCTTAGTGCTGCAGAAGGTGGCTGTGTTATCTTTAGATGCCTGGAGGGGGTGACAGGTTCGCTTTAACATGATTGACAGAGCTGCTGGCCTATCATCTGCTCTGCATTCACTGTCTATCCCTGTGCTTTCTCAGGTTGAGCCCTAACAAAGTGTTTTCCTATATGTCCTCTCCTGCTTCTAAGCTGTAACATATCAAAATAAGACAGTAATGTCTAAAAATAATGGATTTGATAAATATAGACCCCACGCTTTTAGACCACAGGTTGAACAGATCTTAATTCAAGATTTTTGAATTGACACTATAATAGTTAAATATTTTAAAATATGATCCCATCACGATCCTAACTTGAAATTTGGTACAGATGTGGCTAAGAGCATAAAAGACACATGGGCAGTTTTGGAAAATTTTTATTAAAACGTTTTTTTCGGAAATGCGTTTCAAAATGTTGCATTTGCGTTCGCATGGGTAAAAAATTAAAATTAACAAATATACTCTTGTGACATATCTGGTGAAAGCCTGGACAGTTCTGAGTAGAATGGTGTTTATTTTGTTTCTCTATCTTATTTCTAGCCCAAGATAAAAAAATGTAAAGTCATACCAGGCCAAAATTCACACTTTTTTTAAACTTTAAAAATCTGTAAAAAATTAACTGAGGAAGAAAAAAATTCTAAACTTTTAATTTGTAATTAACTAAAGTAGTACTTCATAAAGGAAGAAAAAAAAAAAAATCTAAAGACGTCAGGTAAAAAAAAATATTCATATTTAGATCACTTGATATGGAATGACCCATTGACGCTATTAATAGTAAATATATTTTAAAATATGATCCCATCGCGATCCCAACTTGAAATTTGGTACAGATGTGGCTAAGCGCAAAGCAGACACATGGGCAGTTTTTGAAATATTTAAAGCGCGCTGATTTTTCGGAAATGCGTTTTAAAGTTTTGCGCTTGCGATCACATGGGTAAAATATTAACAAAGATCCTCTTGTGACATATCTGGTGAAATCCTGTATAGTTCTGAGTAGAATGGTGTTTATTTTGTCTCTCAATCTTATTCCTAGCCTTAGTTATGAGGAGAAAACGTAAAGGCAGGCAACAGCGAAATTCGCACTTTTTCCAACTTTGAAAATCATTAAAAAAAAAATACATTTTTTAAAAAAATTTTTCTCTTCACATTTTGCATTGTCTGACATGCTATTATCAAATAACAAAATCTCAAAAGGATTAAAAATATACAGGTAATAATCATTGGTTCACTTGACATGGAATGACCCGTATACAGACACACACACACACCACACACACACACACAGTATACACACACACATATACAGTACAAACAGTATACACACACATACAGTATACACACATATACAGTATACTCACACACACATACAGTATACACACACATACAGAATACACACATATATAGTATATACAGACATAGACAGTATACACACACACACACAGTATACACACACACACAGTATACACACACATATTCAGTATACAGACACATACAGTATACACACACATACACAGTATACACATACAGTATACACAGATACAGTATACACACACATATAGAGTATACACAAACATACAGTACACACACACATATACAGTATACACACACACACACAGTATACACACATACAGATAAACACACATATACAGCATACGCAAACATACAGTATACACACACATACAGTATACACACATATATACAGTATACACACATATACAGTATACTCACACACACATACAGTATACACACATACAGAATACACACATATATAGTATATACACACATATAGAGTATACACACACATACAATATACACACACATATCCAGTAGACACACACATATCCAGTAGACACACACATAAAGTATACACACACATACAGTATACACACATATACAGTATATACACACATATACAGTATACACACACATAGAGTATACACAAACATACAGTATACACACACACATACAGTATACACACAAACAAATATACAGTATACACACACAGTATACAGACACACACATATATACAGTATAAACACACATATAGAGTAAACACAAACATACAGTATAGAGACATATACAGTATACACACACATACAGTATACAGACACACATATACAGTATACACACACATACATTATACACACACATACAGTATACACACACATATACAGTATACACACACATATACAGTACAAACACACATATACAGTATACACACACATACAGAATACACACATATAGTATATACACACATATACAGTATACACACACACAGTATACACACACACATACAGTATACACAGACACATACAGTATACACAGACACAAGAGTATACACACACATAGAGTATACACACACATATTCAGTATACACATATATTTAGTATACACACAGACAGTATACACACACAGACAGTATACACATACAGTATACACACACACATATAGAGTATACACATATATACAGTATACACACACATACTGTATACACACAGACATACAGTATACACACACACATATATAGAGTATACACACACACATATACATAAAAAAGCCAAGAAGCCAGCGCTGCCTAAGGTTAGCACGCAATACAAAAAGTGCATGTGCACATAATTTCTAACTGTACTTTAAACTGAGACATTTGGCAAACAATTGATCAATTCTTTGAGCTACCCCGCCATGTCACGGCATTCTCAGATGGGGCAGTATATACATGTATACACACACATATACAGTATACACACACATACAGTATACACACACATACAGTATACACCCACACACAGTATACACATATATACAATATACAGACACACACATATACAGTATACACACACATACAGTTTACACACACATATATACAGTATACACATATATACAGTATACACACACTATTATACAGTATACACACACACACACATATACAGTATACACACACACACACTATACAGTATACACACACATACAGTACACACACACATACAGTACACACACACATACAGTATACACACACACATATACAGTATACACACGTACAGTTTACACACACACACATACAGTATACACACACACAGTATACATAGACATATATACAGTATACACATATATACAGTATACACACACAGTATATACATATACAGTATATACACTATACAGTATACACACACATACAGTATACACACACTACAGTATACACAACATACAGTATACACAGACATACAGTATACACACACATATACAGTATACACACACATACAGTTTACACACACACATACAGTATATACACACACACATACAGTATAGACAGACACATATACAGTATACACATATATACAGTATACACACACACATATACAGTATACACACACACACATACAGTATATACACATACACATACAGTATACACACGCATACAGTATACACACACATACAGTACACACATATACAGTATACACACACATATACAGTACACACACACACAAATACAGTATACATACACACATATAGAGTATACACATATATACAGTATACACAGACACACATACAGTATACACACACACGCATATACAGTATACACACACATACAGTATACACACACAGACAGTATACACACACATATACAGTATACAACACACACATATACAGTATACACACAACACATATACAGTATACACATATATACAGTATACACAGACACATATACAGTATACACACACACACATATACAGTATACACACACATATACAGTATAGACACACACACATACAGTATACACACACATATACAGTATATACACACACATACAATATACACACACATATACAGTATACACATATATACAGTATACACACACACATATACAGTATACACACACACATATAGAGTATACACACACATATACAGTATACACATATATACAGTATACACACACACATACAGTATACACACATATACAGTATACAACATATACAGTATAGACACACACACATATATAGTATACACACACAGACACATACAGTATACACACACAGACACATACAGTATACACACACAGACACATACAGTATACACACACATATACAGTATAGACACACACACATATATAGTATACACACATATATACAGTATACACACACACACATACAGTATACACACACACATATAATCTCACTCTTCAGTGCAGGAGACTGTGTATGAAGAAGCCGCAGATCTCCTCTCTATCTCTGTGTGATCACAGCTGTCTCCTCAGCTCTGCAGCATTTCCGGTCCCCTGAAGACTACATCTCCCATCATGCACCGCGGTTCCTCCCTTGTGACGCCATGATCCTGGAAGCAGTGAGGAATCTAAGGGGGAGGTGGCATCCAGCCTATTATTGTGTGATTGGGGTGGTCCCCTTGGGCTTGTTTCGGCCACCCCTGGGCTCAGCAGACACCTTAATGGATGCGGCTGGGGCCGGGTGTGTGGTGCGGACACGCCCCTTAGTTACCCGACCACGGCCTTGGTTACCAAGCTTTCCGGGGAGCGTGGAGGGGAGAGCGGGGGACGGTGGAGCGTGGAGGGGAGACCGGGAGCGTGGAGGGGAGACCGGGGAGCGTGTAGCGTGGAGGGAGATGACCCTAACGCACTTCCGTAAGTTTGGCAGCCACGTCCAGCCACGTCCACGACGACGGAAGTAGCGCCAAAAATGACGGAAGTGCGCTACGGCAATTATATATTAGATTTTTATTTATTTATATAGTGCTATTAATTCCATAGCACTTTACATACATTTGCAAACACTGTCCCCATTGTGGCTCACAATCTAAACATCCTATCAGTATGTCTATGAAATGTGGGAGGAAACTGGAGTGCCCAGAGGAAACCTACGCAAATACAGGGAGAACATACAAACTTCTTGCAGATGTTGTTCTTGGTGGGCATTGAAGCAAAGGACCTCAGCGCTGCAAGGCTGCAGTGCTAACCACTGAGTAACCATGACTAATGATCAGAGGTGGGTAGAAAAGATGCATCATTGCACAGATTGTCTTACAAATCCATTGGTGTGAAACTACAGCTACTGAATCCGGACTAATCCTGATGCGTAAATCGCTCACCAAACAAGTTTGCGTTTGCTTGAATATAGCATTTGAACAAATATATGCATTTATTTTTAACATCACATGCATTACTGTAATGCCAGAATAAAGGTCTAAATGTTTATGGGATAGTTCAACTGCATTGGGGTATCTGATAGGTTCCCTTTAATTCAGTAAGCCAGTTACATATGTCCTCCTAGTAAGTTGACTTTTATTAAGCAAGAAAAATGCATTATTCTATGTGTTTCTACAAACTAACCCCTTGTCACACATAAATGGTCTTTGAGCTCAGAATTGTCCTTTCCTCTTCTCCATTTCAGGAGCTATCTGACTCATGCTAAGTACATCACCAGTTACATATTTTGTCCTTTGTTAAGTGCATGAGCAATGCTAAAGTGATACAGTGGTTGTAGTTTTGCAAAAGGTCCAAAACTTTGCTTCAGTTACCTTTGCACTTCTCATCTAAAGCTGAGTTTACATGACATTAACACGGTCATTAAAGCAGCTACCAACAAGTCAATCACCAGTTATTTAATAGCCTTTAATCTATCTGTGGTCATACAGTAAAGGTATGGTCACATAATACTAACACAATTCTTCTGTTTGCAAAGATAATCATAACCATATAATATCATATCAACAGGATTAACATATTATAAGGCATTGTGCTACCGAAAATGAAAATTTTTAAAGCAGGCACAAATATAGCACTTTTTTCAGCACTGGAGTGGTGCTTTAAATATAAGCCCCCTACCCCTAGTCTTATGCTCACCCTACAAGGTCTACATCCTTTTTCAGCGCTGCTTCAGTCCTGTGGCACCATCTTGGGCCCATAACTTCTAGCTGGCCAAAAGTCAGAAGTTACGTCATAAGCGTTGAATGCATCTCTATGAAAACCAGGCTCACGTAGAGATGTACTGATAAGTGACCTTCGGTCACTGGACCTGCTGGCTAGTCAGTTTTCGCCATAGACCAATCAGATAGATGCTGGAAAAGGATGTGAGTATAACACTATGGGCAGTGGACTGACATGTTAAGCACCACTATACTAGTGCAATAAAAAAAACCTCTGTGGTGGTGCTTTAAAAGTTATTGCACCTAAAGAAAAAAACATATTGCTCATTCATTGGGTGTTTGTTGGCTTGTTAAGATGAGGTGATAATCAGCTTATGTATTTCTATAAACACTAGTTTTCTGCTTATCTTACCATCTAAATAGGCATTAGCACTCGTTATATGAAAATTCTACCTACTAATTCTTGAGTAAACCATTATAATAATGCCTGCATACATACTAGAAATCCAGAACCAGTATATGGATCCTCTGAAAGGCTGTTTACTTTACTTAATTTACTTGATGCCATAGACCAAGGCTACATATATTGATTATAAATGACTGGGATCTGTCAATGAAAGATTATTCTTAATATGCAAAATATAGCTCAGAAAAAAATAGTCTATCTACTTAGTAAAGGGATTAAGTATTAAAGGGTAGTCAAACACCTCATGTTTCCTTTCTGAATATCTCTTTACACTGTAACTACTAAAGTAGTTATCTTTATTAAACAATTCCCTAAATAGGTTTTTTTACTGCAATTCCTTTGACATTTCGTTTGAGGGGAGTCTCAAATGTTACGTCATGGGAGGCTAGGGCTGCACTCATTTATTTTCAGCTTCTATCTCCCCCCATGAACGAAGACATTATTAAGGGGCAGCATCTGCATTTACTTACTACCGTACAGTCTATTGCATTGCACTTGATCCATGGTGATAGATGCTGTGGGAAATGCAAGAACAGCGCCTGCACTCTGCTTTTCCATTCGCCTTTGTTGTATCTTCTGTGAAAAAAAGATGTCTTCTGGGGCAATGAGTTACACCAGCAATGCCCCACAGCCTTTAGCAACACCTTCAAATGGATTCTCATCAGAGAGCGGTGAAACACATACTGAGTTATACATATGCCGCCAGAAGATGACTATTAATTTAAGGGCATTGCAAGAAGCTGAGGGGTGGTGCTGGTGTCACTTATCACGTATGTCTTCGCCCCCTTACAACATCTTGTTTCAGCGATGTTGCAGCGTCAAAAGCAGCATGCGGGTGCTGCACTCACCTCTCCCACTGTGTCTATTTTCATGGCTAAGGACAACTTCAAAGGGCGGCTATGCAAGAAACTGTAGTAGGTAACTGCTACTGTACCCTCTAATGATGTCCTGTTCCAGGGAGAGCAAGAGACGCTGCAGGGAAGTGAGTGCTACACCAGTCTTTTGAACCATCACTTTTGAGACTCCTCTCAAATGAATCCCAGGAAGTGAAAACATATTTAGAGTCTTAGTAAATAGGGAGAAGTGTAAGATTTTGTGTAATAAATATATTTAGAAAAGTGGTACAGTGTAAAGATGGATAATTAGAAAGGACATTTTAAATGCAGGACCACCCCTTTAAGTCATTATTATCAAAGTTCTGTTTAAGCTAAATCCAATGTTTAACTGCAGTCACATCATAATGTACAGATAAATGCAAAAGAAACAATTCTATGGTGAAAACATTGATATGTTGTGTCTTCTGCTGTCCTTCATATGATCAAAAGTTACCGAATCAGATGACAAGTAAGGATGTCTTACTGAGGAGTTTCCTCCCTGCCAAAAACAAGAGAACATACAGGATATAAGTAATGGCATGATATTATAATTATGGAAAGAAATGTAGTTACTAATATATTCATATGTCAGCCTTAATAACAAGTTAGACAACACAGAATTGTATACACCTAGGAATTTACTTAAGTGGCCACTTTGTAACCAATATTATAGAAGTTCATGTGAACACCAGTAAAGTCCAATGTTCATACAAGTGTTGTCTATTTTTGTAAAATGTTATAACAAAGTACAGATTTACTCATGTGAAATGAACAGGCCTCATAACGTTACGACATCTCATAATCTTCTACAAGATTACAACATGACAATTGACAAGGGATTTTCAGTCATTAAATTTATGTGTTACCCAACCAATTAAAAATACCTTGTAAGTAATACACGGACACGGTTTGCGACTTGGTTACATTCGGCCACAGCAGCTCTTTAGTGCCTATTATTTACACTATAACAGGGGCGCCATTCAACTGGAGTCCCAACATTAAACAATAGGTAGCACAATGATAATACAGTACATAACAATGGATAAGCCGGATCCAGAAGCCACCTTCCACAAACAAACTATTATCCTTGGCCTCAACACACCGACCTAGAGATGAGGTATTAATAACCACAAATTAGTACCCTTACCTTTCAGGACCTCATGCCTGCAAGTTACTTGTCTATAAGATAATCTATAAGATAATCACTGCACACTCAGGAGTTTTTTTGTTACAAAGTGAAAGGTTTTTCTTTATTGAGTCAGACAGCATGCAACTTGGCAAAACAACGTTTTGGCCTTTTTCACAGAGACCCTGGGATGTTATGTCACTTAAAGTGCTCTTATGGAATCCTTGTTGGAGTGAGGTATATGTCCTGTGGTTCTTTATTTACTACAAGTTACTTGTAATGGAGCCACAACACCAAACCAGTGGCTCACCTCCTAATTACCATTCTCCATTAAACCGTTTCTGGACCAGACCTACCCCTCGCTACCTTGAAAAACGACACCACCCATACATACATAAATTTCAACATTTGTTATATATCTATTATAATAAAAGCCCTAAGCCAACTTCCGTCACTATATAACAGTATTGCTACATCACATCCGTGACAGAAGTTGGCTGCACACACGTCGTGGATGATCAAAGAAGGCCGACCTTTGGCGGTAGCGGGGCTTTCAAAGTCCCACCTCCGCCATCGGAAGCCTCTGCTGCGCTCCACACTCTCCGGTCTGTCACCGCTGTCCGCCACACACACCCCCGCCATCACACTCCTCATCACACACCCCCCGCCTCATTCAGCACCTCCACACAGACCCCCTGCCACTTCAAATACGACCCCCCCTCTCTCGCCAGCATCACGCTCATGCCCTCATCCACCCTCATCCACACTCACGCCATCAAGTGTACTTACCTCAGAGCCCGTCTTCCACGCTGCCGCCCCCGCTGCCTCCATCGGACCGTCGCCGACGCCATCTTCCAGGTGCTCTCCGGCGACATCCAGTGTCCAAGATGGTTCTCGCCACAACAAATATGGCGTCCAGCAAATCTCGGGAGATTTCCCGGACGCCATATTGGACCAAGTATGTCATCGCCACTTTGCCGCTGACCACTCTGCCCCTCTGTCCTCCGCTGACCACTCTGCCCCCCGTCCTCCACTGACCACTCTGCCCCCCCGTACTCCGCTGACCACTCTGTCCCACCATTCTCCACTGACCACTCTGCCCCCCCGTCCTCTGCTGACCACTGAGCCACCATACAGTGCTGACCACTGAGCCACCATACAGTGCTGACCACTGAGCCACCATACGGTGCTGACCACTGAGCCACCGTACAGTGCTAACCACTGAGCCACCGTACAGTGCTAACCACTGAGCCACCTTACAGTGCTAACCACTGAGCCACCGTACAGTGCAAACCACTGAGCCACCGTACAGTGCTAACCATTCAGCCACCGTACAGTGCTAACCACTGAGCCACCGTACAGTGCTGACCACTGAGCCACCATACAGTGCTGACCACTGAGCCACCATACGGTGCTGACCACTGAGCCACCGTACAGTGCTAACCACTGAGCCACCGTACAGTGCTAACCACTGAGCCACCTTACAGTGCTAACCACTGAGCCACCGTACAGTGCTAACCACTGAGCCACCGTACAGTGCTAACCATTCAGCCACCGTACAGTGCTAACCACTGAGCCACCGTACAGTGCTAACCACTGAGCCATCGTACAGTGCTAACCACTGAGCCACCGTACAGTGCTAACCACTGAGCCACCATACAGTGCTAACCACTGAGCCACCGTACAGTGCTAACCACTGAGCCACCGTACACTGCTAACTACTGAGCCATCGTACACTGCTAATCACTGAGCCACCATATAGTGCTAACCACTGAGCCACCATACTGTGATAACCACTGAGCCACCAGAAAGTGCTAACCACTGACTCACCGTATACAGTGTTAAACACTCAGCCACCATAGAGTGCTAATCACTGACCCACCTTATACAGTGCTAACCACTGAGCCACCTTATACAGTGCTAACCACTGACCCACCATACTGTGCTAACCACTGAGCCTCCATACAGTGCTAATCGCCGAGTCACCGTATACAGTGCCAACCACTTAGCCACCATAGAGTGCTAACCACTGAGTCACCATATACAGTGCTAATCACTGAGCCACATTACTGCTCTAATTATTGAGCCATCATATACAGTGCCAACCACTGAGCCACCATAGAGTACTAACCACTAAGGCTCCGTATACAGTGCTAACTATTGAGCCAGCGTATACTGTGCTAACCACTGAGCCCCTGTATAGTCTGCTAACCACTGAGCCCCTGTATACTCTGCTAACCACTGAGCCGCTCTATACTCTGCTAACCACTGAGCCACCATAAAGTCTGCTAGCCACTGAGCCCCCATATACTCTGCAAACCACTGAGTCGCCGTATACTCTGCTAAGCACTCTGCTGCGGGGAGGAGGGGGCCGGGGAAGAGCGGCTGGGTGCAGGCAGAAGGCCCGCACCCGGCTGCTGTTCCCCGGCACCCTCCTGCCTGCACCTGGCCGCTGTCCCCCTGGCTTCCTCCTGCCCGCATCCGGCCACTTTCCCCCGACCTCCTCCTGCACGCACCCGGCCGCTCTTCCTCGGCCCCCTCCTGCCCGCACATGGCCGCTGTTCCCCTGCCCCCTCCTGCCCGTGGTTCCCCGGCCCCTCCTGCCCACACCTGGCCACTGTCTCCCGGCCTCCTCCTGACCGCACCCGCCTGCTGTCCTCTCCTGGACTCCGGCACCGCTGCACACTGGCACCGCTGCACACCGGTACTGCTGTATGTATTCTATCTATTATAATAAAAGCCCTAAGCCAACTTCCGTCACTATGTAACGGTATCGCTACGTCACCTTTGGCAGTAGCGGGGCTTTCAAAGCCCCACTACTGCCTTCGGAAGCCTCTGCTCTGCCCCACACTCTCCACTGACACACCATCACACTCCTCTGCCTCGTCTGGCCCAGCGACATCCATCCTCGACGATGATCCGCCTGTTGGATTTCACGAGATTCAAGATGGCGGCCGGGAAGTCTTGCAATACTTCCCGGCCGCCATCTTGCGAGATCCAAGATGGCGGCCGGGAAGTCTCGCGAGACTTTCCGCACGCCATCTTGGATGTGGCGCAATCACAATCCACTGCGCCACCCAGGAAGTGCGCAGACCGCCATATTAGGACACCCATCACAGTATGGTAAGCACCGCACTCTCGGCTGTCACCCACACTGTACTCACCTCCATCACCTCTACTGCCCCCTTCCTCTGCTCCACTGCCCCCTTCTTCTGCTCCACTGCCTCCCTCTGCTTCACTGCCCCCTAACAATGCTCCACTGCCCACCTGCCCTGCTCCACTGCCCCCCCACAATGCTCCACTGCCTGTGTTTTGCTACACTGCACCCCCCTCTCCTGTACTGCACCATCTCACCTCTCCCCCTCCTGTCTCCCTCCCCACCCCCTCTAGACTGTGAGCCCTCGCGGACAGGATCCCCGGCCCTATTGTACCCGTATGATTAATTGTGGATTTGTCGTTGTTTGTCTTCGCTTGTGGTCGTCTTTGACCACTTTACATTTTCGAGGGTAGACAAAGACAAGTGCCATGTATCCTAATAGCGCTATGTAAATACCTAACAATAATAATAATAATAATAATACTGGCCCCCCTCTGCTCCACTGCCACCCCTCTCTGCTCCACTGCCCCCCCACAATGCTCCACTGCCCCCCTCTCTGCTCCACTGCCCCCCTCTCTGCTCCACTGCCCCGCCACAATGCTCCACTGCCCCAACTGTCTGCTCCGACGCTCTGCCTCTCTCTCCCCCACTCTGCTGCGCTGTCCTTCCGCTCACCCCTGCTCTTCCTCACTCTCCTCCAGTCTGCTCCACTGCCCCCCCCCCCCTGCTCCACTCACCCCTGCTCTGCTCCATTGTCCCCTTGCTCTACTACGGCTGTCCCCTCGCTCACCCCTGCTCTGCTCTCCCTTGCTTTGCTCTTTTTTTGCTGCGGCTGTCCCCCCACTCATCCCTGCCCTTCTCCACTCTCCCCTGCTCTCTGCACTTTTTGCTCTGCTGCGCTGTCCCCTCGCTCACCTCTGCTCTGCTCTCCCTCGCTTTGCTCTGCTCTCCCTTGCTCTGCCCCTCTCGTCCCCCACTCTGCTCCATTGTCCCCTCACTCTAATGCAAATGTCCCTCTGCTCTGCCCCACTCACCCCCGCTCTGTTCTTCTTGCTCTGCTGCGCTGTGCACCCACTCTTCCCCACTCACACCTGCTCCGCTCTCCTTCACTTTGCTCTGCCCTTCCTCACTCTGCCACTCTCTTCCCCACTCTGCCCCACTCACCCCTGCTCTGTTCTTCTTGCTCTGCCCCACCGTGCTGTCACCCTGCTCCGCCGCGCTGTCCCCTGCTCTAAACTGCCCCCCACCCTGCTCTGCTATCTCTCTCCCCTCACTGTGCTAACCACTAAGCCACAGTATACAGTGCTAATCACTGAGCCACCATAAACAGTGCTAACCACTGAGCCACCATACAGTGCTAACCACTGAGCCACCGTATACAGTGCTAACCAATTAGCCACCATATACAGTGCTAACCACTGAGCCACCGTATACAGTGCTAACCACTCAGCCACCATATAGAGTGCTAACCACTGAGCCACTGTATAGAGTGCTAACCACTGAGCCACCGTATACAGTGCTAACCACTGAGCTACCGTATACAGTGCCAACCACTGAGCGATCATATACAGTGCCAACCACTGAGCCACCGTATAAAGTTCTAACCACTGAGCCACAGTATACAGTGCTAACCACTGAGTCACTGTGTACAGTGCTAACCACTGAGCCACCATATACTGTGTTAACCACTGAGCCACCATACAGTTTAATCACTGAGCCACCGTATACAATGCTAACCACTGAGCCACCATAAACAGTGCTAACCACTGAGCCACCATATACAATGCTAACAATGCTAACCACTGAGCCAGTGAACCAGTAAGTTGCCAGTGAAATTCCTAGAAAAGTTGCCGCGTGTAAGGGTACCCTAAAAGATATATTCATGATTTTATATATATATATATACATATATACAGTATATATATGTATATATATATATATATATATATATATATATATATATATATATATATGTATATATATATATATATATATATATATAAACCACGACAAATGAACACTTTCAATAAAAGAGGGAGGGGTGGGTGGGTAGCAGTTGTACCAGGAAGTTGCAAGTGGAGGTATCTTCCACTTATCTCCTCTTAAGATACCTTTACATTCGGCAACTTTTCTAGGAATTTCACTGGCAGCTTACTGGTTGAAGTGAAATCATGGAGACATTGTTCCATTTGTACACATCAACAAGATAAAACAATGTGTCCATGATTTCACTGCAACCAGTAAGTTGCCAGTGAAATTCCTAGAAAAGTTGCCGCATGTAAAGGTACCCAAATATTTCTTATTTATTATGTTGGTCCCCATCTTCCTCCTTCCATGGTCACTCCCAAAACAATCACTTTCATTTGCATTGCTTAGTTGAAACCTGTGAACCTTTTAACCCTTTAACTGCATCGCTTTCCCGATTGTCATGTAGCCTGTTCACCCCATGGGTTCCCTGGCTTTTCTTACCACGTAAAAGAGTTTGTCACTAGTTTAGTAACAACAAATCAGGTAATTTACTAATAACATATTATTAGAAGAACTGCAACCCTCCTGATCAGTGACTTCTACTAAATAATACTGATTATTGCGAATGAAACTATTGCATGTGTGGCACCCCGTATGGTTCGGTTGCCACAGGAATACCTGGTGAGGTGAGGGATTTCCACATCAGGTAAATTTACACTCAACACATTCCACCCCAGACCTGAAAGGGGAGCTCTACTTGCCAACTTCAGGCAAGCTCCCCTATAAATTCAGGTCTGGGGGCGGAGTTAGGCAGTTCAGTATGGAGCAGTACTGAGGAAGACACCCGGTGAACAGAACCGCGCTAGGCCCGTGCCAGAGAGAAAGCCTGGCCAGTGTGAGGGACCCAGGAGTGCGGATAAGAGGTAAGGCAAACCAGAGAAGGGGAAGAGGAATCAGGCCGGTTCACCCCAGAGCAGCAACAGAAGCAACCCGGACGCCAGAGTCCCAGTCTGTACGGGTCCAGTCAGCCCAGCAGAGAACACCAGAGGATCAGGGAGACTTCAGTCTCCTGGCCTAGGAACACTTTTAGGACAGCCACCAACAGAGACAGGTGCCCCAGAGGAGTTAGCAGTGCCCAGAAGTAAGACTCTCATCGCCTGCTGTACAAGTAAGGGACACAGGAGAGGTCAAGGCCAGGTTTCAGGCAGGCCAGGACTAGATCACATGCACAAAGTAACAAGGAGGCCTCACAACTCATCGGGTGTGGAAATCCTGTGAGGCGGACGACAGGGTAGAGGGTACTCGGGTACCAGGGCTGATGGCAGCTTGGATGGGGAATCACGGCTGGTTGATCCCCGATCCCGTGCCCTGGACCCTCAATGGCGGGGAATGGTGGGGGATAAGGGGAATTGACAACGTGACGCCACCTATGGTACCTGGTAACGGGTATACCAGCCCTGCAGCCGGCCGCTGAGGTGATGGAAGTGCAGCAGAGGGTGGTACAGATCCCCACAGGTAGAGCTTTACCTCAGGGCAGCGGGGATGGATGAGGGGAGTAGTAGTTGCGTCTTTGCAAACAAGGCGGTGAATTGCGGTGGTTAAGCAGGTACACACACACAGTGATCTTTGTTTCGGTAGCTTTTACTGGTGACAGGGTAACAGATACAGTCCGGAGTAATAACCAGGTCCCCAGTGCAACTTGGGACTTCCACCTGTGAAAGTTATGAGGCCTCCTCTGTCTTTGTGCTCTGTGGTTTGGAGTAAGTCCTGCCTGAGCCTGAACTCACCACTTCTTCTCCCTCTCGGGGCTTTGCTCTAAACTGACTGTGAGGTCCTTCTGCGGGGTCCCTGTTTCTCCTATGGCCCCTGGCCCTGTACTTGGTCAGTTTTAGCGTCTCTTACTGTGTTCTCTTCAGGAATGAACTCCTCCTGAGTCTTCCAGGCTTTTGGTGTTGCACTAAATGCTGGCAGCATCGGACTCAGGTGTCCGGGTGTACTATAGGGACACCTTAACTGTTTCCCTCTCTTGATTTCCTGTTTCCTCCACTTGCCTCCGACCCTTTCCCTAGGTTGCAACGCAGCAGTCAGTGGTACCTGGTCTTGGGCCTGGATCCTTCCCAGCGACCAGCTCCTCACTCCAGCTCTCTCCTCAGACTCTCTGCTGGGACTAACTAACCACTCCCCTCAGGCCTGGCTGTTTTAAAGGGGAACTGACTTAAGGCAGCCAGTAGAGCTCCCCCTTCAGGTCTGGGGTGGAAGGTGGTGTGTGCTGTGCGAACCAAGGTGTAATTCCCTCCTTGCACCGGTGGATCCTGTGGCAAGCCCCTGCAGGGGTGCCATACCTGAACTGCTACCCCACAACCTGGACTGTACCCTGGATGCTACCTTGCAATATCAGAAGTAAAAGGTACAGAAACAGACTTGCAGCGTGTGTATGTCTGTTATTGTGACCCCTGATCCAGCCGTCAGCATAGACTGTTTGCCAGCACCTCTACCTGCAGTGTCACCTCCCTGTGTAAATTCCTATTCACCACAACTGTCCCGGGGAACCAGCTCCACCCACAAGAAGTGTTACCAACTAGCTGCCTCATCATCACCCCGGAGGTCTGCAAGCAGCACTGGTATTATTACCGGGAATCGTAGGTGGCATGACGAAGCATTTCACTTTTTATTTTTATTTTTGCCCTTTTTCAGTGACCACCAGGGCCACGGGCCCGGGCGCAGGCCGCCTGTGACATCCTTATGAGCTATAGCCTGGGACCGGGTACCCCACGGCCCTGGGGCGCGTCAGCTTTTGGTGCCATGAACAAGATCCCGTGCCTGGTAAAATCGGGTACTGTGTGCCGTGTATTGACTTTATTGAGCTGTTAAAATTGGACCACCATAACTGCACCACAGACCAAGAAGAAAGGTGGCGTAAACGGCTGAAAGGGCATGAAGACAAGCCACGCCCCGCAGGCTGCCAAGAGCTGAAGAAGCACAGCGGCCCGATCCGGAAATATCCGAAGCGCTCAACTCCCCGCCTGACGAGCGGCCAACTGCTTTTTCTTTTTGTGAGAGACTGTCAAAAGTTAACGGGGGGGGGGAGCGAGGATGGTTGCGCAGGGGGACGCCGATGCAACGGTCCCTAATCCAAATCTTAGTTTAATATTTTTATATCGATGGGAACCTAGCGCTACTGTATGTACCAGTACAGTTAGTAAAATTACTGTACTAATAGGTAACTTTACTCACTGCAAACCTTTTATTGATTTAAATTGTCACACTTTTTAAACAAAAAAATTAAATAAATAGCATTAAAAATGTTTAAAATTACTTACATCGTTTTACATAGAGTCTAATAATAATGCATTACATCAAATTTTAACCTATCGTATTCTCTTGTTATTTAATTGTAGCTTGACGATTTTAGTGTATTCCTCCTCCTTTATGTGTGGTTTGCTTTTCACATCTGTGACACATAATAATAATGCTTTAATTGTACATTAGTTCACTGCCCTATTTTTAGGCTAGTGATTTGTTTCCACAATACCGCTATTGTTACAGACGTTGTCCACTATTTCTTGTGCTTCTGGGATTTTCTATATGGGATAATGAATGATGTTATTTACCTCATTATTTTATTTTTATCCTTTCCTTTTTCCTTTTGATACTACCTGTACCTTACCTTCTAGTTAAATCTGGCTTATTGTCCTGTTTTTTGATTTGCCTATGTCTGTCCTTTCCTGTTTCTGTAAATGACAGGGTTGATATTGCTTAATCACTCTCCGATATTCTTTCCTATGTATTTTAATTGTTTTTTCTGATTACCTTTCTTGTTCAAATATTTTTATTGGATTAAATGTAATGAACATCAATTAACATTTAGTTAACAATAACATTTTCGATAGTGTTTTATATGTTTCAATATCTAAGTTGATAAACTTTTAATTAGTTAACAGTAATAGTTCTTTTATGCAAACAGTAAAAGTAAAAAAAAAAAAAAAAGAGATCCAAGAAGTAGGGGAAGGGGGGGGAAAAAAAAAGTAATAAGGGGGGGGGGGGAATGTTCCCAATTCAGACATTAATGCTGTTCGTGTTCCACTTCAAGATTCTTTCTGTTTGTAGGAAAAAAGTTGTTCCATTGTGTCCATTTTTCTGCATATTTCTTCAATAGATTATTTCTTGTGGCATGTGTCCATTCGTAGGATTGTGTGTCGCTATGGTGTTAATTAGAGAGGTAAATGAAGGGGGCGTGGTTTCCTTCCATTTTTGTGTTATTAGAGTTTTGGCAGTTAATAATATGTGAACTACTAGTGCTCTTGATCGTGTAGGAACTTTGTTTATGTCAATCAAAAGTAGAGTTAATTCCGGTGTCAGATAGATTTCTTCTTCGGAAATTTCGTTAATGAGTAGTTGAATTTTCCCCCAGTAATCTTCAAGTGAGGGGCAACTCCATAGCATATGCTCTAAAGTTCCTAAGTTGTCGCAGTTCCTCCAACACTTGGGGGATTGTTTGGTATCGAATTTGTGTATTCTAATTGGGGTATAGTACCATCTTGTGGTTGTTTTGTAGAAATTTTCTATAAGAGATGCATTGGTTATACTTTTGTGAACAGTTTTGTAGGCTAATTCCCAAGACTCCAGATTTATTGGTGTATGAAGTTCTTTGGTCCAGGTTTCCATTGTTGATGATTCTGTTATTTTTGAGTCTTGGTTGAACTCAGAGTATATGTTTCTTAAAGTCCAAAATATTTTAGCTTGTCCATATCTGAATAGTTGTGTCACGATGTGTGGTAGATAGATTTTGTCATTGAGTTTGCCAAGGAGTAATTTTAATTTATTCCATGTTGGTTGGTCTTCGTTGGATAATTTGAATTTAATTTGAAGTTGTGACAAAGGTAGTAGTTGATTTTCGTTGTCCGTAATGTCTGCTAAGGTTTTTATCCCTTTGTCCAACCAATGTTTAGTTTTGAGATTAGTTGTGAAAGCTGTTAGGGCGTCGATTGGTATCCATTTCGGAGGGATCTTTGGTTGAGATTTTGATGTTACTGAAACTAGTGATCTCCATGCACGTATTGTTGCTTTGAGTATAGGTTCTTTCGGTAGCTTTTTGTTCTTTTCAGAGAGATATGCTAGTAGATACCACCTAAGATCTTCCGTTTTTCGGTTGGATTTTTCCAGGTCCACCCACTTTGGTTTATTAGAGTTATCCCACCATTTTTGGCTGAGTTTAATCATTGTGGAATAGTAGTAGGCTGAGATATTTGGCACTGCCAGACCTCCCTTGTTTCTGCTTTTTTGTATTGTGGTTAGGGAGACCCTTGGTTTTTTTCCTCCCCATATAAATTTAGAGAGCTGGGTTTGTAATTTTTTGCACCAGGATTGCGTAAGATGTAGCGGGATTGATCTAAATACGTAAAGTATTTTGGGAAGGACGAATAGTTTATATGCTTCGATTTTCCCTATCCATGAGAGTTCGGTTTTGGATATGTTTATAATGTCATTCTGTATTTTCTTATGGAGTGATTTAAGGTTTGTTTCGTAGGTGTTATTAATTGATTTTGTGATAGTTATACCTAAGTAATTTAAGTTTTCGGCTTTCCAGTTAAAGGGTGTGTTTTGTTGTAGAGTTTTTGTTGTTATTTCATTTGAATTAAAATTTAAGACCTGGGTTTTTTCAATATTAATTTTATAGGAAGAGATATTTGCAAAGTCTTGTATAGTTGATAAAAGATTGGGGATGGAGGAAATTGGATTGGTGAGGGTCAAAATAATATCGTCTGCGAATAAGCATATTTTATAGTCGGTTTCATTTATGTTTAGGCCCGTTATGTTTGGGTTCGTCCTAATTTTCTGTGCTAATGGTTCGATAAATAAGTTGAATAGTGATGGGGAAAGAGGGCATCCTTGTCTCGTTCCATTTGACAGAGGGATTGGATCGGAGAGGTGATTGTTTGTGAGGATTCTAGCAGATGGGTTAACATAAAGGGTCTTAATAGTGTTTAAAATTTTTCCTTGAAAGCCAAATTTTTGGAGAACCTCAAAAAGGTAGTCCCATTGGACTCTGTCGAATGCCTTTTCGGCATCGACAGAGACCAACACCAACTGGTTGTTCGTGATTTCTGAGTGTGATATTAAGTTCAATATCCTCCTAGTTGCATCTGTTGAGTTTCGGTTTTGAGTAAAACCTACTTGGTCATTAGTTATTAAGTTTGGTAATATGCGTTGAATTCTTGAGTTAATTGTTTTAGTTATTATTTTTAAATCAGTGTTTAGTAGTGATATGGGTCTGAAGTTAGATACTAGATCTTTGTCACCTTTGTTTTTTGGAATGACTGAGATTATTGCTTGTAGCATTTCTTGGGGTAGCTTAAGTTCTTTATCGGTTAGGGAGTTTATTAATTTCGTTAAGTAGGGTGTGAGAATGGCTTCATTGTTTATATAGTATTCGTTTTGTATTCCATCTGGTCCTGGTGATTTGCATTTGCTTAGCGAATTTATGGTTTGTGAAATTTCTTTTTCAGTATAGAGTTCATTAAGCATATTTAGTTCTTCATTCGTTAGTGATGGAAGAGTAATTTCGTCCAGAAATTTTTTAACATTAGATGATGAGGGTTTTGGTTCAGAGATGTCATCTTTCAGGTTGTATAAGTTCCGGTAAAATTCTGCAAAAGTTTTTGATATCTCCGGTGGGTTTCTTTCAATCTGGCCATGTTTATTTTTAATTTGGTGTATATTAGTTTTAGTTCTGTGAATTTTAATGAGGTTCGCGAAAGTCTTGGTTGGTTTGTTAATGTTTGAATAAAATTTGGATTTGGTAATTCTAACAATTTTGTCAAATTCGTGAGTTAGTAAAGTTCTAAGTTCGGTTCTCAGTTTCAGCAGGTTTAGATGATTTGCGTCTGTAGGGCTTGTGATGATATCCTCCTCTAGTAGCTTAATTTCTTGGGTAATTTTTTTTGTTTGAGTTTGAAGCGACTTCTTATGTTGTGCGTTAAGTTGAATCAGAATTCCTCGAATTACAGCTTTATGTGCTGTCCACAAAGTTGCGATGGATACATCTTTAGTGTCGTTTATTTTGAAATAGTTTTGTAGTTCTTCTTGAATTTTTTTTTTATATTTGGGGTGTGAGAATAAGTATGAGTTTGCTCTCCATGGTGAGTTGTTATTGAAGGGGGGGTTGTTAGAAGTTTCGAAAGTTATGGGTGAGTGGTCTGACCATGTTCTTTGTAGGATGTTAATTGATTTGATTTTATGAATTGAATGTATATTAGTCAGAACCAGGTCAATTCTTGAAAATGATCTATGAACGTTTGAGTAATGAGTGAACTCTATTGAGGAAGAATGTAGGCATCTAAATATGTCATAAAGTTCTTCGTTTCTGATGAGATCGTCTATTTGTGTATTGGAATTTCTGGATTTGTTGGATGTGTCTAGGAGAGGGTTAGGTATTGCTTTGAAATCTCCAAATATTAGTAGTGTGCCTTTCAAATTTTCCTGGACTGTTTTGAGAAAGCGTTTTATGAAAGTTGTTTGGCCTTTGTTGGGGGCATAGATATTTGCTAGCGTGTAGTTCACATCATTTAGTTTACAAGTTATTATTATAAATCTGCCTTCGTTATCTTTGATAGTGTTGATTTCCTCGAATTTTAATGAGTTATTAATGATTATTGCTACTCCAGCTCTTTTCTTAACATTTGACGAAAGAAATATGTGTGGATATTTTTTGTTGCTGAATTTTGGCTGTTTCTCTGCAGCAAATCTAGTTTCCTGGACGCCAGCCACGTCCACATGGTTCGTAGTTAGTTCTTTCCATAGATGGAAACGTTTTTGTGGTGAATTTAATCCGTTAGCGTTTATGGTCATGAATTTGATAGTCATTCTTGTAAGTGGTGATTGTTCTGTTGTGGAGTGGAACACTGTAAATGGAATGGAGAGGGAAGGTAAGTTGTTAAAGGAAGATGAGGGAACGAGGAAGAAAGAGAAAGAAAAATAAAAATTTAAGTCAAAGTCTAGTTAAGTATAAGTTTTGAGCAGGAAGTGATCAATGTGAACAGTTGTGAAACTTCCTTAATGGGCTCATGTTTTGGCCTTAGGTGCTTTAGTGTACGGACCTCTCTCTTGTTGAGGGGTGGTTAGTCATTGATGTGTAGGTTCTTTAATGTCTTTAGTCCTGTTTCGGTATCTTCGATTGTAATATTTTTCTGTTTGTACATAAATATGATGGAATTGGAGGGTCTTCCCCATCTGTATATAATCTGGTGTTTCTGTAGGATTTCTGTGATGGGTTTTAGAGATCTTCTTCTTTGCATGGTGTCCTTTGAGATGTCTGAGAAAATTCTCAGGTTCTCGTATGGAGATGGCAGTTGGTTCTTTTGTCTGGAAAAGTTATTGATTTTTTCTTTGGTCTGGTAGAAAGTAAATCTAACTATGACGTCTCGTGGAATTTCGTCTGGAAGGCGTAGTGGTTTGGGGAGTCTGTGAGCTCTTTCGATGGAGGTTTCTATTTCTGGTAAGGAAGGGCATAATTTTCTTATTATGGTCTTGGTGTAAGATATCAAATCGTGGGGTTTGACCGATTCCGGAATGCCTCTTATCTTCAAATTTGATCTTCGGTCACGGTCTTCCCTGTCGATTATCCTGTCTGTGAGAATTTTGATTTCATTTTTTGCCTTGGTTAATTCAGTATGTTGAGTTTTAACTTCTTGTTTAAGTTCTTCCACTTTTTTTTCGTTTATATCCATTCTGGAGTTTATTGCGTTAATGGACGACTTGACTTCTGCGAACTGTTCTTTAATTTCTTCCTTCAAAGATGTGAAGAGTTGAAGAAAGAAATCTCTGTCTGGTGGGTTTTCGGTTTTTGGGTTGGGTGTGTGGCTTGTGTCTTCTTGGGTGATTTTATTTTTTGTCTGGCTGGGCTCCTTATTTGTGATTGGCTCATTTCGGCCTCTTTTGGTTTGGTTCTATTATGTGAAGGCGAGCCAATTTCCTTCCTTTTTGTGCTGGTGACCGTGGGTTCGAAGACCATTAAATCCTCGGTATGTTCCTCCTTTTCGTGTTTTGTTTCCTCTTGGTGGGTTTTGTCTTTATTTTTAGTGATTTTGTTTGGGCTGTAGACAAGATTTTGAAGTTTACTCTTGTTGTTTGTGTTAGAGTCCATTTTTAATTCTTTCAAGTTGTGATTTGAGATTCCTTTAAGTTTTGTTGACATGTCCTTCTGTCAGAGGGGATCTTATGGCCAATCTCACTTATTTGAAGTAAGTTAGTATCTTGGAACGACTTATTTAAGTCTAGCAGAAGTGTCTCTTAATTGATTTTATGTCTTAGTTCTGTAATGCTGGGATGTGCTGAGAAGTAGTTGTCCCACTTGCTAGTTAATTCTTTAGGAGCTTCCTCCTTGATTAGTAATTCAATTACTAGTGTGTTTTAATTATGTCCTTTGTTCTTCAACTGGACTAAGTCTGTAGGTTAATTTGTTTGTTTGTATATCTAGTTTGTTTCCCTGTGTCCTTGCCAGGTACTTAGAGCGCCTTCCTGTGTATAAACAGTTAATTTGCTCTCACTATACTTGTGTGCTGAGAGCTTGTTATGAGCTGTGTGCTGTGTGCAGACCGAAGGCGAGGGGCGTGGCTTCCCGGCGCGGCCTTCTTTCTATATGCGTATCCCTCCGCCGGGCGTCGCACTTAATATAGTGCTGGTTTATCTGGGGCTCTGGGAACGCTGCTGATGCGGGGAGCGCGCGGTTCACTCACCGGAGGCCTCCTCGTCTTCGGGTGTTCTCCCGGGGCCTGTCCTCCTCCCTTTCACCGCCGCGGGCACAGGTATGTGCGCTTCCGTTGTTCCCGGTCTGCACCGGGTTTATCTTTCAGCTCCGTGGTCTCGCCCTGCGCTGCAGTAGTGTTCTTTCGGGTGTCTCCCGGTCTTTTGGAGCTCACCCGAGGGCTCCTGGAAGTGTAGCTCGTTCAGGACCTGTTCCCCTCTTCTCCAAGATGGCGCCGGGCTATCAGGGTGCAGGGATGATATAGTTTGTTGCTTGTAGATGAGCTGTCATTCAGGGAATAAGGTTGAAATTCACCCCAAATGTTGTTGAGGAGATTATCTATGGATCCTGTAGCTTAGTTGGGTTTAGTGTCTGTGGTGGACACTAAATCCGTCGCTTAACTTCTTAGGGCACCAGAGCTCCTGAAGAGTGCGTCTACATGGGGCTGCAGGCCACGCCACCTCTGATTACCTTTCTATTCAGTCCTGGGGATTGTCTTCTCACTTGCTGTGGTCTTCTAATTCTATATCTGTGGGAACATGTGGGTTTAGTATATTGCTGCTCTTCATATCCTCCCAGTGTTTCCTTTTCTCTATATTCTGTATTTACCTGTTGAACCTATCTCTGGTCACTCCACTCCCCTTGGATAAAAATCAAATAATGAGGTAAATAACATCATTCATTATCCCATATAGAAAATCCCAGAAGCACAAGAAAGAGTGGCCAAACTTCATTAACAATAAAGGTATTGTGGAAACAAATTACTAGCCTAAAAATAGGGCAGTGAACTAATGTACAATTAAAGCATTATTATTATGTGTCGTAGATGTGAAAAGCAAACCACACATAAAGGAGAAATACACTAAAATCGTCAAGCTACAATCAAATAACAAGAGAATACGATAGGTTAAAATTTGATGTAATGCATTATTATTAGACTCCATGTAAAACGATGTAAGAAATTTTAAACATTTTTAACGTTATTTATTGAAAAAGATTTTTAAAAGTTTGACAATTTAAATCAATAAAAGGTTTGCAGTCAGTAAAGTGACCTATTAGCACAGTAATTTTACTAATTGTACTGGTACATTCGAGTAGCGCTAGGTTCCCATCGATATATAAATATTAAACTAAGATTGATTCATACAGAGGTGCAAGTAACGGTCGCCTCCAGGACAAACAGCAGCAACTGGTGCACAGGGAAAGTAGCAAAGATCCCTAGTGCATGAATAAAGACCAGCTCCAGTATCCCCGAAGTATTTGCCTAATCCAAATCTACCCTGTAATGAAACACCAGCCGGGACCTCAGTCGGCAAAGGGGCCGTAGCACCTGGGCTGTGGCATTGATTCATGCAGATCTCCCTGCCGTATGTCCCGGGAGCGGTGTGGTTACCGCAATACAATGGCAAACCAGATATCCTGGCTGGGTTCAAGAAAAAGATCTGTAATGTACTGGGCATGTATGCCATGACTGTCAAGAAAAGAGCGTCTGTTGTGCTAGGACAGTTAACGGGGGCAGCAGAACTTGACAGTTCATTCAGGGGTTACAATCATCCATCAGTGGTAAGCAATTGCGCCTGTGGGCCCTAGAACATCCAGATGCAGACTTTGTAGTACTGAAGGACCGGACCATTAAAGTGCTGCAAATCCCTGTGACTGCAGACCCTGCACCCCAGTTGTGGCAAGTCAGCACCTCCCCTCTGAAAGTGGCGCCCTCTTCTTTGACTGCAGCAGAGGCTAATGAACAGGCTGTAGATAATCGTAAATGACCAGTGTGCTGTTTCAATCTTGTTTTATAGTTTAATCTGTTATATTGATGCTTGTCTCTGCTGCCACCTGCTGGCTAGACCTTTCAATTCTTTCTGCCTTTCCTTGTCCAGCCTATGGGGTGTGGCTCCTGCACGTGCTGTTGGTCTCTTCCTGTTTTGCCCAGTCATTAGGAGACATTTTCTACTGGAGAGAGTTCCATTCTCATAGAGCTGGAGAAGCAAAGTTTTTGACCCACAAGTAGCGACTGCAGAGACAAGCTTCATACAAGATTTCAATGCCATGTTTTGGATCATTCATCTATGGAATAAACCAGCATTGTTTTCATCCTAACGTGTGTACGCTTATCTGAGACGCTGCTCCGGGTCCTGTCTGCCCCTCTTATTGGAAGTACAAAGGTAAGAAGGAACTCTCACCCCATTATACAACCAGCATGCCTTTATCGCCTTTAAGTGGGAACAGAACAGTCAAAAACTCTGCTTGAAGGCTCCCAGCAGTCAAAAACTTTGATTGAAAGCTCCTAATAGTCAAAAACTCTGCTTGAAGGCTCCCAATAGTCAAAAACTCTGATTGAAAGCTCCTACCAGCTAGAAAACTGCCTTACAGCCCAACATCCAGCTATAGTTCTCCATGTGCCCTGTCCCTCTGTGCATTAATCTGCCCAGCAACAAGCCTTGTGTATCTGTCTGCCTGCAGCAGTGCACGTCTGGACAAGCCTGGAGGAAGCTCTCCCACCTGCCACTTCTTGTATCAGCTCTGCCTGTACTGTTATAAAGAACTGTTTTTATGCACCTGTGGTTTCCTTCTGGCCACATCGCTTCTATAAGCCTGCAGTACACTATACCTCATTACTGCACATCGGCGAGCTGCGAACCCCAAGTTTCGTCAAAGCCACCTTGGGGATCCCATCCGGGAGTTCCCGCAGAGCCGCACAGCGATTTTCAGACCCCTATTCAAAAGTTGAGTTTTTTAAAGAGACAGTACACCTTTATTCAAAATGGCCGAAAAGGACCTCGAACAGGCTCATACTGCTGAAACAGAGCAAATACAACCTGATACCGTCCACGATGAAGCCCAGGCAGACCCCACGTCTCAAGCAGACCAAGTTACCCGACCAAAACGTTCTTCCAAACCAACGGTAAAGGCAATTGAAAACTATCATGCTATGAAAGATGAGCTAAGTGAACGCCTGGAAGAACAGTGGGAACGCGTCGCCTCTTACATGTCGAGACTTGAACCCTCGTCAGGCGACGCCGCAAGCTTACAGTCTGTTATGGAACGGCTGAACACCGCCCATGAAGGATACAAGAGACTGTCAACAAGGTACATCGCCCCTCTAAAAGACTTTAATTCTGATGAATCCCTTTCAGACCTCAGTAAGACGCTAGAGACGGACAAAGGGAGAGATGCCAAGGTCCGACATGCCATAAACAAGGCCGAACACCGTATCTCTCACCTGCAAGAAACCAGATCACACCGATCGAGCTCATCTAAACGTTCCTCTCGGGCATCCAGGTCATCATCCTCAAGAAGTTCAACCATGAGCGACAGGATACTAGAGGCCCGCATAATAGCAGAGGAATCCAGGGTGAGACGTTCTTTCACTGAGAGAGAAGCAGAAGAAAAAAGGACAGAAGCAAGGGCAGAGGCAAAAAGGGCAGAAGCAGAGGTGGAAGCAAAAAGGGCAGAAGCAAGGGCAGAGGCAAAAAGGGCGGAAGCGGAGATGGAAGCAAAAAGGGCGGAAGCGGAGATGGAAGCAAAAAGGGCGGAAGCGGAGATGGAAGCAAAAAGGACTGAAGCAGAAGCGGAGGCTCGAATACAGATCCTTCGGTCACAGATGGAAGAGGAGGTCGCGCTAGCTAAAGTAAGACTACTCGAGCAGGCATTGATCCAAGGTCTTGATCCAGCTAACTCGCCACCACTGGAAACGGATGATCCAGTCGATCGCACCAGAGACTATGTGCTAAACCGGGTACCTGTAGCGACCCCGGTTTACAGTACCGTCCAAGTCAACGACACCAAAACCCCCAACATACTTCTAAAGGTGCCAGTACCCTCGAAGGCGCCCGAGCTAATTAACGACAGTCGCCGAGAGATACCCTCTCAAACACAGTCACCACCACAAGATGGCAACCCAGCGTTTCCTGGCCCACCTTCACAGCTCAAGCGGTATTCGTCAGATTCTTCAAGGGCTAAACCACAGCTCAACCCTGCAGCAGTATCATTCTACCCAGAAACAGCTCATCCATTCACGCCAGGCGGCCCATACGCCCCAGGGGCATCACGAGTCGTCGTGGCAACAAGTGGTGAGAAGTCGGACATGTCCGAGTTTGCCAGGTTCATGGTGAGCAGAGAGCTAATCAGTACTAGTCTTGTGAATTTTGATGATCGTGCAGAGAACTACAGGGCCTGGAAAGCAACCTTCAAAGCAGCCATCGCCAATCTCAACCTAACCGAAGAACAGGAACTCGACCTCCTGATCAAGTGGTTGGGCCCAAGCTCTTCAAGCCGTATCAAGAGCCTCAGAACCGTCTATGTAGGACAAGCAGAAGCAGGTCTCGCCACCGCATGGCAAAGGCTGGAACGCACCTTTGGCAGCGCGGAAGCAATAGAGAAAGCCCTATTCAAGAGACTGCAGGATTTCCCAAAGATCAACCTTAAAGAAGTCCACAAGCTCCAAGACCTAAGTGATCTGCTCATGGAGCTGGAGCTCGCCAAAGAGACCCTCGTCTGTCCGGGCTGTGCTATCTGGATTCAGCCCATGGAGTAAACCCAATCGTGGTGAAGCTGCCATACAGTCTGCAGGAGAAATGGGCAACGTCAGTCTCAAGGTACAAAAGAGTGAACGACGTCACCTTTCCCCCATTTATCCACTTCTGCAGATTCATTGACGAGCAGGCCCAGATGAGGAATGACCCCAGCCTCGACTTCCTAGAATCCAACACTTCGGTAGCTGCAGCAACTCCAGCATCAAGGTATGAAAGTGCTATACAAAAACGCAGAGACACTAAGAGAGCTGTGAGTGTTAGAAAGACCGAACTACCATCACCCGCAATGCCCACAGACAAAGAGAACACTGTCTCACCACGAGATAAGTCTTTCAATCGTGAATGTCCCATCCACAAAAAACCACACTCACTGACCAAGTGCAAGGGGTTTAGATCCAAAACCTTACAGGAGCGCAAGAAGATCCTCACTGAGCTTGGGATTTGCTTCAAATGCTGCGCATCACTTGAGCACATGGCCAAGGACTGTAAATCCACAGTCAAGTGTGGGGAGTGCCACAGCGAAAAGCACATTTCAGCCATGCATCCTACTCGGCTAGCTAGAGACACACCGGCTACAGTCACCACCACTCCCGCTCCAAGTCATGGCGGGGAGCCACAGAATCAGACTGACACCACCACAACTGTTTCCTGCTCATGCTCAGAGGTATGTGGAGAGGGCCGAATGGAGAAATGTTGTGCCCGAATATGCCTCATCAAGGTTTATCCCGAGGAACGCCCAGAAAAGGCGATGAAGGTGTATGCCATCATAGACGACCAAAGCAACCGGTCCCTGGCAGGAACCAAATTCTTTGAAGCCTTCGGAGTTAGTGGACCATCAGAACCCTACACCTTGAACACCTGCTCAGGCCGCATAGAGACTAACGGCAGAAGAGCCCGGGGATTCATTGCTTCTCCTATCAACGGGAAGACTGAAATACCTCTACCAACGCTCGTTGAATGTGACCAAATACCCAGCCACAGGAGTGAAATTCCTACCCCAGAAGCTGCACTTCATCAACCACACCTGAAACACCTCGCGAGCGTTATCCCGCCTATAGACAACAACGCGGAGATTCTACTCCTGCTCGGCAGAGACAACCTGAGGGTACACAAGGTGCGACAACAGTGCAACGGACCTGACTATGCACCATACGCCCAGAGACTGGACTTGGGATGGGTAGTCATAGGAAATGTGTGTGTTGATCGATCAGAAATCGACTCCTTCAGGACCTACGTGCATGGAGATGGGCGCACAACCTGCCTAAGACCATGTCCTCATCACTATGAAGTGAAGGAGAAGCCCCCAGACTCAATACAGCTACCCGACGTCGCTTCTTCCCTGCGTACCGACAACTTAGGAAGATCAGTCTTTCACACGACCAAGGACGACGATAAGGTAGCCTTGTCAGTGGAGGACAGAGAGTTCATCGAGATAATGGACCGCACGTTCTCTAAAGACGAAACCAACCACTGGGTCTCTCCACTACCCTTCCGATCCACCAGGGTAAAACTCCCAAACAACCGAGACCAAGCTCAGACCAGATTTAACTCTCTGCAGCGTTCAATGAACAACAAGCCCGAGATGAGGGAACATATCGTTGCCTTCATGGACAAGATATTTCGCAACAACCACGCGGAACCCGCTCCATCCTTAAGGAAGAATGAAGAGTGCTGGTATCTGCCTTCATTTGGTGTATACCCCACCACGGAAACCGAACCAGATCAGGGTTGTCTTTGACTCCAGCGCCAAACATGGAGGCGTATCCCTTAACGATGTTCTCCTCACCGGCCCCAACCTAACAAACAACTTAGTAGGAGTGTTGCTGAGGTTCAGAAAAGAACTTGTCGCTATCACTGCTGATATCGAACAGATGTTCCACTGTTTCCTAGTCAGGGAGGATCACCGGAACTTCCTCAGATTTCTGTGGTACAAGGACAATGACACCAATAAAGAGATGGTGGAATATCGAATGAGGGTCCATGTTTTCGGGAACAGCCCTTCACCCGCAGTAGCAACCTATGGTCTCCGAAGAACCGCGTCAGAGGGAGAGTCCGAGTATGGCACAGATGCGAGAGACTTTGTTGAAAAAGACTTTTACGTAGATGACGGGCTCAAATCACTACCCACCGAGGAAGCAGCCATTGATTTGCTCAAAAGGACCCAAGGTATGCTGGCCCAGGCAAAACTTAGGCTACACAAAATCGCTTCAAACAACCCGGCCGTAATGAGAGCCTTTGACTCGGGCAACCACGCCCCTGGATTCAAGGACATTGACTTGGGGCTAGACAGCCCACCCGTGCAGAGGAGCCTCGGCATCAGATGGGATCTCGCAGCCGACTCCTTCGGATTTCAAGTAAATTGCTCAGACAAACCGTTCACGAAACGTGGCGTCCTTTCCATAGTGAACAGCTTATTCGACCCGCTCGGATTCGTAGCGCCTATCACTATACAAGGCAAATCCTTGTTGAGACAATTCTCTGAAACCGTCAAGGATTGGGATACCCCACTCCCTTCTGACAAAGAGAAAAAATGGGAAGCTTGGAAACAGTCGTTGTGCGGATTGAACAACATTCACATCTCGAGATGTTACACCAAAATCTCCCTTGCCTCTAGCGGAAGGAAAGAACTCCACGTCTTCTCAGACGCCTCCACTGAAGCCATAGCAGCGGTTGCATACCTGAAGGTGATGGATGCCAACGGACAAAGCTACGTTGGATTGGTATTCGGCAAGGCGGAGCTAGCCCCGAAGCCCGACCATACCATTCCCAGGCTCGAACTCTGTGGAGCCGTCTTGGCAGTGGAAATTGCTGACTTCGTACTACAAGAACTGTGTATTGAGATGGATGAGGTCCACTTCTACACTGACAGCAAGGTCGTTTTGGGTTACATCTACAATCAATCAAGACGATTCTATGTGTATGTCAGTAACCGCATCGAAAGGATCAGGAGGTCCTCCAAACCAGAACAATGGCGTTACGTACCATCGGAGCTGAATCCAGCAGATCATGCAACTAGACCCATGTCTATATCTTCCTTTGCTAACTCTTCTTGGCTTACAGGTCCAGAGTTCCTGCTGAGACAGTCGGAGGAAGCTGTCCAGGAAAACTTCAGCATCCTAGATCCAGATAACGATCCAGATGTCCGAACTGAAGTCAACACCCTGGCCACCAGTGCAGAGGAAGCTTCCAACCTCGGCTGCCAACGTTTTGAACGTTTCTCCAGCTGGACAAGACTCGTCCGGACTGTCGCCAGGTTAGTGCACATCGCCGGATGCTATCGTACAGACCTAAAAAACAGAGACTGTCATCGCTGGCATGTGTGCCACAAACCCCTTTCTGCTGAGGACATCTCCCATGGTGAGTCCCTCATAATACGCCACCTCCAACAGAGCAAATTCGCCACGAATGGAACTGTTTACACAACAAACAGCAGATTCCACTAAGAAGCCCTCTCGCCAATCTAAACCCGATTATGGACAGTTTTGGCTTACTTAGAGTCGGCGGTCGTTTAAATCAGGCTCGTTTCGGAGTCGCAGAACAAAATCCTCTCATCATTCCCAACAAACACCACGTTACAGTCTTGCTGATCCGACATCACCATGAAAGGACTGAACACCAAGGCAGGCATATCACAGAGGGCGCCGTACGGTCGGCAGGCCTTTGGATCATTGGAATGAAGAGACGTGTAGCACAAATACTCCATGATTGTGTGCATTGTCGCAAAATGAGAGGAAAGCAACTGTGCCAACAAATGGCTGATCTGCCTGCAGACAGACTTTCTACGGAACCACCTTTCACCTACGTGGGCCTAGACGTGTTCGGACCATGGATGGTATCCTCACGCAGAACGCGTAGCAGCCGAGCAGACAATAAGCGGTGGGCTGTGCTATTCACCTGCATGAGTGTTCGAGCCGTTCACATTGAGGTGTTAGAATCCATGGATACTTCCTGCCTGATCAATGCCTTAAGGAGGTTCTTTGCCATTAGAGGACCAGTAAAGCAGCTGAGGTCCGACCGTGGCAGCAACTTCGTCGGTGCATGTAGAGAGCTGAACATCGACACCAAGCCAATCCAAGACCAGCTAGCAGACAAGGGTTGCACCTGGATCTTCAATTCTCCTCACAGTTCTCACATGGGAGGCTCCTGGGAGAGGATGATCGGGATCTCGCGCAACATCCTGAACTCCATGCTAAAGGACGTTAACTCCTCAAGACTCACGCACGAGACTCTAGTCACTCTTTTAGCCGAAGTCTCAGCCATCATCAATTCGAGACCCCTCGTGCCCGTGACAATGGATCCAGAGGTACCAACCATGCTGACTCCCACTATCCTTCTTACTCAAAAAATTGACAACGCGGTAATTCCCAGCGGAGACTTCACTCACGCCAACACCTACCAAAGACACTGGAAACGAGTCCAATATTTGGCCGACTACTTCTGGAATCGATGGAGAAAGGAATACCTCACCGTTCTTCAAGGAAGAAGGAAGTGGCGACATCCCAAGCCGAATATCAAGGAAGGAGACCTGGTCCTTATGAAAGATCAGACCACTCAAAGAACTGACTGGCCTCTGGGACTTGTTACTAAGACACTACCTAGCCAGGACGGCAATGTGCGGAAGGTGGAGCTAAGGGTCTTCAGGAAAGGTGAGACGAAGACCTTTGCAAGGCCGATCCACGATCTCATTCTGCTGTTGCACGCAGAGAGCGCCACTACGGGATGAACGCTTCCGGACCTGAACTTTAGCCGTTTTCTTTTTTCCTCATTTTTGGATTTTAGAATTTTGAATTGTTGTATTTAACATGCCTTTCGTTTTAGGTATTGTTATGGACTAATAGTGGAATCCCCAAAGTGAATTCCAGACGGGGAGTGTGCTGTTTCAATCTTGTTTTATAGTTTAATCTGTTATATTGATGCTTGTCTCTGCTGCCACCTGCTGACTAGACCTTTCAATTCTTTCTGCCTTTCCTTGTCCAGCCTATGGGGTGTGGCTCCTGCACGTGCTGTTGGTCTCTTCCTGTTTTGCCCAGTCATTAGGAGACATTTTCTACTGGAGAGAGTTCCATTCTCATAGAGCTGGAGAAGCAAAGTTTTTGACCCACAAGTAGCGACTGCAGAGACAAGCTTCATACAAGATTTCAATGCCATGTTTTGGATCATTCATCTATGGAATAAACCAGCATTGTTTTCATCCTAACGTGTGTACGCTTATCTGAGACGCTGCTCCGGGTCCTGTCTGCCCCTCTTATTGGAAGTACAAAGGTAAGAAGGAACTCTCACCCCATTATACAACCAGCATGCCTTTATCGCCTTTAAGTGGGAACAGAACAACCAGCACTCAGTCTTCTTTTTTGGTTATGATGGTGCTATTGTAGAAAGGATTCGGCAATCCTTAGACAGTTATTAGAAAGATCCCAGCACTCATCTAGTAGTTGCTTATTAGTGTTTTATTTGAAAGACATATATACAGAGTGGGTGGTGACAGCAAACGTTTCGGTCTTGTGACAGACCTTTATCAATACGTCACTATGAAAAAATAATAAAATTACAGTGAGAATATATACAGTGCAGACATTGAAGTATATATCTGTCTAAATATATACATTATTTACAGAATTGACACTAAGTTACATATGATAGCATGAAAAAACAGGGTTGCTTGTTATGTATAAGAACCTATTGAAGAAACGAGATATAAAACTGAAGATAAGGGTCCAGGAATTATCAAAAAATGTCATATAGAGTTGCATGGGAATATGCTATAGAATAGCTAGTCTAATTACCTGTTGTTACTGGTGAGTAGGCAAGGCTGGCTTACAAGTAATAGATATGTTGTTTTGTCAAGGAGACTTTCAGTAGCTATGGAGAGAAGGTGGTCATGTAGATAAGAAGTATTGTAGATATCTAATAGATATCTAAGATGTATACTAGACAAATTTACCTTCTTGGCTGGTATATCTGTGGTTCTCATAGGGATTTAGGTTCCCATCTTTCTGTATATCCTGATAATTGTCTGGAAATGTATATATGTGTTTTTAGTTTAAAGCATGTGAATGTCATATGGTCATAATGGCAGATGTGTGATTACCTTATGGGATGTTGATATATCCAGGTTTCTATATGTGCTGTCCTGTGATAGGAACAGTCCTAGTCCCAGTGTCTGTAGCCTATGGATATATATGTATATATACTTAAGGTTTACTTGTCTAGTTAAGTGTCCCCATAGAGCCAAAGAGTCCCCCTATATATACCTTGTCAATTGTGGTAGAGATATACAGCCTGTCCTCCTCAATACCAGATGCTGTAATGTCTGTGGGTTACCCAGTGGGTAAGTTCTATCCCAGCTGTGTGATGGGGAAACAAAAAACACTTATTTATATATAAAGAACTGGTACTTAGCTTATTGGTATGTATTCCTGTTGTCACATGGGACCGCTCACTTGTCCTGGAGATAGGGGCCAGCATGGTCCGTGCTTGTGGCATAGGTACCCTCTATCTCTGGCTGCCGCATTTTTATGGCGAGTCTCGCCAGCTCGCGAATCGGAAGTAGATTCCGGAGTTCGCGCATGCGCAGTGGAACACAGCCCGCGTACCGGAAGTGCCGGTGTTTATGTTGTGTAGCGTTGCCATAGCTGCAGGCAGCGCTATTAACAGCACGAGAATGGTAACAAAGTGCTGTAGCAAGTCTCTGGCACACTCTGGGCTGTATTTGATTGTTAAGTACCAAGTTTATGAAGGTTTATGTTCTATTATGTGTTTAGACCTGATCATGTGTACTTATTATTTAGTAAGTGACATATATGATGGTTACTGGACAATGAAGATCACATATAAATGCTCACTTGGTCATCATAGAGTGTTCATATATAGGTGATATACAACATAATATGTCTTGAAAATAGGATTATAACATATATGGTGACTGTAGCAGCATTATAGAGTTACAATGAATCAAACAATAAATAGATGTAACATAATCAAATTAACACAGGCTGTTACGGGGTCCAAGCCATATATAACAATTATAGGGGAAAAAAAAAGAAATAAGTGAGAGAATGAAACTTGTATAAATTCTATGGGGGTTATCCTCCTGAGGTATCTTACCACTTTATCGATCATGTTTATTGGAACCACAGGACAACTAGGTATTGGTCTGAAAAGAGATATTTAGTTTAGCCATTCAATCTCCCTGTTGAGTCCCTTAGGGTTCAGTGTGTCTAATGTATGAATCCAGTAGGTTTCTCTTATTTTGAGCATTCTAATGTGATTGCCTCCCCGTCTAGGTCTGGGTACTTGCTCTAAAACCTGGAACCTAAGTTGAGCCACATTGTGTTTAGCTTCTAGAAAATGGTGCGGCAATGGTAACCATGTCTTTTTTGTGCGTATTGTAGATTTATGGCTCTTTATCCTGTCCCTAATAGCTTGTGTAGTCTCACCAATATATAGTAAGCCGCAAGGGCACTTAATGAGATAGACTACAAAGTTGGTATCACAGGTATAGAAGCCCCTGACCTTGTACGTCTTGCCTGTCCGTGGGTGTATGATTTCGCTCCCCTTAATGACGTTGGAACAACAGAGACAGCCTAGACATGGAAATGTGCCAGTTCTATTAGCCCCAGTAAGTGTTCTTGTCAAAGGTGGTTTTGGTGAACCTATATCGGCTCTAACTAGTTGGTCCCTTATATTAGTTGGCCTCCTTGTACACATTAATGGTTGATTCTGGAAAGTTTCAATCTTAGGATGTGCTTTTGATAACAGGTTCCAGTTTTTTCTGATGAGGTGCTGTACTTTGGGCATTATAGGGTGGTATGTATGAACAAAGGGCAGTCTCGTCTGACTTGTTGCTTGTATAGTTTCGACGTCACTGTCACCCATGGCGGTCTCCCTTTCAGATGTTAACAGGGGTTGGGGTAATCACGTTCTAAAAATTTGTTAGACATCTCATATAACCTAGTGGAGCGTGTTTCAGGGTCTGTCACTATGCGGGATACTCTTTTAAACTGTGACCTTGGTAGGCTATTTTTGGTAGCTTTTGGATGACAACTTCCATAAAGGAGGAGGCCGTTGCAGTCAGTAGGTTTGGTGTATAGGTCTGTTTTGAGGGAACCATCAGTATTTTTGACTATGCGGGTGTCAAGAAAAGGGATTTCACCGTGATTTGAGTTTAAGGTAAACTTGAGTTTATTGCGTACAGTGTTAATATGATTAAAGAAACACTGTAAGCTCTCATTTGGGCCATTCCATATACAGAATATATCGTCAATATATCTAAACCATGTCCTGGCGTGTGTTTTGAAAAGAGTATTAGGATAGATTGTTTCCCCATCACACAGCTGGGATAGAACTTACCCACTGTGTAACCCACAGACATTACAGCATCTGGTATTGAGGAGGACAGGCTGTATATCTCTACCACAATTGACACGGTATATATAGGGGGACTCTTCGGCTCTATGGGGACACTTAACTAGACAAGTAAACCTTAAGTATAAATACATATATATCCATAGGCTACAGACACTGGGACTAGGACTGTTCCTATCACAGGACAGCACATATAGAAACCTGGATATATCAACATCCCATAAGGTAATCACACATCTGCCATTATGACCATATGACATTCACATGCTTTAAACTAAAAACACATATATACATTTCCAGACCATTATCAGGATATACAGAAAGACAGGAACCTAAATCCCTATGAGAACCACAGATATACCAGCCAAGAAGGTAAATTTGTCTAATATACATCTTAGATATCTATTAGATATCTACAATACTTCTTATCTACATGACCACCTTCTCTCCATAGCTACTGAAAGTCTCCTTGGCAAAACAACATATCTATTACTTGTAAGCCAGCCTTGCCTACTCACCAGTAACAACAGGTAATTAGACTAGCTATTCTATAGCATATTCCTATGCAACTCTATATGACATTTTTTGATAATTCCTGGACCCGTATCTTCAGTTTTATATCTCGTTTCTTCAATAGGTTCTTATACATAACAAGCAACCCTGTTTTTTCATGCTATCATATGTAACTTAGTGTCAATTCTGTAAATAATGTATATATTTAGACAGATATATACTTCAATGTCTGCACTGTATATATTCTCACTGTAATTTTATTATTTTTTCATAGTGACGTATTGATAAAGGTCTGTCACAAGACCGAAACGTTTGCTGTCACCACCCACTCTGTCTATATGTCTTTCAAATAAAACACTAATAAGCAACTACTAGATGAGTGCTGGGATCTTTCTAATAAATGAACAGGCTGTGACACCTGGTTGCTCTGATGACCTATGCTCCCAGGTGTAGCAGTTAAGTAAGGATGTGGCCATGATCTTAAAGGCCATGCAGCTCAAGCCAGAGCCCAAGTTGTCAGAGAAAATCCAGCTGGCCGACAGCTCCAAGGACATTTCGTGGATGCGAGGAAGGAGGACCCCATCATTCTGAGGGAGGACCAACAGCCACTACGACTCATCAGGACAATCCACCTGCCGCCGTTGCAACAAGGCGGGCTATTTTGCCAGGTCGTGTACTTTAAACCAGCAACCCATGGGGCTAAGGGCCAACCTCCAGGAATAAGACGACCAGGCTGGGGCAACCCCCAGGGATAAGACGACCAGGTCCGTCTGACTGGCATGATAGATATGTGGGAGGATGGTCAATCCTGTCTATCATGCTGGATGGTATTCCCACATCTGCACTATTGGACTCCAGCTCGCAAGTGAGAACGATACCACATATCCTTTATAAGAGGTACTAGGTTAATACTGAGCTCACCAGTCCAGATCCTGACCTCAATATATATGCTGTAAATGGGTTACCAGTTAACCAAGTCAAGTTTAAGGAGGGTGGAGCTAAAGGGCCAAGGACTTATTGTAGTTGAAACTGATCCTAATGAAAAAAATCCACATGATACTAGGCACAAATGTGATTGAAAATTGTCTAGGTGAAGTGATGTTTTTACTCCAACAGATCACTGAAACTGCCGGCATCAGGCAGCAGAGGGTCCTACAGAAGGAGATCAGAGCCCTCCTGCAAAGACAACAGGTAAACTTATCTGGTGGAGAAATTGGCAGTGTACGGGTGACAGACGCGATCCCCATTGTGTTGCCTCCAAAGAGTGAAATGATGATATGATGTCAGGCAGCAATAGGTCTCAGAGGGCAGAATTACCAGGCAATGGTCGACCCCGTGTACTCAGAGAGTAGGCCCACAATCCTGACAGCCAGGTGGGTAGTTGATGTACACAAGGGGAGGGTACCTGTACGAGTATTAAACTGTGGAGATAAGGAAGCCAAACTGCCCAGATATGCTACAGTTGCCAAGCTGTTCACTATCAGCAACAACTCAATCCAGGCAGTGGAACCCTTGACTTCGCCAAACCCGGTGTAGGACAACAGCTCCAAGGTACAGCTAAAGTTTGGTGTCAGCAGCTGCATGCAGGCACTGATTCCACCCCTTCTCACCCGAAGCACGGAGTTTATCGGGTAGTACAAGAGTATGAACGGGTCTTTAGTAAGCTTCCACTAGATTTTGGGCAGATAAAAGTGGTACACCATCACATACCCACGGGAAACCATCCACCCATAAAAGAGAGATATATAGCTGTACCACCAGCTCACTATCAGCGTGCCAAAGAAATGATACAGGACATGAAGGAGACTGGGGTTATCAGAGATAGTTGTAGCCCCTGGGCAGCTCCACTGGTCCTAGTTAGAAAGAAAGATGGCACAATGAGGATGTGTGTTGATTACAGACAAATAAATTGCATAACACATAAAGATGCTTACCCGTTACCCCACATTGAAGAGTCACTTGCTGCACTGAAAGCTGCTAATTACTTTTCCACGTTACATTTTACTAGTGGATATTGGCAGGTCTCCGTTGCAGAAGAAAACCGTGAGAAGACCGCGTTCACAAACACCATTGGGCCTGTGTGAATTTAACAGCATGCCATTTGGACTCTGCAATGCACCCAGAATGTTCCAAAGGCTGATGGAGTGTTGCCTGTGGAACCGAAACATTGAGACCATGCTACTATACCTATATGGCATCATAGTGTACTCTAAAATCTATGAAAAACATCTGAAACGCCTGGCTGAGGTATTTAAAGCATTGTCAAAGTTCAGCATGAAGCTGAAGCCATTTACTGAAACCAAAAGTTCAGTATCTCAGGCATGTGGCCAGCGCAGAAGAAGTGGCACCATACCCTGAAAAGATAACCGTAATTAAGGACTGGCCAAGACCAACAACCATCAGAGAGGTATGTCAGTTCTTGGGGCTCTTAGGATACTACATGCAAGATCTCCTGGTAGACTAGACCAAGACGAGCGAGACCTCAGGTCCTCCTTTTGAATGGAGTGAGAAAGAAGAGAACGCCTTCAGGCAGCTGAAGTGGGCCCTGACCGGAGAAGAAATACTGGCCTATCCCGAATACAACTTACCGTTTGTACTGTACACAGATGCCAGCAACGTGGGATTGTGAGCTGTGATGTCACAGATACAGAAGGGCAAAGAATGTGTAATTGCCTATGCAAGCAGAAAGCTCCGTCCTACCAAGAGAAACCCAGAGAACTACAGCTCGTTCAAGCTGGAATTCCTGGCCCTGGTCTGGGCAATCACCGAACAGTTCAAGCACTACCTGGCGGCTGCAAAGTTCATTGTCTTTACGGATAATAATCCACTTTCCCACATGGATTCCATGAAAGTGGGAGCACTAGAGCAATGCTGGATGGCCCGGTTGTCAAACTATGACTTCACCATCAAATACCGGACATGCCGTAAGAAAGTCAATGCAGATGCATTGTCAAGGAAGCCTCAGTTACCAGATGCTGGAGAAGACATGGATGAGCTAGAATAGATAGAGCTGCCAGCCTTTTACCACCACAGTGCATCCCAATGTCAGCAAACTTGTAACAAACAACAAGAAACCACACTGAACCTGTTACCTCACCATGGGTGTAAGGGGATGCAAGACAGTGACCCGGCTGTTACCTTAGTCAAGGAGCTAATAACCCAAACAGCATATAAGGACGAAGTGTCGTATGATCCGCGCTGCTACCAAAGGAAGACCAGGACAATGGATCGTCTGGGTGAAATGGTTCTTTAATCCGACGCGTTTCGGAGCTATCTCCCAGCTCCTTCCTCAGGGACAAATACAAGTACACAACCAGTTGAGACACCAGTGCTATGCAGATCAACCCGTAGTAACTTTGGTCAGCCAAATAGAATAGAGTAAACAGGTTTAGAAATCTCCTCCACCCAATGCTCACCTGGATTCCTTTGGCTGCCAGATCAATGGTAAGCGTCCATTCAGTCGATGTAAAAAGTAAGGGAGATCCAAAAAAATCCAAAAATGGGTTCAATTCTTTATTTCATTATTAAAAACATGACCCCCCGAGGGGGAGAAACACTGACGCGTTTTGGAGAGAATTCCTTAATCGATAGTACATCTGCATGAACTTCAACGTGTTTCATATACAATTAAAGACAAGACATACACCTGTGATCAGTACAATTTAGTACACCAGAATATATTATCTATTTGTTTGTCTGGCAAGACATATATGCTGAAGGATTCAAATAGGCAAGAAATCATGCAGAATAAACCTTTTTCAAATCACATATATTTGTATTATATTCTAACTAGATGGCGGCCCGATTCTAAAGAATCGGGTAGTCTAGAATCCATATATAGTTTATTTAGTGGGCGGAGGCAGGTGATGCGTTGTGAGGTGGGCGGAGCCATGAGGGATCGGCGAGAGGTGGGCGGAGCCAGTGGGAAGTGTTGAGTGGTGGGCGGAGCCAGGCAGGAGAGGCGCAAAGTGCGTGGAGGCAGGCCGGGAACGCGAGATGGGCGGAGGCAGGTGGGAGCGGCGCGAGGTGGTGCGAGCCAGGCGGATGCGTTGCAAGGTGGGCGGAGCCATGAGGGAGCACCGTGAGGTGGGCGGAGCAAAGCGGAAGCGGCGGCAGGTGGGCAGAGCCAGGGGGAAGTGTTGAGCGGTGGGCGGAGGCAGGCGGGGAGAGATGTACAGAGGGCAGAGCCAGCACGAGGTGGGTGGAGCCAGGTGGGAGCTGCGTGATGTGGGCTGAGGCATTCGGGAGCGGGGCAAGGTGGGTGGAGCCTGGTGAGAGTGGGGCAAGGTGGGGAGAGGCTGGCGAGAGTGGGCCGAGGAGCGGTGTAGCGGGATGACGGGATTCGATTTCGGTCTGGTAAGCATACCAGACACTGGTAGTCTGCATAAGAGTATGAGTGAGTGTGCGTGTGGGGGAGGGGTACGATAGTGTTGTGCCAGGGGTGTGTGTGTGGACATGGCGTGGGGTGGGGGGGTGAGTGCTGAGTAGTGTGAAGGTGAGGGGGTGTGTGGCAGGCAGGGGTGTAAGACAGGAGGGTGTGGGGCGCAGGAGAGGGCGGCGATGGCGACATTGGGGCAGTAATAGCCCCGCTCTCGCTAACGGTTGGCAATGTTGGTTAGGTATACAGACGGCTTCAGTCAGGATGTGACGTCATTTCGATGACATATTGACGGAAGCTGTCTTAGGGTTTTATTAGGGTTTTATTAGAATAGATATCTGACCCTCTCGAGTGTGTAATATTACATTCATGTCTTTTATCTCTGGCACCATGCTGTCATCCCCTCTGTTGTGCCTCCTGTCACCTCTGTTGCCTCCAAATAGTGACGGTCCTGCATGTGTCAGACCCAAGGGTCCCGTTATTGTGCCCCCTGTCATCGCTTCTGTTGTGTCCTGTTATTTCCTATGTTGTCTTTTCTATTGTGCCTCCTGTTATAGTGACGGTCGTGCAGGTGTCACACACAGGCGTCTCTCTTTGGCGACCCTGTCCCCCCTTTTGTGCCTCCTATCATAGTGGCGATCCTGCAGATGTGACACACAGGGGTCTCTCTGTGGCGCCCCTGTCCCCCCTTTTGTGCCTCCTGTCATAGTGTCGGTCGTTCAGGTGTCACAGTGGAGTCTGTCTTTGGCAAATCTGTCTGTGGCGGCCCTGTCCCGTCTTTTGTGCCCCTGTCATAGTGGCGGTCCAGCAGGTGTCACACACAGGGGTCTCTCTTTGGTGCCCCTGTGTCTCCTTTTGTGCCTCCTCCTCTCATAGTTGTGGCCCTGCAGGTGTGACACACAGGGGTCTGTCTGTGGCGCCCCTGTCGGCCCTTTTGTGCCTCCTGTCATAGTGCCGGTCCTGCAGGTGTCACAGACAGGGGTCTCTCTTTGGCGCCCCGTCTCCTCTTTTGTGCCTCCTCGTCTTATAGTGGCGGTTCTGCAGGTGTCACAGTGGGGTGTCTCTGTGGCGCCCCTGTGTCACCTTTTGTGCCTCCTGTTATAGTGCCAGTACTGCAGGGGTCACACACAGGGGTCTCTGTGGCGTCCCTGTCCCCCCTTTTGTGCCTCCTTTCATAGTGGCGGTTCTGCAGGTGTCACACACAGGGGTCTGTCTGTGGCGGCTCTGTCCCCTCTTTTGTGCCTCCTCCTGTGATAGTGGTGGTCCTGCAGGTGTCACACACAGGGGTCTCTCTGTGGCGCCCCTGTCCACCCTTTTGTGCCTCCTCCTCTCATAGTTGTGGTCCTGCAGGTGTCACACACAGGGGTCTGTCTGTGGCGCCCCTGTCGGCCCTTTTGTGCCTCCTCTCATAGTGTCAGTCCTGCAGGTGTCACACACAGGGGTCTCTCTTTGGCGCCCCGTCTCCTCTTTTGTGCCTCCTCGTCTTATAGTGCCGGTCCTGCAGGTGTCACAGTGGGGTGTCTCTGTGGCGCCCCTGTGGCACCTTTTGTGCCTCCTGTCATAGTGCCAGTCGCGTAGGTGTCACACACAGGGGTCTCTCTGTGGCGCCCCTGTCCCCCCTTTTGTGCCTCCTCCTGTGATAGTGGTGGTCCTGCAGGTGTCACACACAGGGGTCTCTCTGTGGCGCCCCTGTCCCCCCTTTTGTGCCTCCTCCTGTGATAGTGCTGGTGCTGCAGGTGTCACACATAGGGGTCTGTCTGTGGCGCCCCTGTCCCCCCTTTTGTGCCTCCTTTCATAGTGGCGGTTCTGCAGGTGTCAGAGTGGGGTCTCCCCTTTTGTGCCTCCTCCTGTGATAGTGCTGGTCCTGCAGGTGTCACACCAAGGTCTCTCTGTGTGGCGCCCCTGTCTCCCCTTTTGTGCCTCCTCCTGTGATAGTGCTGGTGCTGCAGGTGTCACACACAGGGGTCTGTCTGTGGCGCCCCTGTCCCCCCTTTTGTGCCTCCTCCTGTGATAGTGGTGGTCCTGCAGGTGTCACACACAGGGGTCTCTCTGTGGCGCCCCTGTCCCCCCTTTTAAGCCTCCTATCATAGTGGCAGTCCTGCAGGTGGCACAGACAGGTGTTCTCTTTGTTATGGCCAGTGCTTCCCCTCTCGTCCCCCTCATAGTTGTGGTATTGCAGGTGTTAGACACAGGGGTCCCCTCTGGTGTGGGCCCTACCCATAGTGCAGGTGTCAGTAACCCCTTCCCTGGCGGGCATTTCTCCTCATAGCGCAGGTGTCACACAGGGGCCCCACTGTCAGTAAGCCCTTCCCTGCCGGGCCTCCCTCCCTCTCTCCCCCTAGTTGAGGTTTCATTAACCCCTTACCTGGCGTCTTCCTCCCCGGCCCCAGGGCAGCAGTGAGGTGTCAGGCAGGATGTCCCTGCACATAGTAATGAGGCCGTGATAACGACACTTGGTGCCTTTGTAATGTAGCTCTGCAGTGTGTGAGCCGGCATTAGGAGGAGAGGAGGGGGAGGACACACAGGGCAGGATAGTGCCGTCTCCTCCATGCCGGCCCCCTGCAGCAGTCTACAGCAACGTTGTGCCGTGCACTGTGCCCCCCCATGTGTGGCCGGCACTGTGCCCCCTGCAGTCTGTGCCCTGCAGTGTGTGGGGGATTTCGGGTTCGGGCTGCTGCAGACGTCCGGAGCGGTGCCGGCAGTGGAGGGGGCTGCGGGTTGTTTGGAGGGGGGTTCCGGAGCAGCCACCAGTTCCCGTTTTATGAGTGTGTAGGGGGGGGGTACAATGAGAGAGAGAGAGAGACATTCCGGAGATTGCAAGTGAAGCTTGACAGTGGAGCGTATTCTGTGCTGACTCGCAAATCCATTGCGAGTTAGGCTTTGGGAGGCAGCCACGGTCACGACGACGGAAGTAGCGCCGAATATGACGGAAGTGCCTTAGGGTAATTATATATTAGATGTATTGTACTTTGTTTCCATGAGAAGTAGAACTCACAACTTTGTTTTATGCTTATATAGAACAATGCAAACGGACAAGCAAGTTCCTGGGAGGTGGGAAGTTGAAACCAGGACTCCTAAGCCAAGACACCCATAGGTAAATGTGAATGTATTTTTGTATTTTATTGATTGAAACTAAGAACTCATAACTGTTAAGTGTATTGTGCCTGCAGGAATTAACGCATGAACTGTTGAACTTTTGAGTTTTTTTAAACATGGACCATTAGCAACGGGACTGGTTGTGGCAAAAACCTTCTTTAACAGCCTGCGGCTGGACTAGCACCGTATAACGGCACCTTTTTCCTGTTTTTACTGTTTTATTGGTTTTCTAAATGTTTTGAATTTTGAGACTCTGTTATAATTGTTAATGTTTATATTGTTTGAAAAATGTTTCTCAGTCGAGGAGTACTGAATTTACAGTTCGGCTGCCACAGGAACATCTGGTGCGGGAGGGATTTCCACATCAGGTAAACTTACACTCCACACCTTCCACCCCAGACCTGAAGGGGGAGCTCTACTTGCCAACTGTAGACAAGGTCCCCTATAAATTCAGGTCCGGGGGCGGAGTTAGGCAGTTCAATATGGAGTAGTACTGAGGAAGATACCTGGTGAACAGAGCAGCGCTAGGCCCGTACCAGAGGGAAAGCCTAGCCAGTGGGAGGGACCCAGGAGTGAGGGTCACAGGCAAGGCGAACCAGAGAGGGGGAAGAGGAACAAGGCCACTTCACCCCAGAGGAGCAACAGAAGCAACCCGGACACCAGAGTCCGAGTCTGCATGGGTCCAGTCAGCCCAGCAGAGAATACCGGAGGACTAGGGAGACTTCAGTCTCCTAGCCTAACAACACTTGCAGCACAGACACCAACAGAGCCAGGGACCGCAGAGGTGTTAGCGGTGCCCAGCAGTAATTCTCTCATTACCTGCTATACAAGTGATGGACACAGGAGAGGTCAGGGCCAGGTTTCAGACAAGCCAGGACTAGAGCACACGCACACAGTAACAAGGAGGTCTCACAGCTCATCGGGTGTGGAAATCCTGACCTGCCACCCCACCACCTTGACTGTACCCTGGATGCTACCTTGCAACATCAGAAGTAAAAGGTACGGAAACAAACTTTCAACGTGTGTGTGTCTGTTATTGCGGCCCCTGATCCTGCCCTCAGCATAGACTGTTTGTCAGCGCCTCTACCTGCAGAGCCACCTCCCTGTGTAAATCCCTATTCACCACAACTTCCCCGGGGAACCCACTCCTCCTACAGGGAGCGTTACCAATCATCACCACAGAGGTCTGCAAGCAGTGTCGGTATTATTACCAGTAAGTGTCAGCTGTGTTTATATAAATGTGCATATAAATATAACTGTCAATCTATGATTGACAGTTATATTGGTATGCACACTTATATAAACACAGCGGTCAGTCACTGATAGCCCCGCCCCTGGACCTAAAATTCCAGAAAGAGCAGAAATTTAAATTTCATGATGACGGGTTCCCTTTAGGCATCATCCCAATATGCATATGTGGCGCCCCGCAACGAGTGCGTCACAGGAGGGTATTGCAGCCACAAATGCAGCCGCAATACTCTCTGACTCAGCAATGATCCGGTTAACGTAGAGATCCAACCCTACATGCAACACCTAGAACAGAGGGCCAATCACAGGTCCTGGGGGGTGGAGTGTTAGGGTAGTGTAGTAGAACACACAATAATCTAGACAGAGAAGAGAAGAGTCTAGAACTCGGAGAAGAAGGGTCTAAGACTAGAACTTGGAGAGGAGCGGGGGCTCCGCACCCCGTGCGGGCCCCTGGGCCATCACCGGTCGGGTGTCAGCACCTGAGGCCTTAACAACCGGGACTGGGCATTATCTACACGGGTTCCCAAAAGACTCCCGTGCCCACAACTCACAGCCGGTTCACTGGTACCGAAGCTGGCAGCAGTTCACCTCTGCCACGCGAACCAGAAGAGTGGAGGAGCAGCTTCCAAGGAGCACCCCACCACCAGCCAATTTCCAGTCGTCTAACCAGCGGTGACCCACTGAGGGACCCAAGGCTCCCCAAAACATCCAGAACGTACATCATGGATAGGGCATTGAAGCAGCCTCCCCGTACCCGACCTGGTATTCCTGGGCGACATTGGCAACCAAGTAGGCAGAAAGGAGGAACACTGCGGATCTCTAAGGGACACCATCACTGCTGAGTCCACCCGGTCTACTACTCAACCACTGTATGCCATGTACTGCCTGCTGGTTACAGTAAAGACCTGTTGCAGAGACTTTCTGTGTCCGTGCTTCCTTATGAACTGTCCGTCCGCACTAAAAGGTAACCGCAGCTGCCGCACAACATCTTGAGCAGCTCCAACCTCCGGGGATCACCGCTCAGCCTGTGGGGAGCGTAACATCTAGCTGCTGTCCATCCCCCGGAGGTTCCGCAGCGTCGGTAGTCCTTACCGAACTACTCATAGGTGGCGTCACGAATAAATTAAAACCCCTTTAATCTGTTCCACCAAGACGTCTTCACTTTTGATCTGCACTACACCGGGCCCCACTACCGGCAGGCGCGGTCCACCCGTGACAAGGAGGAAGGAAGCATCGCCTGTCTAAACCGGAGTCCCGGCCGCAGTGAGTCACATACCATGAGGCTTCAAACATATCCTTGGTAGTATCATTCACCAGAAGGTTAGTAAAGTAAAGATGTTGAGCAAACGCTTAATAAAATTTAAGATACAAATGTATTAAATTCAGAGACAAATGAGAACAAACAATTGCCTGCCACTGAATAGGAGAAGGTTTAAAAGGGATGTACAAAGATTGTTTTCTTTGTTTGTGCCTTGAAGTTAGTACTGTATTTTTTGTGGTCCCTTTGGAAATTGGATTATATATATACATTGCCTGGGATAGTAGCTAACTGTTCTTAGCTATAACAAAATAGAATGGGTTATCAAAAAATATTTTGCACATAAAAGTCACAAACTAAATACACAGAAATGTTATTATTAAAAATCAAAAAGTAAAGTAATAGAAGCATTTCACATCATATATCCACAGATATGCAAAACAAATTAACTAAATGTTTATCAAAGTAATGTGAACTACTTTATTTGCAATTTGAGAGACTTTTGATAAACATAATTTTTCCTTTTTTCTTCCGATGCAAAGACAAACAGATTTTTGGCAGTTCCAACTTTTGAACAGGTAACGTTGACCATAAGAAAAGCATGGAGATTGCAAATCAATTCTGGCTACTTTCAAGGGCTGTCCATGATCATTGTTACTGGACATTGCAAATGCCAGTAGAACTGGAAACTAGAGGTGTTGAAAGTCAAAAAGCAAATCAGATGGATTGAGTAGAATTGTTAAAATGAAAACGTCCTCTCTTGTCAAAATACCGTATATGCTCGTGTATAAGCCGACCCGTGTATAAGCCGACCCCCCTACTTTTGCCCCCAAAACCTGGGAAAACCTATTGACTCGTGTATAAGCCGAGGGTGGACCCCAGCACACGTATACAGCCCCCAGCAGTGTGGTATACAGCAGCCCCAGAGGTATATACAGCAGCCCCAGTGGTAGTATACAGCAGCAGCCCCAGTGGTATATACAGCAGCAGCCCCAGTGGTTAGTATACAGCAGCCCAGAAGTGTATACAGCAGCCCCAGTGGTAGTATACAGCAGCCCCAGTGGTAGTATACAGCAGCCCCAGTGGTAGTATACAGCAGCAGCCCCAGTGGTATATACAGCAGCAGCCCCAGTGGTTAGTATACAGCAGCCCCAGAAGTGTATACAGCAGCCCCAGTGGTAGTATACAGCAGCCCCAGTGGTAGTATACAGCAGCCCCAGAAGTGTATACAGCAGCCCCAGTGGTAGTATACAGCAGCCCCAGTGGTAGTATACAGCAGCCCCAGTGGTAGTATACAGCAGCCCCAGTGGTTGTATACAGCAGCCCCAGAGGTATATACAGCCCCAGTGGTACTATACAGCAGCCCCAGTGGTAGTATACAGCAGCCCCAGTGGTAGTATACAGCAGCCCCAGAGGTATATACAGCCCCAGTGGTACTATACAGCAGCCCCAGTGGTAGTATACAGCAGCCCCAGAGGTATATACAGCCCCAGTGGTAGTATACAGCAGCCCCAGTGGTAGTATACAGCAGCCCCAGAGGTATATACAGCCCCAGAGGTATATACAGCAGCCCTAGTGGTGTATACAGCAGCCCCAGAGGTATTAAAAGCAGCCCTTAGGTAGTATACAGCAGCAGCCCCAAAGCTGTATACAGCAGCAGCCCCAGGGCTGTATACAGCAGCAGCCCCAGGGCTGTATACAGCAGCAGCCCCAGGGCTGTATACAGCAGCAGCCCCAAAGCTGTATACAGCAGCAGCCCCAGGGCTGTATACAGCAGCAGCCCCGGAGGTATACAGGCCCCCCAATCAAGCTCCAGGGCCCCCCCCCTTGCGCGGCACACCTGTAAAGGAAAATCATACTTATCACTGTCCCGCCGCTTGCTGACACACGATCCCGGGCTTCAATCCGTGTCTTCCGGCTTCCGGCTTCCTGTGGTCGCGGGCAATGACGTCATTGCCCGCGACCACAGAAGACGCGGATTGAAGCCCGGGATCGTGTGTCGGCAAGCGGCGGGACAGCGCGGGACAGTGATAAGTATGATTTTCCTTTACAGGCTGCCGCGCAAGGGGGGGGGGGGACCTGGAGCTTGATGGGGGGGCCTGTATACCTCCGTGGCTGCTGCTGTATATATATGGATTACCGTATATACTCGCGTATAAGCCGAGGGGGGACTTTTCAGCCCAAATTTTGGGCTGAAAAACTCGGCTTATACGCGAGTATATACGGTAGTTGCTTCAATAATATGTGGAAACAGGTTCTTAATAGTGATGGGCGAATCCTAAATTACTCGGAATCGCTTGACTCTAGCGAGTCCGAGCCCAGGACTCGCTACTCGTTGCGAGTCTAGCGAGTCCAATGTTAATGAATGGGGAAGCGAGTAATAGCGAGTAGTGTGCGATTTACAAATCACAGATGTGTCTCGGAAGCTTCAGCCTGAAGCAATCCTAGTTTTGCCATTGATTTGCATTGGACTCGTTTACTGTGCAAGTAATCGCTGGGAAACTCGCACAGATAAGAATCCTGTCTGCTCTGTGTGCTGGCTGCCGCAGCTCCAGGGTCCTAGAGCCCGCCTGCTGCCTGATGTAGCAGAGCTGAGATTGTTCTCAGTCTGCTCATTCCCTGTGCATAGACATCTATATCTATGCACAGGGATGAGCAGAGAGGACATCGCGTTTTGGACTGTGTCGGACGGAAGAGGATTTTTTTAATTAAAGATGGAGTCCCTAATGGCTTTTTTTTTATTTCTAATAATTTTTCTCTGTGTTGTGTTTTTTTTTAAAACAATTTAATAGAAATTCATGGCGGTCATGTCTAATATTGGCGTGACCGCCATAAATTTCGGGCTTAGGGCCAGCTGATAATACAAAGCTGGCCCTAACCTCTTTATTACCCAGCGTGCCACCGCCACCAGGGCCACTGGAAGAGCGGGGTTCAGCGCCAGAGGATGGCACTTCAATGAACGCGCCATCCTCTGGGGCGGCTGCGGGCTGCAATTTGCAGCGGGGGGTGTCCAGAAAGCTTGGGCCTCCCTGCGCTGCGGATTCCAGCCCCCAGCTGCTTAGCTGTACCTGGCTAGACATAGAAATTGCGCGGAGCTCCACGCATTTTTTTTTTAATTATTGCATGAAATTCATGAAATAATAAAAAAAAAGGGCTCCCCTATATTCTTGTGTCTGGCCAGGTACAAATAGGCACCTGGGGGTTGGGGGCAGCCCGTCGCTGCCTGCTGGATCCGGCTGGTTCCAGAAATACGGCGAAGCCCATGTAATTTTTTTTCTGAAAAATCAATAAAACAATCCTAAAAAAGGGACTGCATCTTTATTAACCCCTCGCCCATGGTCCAGGGTTAATAAAGATGCAGTCCCTTTTATTTACATTGTTTTATGGATTTGTCAGAAAAAAATTTCACGTGGGCTTCGCCGGATTTCTGGAACCAGCCAGATCCAGCAGGCAGCGACGGGCTGCCCCCAACCCCCAGGTGCCTATTTGTACCTGGCCGGACACAAGAATATAGGGGAGCCCTTTTTTTTAATTATTTCATGAATTTCATGAAATAATAAAAAAAAATGCGTGGGGCTCCGCGCAATTTCTATGTCTAGCCAGGTACAGCTAAGCAGCTGGGGGCTGGAATCCGCAGCGCAGGGATGCCCAAGCTTTCTGGGCACCCCCCTCTGCAAATTGCAGCCCGCAGCCGCCCCAGAAGATGGCGCGTTCATTGAAGCACCATCCTCTGGCGCTGAACCCCGCTCTTCCAGCGGCCCTGGTGGCGGTGGCACGCTGGGTAATAAAGGGGTTAATACCAGCTTTGTTATACAAGCTGGTATTAAGCCCAAGATTCTTAATGTCAGGCCACGTTTGACCCAGCCACTAAGAATCTCCAATAAAGGGTTAAAAAAACACAACACAGAGAAATTTTTTTATTTGAAATTAAAAAAAAGCCATTAGGAACTCCAACTTTAATTAAAAAAATCCTCTTCTGTCCGACGCAGTCCAAAATGCGATGTCCTCTCTGCTACATCCCCTGTGCATAGATATAGATGTCTATGCACAGGGAATGAGCAGACTGAGAACAATCTCAGCACTGCTACATCATCTCTGTGAGCAGGCGGGCTCTAGGACCCTGGAGCTGCGGCAGCCTGCACAGAGAAGACAGCTGGACTCGGCTCGCAAAGTAACAGCAGTTATTTTGCGAGTTTCCCTGCTATCACTGGCACAGTAGCCGAGTCTAATGCAAGACAATGGCAATCCTAGTTTTGTCAGCGTTTGCCATTGATTTGCATTGGACTCGTGCGAGTAAACGCTGGGAAACTCGCAGAGTACCGAGTCCTGCGAGTCCCTTACTACTCGCCGAGTAACGAGTCCTAGTGAGTAGATTCGCCCATCCCTAGTTCTTAATAATAACAATAATAATAAATCTTTTTATAGCGCCAACATATTCCGCAGGGCTTTACAATACAGTGGTTTGTTTACGAGCGGTCATAGGTAACAATAAAAATATACAATACAGTATGTAATTAAAGTAGAGAATCAATCTAAAAAATCCAATACACTAAGCAGAGAATCAATGTAAAAGTGCAATACTTAAGGCAGAGAAAAAGTGTAAAAAAATAAACCAGAGAAACAATGTACAAAATAAAGTACAGTAATTAGATACAATACAATAAGCATAGAATCAATGAAAAAAGTACAATACAATAAGTAAGGCAAAGATAAAAGTGACCCTGCTCAAAAGAGCTTACAATCTACAACAAGATAGGGGTTACACATAGCACAGGGGCTTATTACAGTGATGGTCCAGGCATCTTGAAGAAGAGGGGGATAGAAATAAAGTTACATGAATGGTCACTGGACATCTGTGTAGATCTTTTGGGTTTGGTGGAGTTTGAAGAAGAGATTATGTCCAGAGAGATAGTACTGTATATAGCCCATTCAGTAAGGACTTCTATTAGGGAGCATGATAGGCTGCCTTAAAAAGATGTGTTTTTAGAGAGCGTCTGAAGCTATGCAAGTTGTGGATAGTCCTGATTTCTTGGGGTTGAGCATTGCAGAGAATTGTGGCTGCTCGGGGAAGTCTTGGAGCCGGGAGTGGGAGGATCGGATTAGTGCAGATGTTAGTTGAAGGTCATTAGTAGAACGCAGAGAACGGGTGGGGTGATAGATAGAGATGAGGGAAGAGATGTGGGGAGGTGCTGCACCGTGAAGAGCTTTGTGGGTACGAACAAGCAGTTTGAATTGGATCCTGTAGTGTATGAGCAGCCAGTGCAATGACTGGCACAGAGTGGAGGCATCTGAGTAACGATTGGCCAGGTAGGTGATCCTAGCTGCTGCATAAAGGATGGACTGGAGAGGGGAAAGTTTAGAGAGGGGGAGACCGATTAGTAGATAATTGCTGTAGTCAAGGGGTAATGGATTAGGGCCAAAGTGAGGGTTTTTGTTGCATTACACATTACACAGCTTTGGTGGATCTAAATTTCTCAATGGCAGAATAGGTACTTGAGATTTAGAAAGAGGTTATGCAGAGGAAGTCCTTAGGGTTCCAAGGCATTGAGGAACTTGTTTTTATAAAATAAAGCTTGAGCAGGGTCTGTCAGTGTATCCACGGACTTGTGTCCTGCACATGTGGCACCCTAGAGTCCGGTTGCTACAATGGCCTTGCCTCCCTCGGGGGTAGGGTCATGCCTGGTATGAAGGTAGGGTATTCACACCAGGTAAGCCCACAGCACACAACACCTCCTGACTCGAGATCAGAAGGGGGAGCTCTGAAACCTGAGTTCAAGGAAGCGCCCCTATAAATTCTGGCCTGAGGGTGGAGTTAGGCAGTCCAGCTCCTAGGAGGACTGGGGAAGACATCCTGCAAACTGGAGTGGAGTTGGGCTTGTCCGAGGATACTCACTAGCCAGCTTGTGGGAGCCATAGGAGAGCGTCTGAGGAGAGGAGTAGGCCTGGGAAGAGGAGCCTTTTAATGGTTCACCCCAGAGCGGAGCACCAGAAGCGGACACCAGAGTCCGAGGTTGCGTGGGTGCTCTAAACGCAGCAGCCAAAACCAGAGGGCGGGAGATTCCACATCTCCCGGCCACCAAAGCACCTGGAGGCACAGCAGAGTGAAGAGCTCAGGGACATTGGCAGAAGAGAGACACCCGGGAAGGGCTTGAACTGCCTGCTGTACTGATGATAGACTTTCCAGCAGGAGAACAGGGTCGCCCCTTAGCTACAGGCAGTCAGGACCAGCAGAGAAGAGCACAGCAGGAAGGCCTCAAAATTCACTGGGTGAGGACATCCGTAACTTTCTTCCAGGCCACCCGGATTCCCAACAACATCTGTGGAATGTACCTTGGCTTCTACCACTTCAGTAAAGGTAAGCGAAACAACCCCTGCATGTCTGTTGGTTATTCAGCACCCTGAGTCCTGCACCTAATGACCGACCACCACCTTTGACTTTACCGGTTGCCCCAGGGCGCTGCTCCACCTGTGGGGAGCGATAACACTACAGCTGCCCATCCATCATCTCCGGAGGTCCCACACTGGAGCACCGGCCTCAATAGCCGGCTACCACAGGTGGCATCACAACACCTATCCCCTAAATCCTATCTCCCTTAACTTTTTTAAGACTGATCCCCAGGGTCACGGAGCGGGGTCTCGACCCAGTGACTCCCCCAGAAGCGCTCAAAGTCCAGCTCCGAGTGCCCCACGGCCCTGGGGCAGGTCACACACCTCAAAAGACACTTAGAATTTGAAGATTGATCTTGTTGACACTATCATTGTTTTTTAGCTAGAATAGCCCTTTCACACAGTCAGCCAGAATTTTTGCATTTGCATTGAATGTTTGGAAAAACCTTTGTATAATTTGGAAGCAGAAGCTGTACTTCCTGATGTTGCCCAAGAAATGCTTTGATGTTGTAGTGGTGCCTGTCATCAGAGACTTCAGGGGATCTGGTGGTGAGAGGAGAGGAAGATGTTTTACCTTGCTAATTAGACAGCATAAACCTGGCAGTTCATCTTTCCATTTTAGGGCATTGCAGTATATGCAGACCACATCCATTTTTTAAATTTACAACATTTTCCTGTGTCCTTCCTTCTCTCTGCTGAGATGCTTCAGTGACTCGTGAGGAAGCAGCTCTTGTTCTCTTGTCTGTGGCTACTTTTAGGAAACTGATGACGTGGCACTGGGGAGAATACTGAGACAAGGTTTTAAGTTCAAGTCTGTATTCACGCACGTACATTAAGGTGAATATCAGATCCAGGTAAGGTTGCAAGCAAATGGTGATGCTGGGCAAACAAGCTTATATAGTTGAGACAAACATTAAAGGGAACCTGTCACCAAAAATCACCTTCCTAACCTGTTAATACCTGTCCCTGCAGCCTTACACAACTATCTAAGCCATCCCTATCTGACCTATTTTAGTAATCTAGGAGTAGAATAAAGCACTTAGCAAGCATACAAAATCCATGACAGAGGGGCATTCCTCGTTGCGTTTATGACGAGTAGGCGGGTCCCCTGTGCCGCGCTACCCTCGCCTCGCCGTTCTATTACGCCCTAATGGGCATCATTACAGCCTACAGAGCTTGAGCACGATTTAAATCTCACGCCCGCAACGTCACCGCTGCGACGCGATCACGTGATGCCGGGATCGCGTCACTTCCGGTCGCCACAGGTCTCACACAGGCAGACTTCAGCATGCAATCTGCACGTGCGCGAAGTCTGCCTGTGTGAGACCTGCGGCGACCGGAAGTGATACGATCCCGGCGTCACATGACCGCGTCGCAGCAGTGATGTTGCGGGCATGAGATTTAAATCATGCCCGAGCTCTGTAGGCTGTAGTCATGCCCATTGGGGCGTAATAAAGCGGCGAGGTGGAGGTAGCGCGGCACAGGGGACCCGCCAACCCGTCACAAATGCAGCGAGGAACGCCCCTCTATCATGGAGTTTGTAAGTTTGCTAACTACTTTATTCTACTTCTAGATTACTAAAATAGGACAGATAGGGATGGCTTTGATAGTAGTGTAAGGCTGAAGGGACAGGTATTAACAGGTTAGGAAGATGATTTTGGGTGACAGGTTCCTTTTAATTCAGTTCAAATAATGAATGCGGCCGGCACTGTAAACGTATCTGCAGGAAACAGTTGACATTAGTAGCATAGTATACATTGAAGAAAAAAATTATTTGAGCCCTTGCTAATTTTGTAAGTTTGCCCACTGACCAAGACATGAACAGTCTATAAATTCAAGGGTAGGTTAATTTTAACAGTGAGAAATAGAATACACTGGTCAACAAATTTTAACTTTTTTTCTGTTTCCTGTTTTAAACTATGTTGTCTATACTTATTTTGAGGTGATTATTTTAGAAATGTAATTAGAATTTCAGTAGCATGTACCATTCCTGAAATATTTTCATTTTACAAATATAATCATAGTGCATAATAAATTATCACTTATATTAATCTTTTTAATTTAGAAGTGCATTTTTGGTAGAAATAACCAATGAAATTCATAAAATGTACTGCCTTTATTATAATATACAGCACTTAAACCCTGTCTAATCATGCATTGCATTAGTTGTGCATTCTCAGGTACCGATCTGATATGACGTTCATATGAAGGAGACTTATGAGCATATGCAGTTTCTGCTCGATCACATTCAATACCTAAGGTACAAATGGAATATATGTGGTGATCTCAAGGTAGTTGCAATTTTATTAGGTTTACAGCTGGGATACACTAAGTACTGTTGTTTCCTTTGCAAATCGGACAGTCGCACAAGAAATTTGCTTTAAAGCAGGAACGATTGGCCATTACGCAATAAATTGATTCTAGGGCAGAAGAATGTTAAACACGAACCATTGGTAGATAAAAAGATAATAATCCTTCTGCCTTTACACATCAAACTGGGCATATTGAAGAACTTTGTCAAAGCTATGAACAAGCAAACTGAAGCAAGCCTTTGCTTACTTGCGACAGACGTTTCCACACATCAGTGATGCCAAGATAAAACAGGGTGCTTAAATTTGCTCACAAATCCGAGAACTAGTAAATGATAGTAACTTTAATGATCTTCTGCAGGTGCAAAACATGTCGCATGGTCGGCCTTCAAAAAATGTTGTTTTCAACTTACAAGGCACAAGACTGTGCTGAACAGGTTGAAAATCTTCTTCAGGTTTACAAGTCAATGAAATCCAACATGTGACTTAAAATACATTTCCTTCATTCACACCTGGACTTTTTCCCAACAAACCTCGGTGTTGTAAGTGATGAACATGGTGAAAGGTGTCATCAAGATATTTCCCTGCAGGTGCTGGCTGGCAAATTTTAGCTTGGGGGGCACGTACATAACAGTGGCCCTAAGGGTAGGGACACACTTCAGTTCCTGATCAGTTTTCCTGATCAGTGTCCATCAGTGTTTGTGTGCCAAAACCAGGAGTGACTCCAAAACTCAGAACCGGTGTCAACCTTTCAATTATACTTTTTCTCTGCAAGGTTCACTCCTGGATTTGGCACACAAACTGAGGAACTGAAGTGTGTCCCTACCCTTAAATTGCAACCCATCAGTATCATATTAACATCTGGCTGATTGATAAATTAGAGAACAATAAAAATAGCAATAATAGAAAACACTGCAAATATATCGATATGAAAATTATATTGCAATTGTTCGCATGTAAAGAAGTGCATGTAGGATAATCGTGAGGCCTAATGTACAAATCGACAATACGTAGAGCAAGAAAAAGGAAAAAAAGAGACTGGAAAAAAAAGTCCAAGATTCAAATAAAAATATGTAATCAACTTTATAGAAAAAATAAGAAGATAAAAATGTCAGATACTGCATACATTAGAATGGATCAGCGATCCAAAATGGGGGGAGGAGGGGGAATGACTAATTATAGTATATAAATATGTGCAAACTGGTATGGTCAAAAAGATCCTGCGGCTTAGAGAACAAAAATATCTCAGAGTAGAATGTAATACAATAGCTAGATAATAATAAACATAATTATAATAAGAATGAAAAAAATACTGTTGGTGCCTGTAAAATCCAATGGAGGTAATTATACTTAAATGCTGATCACATATGATAACTCAAAGAGGATAAAATAGAAAAAGTGAAAGCTGAAAAAAGGATATCTATTATATAATCGCGAATCGGAAAAGCGCCCCTTCACGCGCACTTTCCGATGTCGTCATGTGGATACGAATTTAACATTGGGCGCGAAGCGCCCAATGCTGCGCGAGCAATGGCCGCGAGGCCATTGCGAGTCGCTGGCCCAAAATCCATCCACAGCCCCGGCTACAACCTTAGCGATTTACCGCTCAGGTAGCGCGAGCAATGGCCGCGAGGCCATTGCGAGTCGCTGCCTGAGCCGCAATTCGCTCCCCGGGGACCATGGAGCCGAGGCGGCATTGCCGCCTCCGCTCCCCGCTACACACAATTCGCCACCCCCCCCCCCCATGTCCGCACAGCCCCCCCATCAATGTCCCCACAGCCGACCCCCATGTCCGCACAGCCGACCCCCATGTCCGCACAGCCCACCCCCAGCAATGTCCGCACAGCTCACCCCCATGTCCGCACAGCCCGCCCACATCAATGTCCGCACAGCCCACCCCCCTCCTGCCGCACAGCCGACCCCCATGCCCGCACAGCCGACCCCCATGCCCGCACAGCCGACCTCCATGCCCGCACAGCCGACCCCCATGCCCGCACAGCCGACCCCCATGCCGCACAGCGACCCCCATGCCCGCACAGCCCACCCCATGTCTGCACAGCCCGCCCCCATCAATGTCCACACAGCCCACCCCCATGCCACAGCACCCCATGCCCGCACAGCCCACCCCCATGTCCGCACAGCCCACCCCATGTCCGCACAGCCCGCCCACATCAATGTCCGCACAGCCCACCCCCCTGTCCGCACAGCCGACCCCCATGCCCGCACAGCTGACCCCCATGCCCGCACAGCCGACCCCCATGCCCGCACAGCCGACCCCCATGCCCGCACAGCCGACCCCCATGCCCGCACAGCCCACCCCCATGCCCGCACAGCCGACCCCCATGCCCGCACAGCCGACCCCCATGCCCGCACAGCCGACCCCCATGCCCGCACAGCCGACCCCCATGCCCGCACAGCCCACCCCCATGCCCGCACAGCCGACCCCCATCAATGTCCGAAAAAACCCCCCATGTCCGCACAGCCGACCCCCACTAATGTCCACACAGCCCCCCCATGTCCTCACAGCCCACCCCCATGCCCGCACAGCCCGCCCCCATCAATGTCCGAAAAACCCCCCATGTCCGCACAGCCGACCCCCACTAATGTCCACACAGCCCCCCCCATGTCCGCACATACTTACATGTCTTCTTAGTCATCTGATCGTCCGTCCGGCCAGGCGTCCTCTTCGTCCGGCCAGGCGTCCTCTTCGTCCGGCCCCGGGGATCTTCTGTCTTCTTCCAGCTCCGACGTCCTCTTCTCTTCTCATTCAGGTACAATGGACGACAAATCCGCCATTGTATCTCAATGAGATATGAGCGGCTCTTCTGATTGGTCGCTGTGTACTGCCCTCAGCCAATCAGAAGAGCCCCTCATTGAGCTCGAATTCTGATTGGTCGGCGGCCAATCCGAAATCGGGCTCACTGCCCATAGACATGTATTAGCGGTGTGTCCGCGATTTTACGGCCGACAAATAGAACCAGGTGGCCGGCCATAAAATCGCCGACACACCGCTAATGTATGTCAATGGGAAAAATAGCGGACCTGAATGAGAACTGTCTCACTTAAAATAAATAATAAATTAAATAATAAATAAAATAATTTAAAAAGAATTAAAAAATAATAAAAAATAATAATAAAAAAATAATAAAAAATTAAATAAAAATAATAATAAAAAAATAAAATATATGCTAATCAGCTCAGCCATTTTGGCGGACCACAATGAGAACTGTGTCTCACTTAAAATAAATAATAAATTAAATAATAAATAAAATAATTTAAAAAGAATTAAAAAATAATAAAAAATAATAATAAAAAAATAATAAAAAATTAAATTAAAATAATAATAAAAAAAATAAATATATGCTAATCAGCTCAGCCCTTTTGGCGGACCACAATGAGAACTGTGTCTCACTTAAAATAAATAATAAATTAAATAATAAATAAAATAATTTAAAAAGAATTAAAAAATAATAAAAAATAATAATAAAAAAATAATAAAAAATTAAATAAAAATAATAATAAAAAAATAAATATATGCTAATCAGCTCAGCCCTTTTGGCAGACCACAATGAGAACTGTGTCTCACTTAAAATAAATAATAAATTAAATAATAAATAAAAGAATTTAAAAAGAATTAAAAAATAATAAAAAATAATAATAAAAAAATAATAAAAAATTAAATAAAAATAATAATAAAAAAAATAAATATATGCTAATCAGCCCAGCCCTTTTGGCGGACCACAATGAGAACTGTGTCTCACTTAAAATAAATAATAAATTAAATAATAAATAAAATAATTTAAAAAGAATTAAAAAATAATAAAAAATAATAATAAAAAAATAATAAAAAATTAAATAAAAATAATAATAAAAAAATAAATATATGCTAATCAGCTCAGCCCTTTTGGCGGACCACAATGAGAACTGTGTCTCACTTAAAATAAATAATAAATTAAATAATAAATAAAATAATTTAAAAAGAATTAAAAAATAATAAAAAATAATAATAAAAAAATAATTAAAAATTAAATAAAAATAATAATAAAAAAATAAATATATGCTAATCAGCTCAGCCCTTTTGGCGGACCACAATGAGAACTGTGTCTCACTTAAAATAAATAATAAATTAAATAATAAATAAAATAATTTAAAAAGAATTAAAAAATAATAAAAAATAATAATAAAAAAATAATAAAAAATTAAATTAAAATAATAATAAAAAAAATAAATATATGCTAATCAGCTCAGCCCTTTTGGCGGACCACAATGAGAACTGTGTCTCACTTAAAATAAATAATAAATTAAATAATAAATAAAATAATTTAAAAAGAATTAAAAAATAATAAAAAATAATAATAAAAAAAAAATAAAAAATTAAATAAAAAAATAATAAAAAAATAAATATATGCTAATCAGCTCAGCCCTTTTGGCGGACCACAATGAGAACTGTGTCTCACTTAAAATAAATAATAAATTAAATAATAAATAAAATAATTTAAAAAGAATTAAAAAATAATAAAAAATAATAATAAAAAAATAATAAAAAATTAAATAAAAATAATAATAAAAAAAATAAATATATGCTAATCAGCTCAGCCCTTTTGGCGGACCACAATGAGAACTGTGTCTCACTTAAAATAAATAATAAATTAAATAATAAATAAAAGAATTTAAAAAGAATTAAAAAATAATAAAAAATAATAATAAAAAATTAAATAAAAATAATAATAAAAAAAATAAATATATGCTAATCAGCCCAGCCCTTTTAGCGGACCAGAAGGAGAACTGTGTCTCACTTAAAATAAATAATAAATTTTATAATAAAATTATTTAAAAATAATTAAAAAATTATATAAAAAAAATAATAAAAAAAAAAATTAAAAATTATAAAATATTACAAAAAATAATAATTAAAAAAAAAATCTAATAATAATTATATTACTGCTAATAATAATGATATTAATGCTAATAATTATGAAATTAATGCTAATAATAATGCTAATAATGCTAATAATTATGCTATTAATGCTAATAATTATGCTATTAATGCTAATAATAATAAGATTAATGCTAATAATAAGCGGCCATTGCGAGCACTCAGCCCCAATAAGTATTGAACGCGCCCCAAAAAGTATTGGACCCCCCCCAAAAGTATTGGACCCCCCACCCAAAAGTATTGCACCCCCAAAAAAAGTATGTGACCCCCCCAAAAAAAGTATGTGACCCCCCAAAAAAAGTATGTGACCCCCCCAAAAAAGTATGTGACCCCCCCAAAAAAAGTATGTGACCCCCCAAAAAAAGTATGTGACCCCCCAAAAAAAGTATGTGACCCCCCAAAAAAAGTATGTGACCCCCCCAAAAAAAGTATGTGACCCCCCAAAAAAAGTATGTGACCCCCAAAAAAAAGTATGTGACCCCCCAAAAAACTATGTGACCTCCAAAAAAAAAGTATTGGACCCCCCAAAAAAAGTATTGGACCCCCCAAAAAAAGTATGTGACCCCCCAAAAAAGTATGTGACCCCCCCAAAAAAGTATGTGACAAAACAAAAAAGTATGTGACCCCCCCCAAAAAAGTATGTGACCCCCCCAAAAAAGTATGTGACCCCCCAAAAAAAGTATGTGACCCCCCCAAAAAAGTATGTGACCCCCCAAAAAAAGTATGTGACCCCCCAAAAAAAGTATGTGACCCCCCAAAAAAAGTATGTGACCCCCCCCAAAAAAAGTATGTGACCCCCCAAAAAAAGTATGTGACCCCCCCAAAAAAGTATGTGACCCCCCAAAAAACTATGTGACCTCCAAAAAAAAAGTATTGGACCCCCCAAAAAAAGTATTGGACCCCCCAAAAAAAGTATGTGACCCCCCAAAAAAGTATGTGACCCCCCAAAAAAGTATGTGACAAAACAAAAAAGTATGTGACCCCCCCAAAAAAGTATGTGACCCCCCAAAAAAAGTATGTGACCCCCCAAAAAAGTATGTGACCCCCCCCAAAAAAGTATGTGACCCCCCAAAAAAAGTATGTGACCCCCAAAAAAGTATGTGACCCCCCCAAAAAAAGTATGTGACCCCCCAAAAAAAGTATGTGACCCCCCAAAAAAAGTATGTGACCCCCCCCAAAAAAGTATCTGACCCCCCAAAAAAAGTATGTGACCCCCCAAAAAAAGTATGTGACCCCCCAAAAACAGTATGGGACCCCCCAAAAAAAGTATGGGACTCCCCAAAAACTATTCACACCCCCCCGAAAAGTCCTCACACCAGCTATAACTACTATAATCAAATTAATGCACATTCTAGAATCCCGATGCATTTGCATCGGGCTCACAGCTAGTATCGCAATAAAACAATATAATGATAGGATGTTTAATGATGAGGATGTTTAAATGATTGTGAGCCATAATGGGGACAGTGTTCCAAATGTATGTAACGTGCTATGGAATTAATAGTGCTTTGTAAATGAATAAATATTAGTAGTAGTAGTAGGTCTGCAGTGGAATGGCAGAAAAGTGTAACTAACAAGAAAGGTTGGTACCTATAGAATTCAATGCGATGAGTCCATAAATAAACATGCAAGTGCACAGTGTAGGAAGTATACAGATCAGGCAAGGTGGCACAGATCCCCAGAAAAGGGGGTGGGGAATAGAGTAAGAAAAATATATATTCTCTACAATGCAATAAGTTACAGTATGTAAAATACTTATACAGTATACTATATATACGGTAAGTAGTGGTCACAGTACAGAAACAGGGAAAGCTATCTGAATGTAAAAAAAAAAAAAAACCTGTGTGTTGCCATGGTGACGCGGTGGATGACAAGGTAAAAAGACATGAGATATTAGACAGTGTTTTGCTGCCAGTTTTGGTAATAGGTTCCCCTGTTTTGGGAGTCCTGGGTTGATGTCATCTAGACCTGGGTGGGTTGTTACGGTACAGTTGAAATACTGTAATTTGTCCTATACCTTATGAAACTGGCACAAATGATTGTAATGGTGATGATATGACTCCACCTGGCTCCAGTCCGCACCCAGCCCCGCGGCTACAACCTACCCTCCTGGCCGTGTCTGACCCCCTCAAGCTGGGCTCGACCCCCCCGGCTTCGCTTGACCCTCCTGGCTGCGCTTGACCCTCCTGGCTGCGCTTGACCCTCCTGGCTACGCTTGACCCCCCTGGCTACGCCTGACTCCCCCTGGCTACGCCTGACCCTCCCGCTACGCCTGGCTCCTGGCTGCCACCGACCACCTGCCTGCTGTCAATTTCTCCTGCACCCTGGACCCCCTGGCTCCACCACCTCGTCCACGGCTGCATCATCCGATCACCGGTTGCACCATTCCATCATCTGACGGCACCACCTCATCATCCGACAGCACCACCCGGCTGCGCCATCTCGTCTCCGGCTCCCATCATCTCGTCTCCGGCTCCATCATCTCGTCTCCGGCTCCATCATCTCGTCTCCGGCTCCATCATCTCATCTCCGGCTCCACCACCTCATCTCCAGCTGCACCACTCCATCCACGGACTGCACCTCACTTGTGACCACGGCAGCACCCCTTCGCTGTACCTCACCCTGGCTGTACCCCATCCCTGGCTTTTATGTATCCCGGGCTATTCCTGTGTCCCCAGCTGTACCACTTCCCTAGCTGTCTTCCACCCACGGCTACACCCCACCCCTCCTATTCAAATCCCTGACTCCACCCCACCCCAGGCTGCACCCCACCACCTGACCGCACCCTACCCCTGGCCACACCACACACCCCGCACCGTGCGCCACCCCCAACTCCACCCCGTCCTCCGCCACCCCCTAGCTCTACCCACACCCCTTCTCCATCCACGCACCTCCCCTGCCACATCCCACCCCTGTGACTTCTTACCGCCAAAACCTGCTGCCCACAATGTTTCCCCTCCTCTTCACCTTCACCCCCATCCTACTCCAATTCCTCCTAACCCCGAACATCCCTCCACCCACCAAGGCCATAGCGATCTCTCCATCCTTCCTACCCATCCACCTCACCCCCTCCTCCGAACTGTTCCTCCACACCCAATCAATAACTCTTCTCCACACGCGCACGGCCCCCACGCAAAATCTCCTGCTCCCACCTCCTAACCCTCTCGCTACTTCTCCTACTTGCAGGTGACATATCCCCCAACCCGGGACCCCCCCACCACATCCCTCCACTCACCTCCAATTTACGCCCATCCCCCATAACAAACTCTCGAAACCCCCGCAACCTTATACCCATTCACCCAACCCCAGTCCCCCTGTCTGGAGCACTCTGGAATGCCCGCTCAGTGTGTAACAAACACTCCTACATCCATGACCTCTTCATCACCAATAAATTCAAATTCCTCGGCATCACCGAAACTTGGCTCACCCCCGCCGACACAGCCTCCCCTGCCGCCCTCTCCTACGGCGGACTCACGCTTTCCCATACACCACGCCCTAATAGCACCCGTGGGGGTGGTGTGGGTATACTCTTGTCCGACAGCTGCTTCTTCATCCCTACTACACCGCCTCCCTCCGCCTCCTTTCCCTCCTTCGAACTGCACTTTATTCGCATTTTCTCCCCCTGCAACCTCCAACTCGCGGTCATCTACCGACCCCCGGGACCCACCGCCTCCTTCCTTGACCACTTCAACACTTGGCTTCTCCTCCGACATCCCCACCATCATCATGGGCGACTTCAACATCCCCATCGACACCCCCGACCCGCCTACCTCCCGACTCCTATCTCTGACCACCTCCTTCGGCCTCTCCCAATGGTCCTCCTCAGCCACTCACAAAGACGGCCACACGCTTGACCTCATCTTCTCCCGCCTCTGTTCCCTCACCGCCTCTCAAACTCACCCCTCTTCCAATCTGACCACAACCTGTTGACCTTCTCCTCCCTCTTTCCCCCTACCTCACCCCCCCTCTCCGAAAACTCAGTCACCCGCGCAGAAACCTTAAATTCATCTATTTCAACTCACTCTCCCACTCCCTCCTCCCTCTCACGGACCTTGCCTCCTCACCCGACGTTAACACTGCCGCCACCCTCTACAACTCCACACTAACTGCGGCTCTCGACCAGGCTGCCCCCCTCACACACACCAAAACCCGCACACACAGACAACCCTGGCTCACCCCTCTCACAAAAGAGCTTCGCCGAACGTCCAGGGTCGCTGAACGGAGATGGAAGAAATCCCACTCCACGGCCCACCTCACCATCTACAAGCAATCCCTCTCCAACTTCAAGGACGCACTCACTGCCGCAAAACAAACCTACTTCTCTTCTTTAATCAACACACTGTCCCGAAACCCCAAACAACTATTCAGAACCTTCAACTCCCTTCTCCGTCCCCCAGCACCTCCTCCTTCCCCCCTCATCTCCGCTGACGACTTCGCCACCTTCTTCAAACACAAGATTGATAAAATTAGAGAAAGCTTTGGCCCAATGTCCCCCCAACCCACCACCATTACCGCCCAACCCTCCTCGACCAAAGGTAGCTTCTCCAACGTGACTGAAGCCCAGCTCTCCACCCTCCTGTCACGATCTCACCTCACCACCTGTGCCCTCGACCCTCTCCCTACCTATCTCATCCCAACTTCACCACCGCCCTCATCCCTGCCCTAACCCAACTCTTCAACCTATCACTCACTACTGGCGTCTTTCCCTCATCCATCAAACACGCCTTGATCTCACCCATCCTCAAAAAACCCTCCCTCGACCCATCATCCGTTGCCAACTACCGCCCAATATCCCTTATCCCTTTCGCTTCCAAACTACTCGAACAACATGTCCACTCTGAACTGTCCTCCTACCTATCCTCCCGCTCCCTCTTCGTCCGCCTGCAATCTGGTTTCCGACCTCATCACTCCACCAAAACAGCCCTTACTAAAGTCACCAATGACCTCCTGACCGCAAAGAGGAAAAAAATACTACTCCGTCCTCCTCCTCCTCGACCTATCCGCTGCCTTCGACACAGTCGACCACTCCCTCCTACTCCAAATCCTAGAATCCCTTGGTATCACTGACCTCGCCCTCTCCTGGATCTCCTCATACCTTACGGACCGCACTTTCAGCGTCACCCACTCCGGCACCTCTTCCTTGTCCTACCCCCTTACTGTCGGCGTCCCCCAGGGATCGTGCTTGGACCGCTACTTTTCTCCATCTACACCCTCGGCCTAGGTCAACTCATCGAGTCCCATGGCCTCCAGTACCATCTCTACGCCGACGACACCCAGATCTACCTCTCCGGGCCCGACATCACCTCCCTTCTATCTAAAATCCCCCAATGCCTGTCCGCCATCTCATCGTTCTTCTCTGCTCGCTTCCTCAAGTTGAGCATGGACAAAACAGAGTTCATCGTCTTCCCCCCCAGCCGCCCTCCCCCTCTGCCAGACCTGTCAATCCGAGTCAACGACTGCTCCCTCTCCCCAGTCCCCCACGCAAAGTGCCTCGGGGTCACCCTTGACTCCTCCCTCTCCTTCAAGCCCCACATCCAAGCCCTTGCCACCTCCTGCCGACTCCAACTCAAGAACATATCACGCATCCGCCCGTTTCTTAATCATGACACCGCCAAAACTCTCGTCCACTCCCTCATCATCTCCTGCCTTGACTACTGCAACCTACTGCTCACTGGTCTCCCTGCCTCCTCCCTTGCACCTCTCCGCTCTATCCTGAACTCAGCTGCCCGTCTAATCCACCTGTCTCCTCGCTACTCCCCTATCTCCCCTCTCCGCATGGCACTTCACTAGCTCCCCACCCCCCAAAGATCTAAATTTAAAATCCTAACCCTGACTTACAAAGCCATCCACAACCTGTCCCCCCCCTACATCTCCGACATGGTCTCCCAATACCAACCTGCACGCAACCTACGCTCCTCACAAGAACTCCTCCTCTCCTCCCCCCTCATCTCATCCTCCCACAACCGCATACAAGACTTCTCCCGCGCCTCCCCTAGATTCTGGAACTCCCTCCCCCAGCACGTCAGACACTCGCCCACCCTCAAGAGCTTCAAAAAGAACCTGAAAACTCATCTATTCCAACAAGCCTACAACCTATGATGAGACCCAGCGCCGCTCCACCATATGCTTGGCACAATCCCCCCCTATCGTGTCCTCCATCACCCCTGTAGACTGTGAGCCCTCGTGGACAGGATCCTCTCCCGTCGTGTATCAGCAAGCATTGACTGCTCATATGTACTGTACCTGTCCTTGTTACCCCCACTGCTTATGTAAAGCGCCATGGAACCAATGACGCTATATAAATAATAAATAAATAATAATAATAATTATAATTTATGCTCTTTTTGTTCTTGGTGTCATGATCTATCACCGGGTGTATTATGATTTGTGGTAAAAAAAAATAAAAATTATATACGGTACTAAACTAATAAATGATTGAGCATTGGATTAATTCTCAGTGGCCTTCTTCTCCAAAAAAAAATTGGGGATGGGTGGTCCTGTATGTAGGTTGTTTGTTTGGTTTTCCAATCTGTAGGACCCTAGAGGTCCACTTTGTAGGTTATTTTTGTTATAGTTTGTTTTTTGTCCACAGCTAACCAGACAGGGTATATGGATTATAAAAAAAGAGAGAGGAACTGGGTGACCCAGCTTGGTTCTGTGTTCGGTGATAGAGGGGCAACAGGTCCAAAGGAGCAGGAGTCTCTGGACACAGAGGTGGAGAGTGTGAGATCGCAGCTTCAAACGAAACTATCTGAGGAAGATTTTAAATCCTTTGACTCATCTTTGAACGAGACCCTCAACAGGTGGGAGGTTGAGATACAGGCTGGTAAGGCTAAGATATTTAAAAGAGATTTGGCAGATTATCAGAATCAGAGAGTGTTCCGCTGGCAAGCTGGGAATAAGGAAGCAGCAAGATCACCTGCACGTTCAGCATCTATTACCAGTGCTTCATCAATTTCAGAGGCGGAATGTGCAGATTTTTTAGCCAGACGGGGGGCGGTGACCCAAACACCAGGAGCAGAATCCACTGGTCCGTTCCCCGTGGTCAAGGGCAAAGGCTTCCTCTACGTTACAACATATGGAAAAGGAACCAGCGCAGGAGAAATTGAAGGTACTTAATTTATCTAGCCATATCCTCACTGACGTTCAAAGGTCAGTCCTCTCAAGGGGTCTTTTTTTATATATATCAATAAATGACGGCATCACCTGGACATGAAAAGGTGCTGGCAAAAAAATATACATGAATAAAGAGATTAATTGCCGCGACACTGATCATGGTGTAAATGAACAAGCATATGGCTATGTTTAGGGCTATGTACAGCTAAGGTGGTATATATGACAATGAAACACAGTAAATGCTGCTATAGAATATAAGGAAAAAAAAGAGAGTCTTAGCTTCAACAATAGCTATTGGGGAAGAGCCCGGTAACTGCGACAAAGTGCTCTCTACCTACCGGGTCCTAACGCACTAGTGCTTCATGCGGTATGTAGTTGCTAGTTTGAGATTTTTATGTCTGTGAGTTGCAATTAAAACCTGCTGGTATAGTGTGTCTGTGGACTGGGGCTACAGCAAGATGGAGTCAGGTCACAGCCACTGGGCTGGGGGAGGGGAAAGGGAGCTCGTCAGAAAAATTATACTATATATATCAATAAATGACGGCATCACCTGGACATGAAAAGGTGCTGGCAAAAAAATATACATGAATAAAGAGATTAATTGCCGCGACACTGATCATGGTGTAAATGAACAAGCATATGGCTATGTTTAGGGCTATGTACAGCTAAGGTGGTATATATGACAATGAGGGGTCTGTCTTTTTCCCCAGTTGAGAAATTTGATTATTTTAATTTGGTGAAACACCTCGAACTTTTTGGTAGAAGGTTGATGCTGCATAAACAGTATGGGTCGGGGAAGCTAACCCCTAACAGTACTGTTGATCTTGAGATACAAACTTTGAGAGACCTAAACCTGCTGCTGGATGGCGGCTCGGTGGAGACACCATCTAGAGAACTCACACATCTGTACGGCCGCTCAACCTATTTTCCGCCCTTGACAAATTGTCCCCAGATTGGAAATTTCCTGCATCTAGTGAAACGGTACCTGGATGGGGCCCAGTCCGTGGAATGCATGGATAATCTGACGAGAGCGGAGAGGAACGCTATCAGTTCCCTTAGGGAATTAAATGATGTGGTGATAAAGCCAGCTGATAATGGCGGGAATGTGGTTTTCTGGCCGGTGCAGATGTATGAGGACGAAGCTTTTAGGCAGCTGGGCCATACTAATTGCTACAAACGCCTAAGCCGCAGCCCAGTGGCAGAGTTCAGGGAGTCTCTGAGATCATTATTGGATGATGGGGCGGAATGCCACGCGATCTCCCCTAAGTTAAGGGATTCTAAGCTTCCTGACCACCCAACAGCAGCGACTTTATACCTTCTACCGAAGGTTCACAAGGACCCCCTCTCCCCGCCCGGGACACCTATTGTGTCGGGGGTGGGGAGTCTTTGTGAGCCCATTTGTCAATTTGTAGACTTTCACCTTAAACCATGTGTTTCTACTCTTTCCTCCTACATACAGGATTCAACAGATGCGCTGAGGAGGATTGAGGGAGTGAGTTTGGACATGGACATGCTTCTGGTAAGCTGTGATGTGGAGTCCCTGTACACCTCCATTTGTCATGGCCAGGGGATCAGGGCAGCAGAATTCTTTTTAAGTATGACCAACTTGAGCCCAGTACTTATCTATTATATAATCGCGAATCGGAAAAGCGCCCCTTCACGCGCACTTTCCGATGTCGTCATGTGGATACGAATTTAACATTGGGCGCGAAGCGCCCAATGCTGCGCGAGCAATGGCCGCGAGGCCATTGCGAGTCGCTGGCCCAGGGCGAGCAATGGCCGCGAAGTGGCCATTGCGAGCCGCTGGCCCAAAATCCATCCACAGCCCCGGCTACAACCTTAGCGATTTACCGCTCAGGTAGCGCGAGCAATGGCCGCGAGGCCATTGCGAGTCGCTGCCTGAGCCGCAATTCGCTCCCCGGGGACCATGGAGCCGAGGCGGCATTGCCGCCTCCGCTCCCCGCTACACACAATTCGCCACCCCCCCCCCATGTCCGCACAGCCCGCCCCATCAATGTCCCCACAGCCGACCCCCATGTCCGCACAGCCGACCCCCATGTCCGCACAGCCCACCCCCAGCAATGTCCGCACAGCTCACCCCCATGTCCGCACAGCCCGCCCACATCAATGTCCGCACAGCCCACCCCCCTGTCCGCACAGCCGACCCCCATGTCCGCACAGCCGACCCCCATGCCCGCACAGCCGACCCCCATGCCCGCACAGCCGACCCCCATGCCCGCACAGCCGACCCCCATGTCCGCACAGCCCACCCCCAGCAATGTCCGCACAGCCGACCCCCATGTTCGCACAGCCCGCCCACATCAATGTCCGTACAGCCCACCCCCCTGTCCGCACAGCCGACCCCCATGCCCGCACAGCCGACCCCCATGCCCGCACAGCCGACCCCCATGCCCGCACAGCCGACCCCCATGCCCGCACAGCCGACCCCCATGCCCGCACAGCCCACCCCCATGTCTGCACAGCCCGCCCCCATCAATGTCCACACAGCCCACCCCATGTCCGCACAGCCGACCCCCATGCCGCACAGCCCACCCCCATGTCCGCACAGCCCACCCCCATGTCCGCACAGCCCGCCCACATCAATGTCCGCACAGCCCACCTCCCTGTCCGCACAGCCGACCCCCATGCCCGCACAGCCGACCCCCATGCCCGCACAGCCGACCCCCATGCCCGCACAGCCGACCCCCATGCCCGCACAGCCGACCCCCATGCCCGCACAGCCCACCCCCATGCCCGCACAGCCGACCCCCATGCCCGCACAGCCGACCCCCATGCCCGCACAGCCGACCCCCATGCCCGCACAGCCCACCCCCATGCCCGCACAGCCCACCCCATGCCCGCACAGCCGACCCCCATCAATGTCCGAAAAACCCCCCATGTCCGCACAGCCGACCCCCACTAATGTCCACACAGCCCCCCCCATGTCCTCACAGCCCACCCCCATGCCCGCACAGCCCACCCCCATGCCCGCACAGCCCACCCCCATCAATGTCCGAAAAACCCCCCATGTCCGCACAGCCGACCCCCACTAATGTCCACACAGCCCCCCCCATGTCCGCACATACTTACATGTCTTCTTAGTCATCTGATCGTCCGTCCGGCCAGGCGTCCTCTTCGTCCGGCCCCGGGGATCTTCTGTCTTCTTCCAGCTCCGACGTCCTCTTCTCTTCTCATTCAGGTACAATGGACGACAAATCCGCCATTGTATCTCAATGAGATATGAGCGGCTCTTCTGATTGGTCGCTGTGTACTGCCCTCAGCCAATCAGAAGAGCCCCTCATTGAGCTCGAATTCTGATTGGTCGGCGGCCAATCCGAAATCGGGCTCACTGCCCATAGACATGTATTAGCGGTGTGTCCGCGATTTTACGGCCGACAAATAGAACCAGGTGGCCGGCCATAAAATCGCCGACACACCGCTAATGTATGTCAATGGGAAAAATAGCGGACCTGAATGAGAACTGTCTCACTTAAAATAAATAATAAATTAAATAATAAATAAAATAATTTAAAAAGAATTAAAAAATAATAAAAAATAATAATAAAAAAATAATAAAAAATTAAATAAAAATAATAATAAAAAAATAAAATATATGCTAATCAGCTCAGCCATTTTGGCGGACCACAATGAGAACTCTGTCTCACTTAAAATAAATAATAAATTAAATAATAAATAAAATAATTTAAAAAGAATTAAAAAATAATAAAAAATAATAATAAAAAAATAATAAAAAATTAAATAAAAATAATAATAAAAAATATAAATATATGCTAATCAGCTCAGCCCTTTTGCCGGACCACAATGAGAACTGTGTCTCACTTAAAATAAATAATAAATTAAATAATAAATAAAATAATTTAAAAAGAATTAAAAAATAATAAAAAATAATAATAAAAAAATAATAAAAAATTAAATTAAAATAATAATAAAAAAAATAAATATATGCTAATCAGCTCAGCCCTTTTGGCGGACCACAATGAGAACTGTGTCTCACTTAAAATAAATAATAAATTAAATAATAAATAAAATAATTTAAAAAGAATTAAAAAATAATAAAAAATAATAATAAAAAAATAATAAAAAATTAAATAAAAATAATAATAAAAAAATAAATATATGCTAATCAGCTCAGCCCTTTTGGCGGACCACAATGAGAACTGTGTCTCACTTAAAATAAATAATAAATTAAATAATAAATAAAAGAATTTAAAAAGAATTAAAAAATAATAAAAAATAATAATAAAAAAAATAATAAAAAATTAAATAAAAATAATAATAAAAAAAATAAATATATGCTAATCAGCCCAGCCCTTTTAGCGGACCAGAAGGAGAACTGTGTCTCACTTAAAATAAATAATAAATTTTATAATAAAATTATTTAAAAATAATTAAAAAATTATAAAAAAAATAATAAAAAAAAAATTAAAAATTATAAAATATTACAAAAAATAATAATTAAAAAAAAAATCTAATAATAATTATATTACTGCTAATAATAATGATATTAATGCTAATAATTATGCTATTAATGCTAATAATAATAAGATTAATGCTAATAATAAGCGGCCATTGCGAGCACTCAGCCCCAATAAGTATTGAACGCGCCCCAAAAAGTATTGGACCCCCCCCAAAAGTATTGGACCCCCCACCCAAAAGTATTAGACCCCCCAAAAAAAGTATTGCACCCCCAAAAAAAGTATGTGACCCCCCAAAAAAAAGTATGTGACCCCCCAAAAAAAGTATGTGACCCCCCCAAAAAAGTATGTGACCCCCCCAAAAAAAGTATGTGACCCCCCAAAAAAAGTATGTGACCCCCCAAAAAAGTATGTGACCCCCCAAAAAACTATGTGACCTCCAAAAAAAAGTATTGGACCCCCCAAAAAAAGTATTGGACCCCCCAAAAAAAGTATGTGACCCCCCAAAAAAGTATGTGACCCCCCCAAAAAAGTATGTGACAAAACAAAAAAGTATGTGACCCCCCCAAAAAAGTATGTGACCCCCCAAAAAAAGTATGTGACCCCAAAAAAGTATGTGACCCCCCCAAAAAAGTATGTGACCCCCCAAAAAACTATGTGACCTCCAAAAAAAAGTATTGGACCCCCCAAAAAAAGTATTGGACCCCCCAAAAAAAGTATGTGACCCCCCAAAAAAGTATGTGACCCCCCCAAAAAAGTATGTGACAAAACAAAAAAGTATGTGACCCCCCCAAAAAAGTATGTGACCCCCCAAAAAAAGTATGTGACCCCCAAAAAAGTATGTGACCCCCCCAAAAAAGTATGTGACCCCCCAAAAAAAGTATGTGACCCCCCAAAAAAAGTATGTCACCCCCCCAAAAAAGTATGTGACCCCCCCAAAAAAAGTATGTGACCCCCCAAAAAAAGTATGTCACCCCCCCAAAAAAGTATGTGACCCCCCAAAAAACTATGTGACCTCCAAAAAAAAGTATTGGACCCCCAAAAAAAAGTATTGGACCCCCCAAAAAAAGTATGTGACCCCCCAAAAAAGTATGTGACCCCCCCAAAAAAGTATGTGACAAAACAAAAAAGTATGTGACCCCCCCAAAAAAGTATGTGACCCCCCCAAAAAAGTATGTGACCCCCCAAAAAAGTATGTGACCCCCCAAAAAAGTATGTGACCCCCCAAAAAAAGTATGTGACCCCCCAAAAAAAGTATGTGACCCCCCCCAAAAAAGTATCTGACCCCCCAAAAAAAGTATGTGACCCCCCAAAAAAAGTATGTGACCCCCAAAAAAAGTATGTGACCCCCCCAAAAAAAAGTATGTGACCCCCCAAAAAAAGTATGTGACCCCCCCAAAAAAGTATGTGACCCCCCCAAAAAAGTATATGACCCCCCCCAAAAAAGTATGGGACCCCCCAAAAAAAGTATGGGACTCCCCAAAAACTATTCACACCCCCCGAAAAGTCCTCACACCAGCTATAACTACTTTAATCAAATTAATGCACATTCTAGAATCCCGATGCATTTGCATCGGGCTCACAGCTAGTGACTTTTATAATTAAGCTCCTGGGTTTCCTGCTGACCAATAATTTATTTTTGTTCAAGGACCCCCCCTACCTACAACTCCAGGGGACAGCTATGGGGGCTGCGTGTGCCCCCTCATATGCTAACTTGTTCCTGGGGCTATGGGAGAGGGAGGTGGTCCTTGAAACCTCTGGCCATGACATGGTGGTGTCTTGGATGCGATTTATTGATGGTATTCTTTTTATATGGCAGGGCTCCACGTCACAGCTTGAGGAGTTCATGTACTATTTAAACCAGAACAAGTATAATATTAAATTGACTTGGAAATGCAGTCCTGAGAATATTGATTTCCTGGATCTGGCAATCAAGAAGATGCCGGATGGGAGGTTAGATACCGATATATATAGGAAACTTACAGCTACCAACTCACTCCTGCACTTCTCCTCAGCGCACCCATTGTCTTTGAAGAGATCTATCCCTTATGGGCATTTCCTGAGGGCTCGACGTATATGTTCTAATGATGATATCTTTCTGAGACAGTCTGAGCTATTAAAAAAGAAATTTCAAGCTAGGGGCTATCCCTCTCATGATATTCAGTAGGGGTTTGGGAAAGCTTACGGAAAGGAGAGGAGTCAATTGTTGGCACCATGAGCAAAAGTGGTGAAGGAAGGGGAGGGACAAGTGGTGAGGTTTATCACCACGTATAACTCCCGTTGGAAAGAGATTCGTGATTCCTTCTCAAGACACTGGCCAGTACTCCTCTCTAATGGAGACCTGGCGTGTGCTTTGACTAAGTTTCCGGCAATTACGTGGAGGCATTCTAGGAATTAAGGGACCTATTAATATCTAGTCATTATATACCGCCCAGCAAAAAGTATTTATTTGGGAGCCAGGGTCCACCATGGGGCTCTTGCCCATGCGGGAACTGTTCCATCTGTACATTTGTTCCTAGAAGCTTTAATTTTGAGAATTTTGATGGCTCTAAAACTTTTAAAATTGTTCATCATATTATCTGCAATACTGAAGCCATTATTTAATACGCTACATGCCCATGTGGGCTGATCTATGTGGGTTTGACCTCACAGGCTCTAAAGGAGAGAGCCAAAGAACATTCGAGGGATATCAGAAATGCTGCAGGTGTGACTGATCCAGCCAAGGTTGACAAGTTGAAAACGCTCCCAAAGCACTTTCTGAAGTTCCATGGCTCTAATCCCAGAGGTTTAACTTTTAGGGGTATTGATAGAGTCTATACGGGGGCTTCCTTCAGAAGGAGACACGTTGGATGGTTCTCTTGAACACCGTTTCACCGTATGGACTCAATGAAGCAGTTAGTTTTAAATCTTTTTTGTAATTATTTGTTTTAATGGTTTAAGGTTTGGTCACTTTCATAGTTTTTACTGTGTCTATACGTGATTTTAATTGTTTCCTTTTATATGTTCCCTATATAGTCCTCTCTTTATCTTGCACACGGGACATCCATTATCCACTTCCAATTTGGTTTTGAACTGTCGGCCATGGCATGGCTAAGAAATATCTTCAACCAATAAAGAAAGAAGAGCGATAAAGACTGTATAACCAAGATCTGGACTATTTCATGCTGAACGCAAATTGTTGTTTTCCATCTATAATATATATTGTGTTATTCTAGTGGGTATGGTTTCCTGTGTGCTTAAATTTGAGGGATTTGCATTAATAATGGTGCCCTTTTGGCCTTTATGATATATTTGGGTGGGTAAGTATTTTCTTTTGAGGGGTTTCCATTTTGGGTCTATGGGTTGGAGGGAATTCATACATAATCTGGGGAGTAGTGATTTGATCAGTCGGTTGTGATATGTTATATCATATGGTTTGTGAGGTTACTAGTTTGTAGGTTATCTTTAACCCTTGTGGTCACATTATATGATGCACCACTGTGTATATTGTAGTGTGCACACGGGGGGAATTAGCAACCTGAGTTGCTTTCTTTACACAGTTAGATCCTCAGTACTGGCAACTTTGAGCCATTTCCGAACTTATATGGTCTTAATATATTTGTGAAGGCTCAAGGCTGGATATACCCCGTATTCCCTGCAACTTTGAACGGTTTCCACCTTTTTCCCCTGCTTTGTTTATGTCTCCGTAGTAACGACATGGTTGTGGGTCGCTGTGCGCCGCGTGTCGGCTGCGTCCCTGTGTGTTGCTGTGGAGACGCAGTGGATGACGTCGTTCCTCTGCCTCGACACTTCCGGCGCACGTCGGGCGGGGCTTGATGACGCGGTGCCCATCATGCTTTATGAGCGCTATTTTATTGGCCGCAACCCCGTGGTGATACTTCCGGTATACGCTAGTCTATGAGCGGCAATGCAGTGTTCCATTGGAGTTGCATTAATGACAGATCCTGAACATCTGTGGGGGGGCTATTTAAGGGAGCATATTCACCATCTTAAGCCAGCCTCCTGACGAAGCCTGGATGGGAGAAACACGTGTCGGGGCAGGGGCCGTGCTGTTTTCTGACTCAATATGTCACAAGGTAAAAAGACATGTGATATTAGACAGTGTTTTGCTGCCAGTTTTGGTAATAGGTTCCCCCTATTTTGGGAGTCCTGGGTTGATGTAATCTAGACCTGAGTGGGTTGATACCCCTTGAAATAATGTAATTTGTCCTATACCTTATGAAACTGGCACAAATGATTGTATATGTACTATAACTCCCATTATTTTATGAGGAGGCACCTAGTGTAAGGAGAATTTGTGAGTCAGGGTTCAGTGCCCCCTTTTTTTCTTGCATGGTGATGATGTGTGTTTTTATGCCCTTTTTGTTCTTGTTGTCATGATCTATCACCGGGTGTATTATGATTTGTGGTAAAAAAAAATTTATATACAGTACTAAACTAATAAATGATTGAGCATTGGATTAATTCTCAGTGGCCTTCTTTCTCCAAAAAAAATTGGGGAGGGATGGTCCTGTATGTAGGTTGTTTATCTGAATGTAAGAAGAGATATGAAGCCAGATAGAATACGCTACATAGATGCCTTTCATAGACTGAATAATATTGAATAACTTACAGTACTGAAGTGTGAAGTCCTCAAATGTGGATCGCGCCCCCCCCCCCCCTTTCTATGGAAGGCATCTAGCACAGACTGAGCTCAAATTAAAAAGAGGGAACACAGCCAAGGATGTACCTCTATGTTCTTGGTCGTGAACGAGTTAAGCTAGGTATATGGGTATTTTAAGTGCACTAAAGCATAGCATGCTGTACTTTTCTACACTTCTGAAAAAAAAACATGTATTCAGTATTAGGACGTGTGCAGAAAACTATTTATATTGGAGGAATGCTATCCATGATTTTCACAGATAGCACTTGTACCTATGTTGTTCTATGGGCTGTGCACATGTCTGATTTTTTCCTTCAACCTGAGTGGTTCGAGAAAAAAAAAAAAAATTGTGACATGTCTGATTTTGATCCGATTGTCGGATTAATATCAGCAATGTAAGTCTATAGGTCCTGGTATAACATTGGACTGTGCTGAAATCCAAGTGAGTTCCAATGTCCACAGACTGACAGAATGAAGAAGGGGGAGACACTTTTTTTCTCTACATCCCAGAAAACATTATGACACTCTGATCAGAATACAAAAACTGGGCAAAAATCTACTCATAAATTTTATTGAAAAGCAGGCACTTCTTCAGACAAAAATTGTTACAAAAATTGTTATAACATCTCGGTCTTGCATCAGGCCTTCATAAGATACTACAAAAAAGAATACAGAACATAAGATAAATGAATCTTGTCATATACAACTTATTTCAGCAAAAGGAAAGCATATAAATAAAGTATATACCAACAATCCTTGTCTTTGTATATAGTGCCTGGTTGTGATAAAGAACGGTAGACTTCATTGAGGCTGTATAAAGGAAAAAAAAAAGAGCATTCATTTCAAGATGGATTAATCTTTTAGAGAAAATAGTATAATGCTAGTCACTTGTTGGTGGCTAGTGTACCCACTAGTACCTCTATATGATAAGACTCACCAGGAAAATACAGATAATACCAACAAAAGAGAGTGAAGTAAAAAGCACGGGTTCAAGACTCACCAAAATACAGGCACTGGGGTTATACACTTCAGTGTGGAGAGTAGGGCGCAATGAATATCTAATAGATCAGCTTTTTATAGCCGGAACCCGGAAGTTCGAATCCGGTCATGTGATTCTGATGTCACGAGTGATGTAACGCGCATACACGGTGAATTTTGTATGACTGTTCCAGGCAATGAGTCACGTGACAACTCCCGTGATCGTGCTAACCCGGAAATAGCGGCAAATAGCGATGATAGAGTATTAGATATAAACAATGTATTGAAAGAAAAGAAAAAGAAAAGGAGAAAAAATGAAATTATAAAGAATAATATTCAACTATTTTTTATGTTTTCATAGTTAAATACTATTCATTAAAATGTCCCTTTTTCTCCTTTTCTTCCATACATTATCCCTATTTTACCAGTTTCCAATTGAATTTTTCACTTTAGTTTTATCCTTATGTCATTTGTTTATATCTAATACCCTATCATCGCTATTTGCCGCTATTTTTTGGTTAGCGCAGTCATTGCCTGAGAACGGTCGTACACAATTCACTATGTATAGCGCGTTACGTCAGAATCACATGACCCGACCGGTTTCCGGTAATAAAAGCCGATCCATAGATTTTCATTGCACCCTACTCTCCACACTGAAGTGTTTATTTTGGTGAGTCTTGAATCTGTGCTTTTTACTTCACTCTCTTTTGTTGGTAGTATCTGGATTTCTTACCATCATTACTCTATTTTCACTAAAACTTGACAGTTTAATCCATCTTCAAATGAATGCTCTTTTTTGCTTACTTTATACCTTCCTTAAGGTACCATCACACACAGCAATTTTGCTAGGAATTTCACTGGCAATTTGCTGGTTGCAGTGAATCATGGACACATTGTTCTATTTGTACACAGCAACAAGATAGAAGAATGTGTCCATGATTTCACTGCAACCAGCAAATTGCCAGTGAAATTCCTAGCAAAATTGCCGCGTGTGACCGTACCTTTAGTGAAGTCTACAGTTCTTTATCATAACCAGGCAATATATACAAAGACAAGGATTGTTGGTATATACTTTATTTATATGCTTTCCTTTTGCTGAAATAAGCTGTATATGACAAGATTCATTTATTTTATGTTCTGTTGTTTTTTTGTGGTATCTTATGAAGGCCTGATGCAAGGCCGAGATTTTATAACAATTTTTGTAACATTTTTTGTCTGAAAAAGTGCCTGCTTTTGAATAAAAATTAAGAGCAAATTGTGTGCCCAGTTTTTGTATGCTGATTATACGGCTTGGAATCCCTACTTGTGCACTATCCTTATTGGTTAACCAATACTAGTTTGAAGATCCCTGATCAGAATATTATTATTATAATATAATATATATAATAATCAGATTGTCATTCTCGGAGGGAGAGAAACACGATCAGACATAAGTATAGTTGCATTACATCTGACCACTGGAATCTATTACTTTGCAGAGTTTTTTTTCAAATTTACTTGCTTGGAAACATGAACTCTACAACATGAAGTTCATGGTGTAAAATATCACATATTATCCTGTATATACTATCTGTAGTCTGTATATCATGCATCTGCCACATATTATCCTATATATAAGATTGGATGTCTGTGTGCACAAAATATACAGCATACATGTACAGTATAATGTGACTGGCATATGATACAATATGATTGTGTACTGATATGATAATATCCAGATTTTAGATGTGATATGGAATAATATATATACAACATTGTGTTTATGAGATTAGATCTGATGTCTGTAGTAACATATAATATACAAACACCATACAGTATGGGGCTGTACTGGGTGCACTGACATTAGATGACCAAGAGGTGACAATTAATTTTCCCGAGGGTCACATGAGAGACCATTACTGTTGTGGAAGGCTGAACCAATGGGTATAGGTTAATTGTGCTCAATACTAATATATGAATTATATTATTTTTCATTAATATTAATTGTTTCACCTAATACTGAGCAAAATTAAATATCTTGACACCCCCATATACACAATATTAGCCAGACACAATACCCTATATACAGTATCTCTCTATATGCAGTACGAGCTCCCATACAGCCCCCATATATAAAGTATGAGTCCCCACATAGCATCCCTATATACAGTGTAAGCCTCCACTTAGCCAGGGCTGTAGAGTCGGAGTTGGTGTACATTTTGGTGACGTTGGAGTCAGATTCTGGGAAATTGAGGAGTCGGAGTCGAATATTTGGCTAACCGATTCCACATCCTTGTACATAACCCCTATACAGTACACTTATTCATTTCTCACCTAATCATCTCCAAAATTTCTCCCATATATTCCCCATCCTCTGGAATTCTGCACCTCAACATGTTCGATTAACCACCACCTTTGGATCCTTCAGACAGAACCTGAAAACCAATCTCTTCAACAAAGCTTACAGCCTGCAATGACCATGCTGCCACCTCACCATCAACGGGAGCTGCCATCTCACCACCTGAGCTGCTGCACCCCCCCACCTACTGTCTCCACCCTACTATCCTGTAGAATGTAAGCCCGCAAAGGTAGGGTCCTCTCCCCTCTGTACCAATTTGTCATTGTTAATTTATTTACTGTAAACTATATCTATAATTTTGTAAGTAACCCCTTCTCATGTACAGCACCATTAATTAATAGTGCTATATAAATAAATAGCAATAAAGTAGCTCCATTATACAGTATGAACCACTACATAGCTCCTGCATACAGTATGAGGCCTCACATAGCCCCTATATTCAGTATGAGCCCTCACATAGCCCTTTGTTTACATTATGAGCTCCAACATAGCCACTAGAGTATGAGCCCCCACATAGCCCCTTTATACAGCATAAGCCCCACAAAGTCCTCATTATAAAGTATGAGCCTCTACATAGCCCCTATGAACAGTATGAGCCGCCAAATAGCCCCTATCTAGAATATGAGCCCTCACATAGCCCCTATATACACCATAGGCTTAATAAAGTCCTCATTATAAATTATGATCCACTACATTGCCTCTATATACAGTGTGAGCCCGGACATAGCACCTATATACAGTATGAGCCCTCACATAGCCCTATATACAGTATGAGCCCTGACATAGCCACTATATACAGTATGAGCCTCACATAGCCCCTATATACAGTATGAGCCCTCACATAGCCCTTATATATAGCCACATATGTCACACTCTTTTCCCCGCTGCTGTGCTCTGCTCAGATTTTCAGTTGTCTACACAGCAGATGTTATAAAATGATGTCATTGCATCTGCTGACAGTCACAGATGGTGATTGGTGGAAGAAGGAGCCATCGGCTTCATCCCCCACCAATATAACCACCACTCACTGCATCTGAGGGATGCAGAGAGCAGTAATGTTGGGACACATGTGGTGGGCAACATGAGGTGACCCTCTGGCAACTGTTTTTAGCCATTTGGTTGTATTTTGCCCAGGTTTGGACTAGTTTGACCAGGACCCTGGCTATAGGACATCATAGATGGCTGTGTATATAAGCTGTGGTGTTCTGTAGCCCAAGTTGGATCAATTCTGTGCAGGGCTCTGTATAGTCAGGTCTGCAGCATCCATCTGGGGCATAATGTGATTTATGGCGACAGTTTGACCCTTCATACAGATTGGGAGCCGATGACCTAACACTGATAGCAAGACTCCAACCTGCTTGAAGAGTATCCCACTGATCCTCAGCAGAGCGGCCGATGACACCATGAGATCAAACACCGGACTTGTGAGGAGGTGAGCAGCGCCGTGTCATCTCTTCATTGCACAAACAACACATATCTCCTGCCCTATTACTTTCCTAACCAGGAACAATGTCTGACCTTCCCCAATGATCACACGCTGAAGCTCCTCTCCGGCGGGCAAAAGAAGGCAGCGTGACATGAGTACAGCCAGTGTCTGCTGAGTTTTGATGCAGCCAGCCGGGACATGCACATATCTTAAAGGTGCAGTGCAGGTCTGCTGCCTCTAAATCAGCAAACGACAGGCAGCCTTTCACATCTGCTTGGGGACAGGCCTGGGGACAGGTGCTCCTCTACCCCACTGCCCAGTCTGCCGCTGCTTCCGAGATGAAGAACAGTATCAGGGAAGGTGGAGTCCCTTGATGCTGGCTGACTATTATTGGAATCTTTAAACCAAAATATGGCTAATCTAAGTATGCACCACTAGATAAGTTAGTAGACAGCTCTGTGCCAAACACCAATGTATGAGTAGCTTTACAAAAGGAGGATTTTTGGTGTATTTTAAAGGCACCAGAGCTATAAGTATTCAAATATGAATGAGTGGGAGAAAACCAAAGAGGACCAGTTACACAGGATCAATGCAAAATTTGAACAAGCTTTATTAAACACTGCAATATAAAAGACACACACTTAAAACACAAGTAAAAAGTAGTCCACTGACTACATATGAGGTGTGTGGGTATCAACACTGCTGCAAAACAATGGTCACAGGACATAGAAATAAGGTACCAACTTACATCTAGATTGCACCTAGTATTATCATAGCCTGAAAAATAGAGGCATGTACAAGCACACAATAGTTGTACAACGGTAAGAGTATCACTGCAGAGACAATGATTACAGAGACCCAGAGGTACACAGGTAATAGTGCATAAGAAGATGTGGCAGTATGTACATATTTTAGTAATATGACCTGATAGACGTTTTTTTGGTTTTGTATTCCATCTAGAAGAAATCCCTTAGCAACCAAGGGGTTCCAAGGTCATCATTGACTAGTCCAGACCATGTGCAGCAAAGGTTGAAAGATGGAATGAGCCCCACGCGTTACGCCCACTGGCTTCCTCAGGGGTGCTATTGCCTCATTCCCCCATACTATTATATGGCAGTGCTCCTAATTAGCAATCAAGTAAATAGCCAATCACCAAGATAACCTTAAGCTATAGACATCCCCATTATTAACTCACTCCTGAACCTGCACAGGTGTATGTAGTCAGAGAAGCCCCGTTCACCTTATCCACTACTCTCCAGCGGTGCCGCCGTGAAGATCCATGTGCTTCCAATGCAAGCAGCGTGGGCAGAACGCCCACGCATGCGCAATGGTCTGCGTTCCAGCTGGAACGCAAACCGGAAGTCACATATCACGGAACCGGAAGTGACGCGACGGGAGCGTTGCGCGTCACTATGGAGAGTACAGAATGAAATAACAAGTTAGAGAGAAACATATTAAGCAAAAGGGGCGCTACATGGGGGAACCAACCAGATATTTGGACATTACCCATCAACAAGCAAGTAGGAGGAATAGCTTAGGATATGTCAATGGGGCTGTTATTATATAAGGCACTCGCTGTGTAACATCCAATTTAGGTATAACATCACAAATTAGAAGCCCTATATCAAGGGATTATTTTGAAGAATGCAATATTTTGTGAAACGTATCACAAGAACGGATTTGGTGGATCAAAGGGAAAAACACCCTATAGAATACACAGACATGTATTTGTAAGTTCAGGCACTACCAAAATAAAGACGAGGAAAAGGAGGAGTATTGTTGTGGCCACAACAGAAGAGACAGTGGAATGCAGAGAATAAAGAAAACCACCCAACATGTATAGAATCGCACTAATGCTAAAAAGCAAAAAGAATGGTAATAGTTACAAGTAAGACACATATATGTACTTTTCTCGACAAATGATATTGTAGTTACTATTTATAAAAACCAGTAAATAATTTTCATTAATGCCCAGAGGAGATACACAATTTAGGTTATAAATCCAACGTGATTCAGCCCTCAACAACGGCAAAGAGGCATTACCCCCTCGGATATTCATCCTGATCTGTTGTAGGCCAACAATCTCAGTGCTGTGGATTCTGCCGCCATGTTTATCCTTATAATGTTGTGCAACCGTGGATATGGGTTTTCCTTTTTTCAAGTGTTCAGTAACCAGAGAAATATTGGAGAAATGTTGCTGCACCCTTTTCTGTAATTCTTGTGTGGTTTGACCCACATAATGCAGTCCGCAAGGACAAGTTAATACGTAGACTACATTTTGGGTGCGACAGTTGATATATTGTCGTAACTAATATTCTTTCCCATTCTGATTGTTGGTAAATTTCCTAGTTGCAGGCATAAACTGACAGACACAGCAATTACCACAGGCAAAGGAGCCTTTGAGGGTTAAACCCGTGCCTAATTTTGTCGAGGGCCTGATAAAATGGCTTTTCGTAAGAGTGTCTCGCAAGTTCCGTGCTCTTCTTGCAGTAAGGAGTGGTCTTTCTGAAACAAGAGAACATATTTTGTTATCTGATGTTAATATACTCCAAATTTATGTAGCAGTCCCCACACATCGTTCCACTGATTATTAAAAGTCGTGATAAGACGAGGCATAGAAGGTGTCTGTCCAACTCTGATCTTAGGTTTTAGAAGGGTAGATCTATCCTGTTCCTGGGCATGGTTAAAGGCGCGGCCTACCACACCTTTGGGGTATCCCCTTTCACGAAACCTACTGCTCAAGTCAAGAGATTGCTGTAGAAAATCTTCCTCTCGACTGCAGTTACGTTTTAACCTTAAAAACTGTCCAGTTGGAATGCCTCTCTTCAAATGGTGTGGATGAAAGCTATCGTGATGGAGTAAACTGTTACTTGCCGTTACCTTGCGGTGCAGGCACGTCCGTATTCTGTTCCCATCCAACTGTAGTTGTACATCCAAAAAGTCAAGTGTGGTGGCCGAGATGTTCCATGTCAGACGAATATTCAGATCATTGTCGTTGAGACCTGTAATGAAATCCATACATGACTCCCTAGTACCCCTCCACAGAAAAACCACGTCATCAATATAACGAAACCACCCACAGACAGACCCTGAAAAGGCCGGCGAGGGGTACACGCGCTCCCCCTCCCACCACCCCAGAAAGAGGTTGGCGAAAGAGGGGGCACAACACGCCCCCATCGCCGCCCCGGAGATCTGCCTGTAGAAGGCCCGATCGAAAACAAAGTAGTTCTGCTTTAGGGTAAAGCTCAGGAGTCTTAGCAGGAAATCATTATGCAGTGTCCTACCTCCAAGTTCTCTTTCCAGGAATGTAGACACGGCATGGAGCCCAATTTCATGTCCGATGCTTGTATATAGGGCTTCAATATCCAAGGAAACAAGTAATGTATTATCCGGAATCTGTATCTTCTCCAGTACTTCTAATAGATGTAGCGTGTCCCTGATGTATGATTTTGCTGCACATGGTCTGGACTAGTCAATGATGACCTTGGAACCCCTTGGTTGCTAAGGGATTTCTTCCAGATGGAATACAAAACCGAAAAAACGTCTATCAGGTCATATTACTAAAATATGTACATACTGCCACATCTTCTTATGCACTATTACCTGTGTACCTCTGGGTCTCTGTAATCATTGTCTCTGCAGTGATACTCTTACCGTTGTACAACTATTGTGTGCTTGTACATGCCTCTATTTTTCAGGCTATGATAATACTAGGTGCAATCTAGATGTAAGTTGGTACCTTATTTCTATGTCCTGTGACCATTGTTTTGCAGCAGTGTTGATACCACACACCCCTCATATGTAGTCAGTGGACTACTTTTTACTTGTGTTTTAAGTGTGTGTCTTTTATATTGCAGTGTTTAATAAAGCTTGTTCAAATTTTGCATTGATCCTGTGTAACTGGTCCTCTTTGGTTTTCTCCCACTCATTCATATTTGAATACTTATAGCTCTGGTGCCTTTAAAATACACCAAAAATCCTCCTTTTGTAAAAATATTATTGGAATCTTGTCTGTGAATCATCGGTCAGTGATTATAAACAAAAAACAATGCCAAATAATTTCTAAACTTCCTCGCTGTTGCTGACTTTTGCATTCGGAATATCACATGCCACTACGAATTTGAAAGTATTAAGTATACATTGTAAGCATACATATAACTGCATTTTTCTTAAAAATCTTACGTGATAGAGCAATTTGGAAGTCATTTCTGAACTCAGCATGAAAATTCCACTGGGATTCACCCATTATCATGCAGGAAACAAAACCCTTGTTGAACAGTGATATCAAAAATAAAATCTAGGGGGCGTGGCCTGGCAGCTAATGGCGGAGGTCGCATAAACCAGGAGCTCCAGGACCGCAGGGCACAGAAGCGGCTATAAAGCACGACCCGGTGTACTTTTGACCTCCCGGTCAACTTCCTCTTTAAGCAGAAACACTGGAGCGCCGATGAGTAAAGTGAAACCTCCCCAACCGACGCTTCCAAAGCGAGGAACAGACTTTTTCTAGACAGGCCGGCAGGCCGTTGATGCTCCTACTAATATGGCGCCGCCTTCCCCTCGTGCAGCCGTCGTAACAACGTACGTCCCGGGGGCGTTGCAGAAACAGTCCCCAGTGCCGAGCTTTGCTCTTTCTTGCAAGACTTTATGACGGAGTTGCTTCTGGAGTTAGACCGACGAGATCTTAAAATTGACAGGATCCATCGGGTCCCTAAACCATCTAGTGTGCGAGCCGATCTACCCACAGATGTTCTCGCGCGAGTCCATTTCTTTGAAGCAAGGGAGGACTTCATGCAAGCGCTGCGCAAGAATCCTAGCTCCCAAATCAATTCGCTGGCATTGAGGTGTTCCCGGATTTGTCCCCGGGAACGCTTGCGTTGCGACGGGCCTTTAAACCATATACCACGGTTCCTAGAGATAACGATATCTCATACGTCTGGGGGCACCCGACTAGGTTGATCATCCAGAGAGACAACTCCGCCCACGTTTGCCTGTTAACCCTGCATGCGAAGAAGTTGTTAGTGAGTTGGGGCCTCGACAAGGAGAACGCTCAGCCTGCCTCTCAGCGTCCTGACCCAAGTCAACCCCATGCTCCAAGATCCACCGGCAGAAGAATTGAGACGGACTGGTCTGTTACCTGAACTCTCACGATATACCGAGGTCTTATATATCATTGCCCTGGGATAGCCTTCCTGGACTTGGTACCTGTATCCCAGGTTATTTCTCTCTTTTACTGTGCTTCTTTTATTTCCTTGCTACCCTCATCCCCTTCCCGTTCTCACCTACTATCTTCCTTCTATATTCTCTTTCTTCTTTCTAACCTACCTCTTCCCCCCCCACCTTTCCTCATTCTGCTTCTCCATCCTCCCAACCCCCTCCACCTCTCTTTCCTCTCTTAGCTTCATTCTAGCTTACCTATTCTCTTTGCTACTGGGATTCTTTTTTCCCCCCTGAGCGAGTTTTTTTCACTCCTGGTTCTCCTCATTGAGGTTTGTGAACCTCCCCGTTACTAGGGGATTGTTATATATTTCTTGTTGGTTAGTGTGCTGATTTTTGGTTTAAGTCATGTTTTCTTTTCCCTCCCTAAATCCTTGTAACTGCATCCATTCCTTAGGTTTGACATATGTGAGCAGCCTTTTGATAGCTCTCCCCTATCTTTTCAATGCATATCTCACTACTATCCATAAATGTTAATGGGCTCAATTCCCCCAGAAACGTGCCTTCCTTCGAAATCAGATTAAGAAATCACGATCGGATGTAGTAATGTTACAGGAAACACACCTCCTGGAGGGAGATAATCGAAGGATAGCATCCCGCTTTTATCCGGATCAGTTTTTTGCCAACGCCGGAACGAAAAAGGTGGGCGTTGAAATTTTGATACGCTCCAACGTCTCCTTTAAATTACTTGAGCAGATCTCCGACCCAGAGGGCAGATATCTGATGATCTCGTGCCGACCGAATAATGCAACCTATTCCATGCTATAAGTCTATGCGCCCAACGCCCGCCATACTTCGTTCATACGTTCGCTGCTAGAGGACCTTACGCCCTCTTTTCGGGGGCACAGGATAGTTGCTGGTGATTTTAACGCCCCCCTGGATAAGACCTTGGACTGCTCGTCACCTGCTGATTGTAGGATAGATCTAGGCCCTGTGATATCTGAACATCATCTACATGACGTTTGAAGGTATCATCATCCCGCCGAACGAGATTACACATTTTTCTCGCATAGACACGGCTCTTTTAGTCATATAGATTTTATCTTAGTCAGTGATTCGCTGCTCCCACACTGCCTCGTGGCTGAAATTGGTGATATCTCCTGGTCATATCATGCTCCACTAACCATCAAGTTGGAGGACTGCTCATCCCCGGCGCCCTCGTTCCATTGGAGGCTGAATAACCATCTGCTTTCCTCGGCATCTACTTGCGATGCACTAGCGGCTCAGCTTCGGGAGTTATATTTGATTCATGATACAGACGGCATTGCCCCAGATACCCTTTGGTTCGCTCATAAGGCGGTCATGAGAGGGCACTTGATTAAAACTGCGGCTCAAGCAAAGAAGATCTTCAATAACTCTCTGACTTCACTGCTCTCCAAAATTAAAGTTCTTTAAGCGACGCATACCTCCTCACCTGACCCCTCCACCCTGGCCTCGCTCTTGCGTCATCGCAACCAGCTACGCACACTCCTCCTTTCCAGGGTGGAATATCAACTAAAAAAGACAAATTCTGCCTACTGTGGCATAGGGGATAGGGCGGGTGCCCTCTTGGCCCGCAGAGTCAAGAGAGCGGAGGTTCACCACAAAATTTCAAATCTTATAACTCCCCGAGGTGAGACTATCCGGAACCCCATACAGATTGCGGACCAATTTAAAACGTATTATGACAAGCTTTACAATCTCAACCTGTCCCCCTCCACTCCTCAGCCCACCCCTGATATCATTAAATCTTTTTTTTAGATACGGCTAAACTCCCTACCCTTTCTCGCCCGCAACTAGAGTTCCTGAATCGTCCATTTACCCAAGATGAGATACTCCAGACTATTAGAGCTTCCAGAAAACATTCTGCCCCAGGTCCTGACGGCTTCAGCTATCAATATTATGCTACCTTTAGCGACGTACTCGCGCCCCACTTGCTTAAACTGTTCCAGCACTGGCAGAAGGAGGGCGTCGTCAAAGCAAAGGGTTTGGCCGCTTCTATATCGACAATCCTTAAACCGGATAAGCCTCCCACTATAGAGGGTAGCTATCATCCGATAGCTCTGTTAAATTGCGATCTCAAATTATATTTGAAGCTGCTGGCGGACCGTCTCAAAATAGTCCTTCCCTCTTTGATTGCTTTAGACCAGGTGGGCTTTATACCGGGCAGACAAGCGAGAGATGCGACAGGGAGGGCGATTGACCTACTGGAGGTCCTGGAGGAGAGAGGGACCCCCGGTGCACTCATTTCTTTGGACGCAGAGAAGGAGTTTGATCGTGTGCACTGGGGGTACCTGGCGGCAGTGCTAGACAAATTTGCTTTTAATGGCAACATAAAGTCCACCATACTGGCACTATACTCCCACCCGTCAGTGGTAGTGAGAGCGGGGGGATTTTGCTCCTCCTCTTTTAAGATTTCCAACGGCACACGTCAGGGTTGCCCCCTCTCTACTCTAATCTTCGCTCTGGTGATGGAACCGCTAGCAGCTATCATCCGAATGCATCCCGATTTCGCTGGTATTAAAGTGGGATCCACAGATCATAGGATTTCTCTGTACGCGGACGACGTCCTCCTGACCTGCACAGACCCTCTGAGATCCATTCCGTCGCTGATAGGTATTTTAGACGACTTTACCAATGCCTCGTACTATAGTCTTAACCTAACAAAATCTTCAATTTTCCCTGTAAACATCCCGCTCTCCATTCAGAAGACCCTACGCGATTCCTATCCTTTCCTCTGGGCGCCAGAGGGTTTTCGCTATTTAGGTATCTTTCTTACATCCTGCTATCATATTGTGCGCATTAACTGTGAACCTTTGCTTACCTCGCTTAAACATTCTTTCACACAATATTCTGCGACTCAGCTGTCCTGGATAGCGAGGATCCAAACTGTTAAGATGATGGCACTCCACAAAATCCTTTATATACTTAGATGTATCCCCATTCTGTTCCCCCGTAGATATCTAAATCAGTTTAGGGTGGCTCTGGGGAGATTCATATGGAGCGGCAGCCGCAGGCCTCACAGAATTTCCATGACCACCCTCACTCTCCCCTATTTGCTGGGTGGAGTCGGTATACCTGATGTACAGGCGTACTATACGGCAATTGTATTAGATGTTGCTAAGAGTTACTGAGCAGAGTCTCCTCCATCCTTGTGGCTACAAAATTAGGCTAGTTTTGCTCCGGGTGGTTCCTCCAGACTCTACCTTGAGGTGAATTTATTAAAGCGAGCGGTTCCGGCGGCCCCCCTCCTGACGACGCGTGCACTCTTAGACCCATGGTCCAAACTTGGCAGGAGTCATTTTTCGTTTCTATATAGATACATCTCTCTTACGGCCATAGAATCTCTCATATCGGAAATCTCCTTCGCTGCGTGGAGCACTAATGGAATCCACTTACTTTCAGATGTTTTATTAGACGGGAAACTAATACCTTTTACCTTGTTACAGTCGAAGTATGCATTGGCTCCGTCGGAGTTCTTTATTCACTTTCGCCTATGTCACTTGTAGCACTCGATTTCTTTACCCGAATGCGACTTAACCTCCATCTCCCTTCCTTTGCAGTCGCTCTTTAAACAATCCTCCCATTCCCCGCATGCCATGTCCATTATTTATGACACCCTTATGACCCATAGAGCCATTTCCAAACTTCCGTACATGTCTCGCTGGGAATTGCGGTTCTTGTTTACTGCCTGGAACGATGGCACACTGCAGCAGGTCATGTGGCACATTACACTTCGTGTATTAACCACCTAGAGCAGTCCAAGAAACTGTCTTTAGACTGGTATCTGACTCCTTACCGTATCTTCAAATTTAAAGGACGCGGAGCTCCCTCTTCACTGAATTGCTGGAAAGGTTGTCAAGCATTGGGTATGGAGGCTCACTTGTGGTGGGACTGTGTTGGAGTTAGGAGATTCTGGTCTGGGGTTGAGGCACTTTTAGGGACGCTGACAGGTCTCCCATTTCAGCTGGAGCCCCCTTGGCGCTTCTAGGGCTAGATCTAGATACATTCCCGCAAACCTTGCGCCCGATCATTACTAATGTATTAATTGCGGCCCGCCTTACCATTGCTTCTCATTGGAGATCGTCGAATTTGCCAGTCATCCCTGAGCTTCTGGCTAGATTAAATCAGCACTTTTCTCACGAGCTCATGTTGGCACATGGGTCTCTTCATCCTATAACGAGGTTACACTCCCCGCTTGATAAATTATTATTATTATTATTTTATTATTATTATTTATTTATATAGCGCCATTGGGTTCCATGGCGCTTTACATGAGGATGAGGGAGACAAGAACAAGTACACTAAATCTAGGCGATCAGGACGTACAGGTACAGGAGGGGCATGGACCCTGTCCACGAGGGCTCACAGTCTATGAGGGGTGGGTTAGGATACAGTAGGATGGGGGAATGTCAGTTATGGGGCATTCGCCTGGGTCTCATGGCAGGTTGTAGGCTTGACGGAACAAGTGAGTCTTCAGGTGACACTTGAAGCTACTCAGGGTAGGAGAGTGTCTGACGTGTTCGGGTAGGGAGTTCCAGAGTAAGGCAGATGCCCGGGAGAAGTCCTGGACTCGGTTGTGCGAAGAAGTGATGAGGGGGGAGCAGAGGAGGAGTTCTTGGGAGGAGCGGAGGTTGCGTGAGGGTAGGTATCGGGAGACCAGGTCGGAGATGTATGGTGGAGCCAGGTTGTGTATGGCTTTGTACGCCATGGTTAGTGTTTTGAATTGGGATCTCTTGGAAATGGGGAGCCAGTGAAGGGCTTGGCAGAGGGGGGAGACAGGGGAGTAGCGGGAGGACATATAGATGAGTCGGGCAGCGGAGTTGAGGATAGACTGGAGAGGTGTGAGGGAGTTAGCCGGGAGGCCATTGAGAAGGAGGTTGCAGTAGTCAAGGCGGGAGATGATAAGAGCATGGATGAGTGTTTTAGCGGTGTCGTGGGTGAGGAAGGAGCGGATCCGTGAGATGTTCTTGAGCTGGAGCCGGAGGGATGTGGTGAGGGCCTTGATGTGGGGTTTGAAGGATAGGGAGGAGTCAAGAATTACCCCGAGGCACTTGGCTTGGGGGACTAGGGAGAGGGCGCAGTCGTTGACGCAGATGGATAGGTTGGGAGGTGGGGTGGAATTTCTTGGGGGGAAGACTATGAATTCAGTTTTGTCCATGTTGAGATTAAGGAAGCGAGCAGAGAAGAAGGATGAGATGGCGGAAAGGCATTGAGGGATTTTGGAGAGTAGGGAGGTGATGTCAGGGCCGGACAGGTAGATTTGGGTGTCGTCGGCGTAGAGGTGGTACTGGAGGCCATGGGACTCGATGAGTTGCCCTAGGCCGAGAGTGTAAATGGAGAAAAGTAGTGGTCCCAGGACTGAACCTTGGGGGACTCCGACAGAAAGAGGGTAGGGTGAGGAGGAGGTGTGGGAGTGGGAGATGCTGAAGGTCCGGTCCGCTGGTATGAGGAGATCCAGGAGAGGGCAAGGTGGGTGATGCCAAGGGATTCCAGGATCCGGAGAAGAAGGGAGTGGTCAACCGTGTCGAAGGCAGCAGACAGGTCAAGGAGTAGAAGGATGGAGTAGTGGTGTTTGTTCTTGGCGGTCAGTAGGTCGTTGGTGACTTTGGTCAGGGCTGTTTCAGTGGAATGGAGGGGTCGGAAGCCGGACTGTAGGCGGTCGAAGTGGGAGCACGAGAAGAGGTAAGAGGACAGTTCGAAGTGGACGTGTTGTTCAAGTAGCTTAGAGGCGAATGGGAGAAGAGATATGGGGCGATAGTTAGAGACAGAGGTAGGGTCAAGTGAGGTTTTTTTTAGGATGGGCGTGATTAGGGCGTGTTTGAAGGCCGAGGGGAAGGTACCAGTGCTAAGTGAAAGGTTAAAGAGGTGGGTGAGGGCTGGGATGAAAATGGAGGTGTGGTTGGGAATGAGGTGGGATGGGAGCGGGTCGTGGGCGCTGGTGGTGAGGTGTGATTTTGACAGGAGGGAGGAGAGTTGGTCTTCAGTTATGGGGGGGAAGTGGCTGATGGAGGAGGAGGGCAGTGTAGGTGGGAAGGGGAGGTGTGGGGATAGTGGACCGAAGCTGCTTCTGATCTTGTCGATCTTCTCCTTGAAGAAGGTCGCAAAGTCTTCAGCAGAGATGAGGGGAGAAGGGGGAGGAGCAGGTGGGCGAAGTAAGGAGTTGAAGGTTTTGAAGAGCTGTTTGGGGTTGCGGGACAGAGAGGTTATAAGGGATGAGAAGAACACTTGCTTGGCGGTAGCGAGTGCCATCTTGAAGTCAGTGATGGATTGCTTGAACAGAGCAAAGTGCTCGGGGGTGTGAGACTTTTTCCATCTCCTCTCGGCGACTCTGGACGCCCGTCTCAGGTTTTTAGTGAGGGTGGTGTGCCAGGGTTGCCTGTTAATGCGTGGAGCATGGAGAGTGAGGGGGGCGGCTAGGTCAAGAGCGTTCGTTATGGTGGTGTTGTATAGGGTGGTGGCAATGTCAATGTCGTCAGCGCAGGGTAGGTCGGTGAGAGGGAGGAGTGATTCAGAGAATAAATGAAGATCAAGATCTTTTAGGTTTCGGCGAGGGTGATCAAGTTTGCGGAGAGGGGGTAGTGTGGCAGGGGAGGAGAGGGCGGAGAAGGTCAAGAGATGGTGGTCGGACAGTGTGAGTACCGAGGTTGTGAGGTTAGAGAGGGAGCAAAGGCGGGTAAAGATGAGGTCAAGCGTGTGGCCTTGTTCGTGGGTGGGAGAGGAGGACCATTGGGAGAGCCCTAGGGAAGTGGTCAAGGAAAGAAGGTTGGAGGCGGCTGGGCGGGGAGTGTCAATGGGGATATTGAAGTCGCCCATGATGATGGAGGGGATGTCAGTGGAGAGGAAGTGAAGTAGCCAGGTGGTGAATTGGTCAAGGAAGGAGGCGGTGGGTCCGGGGGGGCCGTAGATGATGGCTATTTGGAGGTTGCAGGGGGAGAAGATTCGGACTGAGTGGGCTTCGAAGGAGGGGACAGTGACGGATGGGGGCTGGGGGATGGGGCTGAAGGTGCAGGAGTTGGACAGCAGTATGCCGACTCCACCGCCGTGTTTGCCAGAGGGACGGGGGGGGTGGGACAGGCTGAGGCCGCCGTAGGATAGTGCAGCAGGGGAGGCCGTGTCGGAGGGGGTGAGCCAGGTCTCGGTGAGGCCAAGGAATGACAGTTTCCTGGAGATAAAGAGATCATGGATGTCGGGGAGTTTGTTGCACACTGAGCGGGCATTCCAGAGTGCGCCGGGTAGAGCGGTAGGTGAGGCATGGGTTGGGGGAATGGGTCTGATGTTGGTGGGGTTGCGAGAGCAAGTGGTGGTGAGGTTGCGAGGGTTGGCAGTGGGTCGCGGGATGAAGGTTATTGTGGGGATGTTGCAGGGGGGGCCAGGAGTTGGGGGAGATGTCACCGGCAAGGAGGAGAAGTAGGCCGAGGGTTAGCAGGTGGGAGCATGAGAGCTTGCGAGGCGGGCGTGCTTGTTTGGTGATTGAGGATTGAAAGTGAATGAAAAGGTCGGTGAAGTGGGTGAGGTGGTTCGACAGGATGGAGGGTGAGAGCAGTATTTTGTGGCTGGGAGGGGGGATAAGTGGGGGTAGTAGGAAGTGGAGAAGGATGGGAGTGAGAGTGAGGAGTATCGGGAACATTGCATACGGAGAACAGGGAGTGAGTGTGGCAGCAGGGGTCAGAAGCAGAGTGGGGAAAGTTGTGGTAGTGGGTGAATGGTCATCAGTGGGGAGCGGTCACGGGATGAGGTGATGACCAGGGGATGAGATGTAAGGTGGAGGGTCGGATGGATGGGTCAGATGGGGAAGTTGGGGGATCAGTCGAGGCGGTCGGGGTTGACAGAGGCGATAGCTGGGTTGGCTGATGGAGCAGCCGTGGGACAGGTGAGGCATCCAGGGGTCAGTCCGGGGTGGGATGCCACCAAGGTATGAGCTACAGTCCAGGGGAGATGTGGATGGGGATGAGATCTAGCAGTCCTGGACAGGATGGTGGAGCCGAGGACAAGGTGATACAGCCAGTCTGGGGAGAAATAGTAGTCAAGAGGAGGTCAGATGGCTGGGGAGGAAGGGTGGACTGATGACTAGTTCCTTACTTGTGGAAGGAATTGCAGGAGTTAATATGAGATGAAGTAGTAAGGGTGGTAGAGATTAGAAGGGAAACATTGTGGGGGATTTATATTCCTTTACCTGCCAGTCTTTTCCAGTCCATTTCTAGTCTATTTCTAAGTATTGTACTTAGAAAATGTACTTTGAAAGATGTAGTTTGCAAGATACATGAATCAGACTAAAGTCTAAATCAGACTTATGCTTCAGAATTTATCTGTAGCTGAATAGGTTTCAGGTGTTGATTACTAGCTGGGTGTGGATGGAGTGACTAGATGATGGGGGTTACACAGAGGTAATAAAACATGGGAAGGGGTTGGAGAACTAACTCTAGGTCATGCAACACTGATCATGAGGAATGGTAAAAAGCAGACACATGAAAGGTAAGAAAATATCAACATATATAGATATTACAAGCACAGTATCTAAGCAGTGAGATTTGCAAAGCTGGAGAGATGGAGAGATGGGTGGAAGTTCACAGAGCGTACCTAACACACATTATAAGCACAGTATCTAAGCAGTGAGATTTGCAAAGCTGGAGAGATGGAGAGATGGGTGGAAGTTCACAGAGCGTACCTAACACACAAATCCAGTTACATTTTGCCTCTTGTTTGATATGTTGTATGTAGATGTGCATTTTTCAGATGTACAGTATGCTCATAATTCTAAGTATTGTTGGATGCTTCCCCCTTCCCCTCCCTTTTTTCCCTTTATTCTTTGTTTCCTTCCCTTCCCACCCTCTTATTGGGCGTATAGCACTTTATATGTTATAGTGCTTTCCTTTCTGTTAATGGTTGTCTGATTTTTTGATATTTCAATAAAAGTCTAATGGTTTAAAAAAAATAAAATCTAGAAAATCATTGTCTAAATTATATAAATATATTTGCATTTTGAAGAGAAAAATAAGTATTTGATCCCTCTGGCAAACAAGACTTAATACTTGGTGGCAAATCTCCTGTTGGTAAGCACAGCAGTCAGACGTTTTTTGTAGTTGATGATGAGGTTTGCGCACACGTCAGGAGGAATTTTGGTCAACTCTTTGCATTTCATCTCTAAATCATTAAGATTTTGAGGCTGTTGCTTGGCAACTCGGAGCTTCAGTTTTCTATGAGATTAAGTTCAGGGGACTGGCTAGGCCACTCCATGACCTTAAAGTGCTTCTTTTTGAGTCACTCCTTTGTTGCATTGGCTGTAAGTTTTGGGTCATTCTTGTGCTGGAAGACCCAGCCACGACCCATTTTTAATGTCCTGGCAGAGGGAAGGAGGTGGTCACTCAGGATTTTATGGTATATGGCTCCATCCATTGTCCCATTGATGTGGTGAAGTGGTCCTGGGCCCTTAGCAGAGAAACCCCCCCAAAACATAATGTTTCCACCATCATGCTTGACAGTGGAGAAGGTGTTCTTTGGGTCACAAGCAGCATTTCTCTTCCTCCAAACCCGGCAAGTTAAATTAATGCCAAAGAGCTCAATTTTTTCTCATCTGACCACAGCACTTTCTTCCAATCACTCCCAGAATCACCGAGGTGTTCATTGACAAAATTCAGATGGGCCTGCACACGTTCTTGAGCAATGGGACTTTGCGGGCACTGCAAGATTTTAACCCATTTAAGGCGTAATGCGTTTGACCCACCCCAGGGCCGTGTGGTACCTTGTACCGGGCGTTAATTAAAGGGGTAGTCACGAGCAGTCTGTGCCCGGGCCCTTGGCCCTGGTGGTCGCTGAAAAAGGGGTAAATAAAAGTAAAAGCTAAAAATAAAAGCATTTGGGACGCCACCCTCGGTGTCCGGTAATGATATTGGCGCTGCTGCAGACCTCCGGGGATGATGGATGGGGCAGCTAGATGATGAAGCTCCCCGTAGGTGGAGTGGTATCTCCGGGGCAGAGATGGATGATGAATAGGGAACTTCTACACAAGGAGGCTGCTCTGCAGGTGGAAATGCTGGTGCAGTCTGTGTTAAGGGCAGAATCAGGGGCCGCAATGATGGACACACACACTGGAGTTGTTTCTTTACCTTTTACTGGTGTTGATGCAAGGCATCATCTAGGGTACAGTCCAGGTGGTCGGGTGGCAGTTGAGGATTTCCACACCAGTTGAGTTGTGAGGCCTCCCCTCCCGTACTGTGTGTGCGTTTAAGTTCTGCAGTGACTAAACCCTGGCCCTGACCTCTCCTCTGTTCCTCACTTGTATGGCAGGCAAGATGAACTTTCTGCTGGGCACCGCTAACTCCTCTGCAGTCCCTGGCACTTTGTAGTTGCTGTGCCACAAGTGTTGCTAGGAGCCTGAAGTCTCCCTGGTCCTCCGGTACTCTCCACTGGGCTAACTGGACCTATGCAGCCTCAGACTCTGGCGTCCGGGTTGCTTCTGCCTATTGCTGGGGTGAACCGGTATAATTCCTCTGCCCCCACTCTGTTACTGTTCCTCGCCTTGCTTCAGACCCTCACCCTAGGCTTCCTCACTGGCACGGGTCTTGCGCGGCACCGTTCACCAGGATGTTTTTACAGTCCTCCCTGGAACTGCACTGGCTTACTCCTCCTCCTAATGAAAAAATTATCCATTGCACACTCAACATAATACATGACATAATGGCTAAAGGAATGTTTGACTGACATATAAGGAACTAATGCAAATTTTAAAGAGGAAAATTGATATTGCAGAAACTGCTTCAGGAAACCACATGAAAAATGAGAATCTTAGTTAATGCATTGGCCATTGCATGTTAAGCCCGATAACCTGCGCCAAGGTGTTCTCATGTATATCGGTCCCTGTTTCTCTTACCTTATGCCTCTGTCTGTGGTGCAAATGCTTATGAGGGTATAAGCCTCTGAGTGCAATTAAAACCTACGTGTCTGGGTGTGGTAGGAAACTTGACTACAGCAAAATGGTGAAAAAACATGGCTACTCTGGACTAGGCAATCAGGGAAGGGTGCTCAGTCAAAAATTGTAATATAATAATTTCAAGATGACGGCACACCTGCACGTTCAGGTGCTAGCTGGAAAAAACTATAAGTATGGAAAAATTATCCACTGCACACTGAACATAATACATGACATAATGGCTAAAGGAATGTTTGACTGACATATAAGGAACTAATGCACTCTGGGCCTGAGTTTATAGGGGACCTTGCCTTAAGTCAGCAAGTAGAGCTCCCCCTTCAGGTCTGGGGTGGAAGGTGTTGTATGTAAGTTTACCTGATGTGGAAATCCCTCCATGCACCAGGTGTTCCTGTGGCAACTTACCCGCACGGGTTCCACACATTACTAATGGTTTTCTTGGTGACAGTGGTCCCACTTGCATTGAGATCCTTAACAAGTTCCCCCTTGTGTAGTTTTTAGAGATGAGCCACCACCCTAGTGTTTGAATTCGATTAGTTGAATTGGGGTTGTGCTCATCGAATGTTCGTCGAACACCGTCGAACTCCATTGAAAACAATGGCAGGCAAACACAAACACATACAAACACATAAAAAACACATAGAAAACACCTTTAAAGGTGTCCAAAAGCTGACAAACTACTTAGAAGACACAACAAACACATGGAAAAGTTACAAATACATATAAAAATGCGAAAAGAAAAGAGCTGGATGAGTAAAAGGAGGAGGAGACACAGATATAGGCATGTCATGTCCTTCTAAAATCATGAAAACACAGCAAGGGGAGTCCAACAAGAAGAGTCTCCATTTTTTCCAAAAATTGGGGCACAGACAACACTTAAGTGGTATCAATTGCGCCTGGGTTGCAAGCTTAAAATTGTTGGTGACTGTCATGCAGCACATTCAAAAATCCACAAGCCTTTAGTCTCCCCAGGATGACACAGGGGTAGAAAAGTCCTTGCGGATCCATGACTTGTTCATCATGATGATGAGGTTCGTTTGTCTGTCCACATTCTCACTGGACAGCCGCGTGCGCTTATCTGTCAGCACACTACCAGCAGCACTGAAGACACGTTCAGAGAGAACGCTGGCTGTGGGGCACAACAAGATCTCCAAGGCTGAGTGGCGAGGTCAGGCCATTTTTCTAGATTGAAAGCCCAAAATGAGCAAGGGTCCAGTTCCACAGTCATGGCATCGATGTTCACTTGGAGATACTCCTGTACCATCCTAACTCGGCGTTGACTATGTGGAAGACTTCTTGTCTCCTCTGGCCTTGCAAAGGATGGTCTAAAACATTTGTGAAATGATTCCACAAAATTGCTGGTACCACCAGATACGGTGTTACTGGTACGGTTTGAGTGATGACTCAACAGTTCCATGGTTGTCAAGTTAGAACTGTGAGATTCACTACATGCACCATGGGTGTTTTATGGAAAAGCAGATCTAAGATTCTGTAATGGCCCGGTCAGACGTAACGACCGAAGTAGCGATCCCGATAACGACATGGCTCCCGGGATCGCTGATGAGTCATTATCGGTATCGCTACTTGGTATTCAAACACGCCGATCTATACAACGATATGTCCACCCTAGCGATTTCTTCAACGATATTGTTCAGTCGTTGTATTTCCTTCTCACATGACGATTTACCTCCACAGGACTATATTACGTCATCAAACGATATCGTCGGTAAGGTGTCAAACACAGCGATACAGCGTTCCCAGCGGGAGCGCAACGACCATAAAATGAACCAGGAGGCTGTGTAACGATTGCCGATCTCGCAGCAGGGGACCAGATCGTTACACCCTGTCGCACGTAGCGATGTCGTTGCTGAGATCGCTATTGCGTCACAAAAGTAACGATCTCGTTAGCGATCTCGGTATGTGAGACATACCCTTAACAGCCTCTGCTGATACTCCTGCATGCGTGAATCCCTTTCTATGGCAGGAAGTATTTCGCCAAATTTACTCTTGTATCGGGGATCTAAGAGTGTGGCATCCCAATAGTCGGAATTACTTCTGAATTCTGACAATCTGAGGGTCATGTTGCAGGTAGTGCAGCAAGAAGACACTCATGTGTTTTGCACATCCAGGAGGACCAAGTCCTTGTTGTGTTGGTGGTGGCGAGGTAAGTATCATGCTTCCCTCCTCTTCCCTCTCCCCCTAACCTCGCACAACAGAAATGTGATCAAGGTCTCCCTCATCTGCTGAGTCTTCCATGCCCATCGCCAGTTCATCCTCCACTTCTTCCTTGGCTCCTGCACCTTCCTCAACAGTTTGGCTGCTACCATGTGCTCTCGATAATCTCTCTCTCCCACCCGCCCATGCCTGCCGCCTTGGTGCTGCCGATCGTCTGGACCTTGGATTTCTTGTTATCCCCTCTGCATATGACTCCTCCTGTACTTCCTCACCCTCCTTTTGTCCCACCACCTGACTCTGAATACTGTTTAGAGTGTTCTCCAGCATGAAGATGACCGGAATAGTCATGCTGAAAATGGCATCATCAGCACTAAACATCTTCGTCGCCATTTCAAAACTGTGCAGAAGGGTGCATAGGTCCTTGATCTGAGACCACTCCTGCAGCGTGATCTGCCCCACCTCTGGATCTCGTTGCCCCGGCTATACATCATAATGTATTTCACCAGGGCTCGGTGGTGCTGCCACAGTCACTGCAACATGTGCAGAGTCGAATTCCAGAGTGTTGGCACATCGCATTTCAGGCCAAAAGACTTCTAGAGCAGTGCAAGTCGTTGAGCTGCAGGATGCGAATGGAGGAAGTGAGCACAAAGCGACTGTGCCCTCTGCAGAAGCCCAATTAGGCCAGGATAGTGGGTTAAAAATTGCTGGACAACCAGGTTCAAGACGTGAACCATACAAGGCACGTACAGTTAAGGCCAGAAATATTTGGACAGTGACACAAGGTTTGTTATTTTAGCTGTTTACAAAAACATGTTCAGAAATACAATTATATACATATTATGGGCTGAAAGTGCACACTCCCAGCTGCAATATGAGAGTTTCCACATCCAAATCGGAGAAAGGGTTTAGGAATCATAGCTCTGTAATGCATAGCCTCCTCTTTTTCAAGGGACCAAAAGTAATTGGATAATGGACTCTAAGGGCTGCAATTAACTATGAAGGCGTCTCCCTCGTTAACCTGTAATCAATGAAGTAGTTAAAAGGTCAGGGGTGGATTCCAAGTGTGTGGTTTTGCATTTGGAAGCTGTTGCTGTGACCAGACAACATGCGGTCAAAGGAACTCTCAATTGAGGTGAAGCAGAACATCCTGAGGCTGAAAAAAAAGAAAAAATCCATCAGAGAGATAGCAGACATGCTTGGAGTAGCAAAATCAACAGTTGGGTACATTCTGAGAAAAAAGGAATTGACTGGTGAGCTGGGGAACTCAAAAAGGCCTGGGCGTCCACGGATGACAACAGTGGTGGATGATCGCCGCATACTTTATTTGGTGAAGAAGAACCCGTTCACAACATCAACTGAAGTCCAGAACACTCTCAGTGAAGTAGGTGTATCTGTCTCTAAGTCAACAGTAAAGAGAAGACTCCATGACAGTAAATACAAAGGGTTCACATCTAGATGCAAACCATTCATCAATTCCAAAAATAGACAGGCCAGAGTTAAATTTGCTGAAAAACACCTCAAGAAGCCAGCTCAGTTCTGGAAAGTATTCTATGGACAGATGAGACAAAGATCAACCTGTACCAGAATGATGGGAAGAAAAAAGTTTGGAGAAGAAAGGGAACGGCACATGATCCAAGGCACACCACATCCTCTGTAAAACATGGTGGAGGCAACGTGATGGCATGGGCATGCATGGCTTTCAATGGCACTGGGTCACTTGTGTTTATTGATGACATAACAGCAGACAAGAGTAGCCGGATGAATTCTGAAGTGTACCGGGATATACTTTCAGCCCAGATTCAGCCAAATGCTGCAAAGTTGATTGGACGGCGCTTCATAGTACAGATGGACAATGACCCCAAGCATACAGCCAAAGCTACCCAGGAGTTCATGAGTGCAAAAAAGTGGAATATTCTGCAATGGCCAAGTCAATCACCAGATCTTAACCCAATTGAGCATGCATTTCACTTGCTCAAATCCAGACTTAAGACGGAAAGACCCACAAACAAGCAAGACCTGAAGGCTGCGGCTGTAAAGGCCTGGCAAAGCATTAAGAAGGAGGAAACCCAGCGTTTGGTGATGTCCATGGGTTCCAGACTTAAGGCAGTGATTGCCTCCAAAGTATTCGCAACAAAATATTGAAAATAAAAATTATTTGTTTGGGTTATGTTTATTTGTCCAATTACTTTTGACCTCCTAAAATGTGGAGTGTTTGTAAAGAAATGTGTACAATTCCTACATTTTCTATCAGATATTTTTGTTCAACCCTTCAAATTAAACGTTACAATCTGCACTTGAATTCTGTTGTAGAGGTTTCATTTCAAATCCAATGTGGTGGCATGCAGAGCCCAACTCGCGAAAATTGTGTCACTGTCCAAATATTTCTGGCCCTAACTGTATGTGATATTGCCCCGATGAAGGGCTGCACCCAGGTTTGCAGCATTGTTGCACACGGCCTTCCCTGGCTGCAGGTTGAGTGGAGACAACCATTGATGAAACTCAGTCTCCAGAGCTGACCACAACTTCTCAGCTGTGTGACTCACATTTCCCAGAGATTTCAAGGTAAAGACCGCCTGATGCTGTTGAGCCCAGCTGCCAGCATAGTAAGGAGGTGTGCAGGATTCCTTTTGCACAGTTACAATGCAGGTGGCATTACCAAACAGACTTTGGGCGGAGGTGGAGGACCGAGATGAGGTTGAGGGGGCAGAAGCAGTGGAGGAACTTCTACATGCAGAGGATTGACGCACAACTTGTGGGAACGGCAAGAATTGTACAGAAGACCCTTCTCCATCTCTTACCATAGTTACCCAGTGCCCAGTCAGCGACAGGTAACGCCCCTGTCCATGCTTACTGGTCCAAGTGTCTGTGGTGAAATGCACCCTGTCACACACAGATTTTCTCAAGGAAGCGGTGATGTTGTGTGCGACATGCTGGTGTGGCACAGGCACACCGTTCTTGGAGAAGTTGTGGCGACTGGGCATCTTGTATTTGGGCACTGCGATGGACATAAGGTCTCGAAAATCCTCTGTGTCCACCAGCCGGAAAGGCAGCATTTCTGTAGCCAACAGCTTGCAGATGGTGAAAGTCAACCTCTTAGCTTTGCCATGGCTAGGAGGAAATGGTATTTTACTTGTCCACATCTGAGGGACCGAGGGCTGGCTGCTGTGCTGAGATGGGGTTGAGTAGGGTGTCCCTGGCAAACCGCTGGTCTATGAGGAAGGTGCAGGCGGAGATATAATGTTGCCTTCATCAAAAGGTGCTGCTCTCGATGTCTGAGAGAGCTCAACACCAGCAGGTGTTTCCACTTCCAAAAGAACTGATGACCTGCCAATCACACTGGCTGTTGTGGGTAAACAGGTGGAAGGTCTGCATCCAAAAGCATGTGTGACTGTTGTCCCCACAGTCACAGAGGATGAATAGCACACGGATGCACTTGAAGGGGCAGACAGTGGTTGGCCCGCCCCGCTAGGCCACATTGTAGCACAGTGAGCTTCCCACTGCGACTTATGCTTCATATCCATGTGACGGTTCATGCATGAAGTACTCAAACTATTGAGTTTTTGGCCTCTACTTAGAGATTGGTGACAAATCTTACAGATGACAGATAAGTAGAGATATGCCACCACCCTAATATTCAAATTCGATTCGATTCATCGAATTTGAGATTTGTTCAACGAATGTTCGTCAAATGTTCGACGAACAACGCGAACCCCATTGAAATCAATGGCAGGCTACAGAAAACACATTGAAAACACCATCAAAGGGCTCCAAAAGTTGCCAAATTACTCAGAATGGACAACAAACACCACTAAAAGTGACAACAATTCAAACACAGTACAAATAGTCACAGGCTAAGTGGTTTAAGTTTTCTACAATAAGTAAAAAGAGGTGGAAGAGTAAAAGGAGAATGAGACACAGGTATGGGCATGTCACACCCTTCTTAAATCATGTAAAACATAGCAAGGTGACTCCAACAAGAATCCTTGCTCCTTTCAAAGGGTCACACCTACAGCAAAATGGCATCAATTCACCCAGACTCAAAATTGCTGAATAGCCCAGCTTGCATGCATGGCACAGGGTCTGGAACAGGACCTGGCCTAGCATTTCAAGGTTAAACCTTGCTCAGCAACTAAACGTTTTGTGAAGTATTACAGTAAAAACTAGAGAGGTAGGTAAGTGACCTGAATAGGACTAGTGGGCCGGATCCACTCGAAGCTCATGCAAGCGCTCCCATCAATGTTATTCCCCACCACAAACAAGTGGGACCACCATTAGTTTTGTGAAGTACTACATGAATTCACAGAGAGGTAGGTCAGAGACCTGTGTTTGTGCCTAGTAGGCCAGATAAAGTCAAAGCTTGTACAAGCGTTCCCATTAAAGTCATGCCCCGTCACACACAGGTGGGACCACCATTAGTTTTGTGGAGTACTACATGAATTCACAGAGAGGTAGGTCAGAGATCTGTGTTTGTGCCTAGTAGGCCGGATAAAGTCAAAGCTTGTACAAGCGTTCCCATAAAAGTCATGCCCCACCACACACAAGTGGGACGACAATTACTTTTGTGGAATACTATAGAAAAAACAGAGAGATACGTCAGAGACCTGTTTAGGCCTGGAAGGCCACATGAAGTCAAAGCTCATGCAAGCGCTCCCATAAAGTCATGCCCCGCCACACACAGGTGGGACCACCATTAGTTTTGTGGGGTACTACATGAATTCACAGAGAGGTAGGTCAGAGCCAGCCCACATGCAGGGATTGGCTGACAGACACTGTAATGCCACAGCCATGTTGGTTGTGGCATTACAGTGATTGGCTGGCCGTACATCGTCATCAGGTCTTTATAAGACCTGACCCCGCTGTGCTTGTCACTCTGCTCCACAGACAGTCAGTGTAGGGAGAGGTGCTGCTGATTGAGGGACAGATTTGTGGCCTTTCAGCTAGTGTAGGCGCAGGGCTGACAATATAATTACCACAACAGTCCCTCTGAGGACTAATAGACTGTACACAGGCAAACAGGGAGGAAGGGTATATGACATAGCATTATTCGTTGTGCCAATATACCAGCCTGCATCACATCTGGGGCTGGTGTACAGGCTCATCCATCCCAAAACAATGCTTTTAGGGATTAATTGAGCTCTATATAGGCAGGAGTAGGTTGTAGCGTAAATTAGGATACGCCAAAAGACTCAGTATTCTCATCAGCGTTTGTGTCTGACCAGTCCACCTGCAGGGCCTTAATCTCTAATCTCAGTGTCCAGCTAAAAACCAAATCTTGTCTGCATTCATTTACCATTTGTATTTGCCAGGAGTAAGTTTTAGCGTAAATTAGGATACGCCAAAAGACTCGCAATTCTCATCAGCATTTGCGTCTGACCAGTCCACCTACAGGGCCTTAATCTCTAATCTCAGTATCCAGCATAAAACTAACTCTTGTCTGCATTCATTAGCATCTTAGTGCAGCTGGAGTAGGTTTTAGCGTAAATTAGGATGCACCAAAAGACTAAGTATTCTTGTCAGGGTTTGTGTCTGACCAGTCCACCTGTAGGCCTTAATCACTAATCTCAGTGTCCAGCTAAAAACCAAATCTTGTCTGCATTCATTTAGCATCTAGTGCAGCTGCAGGGGTTTTAGCATAAATTAGGATACGCCAAAAGACTCAGTATTTCGTCAGCATTTGTGTCTGACCAGTCCACCTGCAGGGCTTTAATCTCTAATCTCAGTGTCCAGCTAAAAAAAAAAATCTTGTCTGCATTCATTTAGCATCTTAGTGCAGCTAGAGTAGGTTTTAGCGTAAATTAGGATACGCCAAAAGATTCGGTACACTCGTCAGCGTGTCTGACCAGTCCAACTACAGGGCCTTAATCTGTAATCTCAGTGTCAAGCTAAAAGCCAAATCTTGTCTGCATTCATTTAGCATCGTAGTGCAGCTGGAGTAGGTTTTAGCGTAAATTTGGATACACCAAAAGACTCGTTATACTCGTCAGCGTTTGTGTCTGACCACTCCAACTGCAGGCCTTAATCTGTAATCTCAGTGTCCAGCTAAAAACCAAATCTTAGCTGCATTCATTTAGCATTTTAGAGCAGCTGGAGTAGGTCTTAGGATGAATTAGGAAACGCCAAAATGCTTGCTATGCTCATCAGCGTTTGTGTCTGACCAGTCCACCTGCAGGGTCTTAATCTGTAATCTCAGTGTCCTGCTAAAAACCACATCTTGCCTGCATTCATTTAGCATCGTAGTGCAGCTGGAGTAGGTTTTAGTGTAAATTGGATACGCCAAAAGACTTGCTATTCTCGTCAGTATTTGTGTCTGACCAATCCAACTGCAGGGCCTTAATCTGTTATCTCAGTGTCCAGCTAAAAACCAAATCTTGTCTGCATTCATTTAGCATCTTAGTGCAGTTTGAGTAGGTTTTAGCGTAAATTAGGATATGTCAAAAGACTCGCTATTCTTGTTAGCGTTTGTGTCTGACCAGTCCACCTGCATGGCCTTAATCTGTAATCTCAGTGTCCAACTAAAAGCCAACTCTTGTCAGCATTCATTTTAAATTTGTGTGCGACAGGAGTGGGTTGTAGCGTAAATTAGGATACCCAAAAGACTCGCTATTTTCATCAGCGTTTGTGTCTGACCATCCAACTGCAGGGCCTTAATCTGTAATCTCAGTGTCAAGCTAATAGCCAAATCTTGTCTACATTGATTTAGCATCTTAGTGCAGCTGGAGTAGGTTTTAGCGTAAATTAGGATACACCAAAAGACTCGTTATACTCGTCAGCGTTTATGTCTGAACAGTCCAACTGCAGGGCCTTAATCTGTAATCTCAGTGTCCAGCTAAAAACACAATCTTGTCTGCATTCATTTAGCATCTAGTGCGGCTCGAGTAGGTTTTATGTAAATTAGGATACGCCAAAAGACTCGCTATTGTCGTCAGCGTTCGTGTCTGACCATCCACCTGCAGGGCCTTAATCTGTAATCTCAGTGTCCAGCTAAAAATCAAATCTTGCCTGCATTCATTTAGCATCTTAGTGCAGCTGGAGTAGGTTTTAGCGTAAATTAGGATACACCAAAAGACTCGTTATACTCGTCAGCGTTTATGTCTGAACAGTCCAACTGCAGGGCCTTAATCTGTAATCTCAGTGTCCAGCTAAAAATCAATCTTGTCTGCATTCATTTAGCATCTTAGTGCGGCTCGAGTAGGTTTTATCGTAAATTAGGATACGCCAAAAGACTCGCTATTGTCGTCAGCGTTCGTGTCTGACCAGTCCACCTGCAGGGCCTTAATCTGTAATCTCAGTGTCCAGCTAAAAACCACTCTTGTCGGCATTCATTTAAAATTTGTGTGAAACAGGAGTAGGTTCTAGCGTAAATTAGGATACCCAAAAGACTCGCTATTTTCATCAGCGTTTGTGCTGACCAGTCCAGACTGCAGGGCCTTAATCTCTAATCTCAGTGTCCAGCTAAAAGCCAAATCTTGTCTTCACTCATTTAGCATCTTAGAACAGCTGAGTAAGTTTTAGGATGAATTAGGAAACACCAAAAACTTGCTATTCTCATCAGCGTTTGTGTCTGACGAGTCCAACTGCAGATCCTTAATCTGTATCTCAGTGTCCAGCTAAAAGACAACTTTTGTCTGCATTCATTTAGCATCTTAGTGCGGCTCGAGTAGGTTTTATCGTAAATTAGGATACGCCAAAAGACTCGCTATTCTCATCAGCGTTTGTGTCTGACGAGTCCAACTGCAGATCCTTAATCTGTTATCTCAGTGTCCAGCTAAAAGACAACTTTGTCTGCATTCATTTAGCATCTTAGTGCGGCTCGAGTAGGTTTTATCGTAAATTAGGATACGCCAAAAGACTCGTATTCCGTCAGCATTTGTGTCTGACCAGTCCACCTGCAGGGCCTTAATCTGTAATCTCAGTGTCCAGCTAAAAAACAAATCTTCTCTGCGCATTCATTTAGGATTTTAGTGCAGCTGAAGTAGGTTTTAGCGTAAATTAGGATACGCCAAAATATTTGCTATTCTCATCAGCGTTTGTGTCTGACCAGTCCACCTGCAGGGTCTTAATCTTAATCTCAGTGTTCAGCTATAAACCACATCTTGCCGGCATTCATTTAGCATCTTAGTGCAGCTAGAGTAGTTTACATCGTAAATTAGGATACGCCGAAAGACTCGCTATTCTCGTCAGCGTTTGTGTCTGAACAGTCCAACTGCAGGCCTTAATCTTAATCTCAGTGTCCAGCTAAAAGACAACTTTTGTCTGCATTCATTTAGCATCTTAGTGCGGCTGGAGTAGGTTTTACGTAAATTAGGATACACCAAAAGACTCGTTATACTCGTCAGCGTTTATGTCTGAACAGTCCAACTGCAGGCCTTAATCTGTAATCTCAGTGTCCAGCTAAAAATCAAATCTTGTCTGCATTCATTTAGCATCTTAGTGCAGCTGAGTAGGTTTTAGTGTAAATTAGGATCGGCCAAAAGACTCGATATTCTCGTCAGCATTTGTGTCTGACAGTCCAACTGCAGGGCCTTAATCTGTAATCTCAGTGTCCAGCTAAAAACCACTCTTGTCGGCATTCATTTAAAATTTGTGTGCAACAGAGTGGGTCGTAGCGTAAATTAGGATACACCAAAGATTCGCTATTCTCTTCAGCGTTTGTGTCTGACCAGTCCACCTGCAGGGCCTTAATCTGTAATCTCAGTGTCCACCTATAAAACCAACTCTTGTCGGCATTCATTTCAAATTTGTGTGCGACAGGAGTGGGTTTAGCGTAAATTAGGATACGCCAAAAGACTCGCTATTCTCTTCAGCGTTTGTGTCTGACAGTCCAACTGCAGGGCCTTAATCTGTAATCTCAGTGTCCAGCTAAAAAACAAATCTTCTCTGCATTCATTTAGGATTTAGTGCAGCTGATAGGTTTTAGCGTAAATTAGGATACGCCAAAAATTTGCTATCTCATCAGCGTTTGTGTCTGACCAGTCCACCTGCAGGGCTTAATCTGTAATCTCATGTGTCCAGCTATAAAACACATTTTGCCGGCATTCATTTAGCATTTAGTGCAGCTGGAGTAGGTTTCATCGTAAATTAGGATACGCCGAAAGACTCGCTATTCTCGTCAGCGTTTGTGTCTGACCAGTCCACCTGCAGGGCGTTAATCTGTAATCTCAGTGTCCAGCTAAAAACCAACTCTTGTCGGCATTCATTTAAAATTTGTGTGCGCTAGGAGTGGTAGTAGCGTAAATTAGGATACACCAAAAGACTCGCTATTCTCATCAGCGTTTGTGTCTGACCAGTCCAACTGCAAGGCCTTAATCTGTAATCTCAGTGTCCATTAAAAACCAAATCTTGTCTGCATTCATTTAGCATCTTAGTGCAGCTCGAGTAGGTTTTATCGTAAATTAAGATACGCCAAAAGACTCGCTATTTCGTCAGCGTTCGTGTCTGACCAGTCCACCTGCAGGGCCTTAATCTGTAATCTCAGTGTCCAGCTAAAAATCAAATCTTGTCTGCATTCATTTAGCATCTTAGTGCAGCTGGAGTAGGTTTTAGTGTAAATTAGGATTGCCAAAAGACTCGGTATTCTCGTCAGCATTTGTGTCTGACAGTCCAACTGCAGGGCCTTAATCTGTAATCTCAGTGTCCAGCTAAAAACACTCTTGTCGGCATTCATTTAAAATTTGTGTGCAACAGGAGTAGGTCGTAGCGTAAATTAGTATACGCCAAAAGACTCTGTATTCTCGTCAGCATTTGTGTGTGACCAGTCCACCTGCAGGGCCTTAATCAGTAATCTCAATGTCCAGCTAAAAATCAAATCTTGTCGGCATTCATTTAAAATTTGTGTGCGACAGAAGTGGGTCGTAGCGTAAATTAGGATACGCCAAAAGACTCGCTATTCTCTTCAGCGTTCGTGTCTGACCAGTCCACCTGCAGGGCCTTAATCTGTAATCTCAGTGTCCAGCTAAAAATCAAATCTTGTCTGCATTCATTTAGCATCTTAGTGCAGCTGGAGTAGGTTTTAGTGTAAATTAGGATGTGCCAAAAGACTCGGTATTCTCGTCAGCATTTGTGTCTGACGAGTCCAACTGCAGGGCCTTAATCTGTAATCTCAGTGTCCAGCTAAAAACCACTCTTGTCGGCATTCATTTAAAATTTGTGTGCAACAGGAGTGGGTCGTAGCGTAAATTAGGATACACCAAAAGACTCGCTATTCTCTTCAGTGTTTGTGTCTGACCAGTCCACCTGCAGGGCCTTAATCTGTAATCTCAGTGTCCACCTTAAAACCAACTCTTGTCGGCATTCATTCAAAATTTGTGTGCGACAGGAGTGGGTTGTAGCGTAAATTAGGATACGCCAAAAGACTCGCTATTCTCTTCAGCGTTTGTGTCTGACGAGTCCAACTGCAGGGCCTTAATCTGTAATGTCAGTGTCCAGCTAAAAAACAAATCTTCTCTGCATTCATTTAGGATTTTAGTGCAGCTGAAGTAGGTTTTAGCGTAAATTAGGATACGCCAAAATATTTGCTATTCTCATCAGCGTTTGTGTCTGACCAGTCCACCTGCAGGGCGTTAATCTGTAATCTCAGTGTCCAGCTATAAAACACATCTTGCCGGCATTCATTTAGCATCTTAGTGCAGCTGGAGTAGGTTTCATCGTAAATTAGGATACGCCGAAAGACTCGCTATTCTCGTCAGCGTTTGTGTCTGACCAGTCCACCTGCAGGGCGTTAATCTGTAATCTCAGTGTCCAGCTAAAAACCAACTCTTGTCGGCATTCATTTAAAATTTGTGTGCGCTAGGAGTGGGTAGTAGCGTAAATTAGGATACACCAAAAGACTCGCTATTCTCATCAGCTTTTGTGTCCGACCAGTACAACTGCAGGGCCTAAATCTGTAATCTCAGTGTCCAGCTAAAAAACAAATCTTGTTTGCATTCATTTAGCATCTTAGTGCACCTGGAGTAGGTTTTAGCATAAATTAGGATACGCCAAAAGACTCACTATTCTCGTCAGCGTTTGTGTCTGACCAGTCCAACTGCAAGGCCTTAATCTGTAATCTCAGTGTCCAGTTAAAAACCAAATCTTGTCTGCATTCATTTAGCATCTTAGTGCGGCTCGAGTAGGTTTTATCGTAAATTAGGATACGCCAAAAGACTCGCTATTGTCGTCAGCGTTCGTGTCTGACCAGTCCACCTGCAGGGCCTTAATCTGTAATCTCAGTGTCCAGCTAAAAATCAAATCTTGTCTGCATTCATTTAGCATCTTAGTGCAGCTGGAGTAGGTTTTAGTGTAAATTAGGATGTGCCAAAAGACTCGGTATTCTCGTCAGCATTTGTGTCTGACGAGTCCAACTGCAGGGCCTTAATCTGTAATCTCAATGTCCAGCTAAAAATCAAATCTTGTCGGCATTCATTTAAAATTTGTGTGCGACAGAAGTGGGTCGTAGCGTAAATTAGGATACACCAAAAGACTCGCTATTCTCTTCAGCGTTTGTGTCTGACCAGTCCACCTGCAGGGCCTTAATCTGTAATCTCAGTGTCCACCTTAAAACCAACTCTTGTCGGCATTCATTCAAAATTTGTGTGCGACAGGAGTGGGTTGTAGCGTAAATTAGGATACGCCAAAAGACTCGCTATTCTCTTCAGCGTTTGTGTCTGACGAGTCCAACTGCAGGGCCTTAATCTGTAATCTCAGTGTCCAGCTAAAAAAACAAATCTTCTCTGCATTCATTTAGGATTTTAGTGCAGCTGAAGTAGGTTTTAGCGTAAATTAGGATACGCCAAAATATTTGCTATTCTCATCAGCAAAAAAACAAATCTTTTCTGCATTCATTTAGCATCTTAGTGCAACTGGAGTAGATTTTAGGAGGAATTAGGAAACGCCAAAAGGCTCGCTATTCTCATCAGTGTTTATGTCTGACCAGTCCACCTGCAGGGTCTTAATCTGTAATCTTAGTGTCCAGCTGAGAAACAAATCTTGTCTGCAGTCATTTAGCACCTTAGTGCAGCTGGAGTAGGTTTCATCGTAAATTAGGATACGCCAAAAGACTCGCTATTCTCAGCAGCGTTTGTGTCTGACCAGTGCAACTGCAGGGCCTTAATCTGTAATCTCAGTGTCCAGCTAAAAATCAACTATTGTGGGCATTCATTTAAAATTTGTGTTCGCTAGGAGTGGTTTGTAGCGTAAATTAGGATACGCCAAAAGACTCGCTATTCTCATCAGCGTTTGTGTCTGTCCAGTTCAACTCCAGGGCCTTAATCTGTAATCTCAGTCTCCAGCTGAAAACCAATTTTGTCTGCATTCATTTAGCATCTTAGTGCAGCTGGAGTAGGTTTTAGCGTAAATTAGGATATGCCAAAAGACTCACTATTCTCGTCAGCGTTTGTGTCTGACCAGTCCAACTGCAGGGCCTTAATCTGTAATCTCAGTGTCCAGCTAAAAACCAAATCTTGTCTACATTCATTTAGCATGTTAGTGCAGCTGGTTGCAGCAAAAATTACGATACACCAAAAGACTCGCTATTCTCGTCAGCGTTTGTGTCTGACCAGTCGACCTGCAGGGCCTTAATCTTTAATCTCAGTGTCCAGCTAAAAACCAAATCTTGTCTGCATTCATTTAGCATCTTAGTGCAGCTGGAGTAGGTTTTAGTGTAAATTGGATACGCCAAAAGACTTGCTATTCTCGCCAGCGTTTGTGTCTGACCAGTCCACCTGCAGGGCCTTAATCTGTAATCTCAGTGTCCAGCTAAAAGCCAAATCTTCTCTGCATTCATTTAGAATTTTAGTGCAGCTGAAGTAGGTTTTAGGATGAATTAGGAAACACCAAAATATTTGCTATTCTCATCAGCGTTTGTGTCTGACCAGTCCACCTGCAGGGTCTTAATCTGTAATTTCAGTGTCCAGCTATAAACCACATCTTGCCGGCATTCATTTAGCATTTTAGTGCAGCTAGAGTAGGTTTCATCGTAAATTAGGATATGCCAAAAGACTCACTATTCTCGTCAGCGTTTGTGTCTGACCAGTCCAACTGCAGGGCCTTAATCTGTAATCTCAGTGTCCAGCTAAAAACCAAATCTTGTCTACATTCATTTAGCATGTTAGTGCAGCTGGTTGCAGCAAAAATTACGATACACCAAAAGACTCGCTATTCTCGTCAGCGTTTGTGTCTGACCAGTCCACCTGCAGGGCCTTAATCTTTAATCTCAGTGTCCAGCTAAAAACCAAATCTTGTCTGCATTCATTTAGCATCTTAGTGCAGCTGGAGTAGGTTTTAGTGTAAATTGGATACGCCAAAAGACTTGCTATTCTCGCCAGCGTTTGTGTCTGACCAGTCCACCTGCAGGGCCTTAATCTGTAATCTCAGTGTCCAGCTAAAAGCCAAATCTTCTCTGCATTCATTTAGAATTTTAGTGCAGCTGAAGTAGGTTTTAGGATGAATTAGGAAACACCAAAATATTTGCTATTCTCATCAGCGTTTGTGTCTGACCAGTCCACCTGCAGGGTCTTAATCTGTAATTTCAGTGTCCAGCTATAAACCACATCTTGCCGGCATTCATTTAGCATTTTAGTGCAGCTAGAGTAGGTTTCATCGTAAATTAGGATACGCCGGAAGACTCGCTATTCTCGTTAGCGTTTGTGTCTGACCAGTCCACCTGCAGGGCCTTAATCTGTAATCTCAGTGTCCAGCTAAAAACCAACTCTTGTCGGCATTCATTTAAAATTTGTGTGCGCTAGGAGTGGGTAGTAGCGTAAATTAGGATACACCAAAAGACTCGCTATTCTCATCAGCTTTTCTGTCCGACCAGTACAACTGCAGGGCCTAAATCTGTAATCTCAGTGTCCAGCTAAAAAACAAATCTTGTTTGCATTCATTTAGCATCTTAGTGCACCTGGAGTAGGTTTTAGCATAAATTAGGATACGCCAAAAGACTCTCTATTCTCGTCAGCGTTTGTGTCTGACCAGTCCAACTGCAAGGCCTTAATCTGTAATCTCAGTGTCCAGTTAAAAACCAAATCTTGTCTGCATTCATTTAGCATCTTAGTGCAGCTGGAGTAGGTTTTAGCGTAAATTAGGATACGCCAAAAGACTCGCTATTCTCGTCAGTATTTGTGTTTGACCAGTCCAACTGTAGGGCCTTAATCTGTAATCTCAGTCTCCACCTAAAAACCAAATCTTTTCTGCATTCATTTAGCATCTTAGTGCAGCTGGAGTAGGTTTTAGCGTAAATTAGGATATGCCAAAAGACTCGCTATTCCCGTCAGCGTTTGTGCCTGACCAGTCTAACTGCAGGGCTTTAATCTCTAATCTCAGTTTCCAGCTAAAAACCAAATCTTGTCTGCATTCATTTAGCATCTTAGTGCAGCTGGAGTTGGTTTTAGCGTAAATTAGGATACGCCAACAGACTCGCTATTGTCGTCAGTATTTGTGTCTGACCAATCCAACTGCAGGGCCTTAATCTGTTATCTCAGTGTCCAGCTAAAAACCAAATCTTGTCTGCATTCATTTAGAATCTTAGTGCAGCTGCAGTAGGTTGCAGCGTAAATTAGGATACGCCAAAAGACTCGCTATTCTCGTCAGCGTTTGAGTCTGACCAGTCCAACAGCAGGGCCTTAATCTGTTATTTCAGTGTCCAGCTTAAAACCAACTCTTATCGGCATTCATTTAGCATCTTAGTGCAGCTGGAGTAGGTTTTAGCGTAAATTAGGATACGCCAAAAGACTCGCTATTCTCATCAGTATTTGTGTTTGACCAGTCCAACTGTAGGGCCTTAATCTGTAATCTCAGTCTCCACCTAAAAACCAAATCTTTTCTGCATTCATTTAGCATCTTAGTGCAGCTCGAGTAGGTTTTAGCGTAAATTAGGATATGCCAAAAGACTCGCTATTCCCGTCAGCGTTTGTGCCTGACCAGTCTAACTGCAGGGCTTTAATCTCTAATCTCAGTTTCCAGCTAAAAACCAAATCTTGTCTGCATTCATTTAGCATCTTAGTGCAGCTGGAGTTGGTTTTAGCATAAATTAGGATACGCCAACAGACTCGCTATTGTCGTCAGTATTTGTGTCTGACCAATCCAACTGCAGGGCCTTAATCTGTTATCTCAGTGTCCAGCTAAAAACCAAATCTTGTCTGCATTCATTTAGAATCTTAGTGCAGCTGCAGTAGGTTGCAGCGTAAATTAGGATACGCCAAAAGACTCGCTATTCTCGTCAGCGTTTGTGTCTGACCAGTCCAACTGCAGGGCCTTAATCTGTTATTTCAGTGTCCAGCTTAAAACCAACTCTTATCGGCATTCATTTAGCATCTTAGTGCAGCTGAAGTAGGTTTTAGCGTAATTTAGGATACCCCAAAAGACTCGCTATTCTCGTCAGCGTTTGTGTCTGACCAGTCCACCTGCAGGGCCTTAATCTGTTATCTCAGTGTCCAGCTAAAAACCAGCTTTTGTCTGCATTAATTAGCATCTTGGTGCAGCTGGAGTAGGTTGTAGTGTAAATTAGGATACGCCAAAAGACTCGCTATTCTCGTCAGCGTTTGTGTCTGACGAGTCCAAATGCAGGGCCTTAATCTGTAATCTCAGTGTCCAGCTGAAAAACAAATCTTTTCTGAATTCATTTACCACCTTAGTTGAGCTGGAGTAGGTTTCATCTTAAATTAGGATATGCCAAAAGACTCGCTATTGTTGTCAATATTTGTGTTTGCCCTGTCCAACTGCAGGGTCTTAATCTCTAATCTCAGTGTCCAGCTAAAAACCAAATCTTGTCTGCATTCATTTAGCATCTTAGTGCAGCTGCAGTAGGTTTTAGCGTAAATTAGGATACGCCAAAAGACTCGCTATTGTTGTCAATATTTGTGTTTGCCCTGTCCAACTGCAGGGTCTTAATCTGTCATCTCAGTGTCCAACTAAAAACCAAATCTTGTCTGCATTCATTTAGCATTTTAGTGCAGCTTGAGTTAGTTTTAGCGTAAATTAGGATGCACGAAAAGATGAGCTATTCTCTTTAGCGTTTGTGTCTGACCAGTCCACCTGCAGGGCCTTAATCTCTAATCTCAGTGTCCAGATAAAAACCAAATCTTGTCTGCATTCATTTAACATTTGTGTGCGCCAGGAGTGGGTTGTAGCGTAAATTAGGATACGCCAAAAGACTTGCTATTCTCGTCAGCGTTTGTGTCTGACCAGTCCAACTGCAGGGCCTTAATCTGTAATCTCAGTGTCCAGCTAAAAACCAAATCTTGTCTGCATTCATTAAGGAAGAAACCCAGTTTGGGATGATACAGTCACCTGGCTACAGACTTCGCTGTGCTATATTCTAATCCCTGGTGAGCCAGCGGAAAGGTGAGACTCTATTGCCTGTTACATTGTTGTGTTTTGCTGGTTACGTGTTATATGCCTGTTAACTGTTTGGGGATCCAATAAAGCCTTAATATTGTTGTTCCCTCACCCTGTATTGTCTGAGTAGTGTTCTGCCCACGGTTAAGGAGCTCGGGCGTTCAGTTGGGGATGAGCCCTGGTCCACGTTGTCTTTGTAAAGGCGGCTGGGCCTGCGGATGAGAGCACCCACTTACCCCCGGGTCTCCACAGGGCACAATATTAACAGAGGCCCTCATGCACGCCTCTATGCAGGGGTATCAGAGTGCAACACTATTTTTGTCTGCCCTGCCTATGGCAATATTACAAAAGACCCACTTCCTTATAATGGGCACAATATTAAAAGAGGCCCTTATACACGTCTCTATTCAGGGGCATTGAAGTGACTCACAAGTTTTGGCTTCCCTGCCTAGGGCAATCCTACAAAAGACCCACTTCCTTATAATGGGCACAATATTAAAAGAGGCCCTCATGCACACCTCTATCTAGGGGCATTGGGGTGCTACACTATTTTTAGCTGCCCTGCCTAGGGCAATACTACAAAAGACCCACTTCCTTATAATGGTCACAATATTAAAAGAGGCCCTCATGCACGCCTCTATCCAGGGGCATTGGGGTGCCACACTATTTTTGGCTGCCCTGCCTAGGGCTATACTACAAAAGACCCACTTCCTTATAATGGGCACATTATTTAAAGAGGCCCTCATGCACGCCTCTATCCAGGGGCATTGGGGTGCAACACTATTTTTGGTTGCCCTGCCTAGGGCAATACTACAAAAGACCCACTTACTTATAATGGGCACAATATTAAAAGAGGTCCTCATGTACGCCTCTATCCAGGGGCATTGGGGTGCCACACTATTTTTGGCTTCCCTGCCTAGGGCAATACTATAAAAGACCCACTTCCCTATAATGGGCACATTTTTTAAAGAGGCCCTCATGCACGCCTCTATCCAGGGTATCAGAGTGCCACAAAATTTTTGGCTGCCCTGCCTAGGGCAATACTTCAAAAGACCCATTTCCTTATAATGGGCACAATATTAAAAGAGGCCCTCATGCACGCCTCTATCCAGGGGCATTGGGGTGCCACACTATTTTTGGCTGCCCTGCCTAGGGCTATACTACAAAAGACCCACTTCCTTATAATGGGCACATTATTTAAAGAGGCCCTCATGCACGCCTCTATCCAGGGGCATTGGGGTGCAACACTATTTTTGGTTGCCCTGCCTAGGGCAATACTACAAAAGACCCACTTACTTATAATGGGCACAATATTAAAAGAGGTCCTCATGTACGCCTCTATCCAGGGGCATTGGGGTGCCACACTATTTTTGGCTTCCCTGCCTAGGGCAATACTATAAAAGACCCACTTCCCTATAATGGGCACATTTTTTAAAGAGGCCCTCATGCACGCCTCTATCCAGGGGTATCAGAGTGCCACAAAATTTTTGGCTGCCCTGCCTAGGGCAATACTTCAAAAGACCCATTTCCTTATAATGGGCACATTATTTAAAGAGGCCTTCATTTCCGTCTCTTCCCAGGGGCATGGGAGTGCCACACAATTTAAGAAAAAAATCTTTCATGTAATCCAACTAACTAACATACACCGACTCTGTCTCACAAGTGGGTATGAGCACTTAATATTTTCTTCATGAAAATCCATTTTGGTTTCATTTTGTAACGTTTTCTTGACAGTCCGTAAAAGTGGCGTAATAGTCTGACAAAATTGTTCACAGCAGTGACCTTGGAGTCTGAAATGCTTACAGGGGTCTTCCCCATGCTGTTCCCATGTCATTTCAGCACTGCTCTGATACTTTTGTGACATTTTTAGGGTTTTTCCATGCTGCCGGGGGTCATACCAGAAAAATACTTCGGTCTCCCATAGGATAACATTGGGCTCGGTGCTCGGGCTGAGTACACGAGTAACTTGGGATGCTCGGCCCGAGCTTCGAACACCCGAGCATTTTAGTACACGCTCATCTCTATTATAAATACATTTTGGTCATTCTTTAGGTGCATAGATATTTTTGGAACTTACATTTTGATATCTCACTTAAAGGAAAACTTTTCTTCTCTTTCTTCTGATGAACCTCTAAACATTACAGTATGAAGAAATGCGTCAAGCAATGGAGAAATTGTTTTATCCTGACATATGAATCATTGCAGACTCACCAATATCGCTGTTCATTTGAAAAAAACACTCATCTCATGTATGATCAATCATTTATGAGATAAATGTAATCTGAGACTTTAATATCATACTGTATGTAGCACTCAGGGGCGTAACTACAATAGGTGCAGGGGTTGCGATCGCACCGGGGCCCTGCAGCTTAGGGGGGCCCCAAAAGTTTCTTTGGCCCATAGAAAAAGACTAATACTATCAAAGATTTGCAATAATTGGGGGCCCCATTGGAGCTTTCGCATCGGGGCCCTGGCCTGAAGTTACGCCACTGGTAGCACTTACTAAATGTCCTTATTGGTTAGGGGTTTACCTAGGGTCAGCTGCCATGGCATGAGGGGAACCAATGACCTAGGGTGAAAATTCTTCATTGCATAGGTAGGGGCCAGACTATCTAGGGATAGTTTTGGTGCTTTTTTTTCTTTTTTATGTTCATTAGACAGCTGATTGGTGATGATTTTTTTTTTTTTTGCTTTCATGTTTGTCCTTTCTATGTTGGTCCTGTTGGACGTTTTAAATTGTGTATTATAAAATTAGTTTTTTTATTTATATATTCTACTAGATGGCGGCCCGATTCTAAAGAATCGGGTAGTCTAGAATCCATATATAGTCTATTTACTAATAGTTAGGGGAGTGCGGTGAAATGAATTGTGTGTATACAGGTGGCTCAGTGGTTAGCCGTGAGTGCGGTGGCTCAGTGGTTATCAGTGAGTGCGGTGGCTCAGTGATTAGCAGTGAGTGCGGTGGCTCAGTGGTTAGCAGTGAGTGCGGTGGCTCAGTGGTTAGCAGTGAGTGCGGTGGCTCAGTGGTTAGCAGTGAGTGCGGTGGCTCAGTGGTTAGCAGTGAGTGCGGTGGCTCAGTGGTTAGCAGTGAGTGTGGTGAGATTGGTCAGCACAGCAGCGTGGGCAGTGGTCAGCTCAGCGCCGTGGGCAGTGGTCAGCGCAGCGCCGTGGGCAGAGTGGTCAGCACACACATACATACATACACACACTCCGCTATAGTTAGCACCGACCCTGCGTCTTCCCCGCCGCTTGGATCCTGAATCGACATGTCGCCGCCCGCGGACGACTGGATCCAATACGGCATCCGGGTAGTTTGGCGAGACTTCTTGGACGCTATCTTGGATCCAGTAGTTGGGGGGTGGCTACATGTCGACTGAGGATCCAGGGGGCTGATGCAGGGCCGGTGTTAACTATAGCGGAGTGTGTGTGTATGTGTGCGGACAAAGTGAGGGAAGTGCGGACAAAGTGACGGAAGTGCGGACAAAGTGAGGGAAGTGGATACATACACACACATATATACACATACTGTACATTGCATATGGAGGGGTGAGGAGAGCGGAAGCTGGAGGGGTGAGGAGGGCAGAGGACAGGGGAGGCTGGAGGGCAGAGCGGAGGCTGGAGGCGGTGAGAGGCTGAGGAGGCTGGAGGGCAGACAGGGAGCAGGAGGGAGGCTGGAGGCAGAGCGAGGCTGGAGGGCAGAGGACAGGGGAGGCTGGAGGCAGAGGACAGGGAGGCTGGAGGGCAGAGCAGAGGCTGGAGGAGGGGGGGAGCGGAGGCAGAGGAGGGGCTGGAGGGCAGAGGACAGGGAGGCTGGAGGGCAGAGGACAGGGAGGCTGGAGGGCAGAGGACAGGGGAGGCTGGAGGCAGAGGACAGGGGAGGCGGAGCAGAGAGAGGCTGGAGGCAGGCGGAGGCTGGAGGGCAGAACGGAGGCTGGAGGGAGAGCGAGGCTGGAGGGAGAGACAGGAGGCTGGAGAGAGGAGAGGGAGGCTGGAGGGCAGAGCAGAGGCTGGAGGGCAGAGCGCTGAGGCAGAGGACAGAGGGAGAGCAGAGGCTGGAGGGCAGAGCGAGGCTGGAGGGCAGAGCAGGAGGCTGGAGGGCAGAGAGCGGAGGGAGGGCAGAGTGCAGAGGCTGGAGGCAGAGCAGAGGCTGGAGGGCAGAGCAGGGAGGCTGGAGGGCAGAGACGGGAGGCTGGAGGGCAGAGGACAGGGAGGCTGGAGGGCAGAGGACAGGGAGGCTGGAGGGCAGGACAGGGGAGGCTGGAGGGCAGAGACAGGGAGGCTGGAGGGCAGAGCGAGAGGCTGGAGGGCAGAGCGAGGCTGGAGGCGAGGCGAGACGGAGGCTGAGGCAGAGCAGAGGCTGGAGGGCAGAGGACAGGGAGGCTGGAGGCAAGGAGAGCTGGAGGCATGCGAGCTGAGGCAGAGCAGAGCTGGAGGCAGAGGACAGGGAGGCTGGAGGGCAGAGGACAGGGGAGGCTGGAGGGCAGAGGACAGGGGAGGCTGCAGGCAGAGCTGAGGCTGGAGGGCAGAGCGGAGGCAGGAGGGCAGAGGAGAGGCTGGAGGGCAGAGCGGAGGCTGGAGGGCAGAGCGGAGTCTGGAGTACAGGGAGGCTGGAGGGCAGAGAGGAGGCTGGAGGGCAGAGCGGAGGCGGGAGGGCAAAGGACAGGGAGGGTGGAGGGCAGAGGAGAGGGGAGGCTGGAGGGCAGAGGAGAGGGGAGGCTGGAGGGCAGAGGAGAGGGAGGCTGGAGGGCAGAGGAAGCGGATGCTGGAGAGCAGAGGAGAGCGAAGGCTGAAGGGCAGAGCGGAGGCTGGAGGGCAGAGCGGAGGCTGGAGGGCAGAGCGGAGGCTGGAGGGCAGAGCAGAGGCTGGAGGCAGAGCAGAGGCTGGAGGGCAGAGCGGAGGCTGGAGGGTAGAGCGGAGACTGGAGGACAGGGGAGGCTGTAGGGCAGAGGACAGGGGAGGCTGGAGGGCAGAGGACAGGGGAGGCTGGAGGGCAGAGGCTGGAGGGCAGAGCAGAGGCGTGAGGGGAGAGCGGAGGCGGGAGGGGAGAGGACAGGGGAGGCTGGAGGGCAGAGGACAGGGAGGCTGGAGGGCAGACGACAGGGGAGGCTGGAGGGCAGAGGACAGGGGAGGCTGGAGGGCAGAGGACAGAGGAGGCTGGAGGGCAGAGGACAGGGAGGCTGGAGGCAGAGACAGAGGAGGCTGAAGGCAAGGAGAGCGGAGGCTGGAGGGCAGAGCGAAGGCTGGAGGGCAGAGTGGAGGCTGGCGGGCAGAGGATAGGGAGGCTGGAGGGCAGAGCGGAGGCTGGAGGGCAGAGCGGAGGCTGGAGGGCAGAGCGAGGCTGGAGGGTAGAGGACAGGGAGGCTGGAGGGCAGAGGACAGGGGAGGCTGGAGGAAGAGGCTGGAGGGCAGAGGAGGCTGGAGGGCAGAGCGGAGGGGAGGGAGAGCGAGGCAAGAGGGAGAGGACAGGGGAGGCTGGAGGGCAGAAGACAGGGAGGCTGGAGGGCAGAGGACAGGGAAGGCTGGAGGGCAGAGGACAGGGGAGACTGGAGGGCAGAGGACAGGAGGCTGGAGGGCAGAGCGGAGGCTGGAGGGAGACGGAGGCTGGAGGGGAGAGCGGAGGCGGAAGGCAGAGGACAGGGAGGCTGGAGGGCAGAGGACAGGGGAGGCTGGAGGGCAGAGGCTGGAGGGCAGAGCGGAGGCTGGAGGGCAGAGGACAGGGGAGGCTAGAGGGAGAGGACAGGGGAGGCTGGAGGGCAGTAAGAGAGGCTGGAGGGCAGAGCAGGAGGCTGGAGGGCAGAGGACAGGGGAGGCTGGAGGGCAGAGGACAGGGAGGCTGGAGGGCAGAGGCAGGGGAGGCTGGAGGGCAGAGGCTGGAGGGCAGAGCGGAGGCTGGAGGGCAGAGCGGAGCGGAGGGCAGAGGACAGGGAGCTGGAGCGGAGGCTGGAGGGCAGAGCGGAGGCTGGAGGGGCAGAGCGGAGGCTGGAAGGGGAGAGGCTGGAGGGCAGAGCAGAGGCTGGAGGGCAGAGCGGAGGCTGGAGGGCAGAGGACAGGGGAGGCTGGAGGGCAGAGGAGAGCGGAGGCTGGAGGAGCAGAGCGAAGGCTGGAGGGCAGAGTGGAGGCTGAGGAGGCAGAGGATAGGGGAGGCTGGAGGGCAAGAGAGCGGAGGCTGGAGGGCAGAGCGGAGGCTGGAGGGAGAGGACAGGGAGGCTGGAGGGCAGAGGACAGGGAGGCTGGAGGGAAGAGGCATGGAGGGCAGAGCGGAGGCGGAGGGGAGAGGAGGCGGGAGGGGAGAGCGAGCAAGAGGGAGAGGACAGGGGAGGCTGGAGGGCAGAAGACAGCGGAGGCTGGAGGCAGAGGACAGGGAAGGCTGGAGGGCAGAGGAACAGGGGAGGCTGGAGGGCAGAGGACAGGGAGGCTGAGGGCAGAGCGGAGGCTGGGGCAGAGCGGAGGCTGGAGGGAGAGCGGAGGCTGGAGGGAGAGCAGGGAGGCGGAAGGCAGAGGACAGGGGAGGCTGGAGGGCAGAGGACAGGGGAGGCTGGAGGGCAGAGGCTGGAGGCAGAGCGGAGGCTGGAGGGCAGAGGACAGGGGAGGCTAGAGGGAGAGGACAGAGGAGGCTGGAGGCAAGAAGAGAGGCTGGAGGCAGAGCAGAAGGCTGGAGGGCAGAGGATAGGGAGGCTGGGGGCAGAGGACAGGGGAGGCTGGAGGGCAGAGGCAGGGAGGCTGGAGGGCAGAGGGGCTGGAGGGCAGAGCGGAGGCTGGAGGGCAGAGCGGGAGGCTGGAGGGCAGAGGACAGGGGAGGCTGGAGGCGGAGGCTGGAGGGCAGAGCGGAGGCGGAGGGCAGAGCGGAGGCGGAGGGGAGAGGCTGGAGGCAGAGCGGAGGCTGTAGGCAGAGCGGAGGCTGGAGGGCAGAGGACAGGGGAGGCTGGAGGGCAGAGGACAGGGGAGGCTGGAGCGGAGGCTGGAGGGCAGACGGAGGCTGGAGGGGGGGAGGCTGGAGGGGAGAGCGGAGGCTGGAGTGGGAGAGCGGAGGCTGGAGGAGGGAAAGCGGAGGCAGGAGGGAGAGGGAGGCTGAGGGGAGGAGAGAGCGGAGGCTGGAGGGAGAGCAGGAGGCTAGGAGAGGGAGAGCAGAGGCAGGAGGCTGAGGGCAGAGCAGGAGGGGAGGCAGAGGACGGGAGGTGGAGAGCAGAGGCAGGGAGCTGGAGGAAGGGGGGAGGCGGGAGGGAGAGGCGGAGGCGGGAGTGAGGGAGAGCGGAGGCTGGAGGGCAAGACGGGAGGTGGAGCGGGGTGGAGCAATGCGGTGGAGGGCAGAGCGGAGGCTGGAGGAGGTGAGGAGAGCAGATGCTGGAGGGAGAGCAGAGGCTGGAGGGGAGAGCAGAGAGGCTGGAGGGCAGGCAGGAGGCTGGAGGGCAGAGGCGAGTGGAGGGCAAGAGGCTGGAGGGCAGAGGCTGGGAGGGGCAGAGCTGGAGTGGGGCAGAGGGAGAAGTAGGAGGAGGCTGGAGGGGCAGAGGCATGGAGGGGCGGGGAGGCTGGGAGGGGCAGAGCGAGGCGGGAGGGGAGAGCGGAGGCGGGAGGGAGAGCGGAGGCAAGAGGGGAGAGGACAGGGAGGCTGGAGGGCAGAAGACAGCGGAGGCTGGAGGGCAGAGGACAGGGAAGGCTGGGAGGCAGAGGACAGGGAGGCTGGAGGGCAGAGGACAGGGGAGGCTGGAGGGCAGAGCGGAGGCTGGGGGCAGAGCGGAGGCTGGAGGGGAGAGCGGAGGCTGGAGGGAAAGCGGAGGCGGGAAGGCAGAGGACAGGGAGGCTGGAGGGCAGAGGACAGGGGAGGCTGAGGGCAGAGGCTGGAGGGCAGAGCGGAGGCTGGAGGGCAGAGGACAGGGGAGGCTAGAGGGAGAGGACAGGGGAGGCTGGAGGGCAGAAGAGAGGCTGGAGGGCAGAGCAGAGGCTGGAGGGCAGAGGACAGGGGAGGCTGGAGGCAGAGGACAGGGGAGGCTGGAGGGCAGAGGCAGGGAGGCTGGAGGGCAGAGGCTGGAGGCAGAGCGGAGGCTGGAGGGCAGAGCGGAGGCTGGAGGGCAGAGGACAGGGGAGGCTGGAGCGGAGGCTGGAGGGCAGAGCGGAGGCTGGAGGGCAGAGCGGAGGCTGGAGGGGAGAGGCTGGAGGGCAGAGCGGAGGCTGTAGGGCAGAGCGGAGGCTGGAGGCAGAGGACAGGGGAGGCTGGAGGGCAGAGGACAGGGGAGGCTGGAGCGGAGGCTGGAGGGCAGAGCGGAGGCTGGAGGGGAGAGGCGGAGGGGAGAGCGGAGGCTGGAGTGGAGAGCGGAGGCTGGAGGGGAAAGCGGAGGCAGGAGGGGAGAGCGGAGGCTGGAGGGGAGAGCGGAGGCAGGAGGGGAGAGCAGAGGCAGGAGGGGAGAGCAGAGGCAGGAGGTGAGAGCAGAGGCAGGAGGGGAGAGCAGAGGCGGGAGGGGAGAGCAGAGGCGGGAGGGGAGGGTGGAGGCGGGAGGGGAGAGCGGTGGCGGGAGGGGAGAGCGGAGGCAGGAGGGGAGAGCGGAGGTGGGAGGGGAGATGCTGGAGGGGAGAGCGGAGGCTGGAGGGGAGAGCAGATCGTGGAGGGGAGAGCAGAGGCTGGAGGGGAGAGCAGAGGCTGGAGGGGCGAGCAGAGGCTGGAGGGCAGAGGCTGGAGGGCAGAGGCTGGAGGGGCAGAGGCTGGAGGGGCAGAGGCTGGAGGGGCAGAGGGAAGTAGGAGAGGCTGGAGGGGCAGAGGCTGGAGGGGCAGAGGCTGGGAGGGGCAGAGGGGAAGCTGGAGAGGCTGGAGGGGCAAAGGCTGCAGGGGCAGAGGTTGGAGAGGCAGAGCAGAAGCTGGAGAGGCTGGAGGGCAGAGGCGTAGCTGGGTGGGGGAGTGCAGACTCAACTTGGCCGGCGTGCGTCGGCTGTAGGAGGAGAGGAGGGGCGGGCAGAGGTGCAGGACAGGAAGTCCCGTCCTCCCTCCTCTCCGGGCGCGCGGCGGGTGGCTAATTCAGCGCGGGGCCCCCCTGGGGGTGCGGGGCCCCCCCCAGGTGGCGGGCAATGGGCACAGGGGAGAGGCGGCTGGAGAGGGCAGAAGGCAGAGGCGGATGGGACAGACGGGAACGTTCCTGGGCGGAACGTTTCTGCACCACCCGGCTACAGAGGACTGGTGACGTCACAACAGCATGGGTCCGAAGTCCATCACGGAAGTACCCTTCGGGTTTTCCGGAAGTGGCCTTCGGCTTTTATATTATAGACTAGCTGTAGTACCCGGCTACGTCCGGGTTCATAAATAACTGCTGTTAGCTATAACAAAATAGAATTGAACATGTCATATTAATGACCTGTAGGAAAACAGAAGTTGATTGCTATAGGCAGCCTGATAAATCTCCAGCCAACAGTAAACCCTCCCCCCGGCCGGGCAGTATATGTTACCCCACACATACACATAATAGACAGTTCATGTGATCTGCCTTAATTCCCTATATGGCACATGTGTTGCACATTGTCTGTTTTTAATGAGATGTTTATTTTTGGAAATTAAAGATAGCACACATGAGGCGAGTTGTGTGAGGCAATTTGTGCACATCTGTGTCTGTCCATGTGGTATGTGTGTCCCTGGGGTGTGTGTGTGTCCCTGTGGGGTGAGTGCATGTGTCCCTATACTAGGGTGTGTATGTGTGTGTGTCCCTGTGTGTGTGGGGGGGTCTGTGTGGTGTGTGTGTCTCTGTATTGTGTGTGTCTCTTTGTGGTGTGTGTGTGTGTCCCTGTGGAGTGAGTGCATGTGTCCCTATAGGGTGTGTATGTGTGTGTCCCTGTGGGGGGAGGGGTCTGTGTGGTGTGTGTGTGTGTCTCTGTGTTGTGTGTGTCTCTTTATGGTGTGTGTGTCCCTGTAGAGTGAGTGCATGTGTCCCTATAGGGTGGGTATGTGTGTGTGTGTGTCTCTGTGATGTGTGTGTCTCTTTGTGGTGTGTGTGTGTCCCTGTAGGGTGAGTGCATGTGTCGCTATAGAGAGTGTGTGTGTGTGTGTGCCCATGGTGTGTGTGACTGTGTGTCTCTGTGTTGTGTGAGTCTCTTTGTGGTGTGCGTTCGGGTGCGTGCTGAGTATCCAATGTTGGGGCTGCACCTTAGTGACTATACACTTGCTGTTACTCTTTGTGTGCGTGTGGTGTGTATACATGTCCCCGTGCGTGGTGAATTTTCCATGTCAGGGCCCCACCTTAGTGACTATATGCTGGAATATGCTGTTAGTCTTTGGCACGGTCATTAAGCCCCTCTTATTCACAACTGTCAACTGGTAACTGTCACTTTTTCCCCATTATGTAGATAGAGGGCAAAATTGTTTGGTGAATTGGACCGCGCGGGGTTAAAATTTCGCCTCACAACATAGCCTATGACACTCTCAGGGTCCAGACGTGTGACTCTGCAAAATTTTGTGACTGTAGCTGGCAGCTGTCGATTTTCCTCCAATACTTTTCCTTTCACTTTTTCTCCATTATGTAGATAGGGGCAAAATTGTTTGGTGAACTGGAACGCACAGGGTTAAAATTTCGCCTCACAACATAGCCTATGACTCTCTCGGGGTCCAGATGTGTGACTGTGCAAAATTTTGTGACTGTAGTTGCGACGGTGTAGATGCCAATCCCGGATATACACACATACATACATACATACACACACATATTCAGCTTTATATATCAGATTGAAATAGGTATTTTCTATAATAATCTCATGAAAAAATACCTTCCATTTATTATATTTTATGTAGCCAAGGAACAACAAACGACAGACAAATATTTGTATTGAATCAGGGCAAGGCTCTTTGTGCCTATTCTGTTTGTCCCGATATAGCGGAAGGCAGCCTACAATGTTGCACTCCAGGTTGTGCCCATCTGTCACGAGGACAGAGTTTCTATAATGGCAATTTTGTTTCTTTCATAAAGAGACATTTTACCTATCAATTGAAGCAGTAATATTGCAAATGTAGAAACAGAAAGTGCAGTCAATTTTTGTTGTTGCTTTTGAATTATCTGCTCAAATATGATAAAAATAGCACTCTGGTATTGATAAAATATGCTGACAAGATGATAGTCATCTAATTAGTAAGCTTCTAAGAAGCTAATTAAAGTTGAAACAGCTGTATTTCATGATGTCGTAATGGCCATCATGATTGAATAAACAATGACAATACATCAATAACACTGGTCAACACAAAAAATCATCAGCAAAGGCAATATGTCTGGTTTATGGAGTATGATGTGCTGATTCCAAAAATATGCTTAGTTTTGCTCTATCATATAAAGTTTCTAATATAGAAGTATTTTTGTTATTACGTTATTTCTGCATCTTCTACTACTGCAGGGCATGTATGCGCTCACTGCGCTAGGCTGCCCCAGGCCTCAATGGCCCTGCGCTTTCTTTTGCGTTGGCGCAGGGCAGCCAGACCAGCCTAGCGCAGTGAGCGCATAGATGTGAAACAGGCCTAACTGTTATGAGGCGGTAAAATTTGAGTCAGTTAGAAAAGGATGGTGATGGCAGCAAGGACTGGTACGCGAGACTCTGACAGAAGACAGGCCTCTACAGGTTTCTGAGCCCGGCCACAGGGAGATAACAGAGAAGGCAATGGATAGCCACCTTTGTGACAGGATTTTCACTGCATTTCTGGGAGGGCAAGTCGCCTCAGGGGGAAGAAAACAGCTCAGCCACTGAAGTGTAACAGAGTCCCATAGAGAGAGAATCTGAAAGCAGCCAATATCACACTGAGAAACTGCCTGTCTGCAAATGTTCATCTGTAAGGAATAGGCTGACCCATTTACCTCAAAACTGTATATAGTTATCTACCAGATTACCTCCAGTAAAATCAGTTCTAAATACAAGCTGCCTTTGACATTTCTGGGGAAATATCTACATATAGTCGGTCGGCTCAACACATTTTTTTATTTTTTTACTTTGTCACGACCATTGAACTGATCTTACTCCACTGTTTGATGTGATTTAAAGGAGAAAAATGTACCTACAGTGTATCAATCATCCAAACAGATTCTGGTATGTGTGTGGTTCTTTTACACCAAAAGGCCAAATATGTTCAATAACTCATGTTATTAAAAAGACGTACCAAATGTACTTTATGTGTCCACTTGGTGATCAAGACAAAAGCTGGGCCTCTTCGTGATATGCTCAAGCTACTGACAAAGACAAGGAGACCTCAAATCAAAATGAGTATGTACCTGATGGAGCAGCCGAGCAGCTAGAATGTTTTACTCAACATTAATTAAATTATCTCATCAGAGACCTTTCATTGTCAAAAGATAAAGCTGAACTACTTACATCTAGGTTGAAACAAGAAACTTCTTCATAATTTTGTCAAAGTGTGTTATTACGGAAACAGAAGTAACACTTCAACACAATTTTTCACAGTTTATGGACCAATGGTGTACTGTAACAATGTGAATGGCCTCTTTGAAGAACTGAATCATGAGTATTATGTTGCAGATTGGCGATTGTTTATTGACTCATTCCAGAGAAGTTTGAAAGCAGTGCTGCTTCATAATGGAAATATGAAACCATCAATCCCTATTACTCACTCATTTCATCTAAATGAAAGTTCTGAAAATCTGTCATTTGTTTTGGATGCTATACAATATAAGCATCATCAATTGAATATCTATGGAGATTTGAAAGTGATTGGTCTGCTAATGGGAATGTAGGGAGGTTGCACAAAATATTGTTGCTTGTTGTGTTTATGGGACAGAAATACAGTAGAGCATTACGTTTGTTGTGATTGGGGATAGAAAAACATCTATTGTGTGTCCAAGCTGAACACTTGGCCTGACCTTCTTTTGTATGCCATGGAGGTGCTGACCTAGCCTGCTGCTAATGTAATGTCAGAGCATGTTTTCTGTTAAACTGGGGTAATCAATGATCACAGATAGGCGCTGAAATGAAATGGACTGCTTTAATGTATAACATATGATGGTTCCTTATGTAGCCAGACAATTCTGTGTATTTTGTTTATTACCTTGTGACAGCCACTCATTGTTCCTAGAAGTCTTGTAGATGCCTGGTAGTGTTTAATGTGTTTAAAGTAATTATCGCCCCTCTTTGTCATAGAAGGCCAGAGAACTTAATCCTCCTAAAAGTCCTTTATATTACTATGTGTATTGCTGATTCTATGTAAACTACTTCAGCCAATATTGTTTTTGGTCAGGATGACATACTAAAGGTCACCCTCTTTTGCCCCTCCCTGCCCACATCCTTTAAATGAACATTGTCCAGGCAGCTTGAAATCAAGCCAATGAGAGCACAGTCTTATTCCACAATCGTGATGTCCCCAATATCCTGCAATGAATGATCAAGGGGATATAAGCAGACCTGTTCACTAACCAGGGAGATTTTGTCTAGTGACTTCGTTCTAGGGACTTCGGCCCCGACTAGAGGTGCACAGAATTGATACAGGCAGCTAATCTAGGATCTACGGGTCCGATTAGCAGGCCATAACCCCAGGCCTAGGCACTTCGGTGCCAACTAAGGGGATCATAACTTGGATTATAATACTGCAAGGACTTCAGCATCGAATGTTCGGATTCGGCTGGGATATCAAAAGACTGCATAAGGAAGCAGCACAGGTTGGGACAATCCAGTCACCTGGCTACAGACTTTGCTGTGATGGCTCTGAGGCATAAATATTTTAATCCCTGGTGAGCTAGCGTAAGGGTGAGAAACTGCTGCCTGTTACATTGTTGTTTTGCTGGTTATGTGTTATATGCTGTTAACTGTTTGAGGATCCAATAAAGCCTTAATATTGTGGTTTCCTCACCCTGTGTTGTCTGAGTAGTGTTCCACCCACGGGTAAGGAGCTCGGGCAGTCAGTTGGGATGAGCCCTGGTCCATGTTGTCTTTCGAAAGGCCAGTGGACGGGAACATCCACTGACCCCCGTGTCTCCACAGGCGCTCGTATTAAATTCAAGAAGGACTGGATTTATGATAGTTTGTTATCGAATCCCTCCAAATGACAGCAACACAATTTAAATTCATCAAAAATGTTAATTTGTCAAACTGATCTTAACTAGAGATGACCAAACCTTTTATAAGTTTGTATTTGGTTTGCTGAACGGCATATGTTCGCCCACTATATAGGCAAAAAGGTCACTGAAATACCGAACCTCATCAAATCAATTCTGTCATGATAGTGGTATAGCCGAAGTGGACCTTCAATGTTAACCCTGCTGTTCTGTTTGGATCATAGTGACCCGTAGACAATTTTTTGTGGCCCTGTAGATATTTTTCTATAAGTTTCTAAAACTTGAGGTTGCTTGACTTTTCCTCATTTGGGGGGACCTGTCTATGAGTATTTTTTTTTTGTGTTTACTTTTAGGCACACGTCGATTTGTACACTTGCCGTGTTCAGGTCATAGTGACCTGGCATCATTTTTTACTGCTGTGAGGACATATTTTCAGTGAAATATAGGATTTATAACCTCAGTTGGGTCTATTTATTGCATCTACTATTGTATATCAATTTATTTATTTCCTAAATTATTTCAATCAGGTCAAACACACGATCTGCTGGGTGTAGGCATTGAGATCTGCGCACCATAAAAATTGCTTTATATTGATTATTTTTGGTGTGCAGTCTATACTAAAATGTAGAGTGCATCCACAGAGATCACTAGGTGTGCACTACACCTGTGTATTCTGCGCAGAACGCGCTGTGTAAGAGGGCCTTATTTTTTAAAGCTGAGCTCTAAAGGCCTCCAAATGATTTTTTTCAAAAACTTGGAAACTTGGAAAAGCACTGGTTAGGCCATGTATTGAGGAAAGAAAGGTAACACCCAGAACGGAAGGAGCAACAGGCCTTGTACAGAGCATCCAGCAGCATGATCTGGAAAGTGAAACCACAGAGCATCCAGCAACATGATCTGGAAAGTGAAACCATGGCCTCCACAACCACTTCTAGCCCCATGGGCTCTACCAGCGGTGCTTCAAGAATAAAAAGAAAAAGGTGCAGCTATTGCCCTTATTCTTGTGATAATAAAACAAGTATTACATGTTCTGGATGCTAAAACTTCTTATGCAAAGCCCATGTTTATTGCGTATAAGCCGACCCGTGTATAAGCCGACCCCCCTACTTTTGCCCCCAAAAACTGGGAAAACTTATTGACTCGCGTATAAAACGAGGGTGGACTCCAGCACAGGTATACAACCCCCAGCAGTGAGGTATACAGCCCCCAGCAGTGTGGTATACAGGCCCTCCCAGTGGTATACAGGCCCCAGTAGTATGGTATACAGTCACCAGGGCAGGTATACAGCAGGTATACAGCAGGCCCCCAGGGGTATATACAGCAGGCCCCAAGGGGTATATACAGCAGGCCCCCAGGGGTATATACAGCAGGCTCCCAGGGGTATATACAGCAGGCCCCCAGGGGTATATACAGCAGGCCCCCAGGGGTATATACAGCAGGCCCCAGTGGCACTCGCCCCCCCATCATGAGAAGAGCCCCCCACACTTTGCAGAGCCCCCCCACCCCCGCTGCATTATCTTACCATCCAGGGTCTTCTTCACCGCGGGTCCTGCAGCCCATCCTCGCGCGCTGTGATCCGGTCTCACGTGACCCGGCGTGATGATGACTGCAGGACCCGCGGTGAAGAAGACCCTGGATGGTAAGATAATGCAGCGGGGGGGGCTCTGCAAAGTGTGGGGGGCTCTTCTCATGATGGGGGGGCGAGTGCCACTGGGGCCTGCTGTATACACTGGGGGCTGTCTGTATACACTGGGGGGCTGTATGCACGGCTCCCCCTGCCGCTGTGATGGGCGGGGGGAGCCGTGCATATCTAATGAGCGGCCCCACGTGATGGGCCGCTCATTCAGCAGCCTCCACCGCCTCCTCCAGCCTCCCCAGCACCCGGACACCATAGGATTACCGTATTGACCCGTGTATAAGCCGAGGGGGTGACTTTTCAGCCCAATTTTTGGGCTGAAAAACTCGGCTTATACACGAGTATATACGGTACATAAAGTAATATTACCATGTGAATATGTTCATTATCTTTAATTTTTTTTCACAAAATGTTTGATTTGCTCGTTTTTTTTTTTTGTGTTTTTTATCACATATGTGTAGTTTGCTATTTTTCGTTTTGCTTATTACTGTTTTTTCTGAATAAAAAAAAAAAAAAAGATTTAAATTTCATTTTTCTTTTTTTTTTATTTCCAAACATGTTCCCATACAGTCTAGTAGGCAAAAGGTATAAAAATAATTGAGTTAGAGTATCTAAAATCAAGATTTAATAAACCGGGTCAAACTGACCCAGGAGCAATACAAGTGTTTAGTACATGGGAACAGAACAGCAGGGTTAATCAGGAATAGAGAGATGAGTGACAGGTGTAGGCATGATGGTCAAAGAGCCTATCCAAATTCATAAAGCACACAACAAAGACACCACAAGAAATGTCTCCCCTTTTGAAAAAAAAATATGCTTAGATTGCACCAAAGTGGCATCAACGTACCCAGAATAAAAAGTGTAATTCAAAAATACTTCAGTTAGCATTCTGAAAATACTGCTGACATACGCAGCGCCCCACTTGGTGGTTGGAGCACGTAGAAGCAAAAGTGTGTATGAGAGCAAAACCACCAGCACTTCCCCTGTGTTACCTGCTTCCCAATATGTTGTCCAGGAAGCAGGCCCTGATGCTGCCTACACACAACCTGCTGTTGCACATACGCAACAAACATTTAGCATTGGACAGTGGACGCATATCATATGTACTTCTGTTGTAAAGCAAAATGGGACCCCAACATGACCTGACAGTGGGAAAATTGAATACTGCATGCTTTCTACCAAACACCATTAAATAGTAGCAGTACTGCTTACGATTTTCCAAGCACTATAGGACTGTATTAATTGGTGAGCTTTTGGTGGCACAATCCTATCTAAATGTCAGCACAAAAACAGCATGGAAAATAGCCTGGTGTGTGCTGTGTAGCAGGCAGTAGGAAATGTTTGGACTACTGCTTTGCGGAGGGCACTAACCGCCTTTTTAAGTGTAATAATGTGGACAGCAGAAAGCAGCCTATGACCACCAAAACAGTGTGGAAAATAGCCTGGTGCCTGCTTTGTAGCAGGCAGCAGATAATGTTTAGACTACTGCTTTGCATAGAGCACTAAACACCTTTTTAAGTGCATTAATGTGGACAGCAGAAGCCAGGTTCTGACCCCCCAAAAAGAACAGGGAAAATAACCTGGTGCATGCTTTGTAGCAGACAGTAGGAAATATTTGGACTACTGCTTTGAGGAGAGCACTAAATGCCTTTTTAAGTGGATTAATGTGGGCAACAGAAGGCAGGCTGTAACCACAAAATCAATTGGGAAAATATACCGCTGCTTTAAAAAAAAGGCTGCAGAAAATGCAGGTAAATTATTTGCTGGAAAAATAGAGCTTTGCCTCTAACAAGAGCTGTTTTAAGATGGACACTGGAAGAACACTTTAACTGCTCCCTACCTAATACACAATCTCTCCTTCCCTGTACTCTGACTTTGTTTTGTGTCTTCAGCTCTAAAAAGAGCTATTTTTGGTGGTATTATGGAGCTAGTGATCGGCTTCTTTAAACTGTCCCTGATCAAGTATTTCTCCCTCCCTACACTACACTGACCTAGTATACACTGCAGGTAGCCCTAAAAAGGGCTTTTGTGTTATCAAGAGGCCTAAACACTCTCCCTAGCAGTTCAGCGATCTCTTCCTGTGCATGTAGAATGCAGGCTCCGGATGCAATGTCCTCAAAATGGCAGCAGCAGCAGGGCTTAAATAGACCTTGTGATGCTGCATGGCCAGCCAGTCACAGTAATGCCACAACCAAGATGTCTGTGGCATTACTATGATTGGTTAAGAAGGCCAGCATATTTAGTGGTTGCTAAGGAGGTGCCAAAACTGCAGGGTGGGACATCCCATTATAGCGAGGCAAGTACAAAAATACTCGCAATAAAACGCATAATCTGTATACCGTACTATCCGTGCAAATAGCAAATAGTAACAATTACCTTCGCTCATCACTACTTATAATAATGATGCTGCTCGATGGAAACTATACATGCTACTGAAAAACTATATACGGTACATTTTTTAAATCAGGACAAAAAGATTATTCAGAAAAGTACAAAGTCACCTGGTCACGTGCGATGATTACAAACATTATTTTTTATAGACCTGTGTAATTATTTACAAAACATTACCTGCGCTGACATTTAATTTACTAACATTTACCTATTTTTAATTTTCTGTGTACAAATTTGTCTTTAAAGCACTATTACAGAGTTTTAATTTTTTTATTGCCCCGCTGGAGTGGTGCTCTAAATCTAAATCACCAGCCCCATGTATTATACTCACTTTCAGTGGCTTCATCTTCTATTGCCGCCACTTAGGTCAATCTCTAAAGGTACCTTTACACGCCGCGACGGCAGGCTGGATACATCGCGCTACTTCGCGTGCACGAGCACGCTCAAACGGCTACAAACGGTCAACGCACCCTCTTTACACGCCGCGACAAGGTGCGCTACGCCACGCTACATCTATAGCTAGCTACATCGCCGGGTGTCTCAAGTAGCCAGCTGTAGCGTAGCGTACCATGTTTACACACCGCTCCAACAAGCTACTATGGGCGGACCCGGTGCAGCAGGGATAGCACATAGGCGTGCAACAATCTTGGATTACGAGCCGTCCGTATGATGATAGGACAGCGCAATATCATCAGGATTGGCCAGGCATCGCAGGAGGCTGGTTAATAGAGCACGCTCGAGTAATTGTGTAGTGTGACTGGTCAGCTCCTTAAATATCCCGCCCTATGCTGCGACTACCAATCATAAAGCAGGAGCGACCTCCAATGATCGCAGATGGGGCGCGGTAACATGGCGACTGTGTCACGCCTTAGATACATGGCAGCCACATCGCCGGGTGTCCAGAGTTGCCTTCCGTTGCTTCTTTACACGCCGATACAGCTCGCTACAATCGGCGATGTTGCCTTAAGTTTATGAGCAGAGCCCATAAACAGATGTATCTGTCGCCGGCTGTAGCGTCGCCTCTTCAGACGCCGCTACTACAGGCGATATGGACGCTACAAGCTACAATTGTAGCTTGTAGCGCGATGTATCCAGCCTGCCGTCGCGGCGTGTAAAGGTACCTTAATGGTACCTTTACACGCCGCGACGGCAGGCTGGATACATCCCGCTACAGGCTACAAATGTAGCTTGTAGCGCCAATGTAGCCCGTTGTAGCGGCGTCTGAAGACGTGACGATACAGCCGGCAACAGATACATCTGTTTCCTAGCTCTGCTCGAAAACTGATGGCTACATCGCCGATGGTAGCGAGCTGTATCGGCGTGTAAAGAAGCAACGGAAGGGAACTCTGGACACCCTGCGATGTAGCTGCAATGTAGCTAAGGCGTGACCCAGGCTCCGGGATACCGCGCCCCATCTGCGATCATTGGTGGAAGCTGCTGCGTGCCGATTGGCCCATGCCTCACAGCCCTCCATCTTGGATGAGCTGTCCCTTCAGCACTACAGATACGCGCCGTATGCACGATCATACCGTAGTACAATTACGCGGCCCCAAACGTACGGTAAACCAAACCAAATGGCCCATGATCCTCATATACAGTGTGCACATCCTGTAAACACATAATGAATAATGCTGGACACAGCGGTCAAGTATGTGTTACGGACCGGCCTGCCTTATTGAACTGCAGAGGCCGCATAAAAGAGTCCCTTGAGTGTCTGCGCGCAACTGAAACACTGATGCACGTATACACACACCGCATTGAAGTCGAGTAGTCAGTACACAGCGCACAGGCTTGCTGTACGCATCGCTCTGTGGGTGTTGTACAGTAGGTGCCGCAGAAGTGCTTCGCCCGTGTCACTGCGCGTAGGACTAGTTCAAAGGGTGCGTGACCCGGAACGTGGCCGTAATGACGTAATTACGATAGTTTCGTTTTCACTCTGCCTGCAAGGTGCCAGCCCCTCCTCTGCACACACCATTGCAGTCATGGCGGCCGTTCACCGCTCTGCTACGTGGGGGATGGCTGAACTCATCATACTAATTGACCACTGTGACCGGTATGATTACTGGGGTCACCGGCAGCACCGTCATCCCAGGCTGCGTAATCGCGCCACAATCCGGCGGATTCAGCGGGCTCTGCTGAATAAACTAGGGGTGGTGAGGGTCGCAAAAGCTGTGCAGAAGAAGATCGCGGACCTGAAGTCAAAATGCCCAGGCCGCATACTCGACATCCATGCCAGGATTGCCAGGCTGCGTGGTGAGTACTTCAGAGGGCCACACATGATTTGTATTGTATGTAAGCACAACAAAAACATAAACATTAGTTGACAAACATCCTAGGTATAGTGAGAGGGACACCAGCACACATGCAATGAGGGACAATATAGGCCGCACATTATAGATAGACTGCCTACACATCTGCCTACAACTAATGTTCATGTGGCACCCAAGATGACTCCACAGTGTTAGATGCCCTCCAACCAATTAACACACTAATGCCACATACATACGCCATACAGAATACATGAGATCATCCCATATATGAAATACAGCAAACACATATAACAAATATTGAACTGTCAATACATCTCAGAGCCTAAACAGTATGCTGACACATTAATTATTGTTTCATAATCTGCAGATGCTGAAGTTTCACCCGATGAGGCTCCCCCACAACTGCCTGCAGGTGGCCCACCAACCCCACCGCGGCAAGAGGCAGCTGGCCCACCAACACCACCGCGGCAAGAGGCAGCTGGCCCACCAACACCACCGCGGCAAGAGGCAGCTGGCCCACCAACACCACCGCGGCAAGAGCCAGCTGGCCCACCACCAACACCGCGTCAAGACGCAGCTGGGCCACCATCCCCACAAGGGAATAGCCCCTCACCAGGGCATGAGGAGGAGGAGGACCATGATGAGCCTGCGTTGGTGGAGGCAGAGGTGGCATCGCCTGGTCGCCAACATGAGGCTCTGGCTCAACCTCCAAATGCGGCTGCCTTGGATGATTATGGCGGTAAGTGATTTTAGTTTGATTCTAGGGGCGGAACACTGTAAGCAGTGTTGTTGCTAGTTGGGAAATGGGAAAGCTAAGCATTTCTGACATAATGTCCTTCACCCACTCTTGCAGATGGAGAACGTGCTGGAGCTGCGGGCTGGAGTGTCAGTGCCTCCCCATCACCCCCTGATAGTCAGGATGATGTTGCGCCCGAGGGTAAGGACAATATTGCTTGTGTGAACCTGACACAAACACCAGAGGTAGGATTCTGAAGTAATGATGTTTTTTCCCACACACAATACAGGTGTACCCACGATGGAGGACGTGGTGAGGGCCCACCACCAGTTTGCCCACCGACTGCAACGGGCCCTACACCGGGGAATCCAGGATCTCACCCGCCTGTCTGACATGGTGGATACCGTCCTGCAACATCAGGATGGCCAACATTGAGATCTCACCCCCCGGAAACAAATGTGCTCCCCTGACCCCCAAATATGTTGTCCTTGTTGGACCTGGAACTTACAGACGTTGCCTGTTTGGCTTTTGATGTGGTTTTTTTTGTTGTTTTTGCCCCCGTTGGGCTCTTTTCTTATAGTGTCCCACTATCACAAAAGGGGGATTGTGGGATGGCTAGGCCTTTGGCCCTTTCACCTATCCTGTCCCACATTGGGACCATCATGAGTGTGGATTAACCAGCCCTTTGCCTTCTGGACCTATCCTGTCCCACATTGGGACCATCAGGAGTGTGGATTAACCAGCCCTTTGCCTTCTGGACCTATCCTGTCCCACATTGGGACCATCAGGAGTGTGGATTAACCAGCCCTTTGCCTTCTGGACCTATCCTGTCCCACATTGGGACCATCAGGAGTGTGGATTAACCAGCCCTTTGCCTTCTGGACCTATCCTGTCCCACATTGGGACCATCAGGAGTGTGGATTAACCAGCCCTTTGCCTTTTGGACCTATCCTGTCCCACATTGGGACCATCAGGAGTGTGGGATGGCTACACCTATCTGGAAGCTGCATTCTTTGTATTGTGGCAAATGGCTTCCACACATGTATGTAGCAAATAAAATGTCTTGTTACCTTTTAATTTGGCTCCTTCATGTCACAAAAAGAATATTGGGGGGGGAAACATGTTCAACAGGTAAATATCTCACACACATTACCACACCTCTTTGTGAATGTGCTACCACAGTACAAAGGAACCTATGGTCGTCCTACTCTGAGGCCATTGGCCCATATTGTGTGGCTTGGCCCAAACTATATTGTGAACAACACCATTCACCCACGCTGCCCCCCCCAAGCCATAACCCAAAAAAAAACCACAATTGAGTATGATCAAAAATTTAATCCAGTCAGAATGTAAAGATTAAAAAAACAAATCATATGAAGCAATTCTGCTAAAAAGTCCAACAAAAAACTAAGGTAAACAAAAAGGAGGTTCCTCCAGATGCAAAAGTCCAGAGTGCCAATTCGGTGCATTGGCTACTAGTGTCAAACTTCTTCATCTTCTGTCGGCTCTGACAATGCCCGCTCCCCCCTCCTCACAGGGCAGCCTCGACCTGCCCGTGAACGTCTGGATGTACGACGATGTGTTGGGGGGGGAATGGGGTGACTGTGGCGGGGCCGGTCTTCTCATGGGCCGAGATGGGGCAGCTGGGGAAAGGGGCCATAACGTGTGTTGCATGGGGGGTGGGACGTGGCATCCCCATTGAAGGGCCCCATCTTCGGCAGCATCAGCGGCATTGTTGAAGACCCTCAGAAGGATCTTTTTTTGGAGCGGCTCCATCCCTCGCATTCTGTCGCTCATGTAGAGGGCGGTGCTGTCGATGTGGGTCCGCTGTTCGTCCAACAGCACGCGTCGGGCCCAGGTGCCCAGCTCCGTCTCTGGTGGTGCAGGACGTCGCCGCCGACGGATCCTGGAGCTGGGCCCTGGGGCCGGACCCACATCACTCGCCCCGCCCTCCTGCTCAGCCCCAGATGTCATGGGCTGAGCATCATCAGCGACAGAATGCTCCGCAATGGAGCCGTCCTCTTCTGGGACCTGTTGGGGGGAGAGAAAAAAAAACAAACATTAGTGAGGGCAAGGACCACACCATACCATGGACACAGGACACAATATACCACTCCCACTAAACTAAAAGCAAAAACAAAATATCTTGAAGGAATCCACAAACACCAAACCACCAAACGTTAAATACACCAAAACCTGTACTGCGCCTGGAGACTCACCTCTACGATTCCAGGTACTCAGCACAATACAGAATTAGGTGTCAGTCAGAGAGCCGTAACCCAATTAGTACTTGTCACCACAACACCTTGATACTGGGGGCTGTCCTGGCCAAAGACAGATATTGGGCACCTTCGCATTTTGACTACTAATATGATGTCAAACCATCAAACCTTCAAATAACTAAAACCCACTTGCACCAGAGCCAACACACATGTGTGGCAGCACCATTTAGTAGATGCCACTATGTGCCTCTTTCATTTAAACCCAAAAACAATTTTTACAACCTTACATATGTAATTTATCCAGTTTCGTATTTGGGGGAGATGCTACTTTGGAATACGGCTCTCTGCGTCAAATTTACATAATCCAAAATCATGGAAAGAGGGCAGATTTAAAGACAGAAAAAGGTTTCCCACACCAAGCCGGAAAATGTGTCAAAAGTGTGCTAGTTAAGGATTTGCAAAACCACACATGTGAAGGAAACATTGTGGGGCACCACTGTAACACGATTACCCACCTCCTGTGGCGCAGATGGTGATTCATCCGGGCCTACATGGGACGCAGCAACGGGGCGGTTGGTGGTCGTTGCACGCGAGCTCCCCTCGCCCAAGATGAACGTGAAGAGTGGATAGTACCATAGAGTAGGTGATGGTACCTCCTCAGCTCCAGCTCCTGAGCGACGGTGCAGGTATTCATTGTGAGCCCGCATGAACGACTGCCGCATGTTTTAAATTTTTAATGCCACCGCATGCTGGTCCCAACTCTTGCCTACCCTTGGCTCCAAGCGATTGGCTAGAGCCACAAGAGTCCTGTAAGCCTCGGACCTCGCTGCCTGATTTTTATATTGAGGCAGCGAGCTGCGCCACAAACATTCGTGCCGCTGATACTCCGTGAGAAGCTGGGTTTCAAATTCCACAGTACACCTAGGCATCTGGGGAAGACAAAACACAGCCAAACCAGACCGACACGACACAAGCCATATCGATCTGTAAAAACCTTTTGAACATGATTTACATGCTCATAAGGTTCTCATATGTACATTATAGGCAGCAAAATGTTTGATTACAACTTGGCCTATGTGTGCCATTTGCACAATGTCACACCGCTCCCAAGTAAAAGACATGTGTGACAAAATTAACCATGTCAGGTAATCTGTGCCCACCTAAACATGTGTTCAACATGATTTAACAACCCACTGTCCCTATAAAAAAAAACCTGGACACGGTGTGTGCGTACATACCTCTAGGCCAACATGTGAGCAAACACATTGTGTGCTAGCTACTACCTTTGTACTGAGCAAAATGGTTAACATTAAGCAGATGAGAAAGGAGGGCGTGGTATGTGCCAAGACTGCACATACTACATGTAATGTGCAAACACATCATCATGTTGTTGTTTCACCATCCATGGGACTACAATTGTAACAGAGGTAACAATAATCCCTGCAATGAAGGAACCAATAATTGCACACATCAAATGCTGATGTGCATGACAGTTCTAAATGTCAACTTTATATGTAGGACCAAAAAATAACATCAAAGGCCCAATCTATACGCACACAATACAAGTAGAGGCAATACCTGGCTATTGCCATACAATAGACTAACTGAGCCATCTGTATAATTAGAGGGCAAAAATTAAAGGCCGTATCAAACATGCCCATACACACATTGTCTAAGCGGCCGGCAAAAGAAGCATCAGCGTTCCGTGCACTTTAATAGAAACCGCTAAAGAGGCTTACCGTCAGAGCAGCAGAAGATAAGCAGGACACTAGTAGCTCAATGCACATCGACCTCTGGACAAGGTGTCGTGGCCATTGGCCTGGCTTTATAGGACGGCAAACCAATCACAGCGGACACAATGACGCACAGCGTAATGGGACACCTGGGGGCGCAATTAACTTCCGCTAATTGGTGGAGATCGCTGAATCGTGATAGGTTGGCGGCCCTTGAAAAGCTGCGCATTCCGGCAAACATTACGCTTGCTGGCCAGACCCATTAAGTAAGTATCTGTGGACACACATGGAAATTGCGGGGTGTGGGGTGCATATGTTGGTGTTATTTGCGACCGCAGAACACTGTTTGAGCGGAGTGTATAGGGGTTTGTATTGCTGGGGACGATATAGTGTACTGTGTGGACTTGGAGTAGGCATTTTTTTGGTGCTTCCAAAGTTTTGAACACATACATTGCTGTGTTTGTTTCCAGATACCATACAGGAGATTGGCTGCAGGACTGTAGACAGAAATGTGTTACTCCTGTCACCTGGATCAATTTCTGCATACTGGTTGTGGCCAATGGAGACTGGGTCCAACGGGGATAGGATGACACATGGCTTGGAGGTGTGGCACTCCAGACATAACATAGATGTTTCGGACAAATGCGACCTGGAAAAACATATGTAACCATGGGTACCCAACCTCACTCATGTGCAACGTTGTTGCCTTCTTGTAAGCTTACTTGACCAGGCTATCGGGGTACGTATTGTTTGTTTAACATCCCATATTAGGAAATGGCCACATTTTAATTATGGTCTGTGTAATGGCATCTGCAAATTTGTTATCATACATTATTGGTGACACATGTCCCTTTCTAACTCACCTAGGTGCAGATGTTTTACTTTGACAAACTCCCATAGAAGTTGATGTAGAGGAGGCCATTATCATTGGGCGTCTTCCATTTTGATTGGGGTGACTACTGGGTGTTTGCCTTTCTTGGCTTCAGGGATGTGTTTTTGTGGCCTGACGCAAGTTCCCCTCCAGTTGGCTATAGTGTGTCATCAAAAATAGGTGTGGCTTGCTTAACCTGCTGACATGCCCACATATTGTTCTATGTACTCATGTTGTGGTTTCTCATCTACAGGTGCTGATATTGAGGATGCAGAATATCCATGACCGCAATGTTATCGTGGCTGCCGCAGTGGTGGAAGAGCAAATGTGGTTCAGGATCGGTATGAAAGGTTGATGAGGCGCAGACAGCGGCGGATGTGGACCCGGGATTGGCTTCTGAGGCGGGAAACCCGGGGCCACATGCTGTTGTTGCGGGAGCTGGAGCTTAACTGTCCTGATGATTACCGAAACTATCTCCGTATGCCCGAGGACTGTTTCACCTTCCTATTGGACGTGTTGGGCCAATGATAGCGCGTCAGGACACTATAATGCGCCCATCAGTATCAGCTGCTGAGCGGTTGGCGATCACTTTGCGGTTCCTGGCTACAGGGCAGTCCATGACATCACTCACATACATGTCACGTGTCTCCCTGCCCCTGCTGAGCCGCCTGATCCCTGAAACGTGTTGGGCCATCTGGAGAGCTCTGCAGCCAGCCTACATGAAAATGCCATGAAACCGCGCAGAATGGCTGGAAGTAGGCCCAAGGTTTGAAACCCGGTGGAACTTCCCCAACTGTGGCGGGGCATTGGATGGTAAGCACGTGAGGATTACCAAACCTGCCACTCTGGCTCTTTGTTATTACAATTACAAAGGTATTGTAGTATAATCCTCATGGCTGTAGTGGATGCCACTATGAGTTCCTCTACGTGGATGTTGGAATGACTGGTCGCAACTCAGATGGGGGGGTGTTTGCCCAGCTCCTTGGCAACACTACTAGGGAAGTGGTGGGCTAAACTTACCCTCAAATGAGCACACGACCGAACATCTCAACTTTGCGTTTGTGGCGGATGAAGCATTCCCACTTCAGGAACACCTACTGCGGCCATATCCCAGAGGGCCCTTACTTCTGAGAGACGCATTTTCAACTACCGGCTATCCCGGGCCCGCCGTGTAGTTGAAAATGCGTTTGGGATAATGGCCAATAGATTCCGGGATTTTTCATACACCTATACATATGAAACCGGAGTCTATTGACGCGGTAGTGGTGGCCTGCTGTGTGCTGCATAACTTCCTGCGTCGTAGGGATAGGGCATCATACACGCCAGGAGGTTATGTAGATAATGCCGACGCTACAACAGGGGAGCTCCGTCCAGGGTCTTGGCGTGATGAGGCCATGTGATTCTGCCACTCCAGCCGCAGAGCCATGGCCGCACTCGGCAGGGAGGCCAGGGACAGTAGAGACGCTTACTGCTCCTACTTCAATGGGTCTGGTGCAGTGAGCTGGCAGGACCAGGCCATGTATGTGGCTTGTTCTGGGAGTTGATTTATTTGTCAATGGAGGTGACAGCAGGTAGCTGCACCCCTTTTATTTTGTGTTTAACATTTTCATCGATCTTTGTTTTCTATGTGCATGATGTTTCGTTAGTTAGTTTTAGTTAGTTAGTTAGTTAGTTAGTTGTTAGTTAGTTTATGTTTTTTAAATTGTTTGCTCTGCACAGTTCCAATGTGGGTCATTTGTTGTCTCTGCAATGTGTTGGCTGATTGTCACATGCACTTTAACTTGTACCATTTTATTTTGATGTATATTTTTTTAAAATTGAACCAAGGTCAGATGAATTATAATGATTTATAAATTTTTTGGATCCAAACAATGTGTGAGCCTGTTTACTTGGTGGAGGAGGGAATGTGATGAGGTTTAGGTGGGGGCCTGGGATGTCATAGCCACCTATTGGCTGGGATTGTGCAGACAATATGTGTGGGTAGCCATGTTTTTTGCCAGTCTTTTGGCTAACAGTGTTTGTGGCCATTGTGCGTACATGAGCCTTTATTTTGTTGTAGGCAGAGGGTCACCTGCACACAGCACATTGATGCAGGACATATTCTTCTCAGGTGTTTCAAATACACTGTCACACAGATCTTTACAGGTTGCTAGGAGCTGTTCCACTACATTCACATCTGTTGCCACATATATTGAACACCATTCAGCCTGTATCAAACATAGTTAGCCATAGTTGACACAGATTACAATTGAACAGAGAACGCACATACTGTGTTTTGTAAGCCGCTAATGTGTGTCGCAAAACGCACCTCAGTCAATCTACACACGCGCTGTCACAAGCGCTGATCGTGCGTGACAGGGCAAACACTTGTACTACGTACACATAGCCCCGGACCGCTACTTTTATGCACACGGGTATGTGACTGGCCACCGCTCTGGATGACCTTACCATCGATTTAGATGCATTCGCCACACTCCGCCATGTCACAAGCCGCTTATTCCGTGCTTCACTCCGTCACTAGTACGTCACGTCTCGGCCATCCTCCCTTTCCGTCGTGCCCAATCACAACTCCGTAGTGTTGGCCAATGGTTGTGGTTTGGGCGCGGCGTACAGGTCTGTGGCACGCCTATTTGTTTACGTCCTGCCTTTGTTGCTCCCACATCACCTGTGGTGGCGGGTGTGAAAGCGGTACGCTAGCACAGCTGGCTACTTGAGACACCCGGCGATGTAGTAGCTATAGATGTAGCGTGCGTAGCGCACCTTGTGGCGTGTAAAGAGGGTGCGTTGACGTTTGTAACCGCTTTGAGCGTGCTGTGCACGTGAAGTAGGGATGTATCAGCCTGCCGTCGCGGCGTGTAAAGGTACATAAGGGCCCTTTACACGCGGCTACATTCTGCTTTTAGTATTTACTGTTGCAGTAAAATCATGGAACAGTTCTATCTGTTGCTGTGTACAATGGAATAATCTCTCCATGATTTCATGCACAGTAAGTACTGTAGCCACCTAGAATGTATCGCGTGTAAGGTACCATAAGGGCCACTTTACACACACCAACTTATCTGTCCAACTTCTGACCAACTTGCTGGTTGCAGTGAAATCATGGACACATTGCTCCATTTTGTGGCTGTGTACAAATGGAACAATGTGTCCATGATTTCACTGCAACCAGCAAGTTGGTCAGAAGTTGAACAGATAAGTTTCTGTGTGTAAAGTGGCCTTGAGGATCTGTGACCTGTTGGCAGCTCCAGTATTTCACGTAGTATGGTTGAGGTCACAACTCAATACATCTCTTTGATAGCCTGATATAGGAGCAGTTACAGTCACAAAATGGTGCCAGATGCACCAAAATAGGAAAACTACTGAGGGTAATTATAATGCTAGGGGCAGGGGTCTTACATTTAAACACCATTCCAGTGCTGAAATATAAAAAGCTGGAGAAATGCTATAAAGCACTCTTCCACAACCACTACCATGATATTGATGATAGATCATTAGGTGTATGGAGCTCTGATGCCCAACATTACCAATGATCAGCTATTAGCTTCAGCGGTGGCCAGATGTAAATGGTGTACAATCACAATGTTTAGTTGCCTTTCCTGGTTACTGCAGATCAATTATGATCTAAAATTAATTACCTAAGCTAAGGATACTTTATCAATATTGTAGTAGAGGAAACATGCTGTAAATTACAATCTGTTTTCAATTCAGAGGATACAGCTCCTGAAAATAAGTCCCATAAGTCAATGTTGTGAGCTGCTCCTTGCCTGCACCTACTGTAAAGGCCACTTTACACACACAGATATCTGTGTCCAACTTCTGAACAGATCTCTGGTTGCAGTGAAATCATGGACACATTGTTACATTTGTACACGGCCACAAAATGGAGCAATGTGTCCATGATTTCACTGCAACCAGAGATCTGTTCAGACGTTGGACACAGATATGTGTGTGTGTAAAGTGGCCTTTACAGCCAAGCAGAACTACTGACTTCAAAATTATTAACCCCTTTAGGACCCTGGAATTTTTCTTTTTTCATTTTTGTTTTTTGCTCACCTGCTTCCAAGAGCCATCTTTTTATTTTTCCATCAATATAGACATATGATGGCTTGTTTTTTGTGGCATGAGTTGTACTTTCAAATGCAATCATTTATTTTACCATATAGTGCACAGGGAAATTGCAAAAAAAGTTCCATTACATGTTTGTTTTTTGTTTTTTTAAGCCGCTATGTTCACTATATGGTTAAACCGACATGACGGTGTGATGCCTCAGGCCGGTACGAGCTCGTAGATACCAAACATGTATAACTTTACTGGTATCTAAGTGGTGAAAAAAAATTCAGAAGTTTGATAAGAAAAGAAAAAAAAAATCGCACTTTTTGCGCCATGTTCTGCGACCTGTAGCGTCCTCCTTTTTCTGGATCTAGGGCTGTGTTATGGCTTATTTTTTGCGTCTTGAGCTGACAGTTCTAATGATACCAATTTTGGGTGGATGCGCTGTTTTGACCTAATTTTGGCGTTTGGACCATTGTTTCCGTTACGCAGTTTACGGCTCTCATTAATTGATTTTATATGTTGATAGATCGGGCGATTCTGAATGCGGCGATACCAAACATGTATTTTCTTTATTTTGTTAATAATTTTAATGTGAATGGGTGAAAAGGGGGTGATTTGAACTTATGTTTTTTTTTTTTTCATGCTTGTAAAAACTTTATGTCACAACTTATTCTTATTTTTACACAGGCACGCTACTGCACCATCTGATTGCTTCTGACAGATACCGATGAGCTGCAGCTCATTGGTATCTGTCAGAATCGTAGATGGTCAGTGGATGTGACATCTTCCAGGGTCAAGCCACAACCCCGGGCTGTCACATGCGCACCGGAGATCTCGCGATACTATCTACCTTTCCACCATGTGTCCTGCAATGCATTCAACTCTGACGGCTAAAGGACATTGAATCAGCTCACTGGTAAGGGGTGGGGCAGCCTGATCAGCTGATCGGTCACAAGACCGCATCAGCAAGGTTTAAAGATTTAAACCGTGCTGATGTGGTCATGTGACCCATCAGCTGATCGGGATGCCCTGCCCCTTCCCGGTCGGCTGATTTAAGGTCCTTTAGCCGTCGGAGTTGAATGTATTGCGGGACACACGGCGGGAAGGTGAGAATTAAATTTTTTTATTTTTTACCATTCCTTGACTTAATTTCACTTTAGTAAATACACTGCTAAAGTGAAAGTGAACAGCGCCCACACCACTTGTCTGGCTCGGCTGTCCCTGCTCTTTCCGTTTCCGGATCCCGGTCCCGAACACAGAATTGGCATCTGGAGTTGCCAATCCGGACCTGTCCATTCCTGTTCGTGGGGTCCTGCAAAAAACAGGATCTCCATGGACAGGAACAAAACGTAGTGTGAAGCCAGCCTAATGGCCACTTTACACGTCCCGATATCGTCGTCCAACTTCGATAAAAAGTCACGTGGTTCGTGCGTTGGCCCCGATATCGTTCGTGCGTTGTATGGTGTAAATGACCAATTCGATGCAAGAACGATGCCAAAACGATATCGGGGAAGAATTGTGCAGGCTCTCCAACTGCCCGATATTGGATGGACGATCTGGCAGGATCGTTCTGTGTGACAGCCCAACACCGACTTGAAGAGCAACTTCCCCTATTCACTCCCATGTTAAATTGTCGTTCCCTGGTTCGCGCGTACAAGGGGGCATACACATTGCAGTTGTATTGTCTGCCGATATCTCCCTGTGTGACAGCTCCTATGCGATCTTGGATTTCAGCCAAAAGAGTGCGCGCTCCCGTGCCGTTGTATACAATATCGAATTGATGTTGGGACGTGTAAAGTGGCCATCAGTCTTTGATTTAGAGATAAATTACCGTATATACTCGTGTATAAGCCGAGTTTTTCAGCCCAAAAATTGGGCTGAAAAGTCCCCCCCTCGGCTTATACACGGGTCATACGGTATGCTGTGGGGGGGGGGGAGCTGTGACCGGGGGCTGGAGGAGGCAGGAGGGGGCTGCGGTGACCGCAGGCGGTCACGTGGGGCCGCCTCATTAGTGCAATGAATATGCACGGCATCCCCCTGTCCATCAGCGGCGGGGGGATGCCGTGCATATTGCACTAAACAGCCCCCCCTCCTTAATATGCGTCCCCCAGTATTAATAAACAGCCCCCCTCCTTAATATGCGTCCCCCAGTATTAATAAACAGCCCCCCCTCCTTATCATGTCCCCCCCCGGCTGCGGCAGCTGTTAAAATAACAAACACTTTATACATCACCTTCCGACGCAGCTCTCCGCTCCTCCGGTCCTCAGCGTCTCCGCTCGCGGCTTCTTCTTCCTTGTTGTGCCGGTGTCATGTGACCGGGCGCAGGAGATGACGTCATTTCCTGCGCGCGGTCACAAGCCGGCACATCAAGGAAGAAGAAGCCGCGAGCGGAGACGCTGAGGACCGGAGGAGCGGAGAGCTGCGTCGGAAGGTGATGTATACAGTGTTTGTTATTTTAACAGCTGCCGCAGCCGGGGGGGGACATGATAAGGAGGGGGGGGCTGTTTATTAATACTGGGGGACGCATATTAAGGAGGGGGGCTGCATACTACCACTGGGCCTGCTGGATACTACACTGGGGCTGTATATACCTGTGCCTGTGGGGCTGCTGTATACTACCACTGGGGCTGTATATACCACTGGGGCTGCTGTATACTACCACTGGGGCTGTATATACCTGTGGGGCTGCTGTATACTACACTGGGGCTGTATATACCTCTGGGGCTGCTGTATACTACCACTGGGGCTGTATATACCTGTGGGGCTGCTGTATACTAACTACTGGGGCTGTATATACCTGTGGGGCTGCTGTATACTACCACTGGGGCTGTATATACCTCTGGGGCTGTATACTACCACTGGGGCTGTATATACCTCTGGGGCTGCTGTATATACCTGTGGGGCTGCTGTATATACCTGTGGGGCTGCTGTATACTACCACTGGGGCTGTATATACCTCTGGGGCTGTATACTACCACTGGGGCTGTATATACCTCTGGGGCTGCTGTATACTACCACTGGGGCTGTATATACCTCTGGGGCTGCTGTATACTACCACTGGGGCTGTATATTCCTCTGGGGCTGCTGTATACTACCACTGGGGCTGTATATACCTGTGGGGCTGCTGTATACTACCACTGGGGCTGTATATACCTGTGGGGCTGCTGTATACTACCACTGGGGCTGTATATACCTGTGGGGCTGCTGTATACTACCACTGGGGCTGTATATACCTGTGGGGCTGCTGTATACTACCACTGGGACTGCTGTATATACCTTTGGGGCTGCTGTATACTACCTCTGGGGCTGCTGTATACTACCTCTGGGGCTGCTGTATACTACCTCTGGGGCTGCTGTATACTACCTGTGGGGATGCTGTATACTACCACTGGGGCTGTATATACCTCTGGGGATGCTGTATACTACCACTGGGGCTGTATATACCTCTGGGGCTGCTGTATACTAACTACTGGAGCTGCTGCTGTATATCCCACTGGGGCTGCTGCTGTATACTACCACTGGGGAGGCTGCTGTATACTACCATTGGGGGGCCTATATACCACACTGCTGGGGGCTGTATACCTGTGCTGGAGTCCACCCTCGGCTTATACACGAGTCAATAGGTTTTCCCAGGTTTTGGGGGCAAAAGTAGGGGGGTCGGCTTATACACGGGTCGGCTTATACACGAGTATATACGGTATGACTCATTGGAAAATAACACAGTTTCAACAATTAGTAAAGCACAAAATATTTTTTTTACATTTAGGAAGTAATAAATCATGCAATATTGTCCTGAGATAACATTCTTTCACAATGGGATTTCAAAGAGGACCATTCATTATTTTTTTTTTATAATAGTTGCTGCTCCACTGAATTTGTAACACATTCTATTTTTCTTCTGTGCCCCTCCATTCCAAAGATATGCCTCCATGGTAAAAAAGAAGCCCTTTTTACCCTTCAAACTGCTCTGTTAGTGCAGGTGTGTTTGGATTGGCCAGTTTCAGATAAGAAAAAAAAAACATCTGCAAAGATGTTCTTGGTATACATGCAATGACCTGATTAGATAATTTGCACCTCTATTTCCAGGTGACAGATCTTGGGAACGGCACTGAAAAAAATGAAAACCTGTTTCATAATCAGAGGAGCAGCACTATTTGGAGGAGGTGCTCAGATTAAATTACCGTAATAAATGCAGAATACAGTCCTCTTAATTTTGTTTTGGAAATGAGAAATAAAAATTTACTCACATGGCTTGATAGTCTCTGTTTGGTCCATGCAAGTGTTTCAGAACTACATAGCCAACAGTTTCTAATAATATCACCAAGACCCCTCCTCCAATGAAACTGCCTGTGTGAAAAACTGGTGGGGTGGCTGTGTTAGACCCAGGGAAACCTGAAAAATAGAAATATTATTTATTAACACAAATACTATTTCTAATAAACAGTCATTTATTCAGTCATTTAAATTTCCAATGGCTTCAAGTCTACAGACATACTCTTTAATATTAATGGCTACATGACATAAATGCATACTTAATGGCCACTTTACACGTCCCAACATCGTTTCGATATTGTATACTACGGCACGGGAGAGCGCACTTTTTTTGATGAAATTCAAGATCGCATAGGAGATGTTACACAGGGCGATATCGGCAGGCAACACAACTGCGATGTCTACGCCCCCTTGGACGAGCGAACCTGGGAACGACCGTTTAACATGGGAGTGAATAGGGGAAGTTGTGCTCCAAGTCGTTGTTGGGCTGTCACACAGCATGATCCGGCCAGATCGTCCACACAATATCAGGCAGTTGGAGAGCCTGCTCATTTCTCCCCCGATATCGTTTTGGCATCGTTCCTGCATCAAATTGGACATTTACACCATACAACGAATGAACTATATCAGGGCCAACGCACGAACCACGTGACTTTTTATTGAAGTTGGACGACGATATCGCACTGTGTAAGGTTGTGGAGCCCACTGGGACGGGGTACTTGGTGCCGGACCGGGGTACTGCTTGGGGATGTCACGGCGGTCCTGGTCTGGACCGTGTCCCGGGTGTCACATCGCCATTGGACTCGGTGGCCGGTGTTCCTGCCTCGGCCGCTAGGAGGAGCCGGATTCCTTCGTCTAGTGGTGCTGGTGATAGGAAGGCCTTGTCCTCATATGGACCTGCTCCAGTGACGTCTGCCTCTGTCGCTGAGCGCCGCTGTGTTTCCCCTCTGGGTGGTGTTGGTCGCAGAAGAGCGGGCCCTGCAGAGGTGTCCGTTAGGCGCAGCCTGCGTTCTTCTGTCAGAGGTGGGCTGGGTGGAGCCAGTCGTGCATCTCCATCTGGCCTGGCTCTAGGGGCGGTCTGGATGAGGTCATCAGGCTGTGAGCTCCAGCCTATGGGAGGTAACCGCGCCCTTCAACTACATTGGAGCCTGTCTTGCAGGCCGCCAGATATAGTTTTGGTTCCCCAAGTGACATAGTGTGTGTTTGGTTTTGACTCTGACCTTTGCCTGGATTTTTGACTCTGTACCCCCTGACGATTTTGTACCTTTGCTGCCCTCTCGGTTTTGACTCTGACCTTTGCCTGGATTTTCGACTCTGTACCGCCTGACGATTTTGTACCTTCGCTGCCCTCTCGGTTTTGACTCGGACTCCTGACTACGTTCTTCGCTTCCTGATTTTTCCCTTCCTAGACGACCTCCCTGCTCTGCTGCTCCCATAGGTAGCTACCCCCTGGGCTCCGCTATAATTCCAGATCCCTGTATAGGGGTTAAGGGTCTCGGGGTTTCTCGGGTGCTGCCTTACCAGCAGCTCAGCCTTACAGCGGACGGTCGTCACACCGGGTTCACACAAGTAAAATGGGGTGTATTTACAAGGGATTAGGTTTGTCGTGACGCCACCCACATTGTGTGGTCAATAATGGGGACCACCGCTGCTGCAGAACCTCCGGGGATGATGTTATAGCAGCTAGGATGGAATAGTTCCTGTGGGTAGAACTGGGTTCCCCGGGGCAGTGATGATAAAGTTTGTGATGGTTATTGTAGGTGTTGCAGGGAAAGGGGATGATGTGGAGATGGCTCCTGACAGGGTCAAATGGAGGACTGACAGTTCTTCATACCTGAAATCAGACACAGACAACGCAGCAGGGTTCACCCGGGTTTACTTCTCCATCTCTCTTGTCAGATAGTACACGGTACAATACAGTTCTTTACAACTTTGCTCAATTGAATCCGGTATACTGAACCCACTGCAGCCAGGTTATCTCTTAGACTCCTCAGTCCTTCTATGTGTCCTTTCAGGCTTATTCTCTGTGTTTCCCTTAAAAGTGAATTGCGGAGCGGCAGCTCGGTCCCCTATAGCAGCTTCCCCCTAAATCTATGGGCGGTAAGCCGGGTCCTCTCAGTTGCTGCTGTGCTCCCAATCCTCTGGTGGGAATACAGATCTGGAGTCTGTGTTCCCCGTCAGTTTGTTTGGAGCGCTGGTTTCAATCTTCAGTCCCCCTCAGAGCTGACACTCTGGTTTCAGCCTATCCCCAAGTATCCCTGTATCACAAGGGATCACCGGGGCCTTCTCTTCCCATGTGACTTCCTAGTATATTAAGGGAGGCTCTCCTGTCAGTTAGTTGCTGGCCCTCACGTCTTCCCTGGACCTGATGGTACTGGTCTTTGCTGCTCAGCACCTGCCTACTCCTTGGTCTTCATCTGTTCCTCTCAGCCCACTCCGGCCTACTGACTAACCGCTTCCTGTTGCTCCCTTATATACTCATCCGTTACCATGACTACGCTCTATCCACTCATATCTAGCCTACTACCCCTTGCCTGCCTAGAGTCCCAGGTTTAGGGTTAGGTCCCCATGACAGTGCATATGTGTGTTGAGGAGTTTGTTAAACAAACTGTCTACCCTCCTGTCTGGCTGCAGTTTCTTCCTGTGGCCACCCTGACTGCACGGGCACCACAAAGTGGCCATTAGTGACAACTGTACAACTTGGGCAAATATGTCCTAAAACAGTGGCAGAACTACAAGTTGTTTCAATATTGATGCAAAACAGTAAAGTATCTATTATATAATCGCGAATCGGAAAAGCGCCCCTTCACGCGCACTTTCCGATGTCGTCATGTGGATACGAATTTAACATTGGGCGCGAAGCGCCCAATGCTGCGCGAGCAATGGCCGCGAGGCCATTGCGAGTCGCTGGCCCAGGGCGAGCAATGGCCGCGAAGCGGCCATTGCGAGCCGCTGGCCCAAAATCGATCCACAGGCCCGGCTACAACCTTTGCCATTTACCGCTCAGGTAGCGCGAGCAATGGCCGCGAGGCCATTGCGAGTCGCTGCCTGAGCCGCAAATCCCTACCCGGGGACCATGGAGCGGAGGCGGCACTGCCGCCTCCGCTCCCCGCTACCCACAATTCGCCAGCCCGCCCCCTATGTCCGCACAGCCCGCCCCCTATGTCCGCACAGCCCGCCCCCTATGTCCGCACAGTCCGCCCCCTATGTCCGCGCAGTCCGCCCCCTATGTCCGCGCAGTCCGCCCCCTATGTCCGCACAGTCCGCCCCCTATGTCCGCACAGTCCGCCCCCTATGTCCGCACAGCCCGCCCCCTATGTCCGCACAGCCCGCCCCCTATGTCCGCACAGCCGCCCCCTATGTCCGCACAGCCCGCCCCCTATGTCCGCACAGCCCGCCCCCTGTCCGCACAGCCCGCCCCCTGTCCGCACAGCCCCCCCATGTCCGCACAGCCCGCCCCCATGTCCGCACAGCCCCCCCATGTCCGCACAGCCCGCCCCCATGTCCGCACAGCCCGCCCCCATGTCCGCACAGCCCCCCCATGTCCGCACAGCCCCCCCATGTCCGCACAGCCCCCCCATGTCCGCACAGCCCCCCCATGTCCGCACAGCCCCCCCATGTCCGCACAGCCCCCCCATGTCCGCACACCCACCCCCTAAGCCCCCGCCGATACCCCCTAAGCCCCGCCGTCTACCCCCTGCCCCTATCGCTAAAGCCCTACACCCTAAGCCCCCGCAGTCCCCTAACCTAACGCCGCTGTCACCTAAGGCCCTATACCCGAAGCCCCCGCCGTCGCCTAACCTAACGTCCCCGTCTTTCACTTACATGCCTTCAAGTCATCTGATCGTCCGTCCGGCCAGGCGTCCTCTTCCTCCGGCCCCGGGGGTCTTCTCTCTTCCTTCCGCCATCTCCGCCTCTTCGTCCGGCCCCGGGGATCTTCTGTCTTCTTTTCGATAACTTCCTCCTCCGACGTCTTCTTCCTTCTCATTAACATAGAATGGACGAAAAATCCGCCATTCTACCTTAATGAGATTTGAGGCCCTCTTCTGATTGGTCGCTGTAAACTGCCCTCAGCCAATCAGAAGAGCCCCTCAAAACTGATACGCAGTTCTCATTCAGGTCCGCCTTTTTTTCCCCATTGACATACATTACCGGTGTGTCGCCGATTTTATGGCCGCCCACCTGGTTCTATTTGTCGGCCCTAAAATCGCGACACACCGCTAATGCATCTCTATGGGCAGTCAGCCCGATTTCGGATTGAACGCCGACCAATCAGAATTCGAGCTGTGACTGCCCATAGAGATGCATTAGCGGTGTGTCCGCGATTTTACGCCCGACAAATAGAACCAGGTGGACGGCCATAAAATCGCAGACACACCGCTAATGTATGTCAATGGGAAAAAAAAGGCGGACCGGAATTAGAACTGTCTCTCACTGTCGCAAGTAAAAAAAAATAAATAAATTTAAAATAATAAAAAAAAAAAATATTTAAAAAATAATTAAAAAAAAAAAAATAATTTTGAAAAAAAAAATAATAAAAAAATAAATAAAAATAATAAAATAAAAAATAATAATTTAATAAAAAATAATAAAAAAAAAATGCGACCTGAATGAGAACTGTTCTCACTCTCACTTAAAAAAATAAATAAATTAAATAATAAAAAAATGATTTAAAAATAATTAAAAAATAAAAAAAAATAATAAAAAATAATAAATAATTAAATAAAAATAATAATTAAAAAAAAAAAAAAAAGCGGACCGAATGAGAACTGTGTCTCAGTCTGACTTAACAAAATAATAATAAAAAATAAAAATAAATTAAAAATAATTAAAAAATAAAAAATATTATAAAAAAAATTTAAAAATAATAAAAAAAAATAAAAAAAAATACAATGAAATTTAACTATAAAAATAAATTAATATAAATTTAAAATTAAAAATAATAATTAAAAAAAATAAATAAAAATAATGAATCGGACCTGAATGAGAACTGTCTCTCACTCTCACTTAAAAAAATAAATTAATTAAATAATATTAAAATAATTTAAAAATAATTAAAAATAAATAAAAAATAAATTAAAAATATTAATAATAAAAAAAAATAATAATAAAAAATAAATATATATAATTAAAAAATAAAAAAAAAAGGACCTGAATAGAGAACTGGTTCTCAGCTATTTAAAAAAAATAAATTATAATAATAAAAAAAATAATTTAAATATAATAAAAAATAATAAAAAATAATAAAATAATTTTAAAAAAATAATATAAAAATAAATAATAAAATATATACTGCTATAATAATCTAATTCTAATAAATATAATTAATAAATAATTTATAAATGCATTATAATGAAATGTATTATTAACTTAAATAATAAATAATATTAATGCTAATAATGTATAATGCATTAATAATTAAAATAATTATTAATTAATAAAGCTATTATTAATATATAATGCTAATAATATGCTATAATTATTAAATAAAGCATAGCATTAATTATGTATTAATGCAATTAATGCTAAATTTTATTAAATGCTATAATAATAATAATATATAATTAATAATATTATCTATTAAAGCATTAATGCTAATAATAATGTATTAATGCTATTAATAATCTAAATTAATTAAATAATGCTATTAAGTAAATAATTTAAATATAATGCAAATAATTAATGATATAAGCTAATTAAATAATATCTATTAATGAATAAAATAATGAAATAATCATAATTAAATAAGCTAATTATATGCCTATTCAGTGGCTGAAAGAATGCTATATATAATGTTAATAATAAAAATTATTAATGTAATAAATGCTAATAAAATGCTAAATAATTAATAAAAAAAATTATTAAAGCAATAATAATGCTATATAATGTATTATTAATCATAATTCTATATTTGCTATAATGCTATAATAATGCTATAATATTATTATGCTATTAAATGCTAATATTTATCCTATTAATGCTATTAATGCTAATAATAATGCTATTAATGCTATTAATAATGTATAATGCTATTATTATGCTATAATGCTATTATTAATGTTAATAAGGCTATTATTAATGCTATTAATGCTAATAATAATGCTATTAATGCTATTAAATATAATGCTATATATGTAATTAATTATGCTATTAATGCTATTAATGCTAATATTTCTCTATAATGCTATTAATATATCAATAATGCTATTAATGCTATATTATCTATTAATGCTATTAATGCTAATATAGTTATTAATGCTATTAATACTGCTATAATGCTATTAATTATGCTATTAATGCTATTAATGCTAATATTTATCCTATTAATGCCATTATTAATGCTATTAATGCTAATAATAATGCTATTAATGCTAATAATAATGCTATTAATGCTATTAATAATGTTATTAATGCTATTATTAATGCTAATAATGCCATTATTAATGCTAATAATGCTAATAATAATGCTATTAATGCTATTAATAATGCTATTAATGCTATTAATTATGCTATTAATGCTATTAATGCTAATATGTATCCTATTAATGCTATTAATAATGCTATTAATGCGAATAATAATGCTATTAATGCTAATAATAATGTTATTAATGCTATTATTAATGCTAATAATGCTATTATTAATGCTATTAATGCTAATAATAATGCTATTAATGCTATTCATAATGTTATTAATGCTATTATTAATGCTAATAATGCTATTATTAATGCTATTAATGCTAATAATAATGCTATTAATGCTATTAATAATGCTATTAATGCTATTAATTATGCTATTAATGCTATTAATGCTAATGTTTATCCTATTCATGGTATTATTAATGCTATTAATGCTAATAATAATGCTATTAATGCTATTAATGCTAATAATAATGCTATTAATGCTAATAATAATGTTATTAATGCTATTATTAATGCTAATAATGCTATTATTAATGCTAATAATGCTAATAATAATGCGATTAATGCTATTAATAATGCTATTAATGCTTTTAATTATGCTATTAATGCTATTAATGCTAATATTTATCCTATTAATGCTATTAATGATAATAATAATGCTATTAATGCTATTAATAATGCTATTAATGCTATTAATTATGCTATTATTGCTATTAATGCTAATATTTATCCTATTCATGGTATTATTAATGCTATTAATGCTAATAATAATGCTATTAATGCTATTAATAATGCTATTAATGCTATTAATAATGTTATTAATGCTATTATTAATGCTAATAATGCTATTATTAATGCTATTAATGCTAATAATAATGTTATTAATGCTATTAATAATGCTATTAATGCTAATAATAATGTTATTAATGCTATTAATTATGCTATTAATGCTAATATTTATCCTATTAATGCTATTAATGCTAATAATAATGCTATTAATAATGCTATTAATGCTATTAATTATGCTATTAATGCTATTAATGCTAATGTTTATCCTATTAATGGCATTATTAATGCTATTAATGCTAATAATAATGCTATTAATGCTAAAAATAATGCTATTAATGCTATTAATAATGTTATTAATGCTATTATTAATGCTAATAATGCCATTATTAATGCTAAAAATAATGCTATTAATGCTATTAATAATGCTATTAATGCTATTATTTATGCTATTAATGCTAATATGTATCCTATTAATGCTATTAATAATGCTATTAATGCTAATAATAATGATATTAATGCTATTAATACTGTTATTAATGCTCATAATACTGCTAATAATGCTATTAATACTGCTATTACTGCTAATAATAATGCTATGGCTTATATTATTGCTATTGATGATGCGATTATTATTTAAAAATCTTTAAAATAACAATAAACATATTTTAGATACCCGATGCATTTGCATCAGCCTAACAGCTATAACTACTATAATCAAATTAATGCACGTTCTAGAATCCCGATGCATTTGCATCGGGCTCACAGCTAGTTTAATAATAACAACCATTCGGATTCTGCATTTCACTTTTTAGAGATACTTTTTGAAAAGAAAACTGCAACCTAATTAGTTGCAATTTATACTGCATATGATACAAATCTACAGATATGTTCACATACTGTAACACATCAGTATTATTGCAAGCTAAAAACACATTTTTCTGTGTGAACACAAAAAAAACTGATGGCACAATTTTATGCAGTGCTTTAAAACCCAGGCAAATTTGTAATCAAGATTTTTATAGTCTTGTTCATTATATTCAGAATTTAACATTTAACCATTGTGCTAAGATCTAATTGAGGAAAAAACACAATATCTAGTTATTATAAAGATTAACCTAGCTAAGGCCGGCTTCACACCACATTTTTTGTGTATCCGGGTTCTGTCCGGTGTTTTGCAGGAAACAGAACCTGACAGCCACGGACAGAACAGAACTGGAGGGTAAATATGCCCTCCGGTCCTGTTTTGTGCTGGAATTGGCAGATCGCAGGGTTCAGGAGCTGTCCCTGCTGAAATGTCAGAATCGCAGCTTGCAGGAGCTAGCTGTGGTCCTGAAATCTCAGGCGGGGAGCTCTCCAAGTGCTGTAGTTTAGCGCTGCCCGGCGCTGAGCCTCAGCACCCGGCGTCCAGGAGCCACATCCAATTTTATATCGGCTCCGGCGCTATGTACTCCCTTGTTAGGGGGCGTCGGATCGCGCTGGATCCGGGAGGATCCGATTTGTGCAGATTTTTACCCGGGACAAAAAAAAAATCGCAGCAAGCTGCTATTTTGTGTCTGGGAGACAAACCTGCATTTTCCTGGATCCTGCCGGACAGATGGGAGCCACCGGAATATGGGGCTGAAATCTGGTCCGGGGCTGTCCACAGATCAGCTACACTGTGGTGTGAAGCCGGCCTTAGCCTTGCATAACAGAGGCCAGAATAAGGGAATAAGAGCAGTTTCACACCACGTTTTTTTCGGCTGTCAGGCTGTGTCCGGTGCTTTAAAGGAGGCACCGGATATAGCCTGACAGCTCTGGACAAACAGAACCAAAGGATTAATATGACCTCTGGTCCTGTTTGCAGCCAGATTCGGCAGAGTGCAGCTGCAGGAGCTGTCACTGCTGAAATGACAGGATTGTAGCTAGTGTGGAGATATCCGCGGTCCTGAAATCTCAGCAGGGGACAGCTCCCGGTGCTGAAGTTCATCAGAGCTTGCAGCATTTTTGTGTCCGGGCAAAAATTTAAACCAAACTGGATCCTGCCGGATTCTCTCGGATCTGGTGCGATCTGATGCCCCCTAACATGGGAGTCTATGGGGCGCTGGATCGCGCCGGACCCAACAGAGAATCTGTCAGGTTCCTGGATGGCGGGTGCTGAAGCTCAGTACCGGCCGTGCTGAACTTTAGCACCTGAAGCTGTCCCCTGCTGAGATTTCAGTGACAGCTCCTGCAGCTGCGCTCTGCCGAATCCGGCTGCAAACAGGACCAGAGGGCATATTAACCCTCTGACTCTGTTTGTCCGGAGCTGTCAGGCAGTGACTGATGCCTCCTGCAAAGCACCGGACACAGCCTGACAGCCAAAAAACCATGATGTGAAGCCGCCCTAAGAGTTCAGCTCAGTGGGAAAACCAAACATCTGAGTGAGCCCCTCATCAGGTACCTCTAATTATAACTGATGGCACGCCGTAATAGCAGGCATGCAAAGCTCAAGTCCTTGAGGACCACCAACAGTCATATTTTTAAATTTACTTAGTATTGCACAGGTGATAAATTAATTACTGCACAGATGATTAGAGATGAGTGAACCTGTTTGGGGCTGGAGTTTGGGTGCTTTATTTTAGCAAAGCACTGGAGCGAGCATTGTTCTGGTCGGGTACAGTTGCTGCTTGGCCCAGTGCGAGCCAAGTACATTGTTTGTGCAAAAAATAGTCATGGCGGTCTGACTAGGAGCGCTCTAAGGATCAGACATATAAGATGTTTTAATAAATGGCAAACCTTTTATAAATTTCTTAGTTCCCCTCACAGCTCCACTACGCGTTTCAACTGTATGAAACAGTCTTCATCAGGTGGTATATATATAAAAAATTGAGAGACCGCTGCAAAATTTTCAGTTTCTCTAATTCTTCTCTTTATAGGTATATTTTTGAGTAAAATGTACATTGTTGTTTTTGTGGCGCCCCACTACGTAGGTGCCACAAAAGGGGTACTGCACCCAGAAAATTGGTGTAGTACTCCACTGCAATTGGGACAATTGTTACAAGATGGAGCCCTAGAGCTGCACCCACACACACTAGAGATAGTGGTGGGAGGAACCCAGGGTGGGTCTTAGTGACCTCTAGAGGGATCCGGAGAGCTCAGATAGTTAGTTGGAGTTAGAAGTCGGAGGAGGAGGAGGTGGAAGGAGGAGGCAGCCAGCCTGCAGGAACAAAGAGGGCCATCTCGGCTGAGAGACCCTGACCGAGCACAGATCCCGACCAGTGACTAAGAAAGCAAGGAAGCTCAGATTGGCAGAGTTAACTTGAGTGGGGAAGTGAGTAACGGATAGAGTTTGCCCCATAGGAAGAAACTCGGGTACCGGAGCCCGCACCTGTGAGTACTCCTGGTTTCACAGAAAATCTGCAAAACAGGGATATTACAAATACAGCCCTGACTCCCAAGGTCCCACAAGAGGGAAGCCAGAAGCGCAGGAGCCACTAGAAGGTTAACCCGATGGGTACAAAAGGGAGAGGAGACAGAACAAGTAACAGCAGGAGGCCAGATCATCTACAAGAGATTAGGCTTCACACGGAAACAGAATAGAAGGAACGGAAAGGAACTAGAAGGAGGGTTCCATCTCGACCCAGAATCCCAATTGCAGCCCAGAGCATTCACCATTTAACATCTAATGAACTGTTGCACTGTAAAGCTGAATGAGAGTGTTTCAGTAAAAGTTACCCGGTGAAGTGAAGATTCGACTCTGCTGCATTCATTCTATACAAACTGTTTTATTACAGCATTCCTGCCCCAGTGGTCCTGTCCTGCCTGCGGGTACGATTCCATCTAAGCCACCATACCATTGACCACCAGAGGACTGCAGCAGCGCTGGTGAAAATCACCAGACTCAGCAGGTGGCGTCACGACAAGACAACTTGTAAATAAGGGTCATTCCATGTCAAGTGATCCAAAAATGAATATTTTTTTTCCCTGACGTCCTCAGATTTTTAAAAAAAATTTTCTATCTGAAGAACAACTTTATCTAATTACAAAAAAAAGTTTTGAATTTTTTTCTTTATCTGTTAATTTTTTACAGATTTTTAAAGTTTTAAAAAGTGCGAATTTTGGCCTGGTATGGCTTTACATTTTCTATCATATCTCGGGCTAGAAATAAGATAGAGAAACAAAATAAACACCAATCTACTCAGAACTGTCCAGGCTTTCATCAGATATGTCACAAGAGGATATTTGTTAATATTTTACCCATGTGATCGCAAGCGCAAAACTTTAAAACGCATTTCCGAAAAATCGGCGCGCTTTAAATATTTCAAAAACTGCCCATGTGTCTGCTGTGCTCTTAGCCACATCTGTACCAAATTTCAAGTTGGGATCGCAATGGGATCATATTTTAACATATTTTACTAGTAAGAGCGTCAATGGGTCATTCCATATCAAGTGATCTAAATATGAATATTTTTTTTTACCTGACGTCTTTAGATTTTTTTTTTTTTTTTCCTTTATGAAGTACTACTTTAGTTAATTACAAATTAAAAGTTTGGAATTTTTTTCTTCATCAGTTAATTTTTTACAGATTTTTAAAGTTTAAAAAAAGGGTGAATTTTGGTCTGGTACGACTTTAAATTTTTTTTATCTCAGGCTAGAAATAAGATAATGAAGTGGGAGAGGCATCATTTTACTCAGAACGGTAACAGCTTTCATTTGAGATGTTACAAGACTATGTTTCTTTATATCAAATTCAAACTATTGACGGGCAATTGTGAAAAAATGACTGATTGTGTTCTTGGTGACTTTTGAATTGACACTATAATAGTTAAATATTTTGCACTTAGGTCCAATGAATGCGTCCATGGGGTCAAGCTGGGACAGAGTCATCACAAATTAGCCTTATTTGCAGATGACCTGCTACTTTACATCTCCCAGCCCCTGGTCTCCATCCCTTCGGTCTTAATGGAGTTTGAACGGTTCGGACAATTGAGCAACTTTAAAGTGAATTGCTCCAAAACCGAGGCACTCAATATTTCTTTGCCTGGAGAATTGGTTTCTCATCTATCTAAACAGTTCCCATTTAAATGGAAAGTAGAAGCCATTAAGTACTTGGGAGTCCTTATACCAAAAGATCTTAAACAAATATTCAATTTAAATTATCAACCCCTTTTGACTAACGCGGAATCGGCATTTACCTCCTATAGACAATTAAAGCTATCCTGGTTCGGGAGAATAAACGTAGTCAAGATGGATGTCTTGCCCCGACTCTTATATACTTTTCAGACAGTTCCTGTTCTATTGGATAGAGGCTTCCTCTCCAAAATGCAATCTATGATCCTTAGATTTGTCTGGGGGGCAAGAGGTCCAGATTGCGAATGAATATTCTATCCTTGCCCAAGACCAGAGGAGGGGTTGGACTACCCAACATACGAGCGTACTTTGTGGCTTCCTCTCTTGTTAGAGCTCTAGATTGGCATTATCATGCGTCCTCCAAGAAATGGGTAGGGGTGGAGCAAGAGGGTTTGGGGATTCCGCTGAAACACCTGCTTTGGATTTCCCCTAAAGACTCCACAGACCTAGTACCTTTGACAGACATGACCAGAAACACCTTGAAGGTATGGCACCTAGTGACGAAAACCCTCCGCTTAAACGACAGACTTAGCCCTTTGACTCCCCTTTTTTCCAACCCATCTTTCCCACCCAGATTTGACAGGCAGAGATTTTTATGTTGGCGGATTGTGGATGACACCCGAGTAGGACAGACTCTGTCCAGTGGTGGTTTGCCCCCGATGGCAGAGCTACAACTCAAAGAACCTACGAGACCTCTTAAGTGATTCGAATTTCTCCAATACAGAGCATAATTATATTCAGCTGACCACTCTTGCAGGGTAAGATTGACGCCCAACGTATTGGAGAGGTTATTCCAACTGGAGGCTCCACCGAGGCGCAAAATATCATTTCTATACCAGGCCTTAGGGTCCATGAGAGAGCAGGGCACCCTTTACTTCCAACGTGCTTGGGAGAGGGAATTGGGGTGTAGCATTTCAGAAGCTAATTGGCAGAAATGCTTTATATTTACTCACTCACTAGCTAGCGCTTGTTCTGCACAAGAAAGAAGCTATAAGCTGCTCACTAGATGGTACTTGTGCCCGACGACACTCCGGAACATGTTCCCTGGAACCCCTGATACCTGCTGGCGCTGTGGGGAAGAGAAGGGTACAATGATACACATTTGGTGGAGTTGTGGGGAAATCCGGCGGTTCTGGTCTGAGGTTTTCAATGCATACGCCCGGATAACAGGTAAACAAGCCGAATGCTGCCCAGAATCGGCAATGTTATCCATTTTCCCAGGTCCTATTGGGCTACAGAAGAGGGATATTCTCCGCTTTTGCATCTCGGCTGCTCGTGCTGTGATCCCGAGGTTCTGGAAATCAAGCCGGGCTCCATCTCTACTTGATTGGTTCAAAGAATTGATGGACATATATCGAATGGAGGAGCTCGCAGCTGATGCGTCGGGATCTCGGAACAAATTCTTAGGGATTTGGGTTGAATGGATTCTTTTTCACGACTCTGCAGAATTTAGGAGTATCTTTTCCAGCACAGATAATATGGCTCGACCTCTGGCTGATGGGGAGCCAGTGGGATGAGTACCCTTTCTCCTTCCCATACCTCACCCGTCCCGTCCCCCCCCTCCTTTTTTTCTTTTTTTCTTACGTGGCTTTTCTTTCCCAGTATAACTTTTTCTAATGGTTTTTGTTTCTCTTCTCTCTCTCTCTTCTTTTCTATCTCTCTTTTCTTCCCATCTGATACATTCAGTCTAGGTATTTCCTTTCTACGCCTATACCTTCAGAATTCTAGTGAACATTAGAAAGGTATCGAAAACTCTGAGCTGTGAGTAGATCATTAATATTTCGGCCTTCCTTTCCGGTACACCAGTCGATAGACTATTCCAACTAGGCCTCAACGGGTAATGACCCACTTACGTGGTCAACCTGTTAGAAGGGGCCAAGTGATAAAAATAATTCTGCTGGGGCTGCTTGTCCCCTTGACATCAGAACATCTCAAAACCCTGAGAAAGGTTGTATACTTGAGTGTTTGGAATTATATTTAGATTGTAGTATATATTGCACCAGAGATAAGCGCAAAAGTAAATTTGCAGCTTATCTTAAAGTTACTAATAACTTTGTGAATTCTCTTTTTGTATATTTTATATGTCTCAAGATTTTGTTAAAAGATTGAATGTATGTCTTTCATATGTTTTTTCAAAATTTAATAAAAATGAGATTAACCATAGTTAAATATTTTAAAATATGATCCCATCACGATCCCAACTTGAAATTTGGTACAGATGTGGCTAAGAGCATAAAAGACACATGGGCAGTTTTGGAAAATTTTTATTAAAATGTTTTTTTCGGAAATGCGTTTCAAAATGTTGCGTTTGCATTCGCATAGGTAAAAAATTAAAATTAACAAATATACTCTTGTGACATATCTGGTGAAAGCCTGGACAGTTCTGAGTAGAATGGTGTTTATTTTGTTTCTCTATCTTATTTCTAGCCCAAGATAAAAAAATTTAAAGTCGTACCAGGCCAAAATTCACCCTTTTTTTAAACTTTAAAAATCTGTAAAAAATTAACTGATGAAGAAAAAAATTCCAAACTTTTAATTTGTAATTAACTAAAGTTGTACTTCATAAAGGAAAAAAAAAAAAAAAATTTAAAGACGTCAGGTAAAAAAAAATATTCATATTTAGATCACTTGATATGGAATGACCCATTGACGCTATTAATAGTAAAATATGTTAAAATATGATCCCATTGCGATCCCAACTTGAAATTTGGTACAGATGTGGCTAAGAGCACAGCAGACACATGGGCAGTTTTTGAAATATTTAAAGCGCGCCAATTTTTCGGAAATACGTTTTAAAGTTTTGCGCTTGCGATCACATGGGTAAAATATTAACAAAGATCCTCTTGTGACATATCTGATGAAAGCCTGTATAGTTCTGAGTAGAATGGTGTTTATTTTGTCTCTCTATCTTATTCCTAGCCTTAGTTATGAGGAGAAACGTAAAGGCAGGCAACAGCGAAATTCACACTTTTTCCGAACTTTGAAAATCATTTAAAAAAAAAATAAATTTTTTAAAAAATTTTTCTCTTCACATTTTGCATTGTCTGACATGCTATTATCAAATAACAAAATCTCAAAAGAATTAAAAATATAGAGGTAATAATCATTGGTTCACTTGACATGGAATGACCCATAATCCCCTGTAAATATTACCCCCTTTTCAGTTGATCCCCAGGGCCACGGCCTCGGGTGGCCACCCATGACATACCAGACTGAAAGAAGAGAGTCCCGAGAGCCGAGTACCCCACAGCCCTGGGTGAGGGCGCGTCATTTTATTCTATAAACTACTGACAACATATCACTGAAGGTCAAAGCTAAAAATGTGTTTATTTGCAGCAAATGAGAAATCGTCATAATAGTAAAAAAAGAAACAGTGCTTTCAGACCTCAAATAATGCAAATAAAACAAGTTCTTATTCATATACGAACAACAATACTCATGTTTTAACTCTAGAAGAGTTCAGATACCAATATTTGGTGAAATAACCATGATTTTTAATCACATTTCATTCGCTTTCATTCGTCTTGGCATGCTTTCCACCAGTCTTTCACACTGCGTTTAGGTGACCTTATGCTACTCCTGGCACAAAAATGTAAGTACCGTATATACTCGCGTATAAGCCGAGTTTTTCAGCCCAAAAATTGGGCTGAAAAGTCTCCCCTCGGCTTATACGCGAGTATATACGGGACCCCCTCACTTTTTGGCGCCCCCACCTCAGGATGCCCCCCCCCCGCACGCAGCGCTGCGCTCATACATTACCAGCCTGTCAGCTGTCATCCTCCGGTGGCGGATCGCGGCTCCCGGCTCCGGCTTCCATCTTCATCTGTGTCTTCCTGCATGTCACATGACCGGCCGGCGTCGCGATGACGTCATCGCGATGAGCCCTGGTCACAATGCAGGAAGACACAGAAGAAGATGGAAGCCGGGAGCCGCGATCCGCCACCGGAGGATGACAGCTGACAGGCTGGTAATGTATGAGCGCAGCGCTGCGTGCGGGGGGGGGGCATCCTGAGGTGGGGGCACCAAAAAGTGAGGGGGGCCTGGGGCTGCTGTGTACTACCCCTGGGGCTGCTGTAAATACCCCTGGGACTGCTGTGTACTACCCCTGGGGCTGCTGTATACACCCCTGGGGCTGCTGTATATACCCCTGGGGCTGCTGTGTACTACCCCTGGGGCTGCTGTATATACCCCTGGGGCTGCTGTGTACTACCCCTGGGGCTGCTGTGTGCTACCCCTGGGGCTGCTGTGTACTACCCCTGGGGCTGCTGTGTACTACCCCTGGGGCTGCTGTGTACTACCCCTGGGGCTGCTGTGTACTACCCCTGGGGCTGCTGTGTATTACCCCTGGGGCTGCTGTGTACTACCCCTGGGGCTGCTGTGTACACCCCTGGGGCTGCTGTGTACACCCCTGGGGCTGCTGTGTACACCCCTGGGGCTGCTGTGTATACCCCTGGGGCTGATGTGTATACCCCTGGGGCTGCTGTATATACCTCTGGGGCTGCTGTGTACTACCTAAGGGCTGCTGTATACCACTGGGGCTGCTGAGTATACTGCTGGGGCCTGCATACCACTGGGGAGGCTGCTGTACACTACCACTGGGGGGGCCTGTATACCACACTGCTGGGGGCTGTATACCTGTGCTGGGGTCCACCCTCGGCTTATACATGAGTCAATAGGTTTTCCCAGGTTTTGGGGGCAAAAGTAGGGGGGTCGGCTTATACACGGGTCGGCTTATACACGAGTATATACGGTAGTTCTTCTTTGTTTGATGGCTTGTGCCTATCCATTTTCCTCTTGATTACATTCCAGAGGTTTTCAATGGGGTTCAGGTCTGGAGATTGGGCTGGCTATGAGAGGGTCTGGATGTGGTGTTCCTTAATCCACACATTGATTGACCTGACCTAGCTGTGTGGCATGGGGCATTCTCCGCTGCCGGGTTATGACATCACAGCAGGTCCTAAAAGTAGAGATTCCACAGTGCCCACTTGGGGTGGTTTTAATGCCACTTTCATTTTTAACTTAAAGAGGACCTGTCACCAAACCAGGCATGGTGATCTAATTACAGCACTGAATGCAGCATGTCTGCAGCATCCAGGCAAGGGGTCCCCCGAGATAATACACTGGTTAACATGGTTAACAAGGTGGTGATATCAGAGCAGGAGGCCGGCCGCCCTGCCTCCTGCAGTGACATCACCACTTATACCCCCCCTGCTCTATGTTACCCATAGAGCAGGGCGGGTATAAGCGGTGACGTCACCGCAGGGGGTGGGGCTAAGCGGCCATTTTTAAAATAAGCTCTGTGTCAGGGAGGCAGGGGTGGGCAGGGTACACATGCAGGGGGTGTGAATCTGCCCTTTGGCTCCATCCTCTAGCCACCTCCTTTATGGCTGCAGGATGTAAGTTTTCTAAGTGTATTATCTCTGGGTACAGGAGGGCTCAAGGGTTGGGGGACCCCTTGCCTGGATGCAGCAGACATGCTGCATTCAGTGCTGTAATTAGATCACCATGCCTGGTTTGGTGACAGGTCCTCTTTAAAAATAAAAAAATATCTCTCAGCTGTCCAGCAATCCACCACCTTACCGCGGTAACCTGTCATGTGACCTGATGACGCTGCCGGGTTGTGACATCACGGCAGGTCTTATAGGCATCAGGACGGAGGTGCTGGAGGCATTGGTGGATCGCCGGACAGGTGAGTATAGAGATTTTTTTATTTTTAAGTTAAACATGAAAGTGGCATTAAAAACCACCACAAGTGGGCACTCTGGAATCTCTACTTTTAGGACCTGCCGTGATGTCACATCACAACCCGGCAGCGTCATCGGGTCACATGACCTGTTACCACAGTAACTGCGGTCATGTGACCGATGACGCTGCCGGATTGTGACATCACAGCAGGTCCTACAGGCAGGAGGTGCTGGACACATTGGTGGATCGACGGACAGGTGAGCATAGAGATTTCATTTATTTTTAACCCTTTCTTTTACTTAATTTCACTTCCGCAATGTATGTATATACACTGCAGAAATGAAACTGACCCACACAGCTCATTCATTAGGCGGAAAATGCGGCAGATGCGTTTTTTTGCCCGGATCTGCTGCATTTTCATTATCGAACATAACCTCGAACTGCTGAATTTGAAGCTAATTGTTTCGCATTCGTCGAATGACTCGAACACCGCCCACAACAGCTCAAATTTCGAACACCGCTCATCTCTACTCTCCAGGTCTCCGTCTAACCATTAGATGACCAGGTGTTGGGCAAAGCTGAAAATTAGACTCATCAGAGAAGATTACTTTACTCCTTTCCTCTGTGGTCCAATCTTTATGGTCTTTTGCAAACTTCAGCCTGGCTCTAATTTGCTTCTCATTGATGAAAGGCTTTTTTTCTAGCTTTACATGACTTGAGACAGTCACAAGACATCAAACAATAAAGAACTGCTTACATTTTTCTGCCAGGAATGGCATAAGGTCACCCAAAAGCAGTGTGGAAGACTGGTGGAAAGTATGCCAAGATACATGAAAGCTGTGATTAAAAATCATGGTTATTCTACCAAATATTGATTTCTGAACTCTTTCTGAGTGAAAACATGAGTAATGTAGTTTCTAAATTAATAACAACTTGTTCTCTTTGCATTATTATATACATATAAAGAGAGAAAACAGAGAACAGAACATTTTGCAGTGGTCTCTTAACTTTTTCCGGAGATGTATATATATATATAAGGGATAACCGTGTACCCGGAATCTATTGTAATTAATGTGCGAGGCGGGTGCAAGATTAAATAACTGGGAAAACCACGTGTCACGGTCACAGTAGCACTCCGGGTAGGCCCTGTATCAAATAAGGGAGGTAGTGGCATAGCCTTGGAGCTAGTCCTGCTCCTGTCTGTGAAGCTAGCACTTGGGATCTCCTAGGCTGCAAAATTTGTATACTGGCTGAACGTAGAGATGGATGTGCATTGCAGAAGCTCCGGTAACCTTGTGGAAAAATCCTACTTGCCTCGGGTTTAATCCTTTCGGGAGAGCACCGGCAGGCAGCTGAGACACCCAGGAGCAAAGTGAGGCACAGCAGGAGGCACACAGCGATGACCCAGCGGGATGGCAAGACAACACAGGCAGTGGGCCATGCAGCGGTGGAAAATCAAGATGGCGCCACAAAAAGCCCTGAGGTTACCACAGCTGGTAGAGAGCAGCAACAGCGGCAGATGGAGGTTGCTGAGTGGTTGGCTCAGTTTGCCCGGGCACCCAGACAGCATGAGCTCCGATCAATTTCTCCTGCTCCTTCAGTGTCACCAGCCCAGGTACTTGGAGGTGGTCAGGGTGCATGGACACAGGAGACACAGGGGAGAGACAAGGAGCTGTGGGATACATAGACTCATGAGGCTGATAAAGATGGCACTTGTAACCAGCATAACACTGATGGTGGGACAATACAAGCAACACAGAGGGAAGATGAGGAGCCTACCGTACCTTAAAGGATGTGCTCAAGGTCATAGCACAATGTAACACATCTTGCTGGTCACATGGGCTCTCTTAAGATCGATATCTCCCTTATAAGACATGATATGCAGAATATAAGGGAGAGACTTACAGTGGCAGAGGGCAGAGTGAGTGACTTAGAAGATATTGTGACACCCTTGTCTAAAGGCTTCAAAGTCGCCACAACATCTATTGGTTAACTTATGCATAAAAAGGATGACTTGGAAAATCATTTAAGATGTAACAATGTCAGGCTGGTTGGGCTCCCTGAAAAAGCAAAGGACAGAGATGTGGTGAACTTTTTTGAAAAATGACTACTTAAAACCCTTGGTGCGGAAAATTTCTCCAAACTGTTTTCTACTAAAAGGAGCCCAAAGAGTCCTCACCAGACCCCTTCCTCCTGGAACACCGACGAGAACTGAATTAATCAAAATGCTCTATTTTAGAGATGGGGATAAAAAACTGCAGATGGCCCATACCACACTAATATGCGTATTGTGGGATCTCGCATTTCTATCTATCCGGATTTTTCCGCAGAAGTCCAGAAGAGGAGGGCCCAATTCGTATATGTTAAACGGAGACAGACTATTGCAAGTACCTTAAGTTATGCTATATGCTATATCCAGCCAAGCTGAGGGTCTCGGCACTAGGAGAGACTCACTTTTTTGAAAACCTTTAAGAAGGCAATGTGGTGACTTGACTTTAAGGACCAAAAATACATGCTGGCTGATGATGTGTGCAAAGAGAATAATGTTGGATTTTATTAATAGGTCTGCTAATTGACCAAGATTCTGATTCAATCCAAATGTATAACTTGAATGATGCAGTAATATGATGGCTGCTTTTTCTTTTTTTCCCTCCTTCACCTTCTCTCCCATCCCCTTTCTTTCTCCACTTCTCCTCGCCCTTCCCCCATTCCTCCTCCCTCCCACCGCCCCCTTTTTTCTTCTCTCTCAAAATATGCTACCCCGCGGAAGTATGCAATTTTTCCTTGATATGTTTCCATAACAGGAGAGAAACACCAGATGGTTTTGCACCCCTGAGTGTCAAGTGCAGTGCTGAGGAGAGTAAAAGAAAGAAATGCATGGTGCTACATTTTCGCAGTTTGAAGTTGCACATGATGCTGATGTTGTGTGCGCTAATCTGTTTTTTTCAACTCAGCTACTAGTTTATTATTTGCTTTAGTTAGGAGATGAGGGAGGGCTTTTTAGTTAGAGTACAAAGAGTATGTTGGTTAACTGTTTCATATTTCTTGTGGAAGGCTATGAATCATGATGTAGATGTAAAGACATGCTAGAGAAGAGATAAAATACACCCAGAAGGTATGAACTTTCACGTAGACACGGCAGATTAACTTAAAGGGATCCTGTCACCCCCAAAACACCTCTAAACCTATTAAAAGCTGTCCCTAGAGCATATTAACACTTTCCCTACACTCCTTTTAGCTCCTAAATGCCCTTAGTCAAAGTGAAGAAAAACGTTATAATAGTACCTGATTAGTGATGATAATGAGTGACTATCTATTCATAGTCACTCATCAAGGCAGCCCCTCTTCTTCATATCACACCTATTCAGGCGTGATCGTCATCCTAGATTCAAAATCGCGCCTCCCTGCGCGCCTCCCCACTCTCCCATAGCGTCCGTGCTTCATTGTGGGGCTGTATGACGCGATCCGCGTCATTCCCGGCGCCGGGTGACGTATTTGCAGCCGCGCCGCGCTGTCAGCTTCAAGTCCCGCACTGCGCATGCCCATGCGCATGCGCAGTGCGTATTTTGAAGCTGACAGCGCGGCGCTGCTGCAAATACGTCACCCGGCGCTGGAAATGACGCGGATCGCGTCATACAGCCCCACAATGAAGCACGGACGCTATGGAGAGTGGGGAGGCGCGCAGGGAGGCGCGATTTTGAATCTAGGATGACGATCACGCCTGAATAGGCGTGATATGAAGAAGAGGGGCTGCCTTGATGAGTGACTATGAATAGATAGTCACTCATTATCATCACTAATCAGGTACTATTATCACGTTTTTCTTCACTTTGACTAAGGGCATTTAGGAGCTAAAAGGAGTGTAGGGAAAGTGTTAATATGCTCTAGGGACAGCTTTTAATAGGTTTAGAGGTGTTTTGGGGGTGACAGGATCCCTTTAATTTCATGGAATGATAGAGGTATGGGAGATCCCACTAAATGATAGGCAATATTCAAATATCTCAAGTAGAGATGAGCAATGTTAGATTCAAAATGTTTGCCTAGCTCAAATTCGAGCTGTTTTGGTTGGTGTTTGAGTCATTCGACGAATGCGAACAATTTGCTTAAAATTCGGCAGTTCGAGGTTATGTTCGATAATATGGATGAGCGAGTACTGCAATAATCGTACTCGCTATACTCGCGGCGAATGGGCGGGCGAGTACTTTCACAGTGTATCTATATATACACTGCGAGAGAGCACTAAAAGTGAATAAAAGTTGTTAAAAAATTAAAAAAATATCATACTCACCTATCCGATGCCTGCACCGTGACCGACAAAGAAGACATCTGATCAACGACAAGGACCTGTGAGTCTGAAAGCCAATCAGTTGGCTGGTAGCGATCTGGCCAATCAAATGGCCAGACGTCACAAACCACCTGATCACTACTAGCCAAGCCACCTGATTGGCCAGATTGGCAGGTCTTGAACGTGCATCAATGACCTGGCAATCTGGCCAATTAGGTGGCTGGTAGCGATCAGGTGGTTTGTGACGTCTGGCCATCTGATTGGCCAGATCCCTACCACCCATCTGGTAGGCTGTCAGACTCACAGGTCCTTGTCGTTGATCGGATGTCTTCTTTGCCGGTCACGGTGCAGGCATCGGATAGGTGAGTATGATATTTTTTTATTTTTTAGCAACTTTTATTCACTTTTAGTGCACTTTCGCAGTGTATATATAGATACACTGTGATAGTTAAAGGACTACTCGCTACTCCCGAGAAATCACAAGAAACCCGGAGAGTAGAGAGTAGTCCGAATATTGTTACTTTTCATCGAATACCGAATAGTAATGATTCTACTCGCTCATTCCTATTCGATAATGCTTCAATCACCAAAAGCTTAACCCTAACACTGTTAATGAATGTTAATATCCAGTTTCAGCGTATAGTGTGCGGGGGAAGCGGGGTTTAGATCAGTGCTGCAGAAATAAAGCCAATCTCGATTTTTGTTTCTCCTACCTGCATATACAGTGGGGCGGTACAGGCTGTCAGCCAATGCCACACACACAGCAAAGTGCATTTTTTGCACACAAGCAAGGGCATGTGTCCAAAAAGTGAGGAGAGCAGCGGCACTCAGGAGATCTTTTTAACATACCGGCTTTAGGGCATGTGTCATTGACTGTGTATGTCACATGTCCTTGCCCTATAAGACCCAGCCATTTTCCCCATCGCCACTGTGAGGTAGCAACCGGGGAACCCGCTTGCATAACGACAACAAACACGTGTTTATAAGTTAACCAATGTCTACCCGTTTATTTTTCACATATTAACAACATAACCCGGGTAGCATGTTTGACACATATCACATTGATTATAAACACCATACATAAATACACCATACATTTACATATAACATTACATAACACTTATTGCACATGACATCTTATTGTAACCCGGGACCTGTAACCATCTCTCTGTCCCCATTGGAGCTCTACTAACCGCTCCCGTGGTGGCTACGGCCTCCGGCCTACTTACACTATACATCAATACATACGTTACATTACAACGATGAACCCTCCGGGTTCATAACAGGGATTGAGCAACCTGAGTACCGGGTATGTCTTGTATCCCCAAGGGGCTCCTTCCCGGACGTATCTCTGCATACGCCTCAACGGGCCCTGTGGGTCCCAATGGCGGAACCAGCCGCCCGGCTTTAGTTACCCAGCATGATGATATACCATTAACCCGTAGTCAGGATTCCTGCCTGACCGGGACCTTACATACCATATGTGATCCATCATTCAAACGTCCATGGATCACATACATTTCTTACACCCGCTCACAGCCCATCATAACACATCCATGGACTGTGGCTCCTACATGACCATAACAGGGACCTGGTCAACCGTAGAATCCGGGCTAACCATGCGTCACCATGGCCTACTCACCACGGTACGGGCTACCAGTCGCCACCAAACCTCCATCCACCAAACCTCCATCTCATCTCATGGCAGGTCTCCAGGTCGACGACCGTACCCTGCGTCTGAGTGGCACCCTAACGGATCAGCCATGGTTACCCTTCTAGGAGCCTTCGTGACCCCTGTCTCTGGCCACAGGCACACCCACACCATTAGAGGTCGTGGTTGAGGGACAGGTACCCACTGCAAGCAGCAGGGCAAGCCTCCCTCTCGTCCCACAGGGACGGATCGCCTCCAATATCATCCACACTAGCTGGGTCACTCTCTCTCCCACAACATTATACGTGGCTGTTACACATAGGCCATCGTCTCTCATTCAGGGCACTGTTACCTAAGCCCTTACATACGTCTACGGGTCCTCTACCGACTGCCTAGTCGGACCCAATGGCGGTTATGCCTGCCTGGCATTAATCACACACAGCTCACTCCGTTACACAGGAACCGCTGTCTTACCGGGCATGGATCCGTGTCTCGCTACCTGGGTAACGGGTTGGCCAAGCCTCCCACAGGCTCCTTCCTGGACATGTTTCACCCCACGTCCAGTCCAGCGTCCAACAGGTCAGCCACGGCTTCCCCACCCCATGTGCTGTCACGACCCCGGTCCTGGCTACCGGTATGGAGCTAGCATGCTCCCTTCACCATCTCAACATGGCGGTATGGACTCACACTCCCAGTCCCAGTCCCTCACACAGACTGGCTCTGCTCGGCTCTCTGGCTGGTAATCAGCCCACATGCTCTCAGGCTGATGTCTGGCTGAGAATGAATCTCTCAATCACTCAGCTGGCTGACTCTTATTGTGCCGGCCACACCCACACTGAGTCACCCAGCTGGGCTGCTATTCCTCCGGACACACCCACCTGACACACCCACCTGGGCTGTCAGCAATCACTCATTACATCCCTTTCCTCAGGGCTTCCTCGATCTCATGAGCCACTCATTAGTCACATTAAACTTCATTGTGTTCAGGATAGGTTCAAGCAGCATTATCACAGGAAAACCGGCCAGTGTGCACAGGATCCTCCTGATCCTGCATGTGATGCGCCCCGGCCATGAGGATCATGCCGGCGGTGCCTCACACCACCATTTCCTCAGTGCTGCAGTTGTGTATCAGGAAGGCACCGCTACTGCTGCTGTGGGTGCTATAAAATGTTAGTTAGATAGATAGTGAGCGAATCTCAAGTTAGATAGATAGGTTTAGGGAGTAGAGACTAGTTAGAATCTCAGCCCTTTTGAGGGCTAATTCAGACAATTAGGGAGTAGGGATTAGTTGTAAATATCAGCCCTTTTCAGGGCTACTTCATAGAAATAGGGACTAGTTATAATGTCAGCCCTTTTGAGGGCTAGATTAGAGCAGTTCCTATTAGTTTTTGCCAGGCAAATGTGTGCCAGTGCTGTGTCTTTCATAGCATCTGGCCAAATCTAGCTCAGGCAATCCTCTAGGGCAGGTAGTGTAGCACTGCTGTGAAGAAAGCTACACCACCTGTCTTTAGTAGCCAATTTTTTACTGCAGTTTGTCCAGGCAATTTTTTGGGGCTATTAGCAGTGTCTGGTCGTCAGCGGTGTAGCCCACCTGTAAAGTAAGCTACACCACCTGTCTATCCAGTAGCCAACGTTTTACTACAGCTAGTCCAGGCAATTTTTTGGGGCTAGTAGCAGTGTCTGGTAGACAGTGGTGAGTAGACCACTTGTGAAACATACTACACCGCCTGTCTAGTTCAGACTCATTTTTAACTGCACCTAGCCCAGGTAATAGTTTGGGCCTAGTAGCCGTGTCATTTAGACAGTGGTGTGTAGCCCACTTGTGAAACACACAACACCGCCTGTCTAGTTCAGACTAATTTTAATTCAGGAGGGCTCAACGCCATCAGGCAGTGTTTACCTTGAAATGTCTGGGAAATGTGAGTTACATAGCTGAGGAGTTCTGGTCAGCTATGGAGGCCGAGTTTCAGCAATGGTTGCCTCCTCTCAACCTGCAGCCAGGGAAGGCCGTGTGCGACAATGCTGCAAACCTGGGTGCGGCCGTTCGCCAGGGCAATGTGACACACATAGTAACATAGTAACATAGTTTTTAAGGTTGAAGGAAAACTTTAAGTCCATCTAGTTGAACCCATAGCCAAACATGTTGATCCAGAGGAAGGCATAAAAAACCCATGTGGCAACACTAGCTCCACATTGGGAGAAAAAATTCCTTCCTAACTCCAGATATGGCAATGAGACTAGTTCCCTGGATCAACGCCCTATCAAAGAATCTAGTATGTATAACTGGTAATATTATAGTTTTCAAGAAAGGCATCCAGGCCCTTCTTAAATGTTAGTAGTGAGTCACTCATTACAACATCATGTGGCAGAGAGTTCCATAATCTCACTGCTCTTACAGTAAAGAATCCGCGTCTGTGATTATGATTAAACCTTCTTTCCTCCAGACGTAGAGGATGCCCCCTTGTCCCCGTCTCAGGCCTAAGAGTAAAGAGATCATTAAAAAGGTCTCCGTACTGTCCCCTCATATATTTATACATTATTATAAGATCACTCCTATTTTTTCAAGCTAAATAACCTCAAGTTTAATAACCTGTCTTGGTATTGCAAACCCCTCAGTCCTCTAACCCCTTGGTCGCTCTTCTCTGGATCCACTCTAGTTCAGCTATGTCTTTCTTATACACCGGAGACCAGAATTGTACACAGTATTCTAAATGTGGTCGCATCAAGTGACTTGTATAGAGGTAAAATTATGTTCTCCTCATGAGCATCTATGCCGCTTTTAATGCATCCCATTATACTATTTCCCTGCAGCAGCTGCCTGACACTGGCCACTAAACATGAGTTTGTCATCTACCCATACACCCAGGTCTTTTTCAGTGATAGTTTTGCCCAGTGTTTTACAATTAAGCACATAATTATACCTTTTGTTTCCTCTGCCCAAGTACATGACCTTACATTTATCCCCATTAAAGCTCATTTGCCATTTATCAGCCCAAACTTCTAGTTTAGATAAATCCTCCTGTAATATAAAGTTGTCCTCCTCTGTATTGATTACCCTGCAGAGTTTAGTGTCATCTGCAAATATTGAGATTCTACTCTGTATGCCCCCTACAAGGTCATTAATAAATACATTAAAAAAAAAAGCGGGCCCAACACTGACCCCTGTGGTACCCCACTGTTAACTGTGACCTATTCTGAGTGTGTTCCATTGATAACCACTAGTGATGGGCGAGTCCTAAATTACTCGGAATCGCTTGACTCTAGCGAGTCCGAGCCCGGGACTCGCTACTCATTGCGAGTCTAGCGAGTCCAATGTTAATGAATGGGGAAGCGAGTAATAGCGAGTAATGTGCGATTTACAAATCGCAGATGTGTCTCGGAAAGCGCTCGCATTGCCGTTTTGGAAACCCCACTTGCAACAGTTTTTTGCCACCGAGATGGAGTTAGGTGGTACTGATTACTTATGGGGATCCATATTGTGAAAACTGATTACTTATGGGGATCCATATTGTGAAATTTTTCTGTATGGTATATTGGACCCCATAGGTAAAGCGTATGTATTTATTCTATATATATACTACTGTAACCAGTTTTGGGCAATTGGCAATGAGGTTTTCAATGGTATATTATCATATGAATTGTTATGGCTATATTTGGCTATTTTAAGTGTTTTATCTTTCTGTGTGATCATTTTTTGTCTGTGTGTGTTTTTTTGATATGTAATAAACTTTGCTAAATACTTTTGATTAATTTTGGAGGTTGTATCGCTTTCTTGGACCTTTTCTTTCCAATTTTCTGTGGTGCTATAGGCGTCACCTGCTGGCGGGTTAAGTGCGTGCTAACACTTGGCAGTGAAGCAGCACACTAGTCCCTGCAAAAATTATTAAGTGCGCACAAGTAGTCGCACAAGTAGGTGGCGTGCTATTTGCAGCTAGGAGAGTAGCAACGCACTGGTCTGCCACAGAGAAAAGAAAACTGAAGGGGTTATTATGACCCAAAATCTATCAGGTGCAAAAATATAGGAAATAGTATCTCACCTAAGCCTCTGACTTCAGCTATTAGGACAGCTGAGTGAGTAAACTAAGCTATGAGGTCGGTCCTGTGTGCACTGTAAGGCTGCACCTCCCTGCCTGCCTGCCAGTACTCCTCTGTCCTCCTGGTAGCTCTCACAAGAGCTGTTTGGGTTAAATATAAGGAATTTTTAAGTTTCCCTACACTGACTGACACTCCCTATGATCTGCTCCAGCATCTACCTCACCCTGCACTAGCTCAGATCTTCACAGGAATGTGGAGAAAATGGCGGTGGCAAGGCTTATATACAGCCTCGCCTCTCATACATGACATAGGCATCACGATGGACAGAAGCCAATCATAGTCCTGCCACAACCAACATGGCTGTGGCATTACTGAATATGATTGGCTAACATGCTTGTCCATCTTCACAAGTTTTCTGACCTAACACGCTAGGCTGTCTCGGAAGCTTTGTCGGAACATAACAGATTCTGTATTCGTGAGTCCCAAATACAGTATACAGGACTCGGATTCGTAGACTCGCTCAGACTCGCTCAGACTCGCTGCTGACAGCGGTTATCAGTGAAGCGGTGTGATTGTTTAAACGATTTGGGGAGATTCAAGCTACATAGCGATGTGATATAGCGAGTCTAGCGAGTGAGAAAAAGTAAACTCTGACAAAACTAGGATTGCCATTGACTTGCATTGGACTCGTTACTGTGCGAGTAATTGCTGGGAAACTCGCCGAGTACCGAGTCCTGTGAGTCCCTTACTACTCGCCGAGTAACGAGTCCTAGCGAGTAGACTCGCCTATCCCTAATAACCACCCTTTCTTTCCTATCACTAAGCCAGTTCTTAACCCACCTACACATATTTTCCCCTATCCCTATTGCTCTCATTTTATGTATCAACCTTTCGTGTGGCACCGTATCAAAACCTTTTGAAAAGTCCATATACACCACATCCACTGCATTTCTTTGGTCCAGTCCAGAGCTTACTTCTTCATAGAAGCTTATCAGATTAATTTGACAGGAACGGTTCCTCGTAAAACCATGTTGATCTTGGGTCATGAGGTTATTTTTCTTCAGATACTCCAGTATAGCATCTCTTAGAAAACCCTCTAGGATTTTACCCACAGTAGAGGTTAAGCTTACTGGCCTATAATTTCCAAGTTCAGTTTTAGTCCCCTTTTTGAATATTGGCACCACATTTGCTATACGCCAGTCCTGTGGTACAGACCCTGTTATTATGGAATCTGTAAATATTAAAAATAATGGTCTATCTATGACAGTAGTATCTGTTCCCCTAATAATTGAGTTCCTCACTACCAGCACCTGTCTGGCCTGCCCTTCTCTCCTATTTTCCCCCTTACTGGAGCTGACACTCCTCCGGCATTCAGAGGACATGCCCTGCTGCAGCAGTGCTATCCCTGAACTTCAGCCCCCTCATCTGCCAACTTAGCAAATTTATTGGGGTGTGCCAGATCAGGGCTAGCCTTCCTGACACTCTTCCCTCTACCCCACCTTCTAACTGTCACCCAGCTAGCTACCTCACTGTCCTGCAGCTCCATGCTACCATCCTCCTCCACATCTATCCCATTGAGCAGCTGTTCAATGAGCAGCAGACTCCTTTCCATATTGTCTATGGATCTCAGCGTTGTCAATTGTTCATGTAGATCCAGTATCTGGGCTTCCAAATGCACAACATACTGACAAGTCACACAGCAGTATGCACCCTCGACCGGCTGTTCAAGGATTGCATAAATGTGGCAAGATGTACACTGGATGGCATTGTCAATTATGGAGCTCATTTCCTAATGGGGATTGCACCAGACAGAAATGGTAAGTAAAAAGAAATGCAAAGTATTAATTAACTACAACCAGCAATTTAGTAAGTCCTCCCTTTCAAACTCCCTGAATCCAAAGTTACTGAATCACAAGTCATACACTTACTTCCGTCCGCACTTACGCTCCGGTCACACTAAGCTCGTGTCACACTCGCTAAGAAATAAGATTTAAATTTTTTTTTCCCTTAGCAGAAAATCAGCCTACAGCTCAGTGTACTTCCAAAAATGTATGGCTCATGTGTTGAGCCTGGTTGTCTAGCAATTTTTAACACACTATCCTGGCCTAGATGGGCTTCTGCAGAGGGCACGGGCGCTGTGTGCTCACTTCCGGCATTCGCATCCCGTAGCTCAATGACTTGCATCTCTCCAGAAGTCTTTTGGCCTGCCGGTTCATCGTCTGAAATGTGGTGTGCCAACATGCTGGAATTATACCCTGCACATGTTGCAGCGACTGTGGACAGCACCGCCGAGCCCTGGTGCAATTAGTTATGACATATAGCCTGGGCCAACAAGATCCAAAGGTGGGGCAGATCACGCTGCAGGAGTGGTCTCAGGTCAAGGTCCTATGCACCCTCCTGCACAGTTTTGAAATGGCGCCGAAGATGTTTAGTACTGACGATGCCATTATCAGCATGACTATTCGGTCATCTACATGCTGGAGCACACTCTAAACAGTATTCGGAGTCAGGTGGTGGGACAAGAGGAGTAGAGATGAGCCACCACCCTAGTGTTCTAATTCGATTCGGTTCGCCGAATTGAGTGTTTGTCGAATGTTCGTCGAACACTGTCGAATTCCATTGAAATCAATGGCAGCCAAACACAAACAAACACATAGAAAAAACCTTCTAAAGTGTCCAAAAGGTGACAAACTACTCAGAAGAAACAACAAACATATGGTAAAGTGAAAACTACATACAAAAAAGCGAAAAGAAAAGAGATAGACAAGTAAAAGGGGGAAGAGCACAGATATAGGCATGTCATGCCCTTCCAAAATCAGTTTTTACTACAGTAGTTGTAAGGCATCATGCACACGATGAGTAGTTGTTGAGTTTTACTTCAGTTCTAGCAAAGGTAATAGGTTTTTGACAACTATGAGAGACAATTACCTTTCATAACTGGTTCAGGACCCAACAAGAAGGGGGGCACTGCTGGACCTAATATTAACCAACAGGCCAGACCGCATATCAAATATGCGGGTTGGAGATCACTTGGGTAATAGTGATCATAAAATAATACGTTTTCAAGTATCCTTGAATAAGATGTGTAGTAGAGGGGATACTAAACTACAGGAAGGCAAATTTCCAATGGTTGAGAGATGACCTTAGTGCAATAAACTGGGACGATGTCCTGAGACATAAAAGTACACAAAGCAAATGGGAGACGTTTATTAGCATCCTGAATAGGGCCTGTGCACAATATATACCCTATGGGAATAAGCATGCTAGAAATAGGAATAAAGCACTATGGCTAAATAAGGCTGTAAGGGGCACAATAAGTGACAAAAAGAAAGCATTTAGGGAATTAAAGCAAGTAGGTAGTGATGAGGCATTAAATAAATACAGAAAATTAAATAACATTTGTAAAAAGCAAATCAAGGCAGCAAAGATTGAGACAGAGAGACTCATTGCCAGAGAAAGTAAAAATATTCCCAAAATATTTTTTAACTACATAAATAGTAAGAAACTAAAAAATGATTGTGTTGGCCCTTTAAAAATAGTCTGGGTGAAATGGTGGATGAGGATGAGGAAAAAGCCAATATGCTAAATGATTTTTTTTCAACAGTATTTACACAAGAAAATCCCATGACAGACATTATGATCAGTGATAAAAAAAACTCTCAATTAAATATCACCTGCTTAACCCAGCAGGAAGTACGGCATCGTCTAAAACTCACTAAAATTGACAAATCCCCGGGCCCGGATGGGATACACCCCAGAGTGCTGCAGGAATTAAGTACTGTCATAGATAGACCATTATTTTTAATATTTAAAGATTCCATAATAACAGGGTCTGTACCACAGGACTGGCGTAAAGAAAATGTGGTGCCAATATTCAAAAAGGGGACGAAAACTTAACTTGGAAATTATAGGCCAGTAAGCTTAACCTCTACTGTGGGTAAAATCCTAGAGGGTTTTCTAAGAGATTGATAATTGTGTATCTACACCTTAAACACTGAAGCTCCCTTATTATGATTGGCAGCTGTCCGCCCCGGGTGATGCCGTGTGTCTGTATACCCTTTACTTGTTAAAACCGTATTCATATATATCCAATCTCTGTATATATATATATATATATTATATATATATATATATATATATGGGTTAAGCGCACAATCTGGCTAGTGGCTGGAACCTTTCTCTTTTAGTCTATAGATTGTTCTTGGTCTCGGTGTTTATTAAAAACACAGTGTATTGGTATAACCCTTTCTAGAGAATTTTTTTGAACTTCTTTAAAACAATTTTAAAACAAATAATCACATCTAAAAACAATGATTTTTATAAAGGTTTTTTTAAAACTAGATTTTTGGGTTATGAGGGATCTTGATACATTATTATGAGGTTCTCCTTCTGGTGCTTCCTCCCGTTGTCCCTCTCTGTATGCCTGTAATATAAATATATGTGTATTACTGTTGTACCCCTTGATTTTTTTGGCTTCCAGTATATGTTAATTTATTTACCTTTGTTATATTGCTGGGGTTCTTTCCTTTTGTAATGATCGTCTTGCTTTGTTGCTTCAGTGTCAACTTGCAATTATTCAATTTAAAATTTACCCTACTTTTTACCAGGATTTGGAATTATTCCTCTTTGTTCTCACCTGTATGGTATAACTGTCTTTTTTGCCTTGGTGCAGTCAGTGTTGTCCTTATTTCTTCCTGTAATCACAATATTGCCTTATCATTCAAGTTATTTCTCTACTGCAGTGGTCATACTCTGACCTTTCTATACCTTTGTGTTGGATTTCATTCAATGTGGACTCTTCTCCTCTCCTCCTTCTAGTTTCTATCTCTCTTCTCTGAAATGTACAATATATCTTTCCGTCACTGCTGCTGGCAGCTTGACTCTCCCCCTCTTTAGGCACATACTTGTTGCCTTCTAGTTGGATTCTCCTCTATTTGGCGTTCGGTCTCTCTTCTCGCTGTGGAGGTAGATCTGGGCGCGTGATCAAGACGCCGCAGATCTCCTCTTCTGTCAGGTGGGCGCCTTTGTGGCTGGGGCACGCCTTCGCGATCAGCTGATGTTCTGTCACTGTGTCTGTGCGGTCAAGCAGCAGAATGGAGCGATGTGTACAAGGTGCTGTGCGATGTCAGATAGTAGCGTCTACACCAACATGTTTCAGAGGTCACGGCCTCCTTTCTCAAGGTTGTGGACTGCTACTAGAAGATTCCTTCTTATGGGGTGTCGTCTCTCCCTATTGGCTATGGAATTAGGCATTGCCCTCCCCTTTGTTTACATTTTCTCTTGCTCACAATGTTGTGGACTACTACTAGAAGATTCCTTCTTATGGAGTGTCGTCTCTTCCTATTGGCTTTGCAATTAAGGATTGCTCTCCCCTTTATTTACATTTTACAAAGAAAAAAAAGAAAAAAAAATGTGCTTTTATCTATAGCTTGTATAAAAAAATTTTTTGAAGTCTTAATTTCCTCAATTACTGTTATTTTATATATTTGGGAGGTAACAGATGTGATCTGTTTTGTGATGGGTTCTATTATTTTCTCATGCATTTGCCTTTTATTAATGTATATGGTGTCTCATACAATGCGGTTATGATTTATTATTCTCCCATGTTTGGATTTCTGTTGTACAATAAAATTAAAATTAAATAATTCATTCTGGTGACATTCATATTCTAATTGTTTGGTATTACTTGTCCCAAGTCGTCCAGCTAAAAAGATGCATATTGATGTGCCATTTTTCTCTCTTTTTTCTCCTTTCCTTCTTTTATTTTCTCCTTCTTCCTCTCCTTTTCCTTTCTTTTTCTTCCTTCTCTTCCTTTTCTTTTTTTCTTTTTTCTTTTCCTTTCTCTTACCTTTCTTCTGCTTTTTTATCTTTGTCTCTATGACTTCTGTCTTTATTCAAACCCATACAGTTCTAATTCTTGGTTCTGGCCAAAAGGTGCCATGGTGTTTAACTTATAAATCCATTTGGTCTCTTCTCTTGACATCTTCATTATAAAGTCGCCTCCTCTTTTCTCTTCTTCTACCAGTTCAATTGCAAAAAAACTCATTTTAATGCATTTTGAGTTATGCTGCTCTTTGTCATATCTGCTTTCATGTTTAATTCTTCTTTTTTCAATAGGAGATCTCTATTGTGTGCTGCCACTTTTTCTATTGCTGCTTCTAGCTCCTTTTTGTCATATCCTTTTGTTAGAAATTCTTGTTTCAATATGTTCGCCTCTTTCCTGTAGTCATCCATCTTCGTACAGTTCCTCCTTAGTCTCATAAAGTGGCTGGTGGGAATATTGTCCAACCACCTTGGGAGGTGGCAGTTGGTTTTATCTATATAACTGTTACAGTCCGTCTTCTTTCTAAAGGCTTAATCCGGTTCTAAAAATCTGACAAAACCGGTCCGGGTCAATCCGGTTTAATTTAACATGGCTGTCTATGGTACCAGATAGAACCGGAATCGTACTAAAAACCGGACCAGTTCCTGGACTGGTAATGCATGACTGCGGCCGCGCCACTGTTGTTTTAGGGGCAGCACCTCCTACCCCACCTCCCGACGCTATTTTGCTTTTTGGGCAGATTTCCCAGCAGGAGCTATTGTAGGACACTACAGTGTTTCCAGCTTTTTGCATCTGTTAATTCTGGTGAGTACAGAGCGTGCAATGTTCGGAATCGTCAGTATTTATATGATTTTTTAAATTGCGGTGGCTTACCTCTTCTGGACATGCACACAGCCTGCTTGCAGCATGCACAGGCATGCATGCATACACACGGCCTTTTTGCAGCATATTTATAAGACTTCTAAGGTGGCCAGCAATGAGTCCAGACCTAGATCCCATAGAACACCTGTGAAGAGATCTAAAAATGGCAGTTTGGAGAAGGCACCCTTCAAATATCAGGGACCTGGAGCAGTTTGCCAAAGAAGAATGGTCTAAAATTCCAGCAGAGCATTGTAAGAAACTCATTGATGGTTACCGGAAGCGGTTGATCACAGCTATTTTGGCTAAAGGTTGTGCAACCAAGTATTAGGCTGAGGGTGCCAGTACTTTTGTCTGGCCCATTTTGGAGTTTTGTGTGAAATGATCAATGTTTTGCTTTTTGCTTCATTCTCTTTTGTGTTTTTTCATTGAAGAGAAATTAAATGAAGATAATAATATCAAAGAATACATGATTGCAATCATTTTCAGGAAGAAACTGAGTATTATCTGACAGAATTGCAGGGGTGTCAATACTTTTGGCCACAACTGTATTGAAGCCTCTTGCTTATACCTAAAATGTAATTTAATGTACGGAGCAAAGAGAGCATCACTAGTTTTAGCAAAATCCCAAATTTCATAGATGTGGGCTATCCTATCCCCTTTTTCCACAGCAATCTCAAGCTCTATAGTGCACCATGTACCTATTAGAGAACGTTCTTCGTCACTATGTGTGCAGTCTTCAGTTTGTGAGTTTACAGAGCATGTATAGCAAAGGGAAAACATACATTTTTTTGTTGAGTTTTTCCGGAAGAACAAAAAAAAATAAATCCCTCAGAGGGTAGACCTTAACTTTGGCAATACCAAAGTAATTTTTAATAATCCAAATTGCTCATAGATACTATGAGGATGACTGACAGGGTATGTTTTAGTTTTGCTTTCAAAGGGGTACATACTGGTGAAATCATAGTAATGTAGTATCTCTTACATTAATCACATATCCATATATGTAGTCCACCCTAACTACGTTATCAAATCAAACAAATTCCAGAAGGAATCAAAGGGTATCTTTAAAATCACAATTTTTATTATCAAGCTTAAAACCAAGTAGCTTAATGACAGCAACAGTAATTTTTTACAAAAACAGAGACCAAGAAAAATAGTATGGTATGGAGAAATAGATTACAGTATCCTTTACCAAGAGAACAGTGCCTCACAGCACGCTGTAGGGGCCGGAGAGCATCCCTCACAGATCTGCAGTGTAATTACATCCATTTATGTGTAATGAGATTGCTAGCAATATCTCACAAGTATTGGACATAACCATAATCCACACTGTGAGAGCATATAGCCTTAAATTCTATCTCAAACGTCAAGATTACCTGCACTACACTATATCAAATCTGGAATTTACATGCGCTAGTGTGCAAGCCCAAACTCCAATCCTACACCTTGATTTACACTCAAATTAGGCATATCAACAAACAGGGTACCTAAAATTGGTCCCCTGCTGAAGTACCAACATGATATTGTAGTTTAGGGAGGTTTACAAGTTCAGCTCACACACCAGTGCACATGTACCACTGAAAAGACAGGGCAAGTAATCAAAGTCAAATAACAGTGTATTACCTATATTAGTGCAGTATAGAGAGTGCTCGTCCGTAGCCCCTATGGCCCCTAGCGTGGTACAACTACCCCCTGAGGGGGTCAGTTCCGACCGTAAGCGTAGGGGCCATAGGGGCTACGGACGAGCACTCTCTATACTGCACTAATATAGGTAATACACTGTTATGTTGACTTTGATTACTTGCCCTGTCTTTTCAGTGGTACATGTGCACTGGTGTGTGAGCTGAACTTGTAAACCTCCCTAAACTACAATATCATGTTGGTACTTCAGCAGGGGACCAATTTTAGGTACCCTGTTTGTTGATATGCCTAATTTGAGTGTAAATCAAGGTGTAGGATTGGAGTTTGGGCTTGCACACTAGCGCATGTAAATTCCAGATTTGATATAGTGTAGTGCAGGTAATCTTGACGTTTGAGATAGAATTTAAGGCTATATGCTCTCACAGTGTGGATTATGGTTATGTCCAATACTTGTGAGATATTGCTAGCAATCTCATTACACATAAATGGATGTAATTACACTGCAGATCTGTGAGGGATGCTCTCCGGCCCCTACAGCGTGCTGTGAGGCACTGTTCTCTTGGTAAAGGATACTGTAATCTATTTCTCCATACCCATACTATTTTTCTTGGTCTCTGTTTTTGTAAAAAATTACTGTTGCTGTCATTAAGCTACTTGGTTTTAAGCTTGATAATAAAAATTGTGATTTTAAAGATACCCTTTGATTCCTTCTGGAATTTGTTTGATTTGATAATGTAGTATCTCACCAGATTTCAGTTGGTGATAAAGTTAAATGGCAAGAGTATTATCTGACAGAATTGCAGGGGTGTCAATACTTTTGGCCACAACTGTATGTGTTCCTACCCCAAGGACCAAGGAGTGCAAGTGTCCCCCTGCGTGCAAAAACCACCACTGCATGGTACAATTAGCCAGAGAGGCGCAATGGGAGGAACACAGAGCAGAGTTCCCCTTTGCTGTCCCCACCCACACTCAGGCTTCAATGAGTGGCTTGGAAGTGCCACGTTTACCATGGATTCCACCAAGCCCAACAATTGAAGTCTGCAGTCCACCCTACAGATCTGCAAGTAATGTTCCCAACACTTCATGGAGCACTGTAACGTCCAATGTCCGCCAAGACCCGAATACAACACAGAGCATTATCCACTCTGCACCGCCTGTTGTGGACCAGGGACATTTTGGTGATAATTAGAAAATGTATCCCATTACTATGTGTACTCCTTCCAGTACTTTTTGCATAGCACAGTGTGCAGGCACAGGCTTGTTGCCTCACAAAATTACCACAAGGAGCATGATTGTACTGTATTAATGAAGCAGGCCTCATGGGCCAGTTAATACTCGTGCTAGGTTTGAAAGCATACTCTATGCAATTGAGAGTTACTTGCCATAGGCTTGTTGCCTCACAAAATTACCCCAAGGGGCATGGTTGTACTGTATTAATGAAGTAGGCCTCACGGGCCAGTTAATACTCGTGCTAGGATTGAAAGCATACTCTATGCAATTGAGTTACTTGCCATAGGCTTGTTGCCTCAAACCGTTAGCTCAAGGGGCTGTAGTGTCATACTTTATTATATAATAAAGTATGATTGTGCTTTTTGAACCTTTACGTTCATCCCTTTAGTCTATGTACATTAAACACATTGGTTATATGGTTCAGATATAATTTATAACAGTCTTTTCTTCTGTAGGTATTTGCACATTTGTTCTATTGCTTTGATTACATGGATCTCAGTCTTTACTTATAGAAATAATTTTCCATTTGTTGTATGGTTCAAATAAAATTGATAACAGTCTTTACTTCTGTAAATATTTTTCAATCCATCAGAATTCACAATAATTAAATTTGGTTGGGAAACAGCCTGTCAATGTTGTTCTTTATTGTTTTCATGTTGTTTGTCAAAACAAAATATTACACCTGTCTTCGTTGTCTTTGAACTAAACGGTAGAGGGGCCATTCATGTCAAGTGAACCAATGATTATTACCTCTATATTTTTAATTTTTTTGAGACTTTGTTATTTGATAATAGCATGTCAGACAATGCAAAATGTGAAGAGAAAATTTTTTTTTTTAATTAATTTTTTTTTTAAATGATTTTCAAAGTTCGAAAAAAGTGTGAATTTCGGTGTTGCATGCCTTTACATTTCTCCTCATAACTCAGGCTAGAAATAAGATAGAAGACAAAATAAACACTGTTCTACTCAGAACTGTCCAGGCTTTCACCAGATATGTTACAAGAGTATCTTTGTTAATATTTTACCCATGCGAAAGCAAACGCAAAATTTTAAAATGCATTTGCGAAAAATCGGCATCATTTAAATATTTCAAAAACGACCCATATGTCTGCTGTGCTCTTAGTCACATCTGTACCAAATTTCAAGTTGGGATCGCAATGGGATCATATTTTAAAATACTTTACTATTAATAGCGTCAATGGGTCATTCCATATCAAGTGATCTAAATATGAATATTTTTTTTTACCTGACGTCTTTAGATTTTTTTAATTTTTTTTCTATATGAAGTAGAACTTTAGTTAATTACAAATTAAAAGTTTTGAATTTTTTTCTTAATCAGTTAATTTTTTACAGATATTTAAAGTTTTAAAAAAGTGCGAATTTTGGCCTGGTATGGATTTACATCTTTTTATCTCGGGCTAGAAATAAGATAAAGAAATGGGAGAGGCATCATTTTACTCAGAATGGTAACAGCTTTCATTTGATATGTCACAAGACTATGTTTTTTTATATTTTGTTTGGGAAAATCAAATTCAAAATTTTGATGCTTTATTGTGAAATAAATGTTAGTTTGAAAATTGTGAAAAAATGCCTGTGTGTTAATTGTGTTCTTGGAGAAACAAAATCAACACTGTTCTACTCAGAACTGTCCAGGCTTTCACCAGATATGTCACAAGAGGATCTTTGTTAATATTTTACCCATGCAATCGCAAAAGCAAAATTTTAAAACGCATTTCCGAAAAATCGGCATAATTTAAATATTTCAAAAACTGCACAGGTGTCTGCTGTGCTCTTAGCCACATCTGTACCAAATTTCATGTTGGGATCGCGATGGGATCATATTTTAAAATATTTAACTATTATAGTGTCAATTCGAAAATCTTGAATTCAGGTCTGTTCAGCCTGTGGTCTAAAAGTGTGGGGTCTATATTCACCAAATAATCAATGATTTTTAGACATTACTGTATTATTTTGATATGTTACAGCTTAGAAGCAGGAGAGGACATATAGGAGAAAGCTTTGTTAGAGCTCAACCTGAGACTGAACAATATTATATTGAATATTGTACAAACCAGGACTACGAAGAGGAGGAGAGTTTGTTAAAACATCGGTTACAGGAAGCAGAACCCATCAAAGGGATTCAGCAATACCACACTTTCATTCCATGTAGTGATACAGAAATAAAAACAAGGATTTTTTCATTCAGCAAAGACAGTGAAGTCCATGTAGTGGTAGAAGGCAGCACAAGATTGGCAGTTTTTGACATAACTGGCTATGTGACCTGTGAATATGATTGGCGCTGGTGGCTGGCTACTGTACTCTCCAAAGATTGTGAAAAAGTCAGATAATATCTCAGTGACAGCCCGTACATACTCTGACACAAAAGGAAATGGCGATTGCTAGTAAGCGCTTATGGACAAGATTACATGTCACCCACTCAAAAGGGACAAATTGATGATAAAAAGACACTTTAAAAACGTACTATTAATTGTTTGTTTGATTAGTTCATATTTTATAGAACGATGATTTAACTACTGTACTATTCTTATTAAACACTTCATAAATTACATGTTTAGTGATATAATAGAAAACAAATTTACATGTATAAATAGGGGTTAACATTTTTAGTTCTTTTAATCTTGTTTAATCACACTTGAGGATATGATCACCTTTTTTCTTTTGGTTTGTTCAATGCATTCAGGTTGAAAATGCTGAGCGTTGTGTTCTGATGATTAAGATATATTTATCCTGGCACTTACGGGATTTGTGTTTTGTGTTTCTTATTTGTTGCATATAAATGTTTTATTCAATACTTACAGTGCCTGCAAGTAGTATTCAACCCCCTGCAGATTTAGCTGGTTTGATAAGATGCCAATAAGTTAGAGCCTTCAAACTGCAAACGAGAGTAGGATTTATTACCAGAAGCATAAATCTTACAAACCAAAAAGTTATGTTGCTCAGTTGAATTTTTATAAATTTTAAACATAAAAGTGTGGGTCAATTATTTTTCAACCCCTATGTTTAATATTTTGTGGAATAACCCTTGTTTGCAATTACAGCTAATAATCGTCTTTTATAAGACCTGATCAGGCCGGCACATGTCTCTGGAGTTATCTTAGCCCACTCCTCCATGCAGATCTTCTCCAAGTTATCTAGGTTCTTTGGGTGTCTCATGTGGACTTTAATCTTGAGCTCCTTCCACAAGTTTTCAATTGGGTTAAGGTCAGGAGACTGACTAGGCCACTCCAACACCTTGATTTTTTCCCTCTTGAACCAGGCCTTGGTTTTCTTGGCTGTGTGCTTTGGGTCGTTGTCTTGTTGGAAGATGAAATTATGACCCATCTTAAGATCCTTGATGGAGGAGCGGAGGTTCTTGGCCAAAATCTCCAGGTAGGCCGTGCTATCCATTTTCCCATGGATGCGGACCAGATGGCCAGGCCCCTTGGCTGAGAAACAGCCCCACATAATGATGCTGCCACCACCATGCTTGACTGTAGGGATGGTATTCTTGGGGTCGTATGCAGTGCCATCCAGTCTCCAAACGTCACGTGTGTGGTTGGCACCAAAGATCTCGATCTTGGTCTCATCAGACCATAGAACCTTGAACCAGTCTGTCTCAGAGTCCTCCAAGTGATCATGAGCAAACTGTAGACGAGCCTTGACATGACGCTTTGAAAGTAAAGGAACCTTACGGGCTCGTCTGGAACGGAGACCATTGCAGTGGAGTACGTTACTTATGGTATTGACTGAAACCAATGTCCCCACTGCCATGAGATCTTCCCGGAGCTCCTTCCTTGTTGTCCTTGGGTTAACCTTGACTCTTCGGGCAAGCCTGGCCTCGGCACGGGAGGAAACTTTCAAAGGCTGTCCAGGCCGTGGAAGGCTAACAGTAGTTTCATAAGCCTTCCACTTCCGGATGATGCTCCCAACAGTGGAGACAGGTAGGCCCAACTCCTTGGAAAGGGTTTTGTACCCCTTGCCAGCCTTGTGACCCTCCATGATCTTGTCTCTGATGGCCTTGGAATGCTCCTTTGTCTTTCCCATGTTGACCATGTATGAGTGCTGTTCACAAGTTTGGGGAGGGTCTTAAATAGTCAGAAAAGGCTGGCAAAAGAGATAATTAATCCACACATGTGAAGCTCATTGTTATTTGTGCCTGAACTACTTCTTAATACTTTAGGGGGACCAAACAGAATGCTGGTGGTTTGAGCGGTTGAATAATAAATGACCCTCTGAATTAACTTTTAACACTTTAAAAAAAAAAAAATTTTTTTGTGGCACTGCATTTCCCACTTCCAGGCTGATCTACAGTCCAAATATCACAATGCCAAGTTAATTCCGCATGTGTCAACCAGCTAAATCTGCAGGGGGTTGAATACTACTTGTAGGCACTGTAAGTTGTAGTAACTCATACAACCATAAAATAAAAATATATGAATTTGACAGGTCCCAAGTTGAATCTCTGCACAAATATAACCAAGAACACAAGCAACACACAGGCATTTTTTCACAATTTTCAAACTAACATTTATTTCACAATTGCGCATCAAAATTTTGAATTTGATTTTCCCAAACAAATATAAAAAAACATAGTCTTGTGACATATCAAATGAAAGCTGTTACCGTTCTGAGTAAAATTATGCCTCTCCCATTTCTTTATCTTATTTCTAACCCGAGATAAAAAAAATGTAAAGTCATACCAGGCCAAAATTCACACTTTTTTAAAACTTTAAATATCTGTAAAAAATTAACTGATTAAGAAAAAAATTCAAAACTTTTAATTTGTAATTAACTAAAGTAGTACTTCATATAGAAAAAAATTTAAAAAAATCTAACGATGTCAGGTAAAAAATAATATTCATATTTAGATCACTTGATATGGAATGACCCATTAACGCTATTAATAGTAAAATATTTTAAAATATGATCCCATCGCAATCCCAACTTGAAATGTGGTTCAGATGTGGCTAAGAGCACTGCAGACATATGGGCAGTTTTTTAAATATTTAAATTATGGCAATTTTTCGGAAATGCGTTTTAAAATTTTGCGTTTGCGATCGCACAGGTAAAATATTAACAAAGATACTCTTGTGACATATCTGGTGAAAGCCTGGACAGTTCTGAGTAGAACAGTGTTTATTTTGTTTCTCTATCCTCTTTCTAGCCCGAGATATGATAGAAAATGTAAAGTCATACCAGGCCAAAATTCGCACTTTTTTAAAACTTTAAAAATCTGTAAAAAATTACCGGATAAAGAAAAAAATTCAAAACTTTTTTTTTTGTAATTAACTAAAGTTGTACTTCATATAGAAAAAAAATAAAATCTGAAGACGTCAGGGAAAAAAATATTCATTTTTGGATCACTTGACATGGAATGACCCAGAGACGGAAAATACAGTCAAACAAAAGTGAAACAATACTCTGTTTTTAAGACTACCAGTTCAAAATATGTATGGTAGAAAAAAATTAGATACATTAAATAATGCAGAGTGTAAGCTCACCCCTAAAGTAGAAACGTTTACACAACATATGATGTACATGTATCTAATATGTGTGTTAGCTGCTCATAGCCAGGACGAGTGTCCAAACAGTGTTGGAAGTACTGTCAAATCTTGCCTGAAAAACTTGACTAGTATGCCAGGTAAAAATTGAGCTACCATAAGTGGCTTTGGAACAGGTCATGATGTAGGCAATCTAGTGACAGGTCAGTGTGTAAGTATCATTAGGAGGCTAGCTAACTGCCACAGGGGTTGGGGGATCGGGTAACGCATGAAGAAAAAAAAAAACATCTTCCTGTCTAGGCCCTCAAAATTCTCAACAGTTTTAATAGTGTCCTTGTTGTTCCAACTTCACAGGTAAATGTGCAAGCATCTTCTTTACCAAAATTTCCACAAGGGGCTGTATTTTACTTTTTAAAGGAAGCAGGCCTCAGGGCCCAGAGATTCATGTTCCTAGTAATTTAAGCATAGTACATGCAATGCCCACTATGCAGGCATAGGCTTGGTGCCTAAAAAAATTAGCCCAAGGGGCTGTATTGTGCTTGATGACAAAACAAAATGGTGAATCATCATCACAAGTGGATCGGCTGGTAAATTTAAAAGAAGAAAACTTATTGTGTAATTTTCAGATCCTGAGGAAAATGTTGCAGGAACATGAGTAGGCTAATCGTCTGAGATGATGGACATACTTCTTGTCCGCAAAGAGATGAATGTTAAAACTGGAATCATGATATCATATTTATTATGATTATGTCACTTTAGCTTTGGCTACTGTCGTCTGGAGGGCTTAAGAACTGTGGTGAAATCCAATCCTTATTGAATTTTATCAGAGTCAGTCTGTCGGCATTCTCTGGAGTAAGCCGTGTCCTTGTATCAGTGATGATACCCCCAGTGGCACTGAAAACCCGCTCAGGAGTCACACTAGCAGCAGGGCAGGCCAGCACCTCCAAAGCATACAAGGAAAGCTCTGTCAAAGTCTGAAGCTTTAAGTCCTAGTAATTAAACGGGACAGAAGGGTAAGTAAGGAAGCTCGTACTGTCACTGACATACTCGTTGACAGGGACGTCGCTATGCATTAAGAATCAGGGCTGCAGCCCCGATTCTTACGCATAGAGCCCCGAATCTCGCCGGCGGTCAGGACAGAACCAGCAGAACCCCCCGCGCCGGTCTTCTGTGCTCCGTCTTCCATGCTCCCATCCGGCTGCATCTGGCCCCGGTCCCCGGCCGTCGCAGTAATGATGACGTCATCGTGCGACGGCCGGGGACGCCGGATGCAGCCGGACTGGAGCATGGAGGACAGAGCACAGAAGACCGGCGCGGTGCAGAAGACCGGGGATGGTAAGTTAAGCAGCGGGGGGGCCTTACAACAGAGGGGGGAGAGTGCCAGTGTGGCACCCCAAGGGTTAATGTGCCACAGAAATATCAACACAGGTTTACTCCCCACACAACACTACACTAGAAAGTGGGAGGAGCTTAGGTGGCACCTGCACTAGTGGGAGGAGCTAAAGTTGTTTACCACAGAGCAGGAATGACAGTTAGTCAGTTAGTTGAGAGCAGGAGCAGAGTCAAGTAGAAGTGGAGGTCCTGAGAGGTCTGAGGAGAGGAGACAGAGGAACAGAGGAACATACCCGGGATAAAGAGTTACCCCAAACTTAACCCCGGAGAGGCGCTTAAGACGGATACCGGATCCGAGGCTGTGCCTGAGACAGACAGGACAGTAAATACCGGAATAGTGAAGGTCCATCATCTTCACTGTACCATAGCAAAGCAACACGGAGGGGTCAGTGACAGAAAGGACTCAAGTTGCCCAGCAGATTGGTACTCGTGAGCAGAGACAGGGCCACACACAGCGCATAAGTAGGAAGCCAAGGACCCAGTCAGGGTGGGAGCAACCCGGTACAGACTCCGTGGACAATACTGTGTTATACCATCTGCAAGTAAAGACTTGGAAAACAACAGAAACCATGAGTGTGTGTGATCCTTATGCTGAAGCCCCACTTGCCCTCATATACTGCCATTGCCTCTACTCTCATCGTCTCTACTGCTACTCTCCTGCAGCATCAATAACCATCCTCACAGACTTTAACTACTATCACCACTGCCCCGGGAAACCCAGTTCTACCCACTGGAACTATTCCATCCAAGCTGCTATCCCATCATCCCCGGAGGTTCTGCAGCAGCGGCGGCCCAATCACTGGCCGCATATAGTGGGTGGCGTCACAACTGACAAATCCCCTGTAAATAACCCCCAATTTATTGTGCGGGCCCGGGACACGGTCCGGACCAGGACCGCCGTGACATCCCCCAGCAGCACCCCGGTCCGGCACCGAGTACCCCATCCCAGTGGGCTCCACAACCTGGCGTCACGAACAGGATCTACCGTGCCCGGTACTGGGCATAGTGTGCCGTGATTAGTGACTGTTTTGAACCTGCCGCCATTGCTGGGCGCGCGCCAAGCTGAATTTTAACTGCGCCACAGAGACTGTAAATTTCAGAATCCACCATTACAGAGCGCGCGACGCGCGGGAAGAAAAACCGCTCACCGCTCTGACGTCATCCGGAAGGGAAGAGAATCCCTGGTGCGCAGCGGAACCTTTGTGAGACATCCGGACGGAAGCGGAAGACGGAGGGCGGACCTTAACTAAGGGGGCACAGGATGTCGCAGCCAGTGGTGCCAAGCAGTGGCGGAGCAGCCGGTGAGAATCCAGCACCGGATCAAGGAGCAGCACTCAGCGGTGCTGCGGTGCAAGGAGCAGTGCCTATTATGCCGCTCCTGATGCCGTATACTCCAGGGGCAATGTGGCTGCCTCAATACTCCGGTGAACCTAACACTCTTAATGACTTTATCAGCAAGATAAAAGCATACTATGTGATGTACCCCCTCACTGAAGTCCAACGTGTAGGGATGATTATTGGACAATTAACAGGCAATGCACAGCGGGAGGTCGCATCCTGGCTGGATACAGAAAAGGACACTGTAGAGCATCTTATAGCTGGATTAAAAGCAGCATTTGAATCTACTGCTGATACCCGGGCTAAAATGAGGTTCTTTGCATGTCAACAAAAGCCTGAAGAGAGTGCCAGAGACTTTGCCTTAAATCTGCAGGAGGCACTTAAAGCACTTAAGCTAGCAGAACCTGCCTTAGCCCCGGGAGCTGACAAAATGTTAATTGACCAGTTCATAGAGGGTCTCTTATCCCCCTCCCACAGAGGACAGTTGAGTATGATGCTCATCCAGAATCCTAAAATGACATTTGCTGAGTTAAAAGACAGAGCTATTCGTCTGCAGCAGGTAGAGGAGCCCCGGAATCTGCAATCTATACAGGGCCCTGCAGCAGCACCTCAGCAACCGATAGCATCAGCAACATCTGCTATGTCAACGACTGCTGCTGAACAAAGAGAGGCTATCTCTAATGAGGCCCTCAACCAAAAGCTAGATGCCCTGACAGACACCGTCATCTCAATGACCAAGGTCATCAAGGAACTGCGAGAGTCAAAGCCTGCACCCAAGATCAAGTCAGCGACCAGCAAGGAGGATGTTCCGTGGATGAAGCCCAGGAGATACCCAGCAGCAAGACGACGACCCAGCGACCGCTATCAGCCAGATGGACAGCCCATTTGCCGCCGTTGCCAGAAACCAGGTCACTTTGCCCAGGAGTGTGCTTTAAACGGAGATTCCCTGGGCAGGCGGGCCATTCCTCAGGTATGAACTCTATAGGTCCTTCAGCCTGGTTTGACAGATTCGTAGGAGGACAGCCGGTGATCCCTATCGTGTTGAATGGCATTCCCTTTAATGCCTTGCTGGATACCGGATCCCAGATAACATCAATCCCACATGTTCTATATAAAAGGTACTGGGCTGATTCAAACATTGATAGTGGTCCATCAGACTTTAACATGGAAGTATGGGCTAGTAATGGACAATTAATACCACAGGTTGGGTTCAGAGAAATGACCACTCAGATTGGAGAGGTAGAATTGCAGAACCAGGGTATTATAATTATAGATGTTGACCGGCGAGATCGTGAACCAGTAATGTTACTAGGAATGAATGTAATTGAAAAGTGTTTTTCCGAGGAAATTACTGTCTTGCAGCAGATCGCCGAGACTGCCGGAACGGGACAGCAGAGGATTTTGCACAAAGAAGCTCTGATGGTAAAGCAGCAGGTAGAAATATCCGGAGGTGAGATCGGCAGTGTACGAGTAAGTGATCCAATACCCATTGTAATACCTCCTAAAACTGAAATGTTGGTCTGGTGTAGAGCCGCAATAGGCATCAAAGGGCGAGACTATCAAGCCCTAGTAGAACCTGTGTACTCAGACAGTAGGCCTACTATACTAACAGCTAGAGGAGTGGTTGAGGTACACCGGGGAAGAGTGCGATTACGCCTATTAAACTGTGGAGATGATGAGATCACATTACCAAAGTATGCTACCATGGCTAAGTTGTACACGGTTAACAATAACAACATCACAGCCGTCGAGCCCTTGGACCCGTCAAGTCAGGCGGATGACAATGGCTCATGAGAGAAGATGGAGGATTGGTGCCAAAAGTTACATGTAGGTGCCAGTTCTATACCTCCCCGTCACAAGTATGGAGTATACCGGGTAGTGAGAGAATATGAGAAGATATTCAGCAAACACCCGTTAGACTTTGGGCAAATTAAAGGGGTAGAGCACACTATACCCACAGATAACTATCAGCCTACAAAGGAGAGGTATAGACCATTACCACCCACTCACTACCAAACCACCAAAGACATGCTCAGAGAAATGAAATCTGCAGGGGTAATAAGAGACAGTTGTAGCCCCTGGGCAGCACCTCTCGTGTTAGTTAAAAAGAAGGATGGGACCATGAGAATGTGTGCAGATTACCGGCAGATTAATCGCATTACACATAAGGATGCATACCCATTACCTAGGATTGAGGAGTCATTAGCTGCATTAAAATCTGCTAACTACTTTTCCACCCTTGATCTGACTAGTGGGTACTCGCAGGTTCCTGTGGCCGAGGCTGACAAGGAGAAGACAGCGTTTACTATGCCGATGGGCCTCTGTGAGTTCAATTGTATGCCGTTCGGACTCTGCAACGCACCCGGGACCTTCCAACGCCTGATGGAGAGCTGCCTAGGACACAAGAACTCTGAAACTGTCCTCCTGTACCTAGATGACGTCATAGTCTATTCCAAGAGGTATGAGCAACATCTACAAGACCTAGCAGAAGTGTTTGAAGCCTTGTCCAAATATGGCATGAAAATCAAGCCATCTAAATGTCACCTTCTCAAACCAAAGGTACAGTACCTGGGACATATCGTGAGTTCAGAGGGAGTAGCACCGGATCCTGATAAAGTCACAGTGATAAGGGATTGGCCAAGACCTACTAATGTGAAAGAAGTGAGGCAATTCCTGGGCCTGGTAGGCTATTATAGAAGCTTTATCAGTGGATTCACGAAGCTAGCAGCTCCTCTACAAGACATCCTGATAGGACAATCAAGAAAGTCTTCAACCCGTAATCCTCCTTTCCAGTGGAGTGAAGAGAAGGAAGACTCCTTCAACAAGTTGAAATGTGCACTGACGGGAGAAGAGATTCTGGCATACCCTGATTACCATCAACCATTCATTCTATACACGGATGCCAGCAACGTGAGACTGGGAGCAGTATTGTCACAGAAGCAAGGAGGCAAAGAGAGAGTTATTGCCTTTGCAAGTAGGAAGCACCGGCCTACAGAAAGAAATCTCGAGAACTACAGCTCCTTCAAGTTAGAACTACTGGCAGTAGTTTGGGCTGTAACTGAACGTTTCAAGCACTATCTGGCAGCTGCAGAATTCACCATCTACACGGATAACAACCTGTTGACCCACCTGGATACAGCAAAATTAGGTGCATTGGAGCAGCGATGGATAGCCCGGCTGTCTAAGTACAATTTTGTCATCAAATATAGGGCAGGCCGCAAGAACGGGAACGCAGATGCCTTATCCCAGATGCCGCACCTGAAAGACGTGGAAGAGGAACCGGAAGAGTTGGAAGAAATTGAACTACCGGCCTTTCATCGTTCAAAGGTAGACATGTATCAACCCGGCATCTATCAAAGAGAACAACAGGCAAGTCTTAACCTGTTAGCACACCATGGATGGGCTGAAACCCAAGATAGTGATCCAGCTGTGAAGCTAGTGAAAGAACTGCTTACACAACAAGGTGTGTACCCTAACCAGAACGCCCTGGCAGAGACCCAACAACTCTGGAAAGAGAGAGGCAAGTTGTTCCTGTATCAAGGGAAGCTCTACAGAAGGCATACCAATCCCAAAACACATGAATTGGTCTGGCAGATAATCGTACCCAAGCGAGACGTCAAAATGGTCTTAGAAGCCTACCACGACGGTGCAGGTCATTTCGGATGGAAAAAGTTGGAAGTGCTCCTAAGAGAGAGATTCTATTGGGTTGGCATGAGAAAATCAATTGAAGATTGCTGTAGAAAATGTGGCCCATGCAACCTCAGAAGAAAAGATCAACAGAGAGCTCCACTCCAGTCCATAGTAACCAAGCAACCACTAGAGTTAGTTGCATTAGACCACGTCAAGTTGTCACCAAGCCGGACAGGCTATATCTATGCCTTAACCATCGTGGACCATTACTCACGCTTCTTAGTGGTGGTACCCGTCAAGGACCTGACAGCGAAGACAGCAGCAAGAGCATTTCAGACCCATTTCTGTAGACCGCATGGTTACCCAGAACAAGTCCTTGCAGATCAAGGTCCAGCCTTTGAATCAGAGATTTTCCAAGAATTCTGCAATATGTACGGCTGTAAGAAGATCCGCACAACAGCGTACCATCCCCAAACAAATGGCTTATGCAAGAAGATGAACCATATTGTAATAGACCTACAGACTTACCAGAGTCTGAGAGAAATCAATGGCCAGATAAATTACCCGATTTGGTAGACTTATACAACCATGTTCCAGTGAGTTCTACAAACTGCACCCCAGCTTATCTTATGCGTGCAAGACCCGGTAAGCTACCAATTGACTTAGATATGGGAATCGTGAAACCAGACGCAGACGCAGAAGTTGAAGAATCCAATTGGGATACCCTACGTCAGCAACAGTATCGCCTAGTACAAGAGTGCGTAGAGAAAAATCTTCAACAAGCTAGAACAAGACAAGAGAGAACCTATAACCAAAGTGCTCAAGCAACTCCATTACAACCCGGTGAGCAAGTTCTCAGAAGAAAGAGACGCACTAACAAATTGGATAATCAGTGAGAAACCATCCCATACACAGTCTTATCATCCAATCTAGACAATGCTAAAATGTGTCTAATAAGCAAAGATGAAGGAAGAACTTCAGTACTTGTGTCCAGAGACCATCTCAAACCGTGTCCTGAAACCCTGAAGACACCAGATGTAACAGTACCCGTACAGGTCCAACCTGTCAAAGAGAAAGAAGATGAAGTATTTCATACGGTGCTAGGAGATTTCCCTAAAACATGGCCAAATTATCACAGAGCAGTTGTAGTCCCAATGATTGCATTCCCTTCAATGGTGGAACCAAGACTAGAACCCGTATTACCCGAAGAAGTCCCAAGACTTGAAGAACTGGAAGTAGAACCCGTAGAGGAAGAATCGATTCCTGGTCCCAGTGAGCTTGCCAGTCCTACAGTCAGATCTTCATCTTCTATAGTACCAAACACTACAAGTAGGTACATGCCCACCAGCACCAATAGGCTACATGCAAGTAGTATACCCGTTTTACGCAGATCGGAGCGTAGTACCAGAGGTCAGTTACCAGCTAGGTACAGGGATTAAAAGGTCAAAGTAACTGAAAACATTTTAGTATGTTTGTGTAAATATAAATTAAACCCGGTAGATAGTGTCCAAAAGGGTGGAGAAACTGGATTAACCCTCATGTACATTAAGCTAGGGAAAGAAAGTGCCTGGGGGTGGTGTAGAGAATCCAGGCCTCCTAAGCAGATATGCCCGTGGACAAATGTACATAGTTAATGCAACGTTAAAAAAGCCCAGTACCTACAGAGACTATCCTGTATGAACTTTTTGCATATTTTTCAAACTTTTTCCTTTTATTTTATTTTTTTATGGACCATACTACCACGGGCTGGTTGTGGTATAAACTTTCTTGTATATATTCATCAGCCCGGAGGCAAAAGACTAAACCTTCCGAAGGACTGCTTTTTGAATTTTTGGGCTGTTTTTAAACTTTAGTGATTTATGTAATTTTTACTTTTAAGTCTTTGTAAATATTAATTGTATTAATTGTTTGTTCTTTGTTGTTCCACAGTCCCGGAGTACTGTCTTTAGCTAAGGGGGAATGTGGCACCCCAAGGGTTAATGTGCCACAGAAACGTCAACACAAGTTTACTCCCCACACAACACTACACTAGAAAGTGGGAGGAGCTTAGGTGGCACCTGAACTAGTGGGAGGAGCTAAAGTTGTTTACCACAAGCAGGAGTGACAGTCAGTTAGTTGAGAGCAGGAGCAGAGTCAAGTAGAAGTGGAGGTCCTGAGAGGTCTGAGGAGAGGAAACAGAGGAACAGAGGAACATACCCGGGATAAAGAGTTACCCCAAACTTAACCCCGGAGAGGCGCTTAAGACGGATACCGGATCCGAGGCTGTGCCTGAGACAGACAGGACAGTAAATACCGGAATAGTGAAGGTCCACCATCTTCACTGTACCATAGCAAAGCAACACGGAGGGGTCAGTGACAGAAAGGACTCAAGTTGCCCAGCAGATTGGTACCCGTGAGCAGAGACAGGTCCAGCAGTTCAGCTACAAGCAGCAGCAGGGCCACACACAGCGCATAAGTAGGAAGCCAAGGACCCGGTCAGGGTGGGAGCAACCCGGTATGGACAATACTGTGTTATACCATCTGCAAGAAAAGACTTGGAAAACAACAGAAACCGTGAGTGTGTGTGATCCTTATGCTGAAGCCCCACTTGCCCTCATATACTGCCATTGCCTCTACTCTCATCATCTCTACTGCTACCCCTACTCTGCTGCAGCATCAATAACCATCCTCACAGACTTTAACTACTATCACCACTGCCCCGGGGAACACAGTTCTACCCACTAGAACTATTCCATCCAAGCTGCTATCCCATCATCCCCGGAGGTTCTGCAGCAGCGGCGGCCCCATCACTGGCCGCATATAGTGGGTGGCGTTACGAATGACAAATCCCCTGTAAATAACCCCCAATTTATTGTGCGGGCCCGGGACACGGTCCGGACCAGGACCGCCGTGACATCCCCCAGCAGCACCCCGGTCCGGCACCGAGTACCCCGTCCCAGTGGGCTCCACACCAGCATTTGGGGGCCTATATACCACTGGGGCTGCTGTACACCACTGGGGCTGCTATATACGACTGGGGCTGCTGTATACCATGGGGCTGCTATATACCACTGGGGCTGCTGTATACCACACCACTGGGGCTGCTATATACCACTGGGGCTGCTGTATACCACACCACTGGGGCTGCTGTATACCACTGGGGCTGCTATATACCACTGGGGCTGCTGTATTCCACTGGGGCTGCTATATACCACTGGGGCTGCTGTATACCACTGGGGCTGCTATATACCACTGCGGCTGCTGTATTCCACTGGGTCTGCTATATACCACTGGGGCTGCTGTATACCCCGCCACTGGGGCTGCTGTACACCACTGGGGCTGCTATATACCACTGGGACTGCTGTATACCACTGGGGCTGCTATATACCACTGGGGCTGCTGTATACCACACCACTGGGACTGCTGTATACCACTGGGGCTGCTATATACCAATGGGGCTGCTGTATTCCACTGGGGCTGCTATATACCACTGAGGCTGCTGTATACCACACCACTGGGGCTGCTATATACCACTGGGGCTGCTGTATACTACACCACTGGGGCTGCTGTACACCACTGGGGCTGCTATATACCACTGGGGCTGCTGTATACCACTGGGGCTGCTATATACCACTGGGCTGCTATATACCACTGGGGCTGCTGTATACCACACCACTGGGGCTGCTATATACCACTGGGGCTGCTATATACCACTGGGGCTGCTGTATACCACACCACTGGGGCTGCTGTATTCCACTGGGGCTGCTGTATACCACTGGGGCTGCTGTTATACTGCTGGGGCCTCCTGTATATACCACTGGGAGGCTGCTGTATACTACCACTGGGAGGCCTGTATACCACTGGGGGGGCCCGTATACCACACTGCGGGGGCTGTATACTGTGCTGGGGTCTGTAACACGAGTCAATAGGTTTCCCAGGTTTTGGGGGCAAAAGTAGGGGAGTCAGCTTATACACGGGTCGGCTTATACTCGAGTATATACAATATATACCTCATAGTGTGTGTGCCTGCCTGAGTATATATATATATCTATGTGAGTGACCATGCCTAGGAAGATCAGGCAGCACCTATGCCTCATCAAATAAAAATTGGCGGTGGCGGGTGTGATGAACCTAGGGAACCTGTTAAAAATTTGAATCCCATTCCTACCCTTGCAGCTGCCGCTCACTGGACCTGCCGCTGCGCTCCTTGGTCCCGCTCACCGGACCCGCCACAGACACGCTTCCTGGACCCGCCAACATCCTCTGTAATCACTGGAGGTACTTGCATTGTAATCACTTATAAATGTCTGTGTAGAGGTGGTTATTAATATTATATGGCCAGTATGGTCAGTGGTAATGTAATAGTGGTCTCTGTGTAGAGGTGGTATTAATGTTATATGGTCAGTGTGGTCAGTGGTAATGTAATAGTGGTCTCTGTGTAGTGGTTTTTATTCAGTAATGGACAGTAATATTCGGGCACTATGTACCATATATACTCGTGTATAAGCAGAAAATTTACCCCCTCGACTTATACGCGAATCAATAGAAGATAAAATCTTGCTCATTGCGCCATCTGACCTAAGGCCGACCTTGCTGCAGCCAATAGGCAGGCTCAGGCACCCAGCATCTGAGAAGCTGCCTGCAATTGGCAGGCTACAGCGAACCTCTGACGCTGGAAGGGAAGCCACCCACACTGCTGTGATGTGGGTAAATGGAGCCCACCTTTGGAAGGTGGAAAGCATTAAAACTGTTAATATTATATATGTAGAGTGTCACTGGTTATTTAAGTATATTTTACTTGGGTTTTATTTAAATTTATTCCGAAAAATGCAGCTCAGTGGGCCCGAGCCCCGGATGTTTTTTGACCCTAGCAACGCCCCTGCTCGTTGACCATGTTGGTCAATTTCTATCTCCTAGACATGGTAGCCAGAGCTAAAAGCCGTTGCTGATTCGATGGTTTATTGAACATGGCCCAGTTTGTGGACATCTTACCACCACCTCTTTTGGACATTGTGGGCGTGTGTGTCCTGATCAATGGCTGCTGTTGCAAAGAGCTGCTACTTCTGGGGAGAGTGGTGTCTGACGGTGATATTGTCAGTAAATTTTAAACAACAACCGCCTTGAAGTAATCTATTGTTAACCCCCTTGGTGACTGCAACAGCTGCAAAGTAAATTTGTCTTTGTACCGTGCGTCCAGAAAGGTGGACAACCAGTATAGGTTCCTGTAATAGATGTAAATCACGCGTGGGTCTTCTGACAGACAATTACACATGAAGTCAGCCATGTGTGCCAAGCTGCAAAGACTCAAATGTTCGGTGTCACCAGGAGGATGAACAATACCCATCGTGGCCTCCAAATCTATCTCCGCCTCCTCCTCTCCATCCCACCCATGCTGTACCGACATAAAGCTGGGGTTGGGAGTACCATCAGGGTTGACATCGGTACCACCGAAAAATAAATCCTCTTCTTCATCGTCTTCGTCATGTTCTTCTTATTGACCCAATGTTGCCTGATGATATTGGCTTTGCTGCCTAGGATCAGCAATGTTTAAATCTGGCTCCATAGCCATCCACTGGGCCCTCAAAGATTCAGTTTTTAGATTCGTTAGTGATTCTTTTAGGAGACATAGCATGGGGCTAGTGACACTGATAATCGACTGATCTCCGCTCATAAGTGTGGTGCAATAATCAAAGTTATCTAGCACCTCACAAATGTCAGCGATCCACACCCACTCCAGAGTACTAATGTGTCTTGGCTGAGTCCCGGTCTGACAGGCATGTTGATGTTGATATTCTGCAATTGCCCTCTGCTGCTCAGTAATCCGTGCTAACATATGAAATGTTGAGTTCCAGCATGTGGGCAAGTCACAAATTAGTCTGTGGTTGGGCAAATTAAAGTGCTTATGAAGCGCTGAAAGACTTCCAACAGCTGTTGAGGAATGTCTGAGATGGGCGCAAATTCGCCGCACCTTCTCCAGTAGGTCTGTTAACTCGGGGTATGTTTGCAGAAATTTCTTAACTACTAGGTTTAGCACGTGAACCATGCAAGGCACGTGTACAAGGTTACCGAGGTTTAGTGCCGCCACGAGGTTACGACCATTATCGCTGACGACAAGACCGGTTTGAAGTTGCAGTGGGGAGAGCCACTCATCAGTCTGTTGCTTTAGAGCTTTCAAGAGCTCTGCTGCAGTGTGAGGTGTGTGACCTAAACAGATCAGCTTCAGCAGAGCCTGTTGTCGACTTGCTGAAGCTCTGTTGCAAAGCTCCCAACTTGGCCGTGATGTTGATGGCAAGTCAGGATTGGCCGATGAAGCAGAAGAGGCAGATTGTGTACTGGACGTATATGATGAGACGGACACTCTGAATGATGTTGTGCCTGCTATTCTTGGTGTGGGTAGGATCTCTGATGATCCACTTTGAGAAGTTGGCACACTCTCCACCAGGTTGATCCAGTGTGCCGTCAGTGAGATGTATCATCCCTGTCCACTACTACTTGTCCACGTGTCCGTTGTTAGGTGTACTTTCTCGGTTACAGCATTGGTGAGTCACACTTTAGGTTGTTTATGACGTGCTCGTGTAACCCGGGGACGGCACAACGAGAAAAATAGTGTCGGCTGGGAACTGAGTAGCGTGGTGCTGCCACAGCCAACAGCTCCCGAAAAGACTCAGTACCCACAAGCCTAAAAGGCAACATCTCCACAGCTAGCTACTTCGCTATGTGCGCGTTAATTTTTTTGGCAAAAGGGTGCGAAGAATGGTATTTCCGCTGCCTTTCATAGATCTGTGGCACGGACAACTGGACGGTTGACGCTAACTGAAAAGTGGCTGGACTAGTGTTCTGTCTTTCTTCAACCACAGCTTGGGAAAAGTATGTATGAGCAGGAGCTGCTTCATCTACACTAGATTGTGACGGATGGATCTGAGGTAGCCTGGCAGTGTTTGTATCAGAAGAAACTGTTTTGGAACCCTGGTTTTGCGACCATGAGTAGGGTGTTTAGCTGCCATGTGCTTCCGCATACTGGGGGTGCTCATGTTGCCTTTGCCGTGGCCTCTGCTTAGCCTTGCATGGCAGATGGTACAGATGATGACATTTTGTTGTGAAGGGCTATTCTGAAAAAAATTCTACATATCGGCTGACCAACCTCTAGGCTGGATTGGTGGCACAGAGGGATTGCTCTGTGCCACAGTTGACACATTTTGGACCACAGTGGACACATTTTGGGCAACAGTTGTTGTGACAGTTTGCGTTCTTGTGAGAGGAGTAGGCCTTGGTGCCTGTGTAGGTGGTACATAGACACTTTCTTCCTCCGTGCTGCTCTGCTAGCACTGCATGCCAATTTTCCAGGTGGGATCTGTAGTCTCATCATCAACACCTTCCTCTTCAAAGTCTTCCGGATAATGTGATGGATTTGGCTGGCCAGATGACAAGTGTGTCTCATCATCATCATCATCCACCTCCTGAGACGGTCTATGACTTTGCTGAAAGTGGCTTTCCTGTGGCCGTTGTGTTTCAAAAATTTGGTACTGAATACAGAATTCCTCCTCTTCAAGTATGTCGTCAGGGTTTGAGGCAGGTAGGCCTGATTCAAGCAAGGGGTCATAAGAAGCAAACAAACCTCCGAGTGCCCAGGGTCGTGGTCCAAATTTTCCTGGGGCTGCTGATGGGTTGAGGAAATGGGAAGAGGTGGAGGATTTGATGGCCCAGCGTTGTCTCTACCAACAGTAGGCTGTGTGTTCAAGGAAGATTGTGTGCTGCAATAACCAGTCGTTGAGGTCTTATCAGCCATCTAAGACGTTAGCTGGTCTTGCTCTTCCGGCTTCAAGACTCGTTTTCATTCAGTAGTGGGAAGTTTAGACAGGAGGAAGGTCGATCTATCAATCCTCATCTGTCTACCTGACTCTGTGCCTTGTTGGGCACGACTGCCAAAACCACGACCTCATCCCTGTCCCTTTGCAACTGATTTTTTTGGATTTGGTTGTTTTTGTGACATGGTTGAATTTGTTTAATATCAGATTTTGTAAAACAAGTAGCAGGTACTATTTCCTAGAAAGAGGACACTACAGGCTACTAATGCTTTTTGTGACAGATGTAAGGTACCGTGCGAGCTGGAGGTGGTATTACAGCAACGCACTGGCCCATAAAAAATTATAGATTACGCAAAACCAGTCACCACTTTGGACTGCGGTGCTGGCTGCGTGCGATAGTTAAGGTACCGTGCGACCTGGTGGTGGTATTATAGCAACACACTGGCCCAGAAAAAATTATAGATTACGCAAAACCAGTCACCACTGTGGACTGCGGTGCTGACTGTGTGCGATAGTTAAGGTACCGTGCGAGCTGGAGGTGGTATTACAGCAACGCACTGGCCCAGAAAAAATTATAGATTACGCAAAACCAGTCACTACTGTGGACTGCGGTGCTGGCTGCATGCGATAGTTAAGGTACCGTGCAACCTGGTGGTGGTATTATAGCAACACATTGGCCCAGAAAAAATTATAGATTACGCAAAACCAGTCACCACTGTGGACCGCGGTGCTGGCTGCGTGCCATAGTTAAGGTACCGTGCAAGCTGGAGGTGGTATTAAAGCAACGCACTGGCCCAGAAAAAATTATAGATTACGCAAAACCAGTCACCACTTTGGACTGCGGTGCTGGCTGCGTACGATATTTAAGGTACCGTGCGAGCTGGAGGTGGTATTACAGCAACGCACTGGCCCAGAAAAAATTATAGATTACGCAAAACCAGTCACCACTATGGACTGCGGTGCTGGCTGCGTGCGATAGTTAAGGTACCGTACGTGCTATTAGGTAGTAGATCAGCAACGCACTGGCCCAGAAAAAAATTACGCTGCAGGGGTAAATGTGACCCCAAAATTATCTGGTGAAAAAAAAATAAACTTAGGATTTCAGCTCTGATGAAAGCTGACTGAACTAAGCTATGAGGTTGGTGCTGTGTGGAACTGTAACTCTGCTCCTGCCTGTCTCCCTGCCCTACAGTCCCTTATAGAACTCCTCCATCCTGGTAGCTCTAAAAAGAGCTTTTGGGTTAAATGTTAGGAATCTTTAGGTTGTTTTCCTACACTCAATGACACTCCCAAGGATGTGCTCCAACTCTCCCTACACTAGCTCAGATAATCATAGCAATGTGCCCAAAATGGCGGGGGCAAGGCTTATATACAGCCTATGAGTCATACATGATTTAGGCATGACACTGGACAGCAGCCAATCATAGTAATGCCACAACCAACATGGCTGCGGCATTACTAAGTATGATTGGCTAACATGCTGGGATGGCTGTTAACATTTTCCATATTCTATATTCGGCGAATACCGAATACAGAATACGGGAGTAGACTCGCTCATCCCTATTACTCTTTAATAACAGCGGGTGTCCGGTAACCGGTCCGGGTTTGTAGACGAATCCGGCTCCATAGACACCCATCTTAGGTTGCACCGGATTGACCCTGATCGATTTTGTACAATTCTTTATAACCGGAGAAAACCAGATTGTCCCGGTTTGCCACAGTCTGGGTCAATCCGGTTCAGTTTAACATTGCTGTCTATGGGACCGGATTTAACCGGACCGGGACAATCCGGGACAAACCGGTTTCAATTTACAGCTACCGGCTTTTTACCACAATATAAACAATGAATTAGGGAATTGCAGGTTTTTCCTCTGCTGCCAGACCTCTTTATAGGGTCCAGCAGCAGAGAAATTGCATTTCCCTTGATTTACATTGGACTCGTTACTGTGCGAGTAATCACTAGGAAACTCGCAGAGTAGTGAGTACCCTACTATTCGCCGAGTAACTAGTAGTAACGAGTAGACTCGGTAATCCCTTAGTAGAATGAACTACACTCACAGTCTATTTGGTTGTATCAAATGTGGCCTACAGTGAAGGTTTGGTGAACACTGCTTTTAAGCAAAAATTGACAGGTTAGCTTGTTGCAGTAAAAAAGTAGTAGAATGAACTACACTCAAGGTGTATTTGGTTGTATTAAACGTTAGTGAACAGTGCTTTTAAGCAAAAACTGACAGGTTAGCTTGATGCAGTAAAAAAGTAGTAGAATGAAATACACTACAAATATGGGTCCTCATGGTTCAAACAGAAGTATAAACCAGGGGTCTCAAACACGCGGCCCGGGGGCCGCATGCAGCCCCTGGGGCTTCACTGTGCGGCCCGTGGAACTGTCGGCCACTTAACCTTGCCAGTGGTCCTCTGCATGGGGCCGCCGTGGTCCCCGCTGTGTTATTGACTTCCGGCCGCGGCGGGACTGTGACAAGCGCTGTCGCTCAGTAACATCAATGCAAGCCGCCAGTCAATGAGAGGCCCACAGCTTTCATGGGCGTATGATGTCACCTGTGAGCCTCTCATTGGCTGGCGGCTTGCATTGATGTTACTGAGCGGCAGCGCTTGTCAGATATAGACTTCCGGCCGCAGCGGGACTAACACAGCGGGCACCGCGGTGGCCCCATGCACTGGAGCACTGGCAGGGTTATGAATAAGAGTGTGTGAGTGTGTAAATGTCTGTGTGTGAGTGAATGTGTGAGTTTGTGAGTGTGAGTGAATGTGTGCTAGCGAATGTGTGTGAGTGAATATGTGTGTGTGAGTGTGAATGTGTGAGTGAATGTGTAAATGAATGTGTGAGTGTGTGAATGTGTGAGTGAATGTGTGTGTGCGAGTGTAAATCTGTGAGTGTGAATATGTGAGTGTGAATGTGTGTGTGTGAGTCAGTGTGTGAGTGAATGTGTGTTTGTGAGTGTGTGAGTTAATGTGTGTGTGTCAGTGTGTGTGAATGTGTGTGAATGTGAATGTGTGCGAGTGTGTGTGTGAATGTGTGAGTGAATGTTTGTGAGTGTGAATGTACAGTTGTGGCCAAAAGTATTGACACCCCTGCAATTCTGTCAGATAATACTCAGTTTCTTCCTGAAAATGATTGCAATCACAAATTCTTTGGTATTATTATCTTAATTAAATTTGTCTTCAATGAAAAAACACAAAAGAGAATGAAGCAAAAAGCAAAACATTGATCATTTCACACAAAACTCCAAAAATGGACCGGACAAAAGTATTGGCACCCTCAGCCTAATACTTGGTTGCACAACCTTTAGCCAAAATAACTGCGATCAACCGCTTCCGGTAACCATCAATGAGTTTCTTACAATGCTCTGCTGGAATTGTAGACCATTCTTCTTTGGCAAACTGCTCCAGGTCCCTGATATTTGAAGGGTGCCTTCTCCAAACTGCCATTTTTAGATCTCTCCACAGGTGTTCTATGGGATTCAGGTCTGGACTCATTGCTGGCCACCTTAGAAGTCTCCAGTGCTTTCTCTCAAACCATTTTCTAGTGCTTTTTGAAGTGTGTTTTGGGTCATGTTTTGGAAGACCCATGACCTCTGAGGGAGACCCAGCTTTCTCACACTGGGCCCTACATTATGCTGCAAAATTTGTTGGTAGTCTTCAGACTTCATAATGCCATGCACACGGTCAAGCAGTCCAGTGCCAGAGGCAGCAAAGCAACCCCAAAACATCAGAGAACCTCCGCCATGTTTGACTGTAGGGACCGTGTTCTTTTCTTTGAATGCCTTTTTTTCTCCTGTAAACTCTATGTTAATGCCTTTGCCCAAAAAGCTCTACTTTTGTCTCATCTGACCAGTGAACATTCTTCCAAAACGTTTTAGGCTTTCTCAGGCAAGTTTTGGCAAATTCCAGCCTGGCTTTTTTATGTCTCGGGGTAAGAAGTGGGGTCTTCTTGGGTATCCTACCATACAGTCCCTTTTCATTCAGACGCCGACGGATAGTACGGGTTGACACTGTTGTACCCTCGGACTGCAGGGCAGCTTGAACTTGTTTGGATGTTAGTCGATGTTCTTTATTCACCATCCGCACAATCTTGCGTTGAAATCTCTCGTAAATTTTTCTTTTCCGTCCACATCTAGGGAGGTTAGCCACTGTGCCATGGGCTTTAAACGTTTTGATGACACTGCGCACGGTAGACACAGGAACATTCAGGTCTTTGGAGATGGACTTGTAGCCTTGAGATTGCTCATGCTTCATCACAATTTGGTTTCTCAAGTCCTCAGACAGTTCTTTGGTCTTCTTTCTTTTCTCCATGCTCAATGTGGTACACACAAGGACACAGGACAGAGGTTGAGTCAACTTTAATTCATGTCAACTGGCTGCAAGTGTGATTTAGTTATGCCAACACCTGTTAGGTGCCACAGGTAAGTTATAGGTGCTGTTAATCACATAAATTAGAGAAGCATCACATGATTTTTCTAACAGTGCCAATACTTTTGTCCACCCCTTTTTATGTTTAGTGTGGAGTTATATCCAATTTGGCTTTAGGACAATTCTTTTTATGTTTTTTCATTGAAGACATATTAAATGAAGATAATAATACCAAAGAATTTGTGATTGCAATCATTTTCAGGAAGAAACTGAGTATTATCTGACAGAATTGCAGGGGTGTCAATACTTTTGGCCACAACTGTATGTGTGTATATCTGTGTGAGTGAATGTGTGAGTGTGTGAATGTGTGTGTGAGAACATGTGAGTGTGAATGTGTGAGTGAATGTGTGTGTGTGTGTGTGAGTGAGTGAGTGAGTGAGTGAGTGAGTGAATGTGTGTGTGTGTGAGTGAGTGAGTGAATGTGTGTGTGTTTGTGTGAGTGTCCAGTACAGACCAAAAGTTTGGACACACCTTCTCATTCAAAGAGTTTTCTGTATTTTCATGACTATGAAAATAGTAGATTTACACTGAATACATCAAAACTATGAATTAACACACGTGGAATAATATACCGTATATACTCGCGTATAAGCCGAGTTTTTCAGCCCAAAATTTGGGCTGAAAAGTCCCCCCTTGGCTTATACGCGAGTATACAGTATATACAGCAGCAGCCCCGGAGGTATACAGGCCCCCCCATCAAGCTCCAGGGCCCCCCTCCTTGCGCGGCAGCCTGTAAAGTAAAATCATACTTATCAGTGTCCTGTCGCGCTGTCCCGCCGCTTGCCGACACACGATCCCGGGCTTCATTCCGCGTCTTCCGTCTTCCTGTGGTCGCGGGCAATGACGTCATTGCCCGCGACCACAGGAAGCCGGAAGCCGGAAGACGCGGATTGAAGCCCGGGATCGTGTGTCGGCAAGCGGCGGGACAGCGCGACAGGACACTGATAAGTATGATTTTACTTTACAGGCTGCCGCGCAAGGGGGGGGCCCTGGAGCTTGATGGGGGGGCCTGTATACCTCCGGGGCTGCTGCTGTATACAGCCCTGGGGCTGCTGCTGTATACAGCCCTGGGGCTGCTGCTGTATACAGCTTTGGGGCTGCTGCTGTATACACCCCTGGGGCTGCTCCTGCTGTATACACCACTGGGGCTGCTGTATACTACCTAAGGGCTGCTGTATATACCTCTGGGGCTGCTGTATACACCACTAGGGCTGCTGTATATACCTCTGGGGCTGTATATACCTCTGGAGCTGCTGTATACTACCTCTGGGGCTGCTGTATACTACCACTGGGGCTGCTGTATACTACCACTGGGACTGTATATACCTCTGGGGCTGCTGGATACTACCACTGGGGCTGTATATACCACTGGGGAGGCTGCTGTATACTACCACTGGGGCTGCTGTATACTACCACTTGGGCTGTATATACCTCTGGGGCTGCTGTATAGTACCACTGGGGCTGTATATACCTCTGGGGCTGCTGTATACTACCACTGGGGCTGCTGTATACACCTCTGGGGCTGCTGTATACTAACCACTGGGGCTGCTGCTGTATATACCACTGGGGCTGCTGCTGTATACTACCACTGGGGCTGCTGTATATACCTCTGGGGCTGCTGTATACCACACTGCTGGGGGCTGTATACCTGTGCTGAGGTCCACCCTCGGCTTATACACGAGTCAATAGGTTTTCCCAGGTTTTGGGGGCAAAAGTAGGGGGGTCGGCTTATACACGGGTCGGCTTATACACGCGTATATACGGTACTTAACAAAAAAGTGTGAATCAACTGAAAATATGTCTTATATTCTAGGTTCTTCAAAGTAGCCACCTTTTGCTTTGATTACTGCTTTGCACACTCTTGGGATTCTCGTGATGAGCTTCAAGAGGTAGTCACTGGAAATGGTTTTCACTTCACAGCTGTGCCCTGTCAGGTTTAATAAGTGGGATTTCTTGCCTTATAAATGGGGTTGGGACAATCAGTTGTGTTGTGCAGAAGTCTGGTGGATACACAGCTGATAGTCCTACTGAATAGACTGTTAGAATTTGTATTATGGCAAGAAAAAAGAAGCCAAGTAAAGAAAAAAACGAGTGGCCATCATTACTTTAAGAAATTAAGGTCAGTCAGTCTGAAAAATTGGGAAAACTTTGAAATTGTCCCCAAGTGCAGTTGCAAAAATCATCAAGTGCTACAAAGTAACTGGCTCACATGAGGGCCGCCACAGGAAAGGAAGACCAAGAGTCACCTCTGCTGCGGAGGATAAGTTCATCCGAGTCACCAGCCTCAGAAATCACAGGTTAACAGCAGCTCAGATTAGAGACCAGGTCAATGCCACACAGAGTTCAAGCAGCAGACACATCTCTACAACAACTGTTAAGAAGAGACTTTGTGCAGCAGGCCTTCATGGTAAAATAGCTGCTAGGAAACCACTGCTAAGGACAGGCAACAAGCAGAAGAGACTTGTTTTGGCTAAAGAACACAAGGAATGGACATTAGACCAGTGGAAATCTGTGCTTTGGTCTGATGAGTCCAAATTTGAGATCTTTGGTTCCAACCACCTTGTCTTTGTGTGACGCAGAAAAGGTGAACAGATAGACTCTACATGTCTGGTTCCCACCGTGAAGCATAGAGGAGGAGGTGGGATGGTGTGGGGGTGCTTTGCTGTTGAGGATTTATTCAAAATTGAAGGCAAACTGAACCAGCATGGCTACCACAGCATCTTGCAGCGACATGGTATTCCATCCGGATTGCGTTTAAGTTGGACCATGATTTATTTTTCAACAGGATAATGATCCCAAACACACCTCCAGGGTGTGTAAGGGCTATTTGACCAAGAAGGAGAGTGATAGGGTGCTACTCCAGATGACCTGGCCTCCACAGTCACCAGACCTGAACTCAATCGAGATGGTTTGGGGTGAGCTGGACCGCAGAGTTAGAAAAAGGGACAACATGTGCTAAGCATCTCTGGGAACTACTTCAAGACTATTGGAAGATCATTTCTGGTGACTACCTCTTGAAGCTTATCAAGAGAATGCAAAGAGTGTGCAAAGCAGTAATCAAAGCAAAAGGTGGCTACTTTGAAGAACCTAGAATATAAGACATATATTCAGTTGTTTCACACTTTATTGTTAAGTATATAATTCCACTTGTGTTAATTCATAGTTTTGATGCCTTCAGTGTGAATCTACAATTTTCATAGTCATAGTCATGAAAATAAAGAAAACTCTTTGAATGAGAAAGTGTGTCCAAACGTTTGGTCTGTACTGTATGTGTAAGACGAAGGTAGACCAGGTTGGGGACATCACTACAAAAGGGGACCAGCATGGAGGACATTACTACACTATGGGGGCCAGGATGGGGACATCACCATAAAAGGGGGCAGCATGGGGGACATCACTACAAAAGGGGTCCAGAATGGGGGACATCACTACAAAAGGGGTCCAGCATGGGGGACATCACTCCAAAAGGGGTCCAGCATGGCAGACATCACTACAAAAGGGGTCCAGCATGAGTGACATCACTACAAAAGGGGTCCAGCATGTGGGACATCACTACAGAAAGGGTCCAGCATGGGGGACATCACTACAAAAGGGGTCCAGCATGGGGGACATCACTACAAAAGGGGTCCAGCATGGGGGACATTACTACACGATGGGTGCGGGACCAGGATAGGGCATTACTGCAAGAAGGGGATCAAGATGGGGTCCAGGATGTGGGACATTATTATAGGATGGGGACATTACAATAAGAAAGGGTCAAGATGGGAACATTACAAGAAGATCAGGATTTGGACATTACTTCATTGAGCAAAAAATTCTGGTATTACTAAACATGTCACTTAGTCCTACAAGCAATGTGGCCCCCTATATCAATTTTTTTCTATGTGCGGTCCACTAACCCAGCCGAGTTTGAGACCCCTGGTATAAACCAAACACAGATGGTAGATAAGATGTCACATATCTGTAAAATTCACATCAAAATAAATCACAACTTAGTTATAATAAAGAGCTTTTGTCTCTTTTAAGGGTCGATGTAAATAGGGAGAAAGGGAGAAAAGGGATAAGAATACAAGAGGGAAAGAAAGGGGAAAAGAAAGGGAGAGCAGTGAAAGAAAAAATAAAACAAGACTGTATAAGGTAGTAGTAAAGCTAGTGGAAGCAAAGGACGGAAAGGAAACCATGGGTATGACACCTCTACCACATTGCATCCACCCGAGGACCTATCCGTCTCCCCTCCTCCCAGACGCGTCCTCCCACGGGCAACTGTGTTGCCCCACGATGTAGGTGCCACAAAAGGGGTACTACATCCATAAAAGCGGTGTAGTCGCCCCACTGCAAGTGGAGTTATGGCCAGTAGGTGGAACCATATACCCACATCCCACACTAGTCATGCAGTGGGAGGGACCCCGGGAGGGTATATAGTGGCCCCCAGGGGGAACTAGTAGGCGGTTGGAGCCAAGCAGGGAGCCTGAGGGAGAAAGGAGGGTCTCCTCGGCTAAAGGACCCAGGAAAGTCAGAATAGATCCCAGAAGGAAAGAAAGGAAAAAGAAACTCAGAAAGTACAAAGAGTTCACTCAATGTGCAGAGCACAGTAACCAGAGAGTTTGCCCCAGGAAGGAAATCGGGTACCGGAGCCCGCACCTGTGTCGACCTTCAAGGCTCACAGAAATCCGTTGACCGGGGGTATCTTCAGATACGACCCTGACTCCCAAAGATCCATTAGAGGGGAACCGGATCCGCGGTAGACGGCCGCGGTAATCACTAAGAAGGTTCACCCGACGGGTGCAAGGGAGATAAAGACAAGGAACAGCAGAAGGTCAGATTCTATCTTCATGAGGTCAGACTTCACAGCCACTGGGAGGCAAGGAAAAAGAAAGAATAGGAACGACACACAGTGAGGGATCCATCTACCAACCATAAAATCCACTTGCAGCACCCGTAGCCATTTGTCGCTGTAACATCTTACTGCTCTGAAGGACTGTAATGATTACCAAAGGTTTCTCAGTAAAGTACTCGGTGAAGTGACTTCTTGACTCTGCTGCATCTTTCCTTGCTTGAACTGATTCTTTCCACAGAATCGCTGCCCCGGTGGTCCAGTCCTGCCTGCAGAGGACTACACCATCAATGCCGCAATACCATCGACCACCGGAGGACTGTGTGGCGGCGCTGGTGAGCATCACCAGGTACTGCAAGTGGTGTCACAAACTTTATTCTTGCTTTATCATCTTCTCTCTATTTATTGACTACCAGGGCCACAGTCTCAGGCAGCCACCCGTGACATCCCAGACCGAGCCTGAGATCTGAGTACCCTACCCTATGGTGTGTCACAACCATCAGACGGCAAGAAGATCAGAAAACTTGCTGGATTCCTTAAACATGAGAGACTCCTGCTATGTTCTAAAATAGTTCTCTAACTGGGTATCGGAGTGAGCCGAGAGCCTTTCCATCCTACAGATAAGATACATCTCCGATAGCCAGTCAAGAAGGGTAGAAATCATTTTTGATTTCCACAGTCGTGAGATAGTTGATCTGTAGACAGAAACACAGTGTCTCAGCAGGTCATGTTTGATCACCTTAAAGGGTCCAGCGAGCATGAACAGGAGTCCGATCTGTGACAAACAAGGAGCAGGGGCCCCAGTAACCCACTCATAGATCTGAAAAACCTGGCGCCACAAAGACTGAATAGGTGGACAATTCCACCAGATCTGCAACATGAAGGCACCCGAAGCCCCGCATCTCCAGCAGTTGTCTGGTTCTTGTGGGAAAAATCTGTGGATATCCTGGGGACATCTATACCAACGCGAGACAATCTTAAAATTCTTCTCCTGTAATTTATAGGGGAGAGGGAGCTTGTGAGTGCAAAAGAATGCTTTGGACCAGTATTGTTCCAAGAACGATTCTCCCAGCTCTCTCTCCCATGCACTCACAAACCAGATCTGGATGTTGGCCTCAGGTGCAACTACTAATGAGTATATCTGGGAGATATACATGGGTCAGAGGGTCAGGAAGCGTTAATAAAGATTCAAAACTGGAGTAATCCCTTACCAGGGCAGAGGAAGGGCCAGCTGAGGAAATAAATGACTGAAGCTGAAAGTATTTGAACCAAGAGATCCTCCTGTCTGGGAAGCAGGAGCGGAGCTCTAGCAGGGTGGGGAGATGCGAAGACCCGCACAGAGCCTCACCCGCCCTGTGTCTCTGAGAAGAGGTCCAAATCATGAACCTCTCCTCTCTTCACTGGTGGGAAGTCAGGATTACCGAAAAGGGGGGTCATGGGGCCCCATTTGCTTGACAGTTTAAAGTGACTTTCTTTTGGCCGTGTGTCCTCAAATACTTCTGCATGAACCCTTCTAACCTCCCATATGTTTAGAGGGCCCTCACAAATGAATAAAGCAGGGACCTCCCTAATGTATAGAGGAGGGACCGCCCAAATGTCTAATTAAGTCCCTTCAAAACGCACGTTAGAGGGCCATTTCTGGGCCATTAGCAATCTCAGGTTTCCTGCCTACTACAGGCCCTCTGAACATTTGAATGTAGGGCAGCAAAATGTCATGGTGGTGGAGGAGGAGGAGGAGGAGAAGGGTGAAGCTCAACGCTACAATGGGCACATTCTGAAGTGCTATGGAATATGAATTCCACTATCTAAGAGCGGTCCCACCACAACATACGTTAGAGGGCCATCTCTGGGCCCTCAGCAACTGAAGTGCTATGGGACATGTATTCCACTATCAGAGTGTCAATGAGGGAGGGACTATCAAAATGTCTAAGTAAGAGCAGTCCCTCCAAAATGTATGTTACAGGACCACCCTAGGCATCTGAGGTCAAAGACCAACATACCTACTGCTATGTTCTAGCTGGCCTTGTAAAGTGCTGGGGAATAGCTAACTAAAAATGATGTATGACAGAGGAACCTACAAAATGTATGAGCCAGGGCTCTCCCAATTGTAAAAGGCAAAAAAGGTACAATACGTGTGAACAAACATTTACAGCAATATTTTTTTTGTTTCTTTGGTTTATTTAGCCTTGTTTGCAAGTGATTATGCAGGAAAAACTGTTTCTGAACCTTTTTGGCCTGTTAAATGCAATTTAGGTTAGGTTTGGTAGTTGTTTGTGTAACTATAACAGTGGCCTAAACCTGTGACAAAACTATTCCCACAAACCATATGTGAGTCAGAAATGCATGCAGACATATTCTCCAGGCTCTTCCCATTCTGTTTCATCACTTTTACAACCATTTCAGCCTTTTCCTCGGGCTCCCTGACCCCTTTGTAGGGTCAAGCAGAAAATTACTAACATTTCCCATATACATACATTGTACTTGCTATTTGGAATGAATATGCGATTATTAGAAAGTACTTGTAACGAGTATAACGATTATGAATATTATGGTACTCGCTCATCACTATTAAAAACGCCATACATGTGCTGTCCTTGTGCTGTCCGATTTTTTTCTTGCACCCATTCACTTGCATTGGGGAATCTCCGGCAAGATATGCTACCATACATAGAATTTGCGATTTTTTTTTCCTAAGCTTGTTTATTGCTAAGGAAAAACTCGGGAGTTGGGCATTGTTCTATAATTTAACATTGTAAGTTGATTATTTATCAGATTGCTCTTGCCGATGTGAGCAAACTTTAAATGTAACATTCACCTCTCCCCTGCCCATCACCTCTCAGCACTAAAGTCGGCGCTAAGAGGTGGGCAGGATGATGGGTAAAGAGAGTGGGGTGAGAGATGAAAATTAAATGAACTTAAACAACGAGCCCATGTGATCACACGCCACAACAGCAGCTGTGGCAACTGTGTGTGTGGATATTCACTGCTTCCCATGCATCATCTTTAGCATGGTAAGCAGCGAGTATCCCGAATGAAAGATTATACCCAACTCCCATCGCTCTCCCCTGTAGCACCAGACTTCCACCTTTCTTTTTGTTCCATCAGTTGATGCGATGTGTGGAGTGAGGCACATGACTGACATCATTGCTGTATGCTGACACGCTGATCATTAGTTGGCAGTAAAAGAAAACAGGAGCATGTGACTCACCCAGGCCAGGGGACTCAGATCTCAGGCGCAGTCTAGAGTTCACGGGTGGCGGTGCCTGAGGCTGTGGCCCTGGTGGTCAATGAAAAATGTGAAAAAGAAAAATAATAAAAGAATAAAGTTTGTTTGTGAAGCCACCAGTAGGTCTCGGTGATGGCACCGGCGCGGCGGGAACCTCCGGGGTGATGGGCAGCAGCAAGATGGAGTGGCTCCCTACAGGAGGAGCGGGGTTCCCGGGGTATTGGAAGTAGTAATGGATGGTGGAGTATGGCAGCACAGTCACTGTGGAGAAAGGCAAGTAAATCACAGTTCAAGGAAGAAATCACGTTGCTCACTCTGAACGGGTATTTTACTCCGGCATTCTGCAGGCATACAAGGTAATGCAGTTTTCTTCGCATAGTAGTGGACAGGGTGGTTCTGGCAATAAGCAATGTCCCTATGAAACTCCACTGGTGTTCCTACTCTATCACGCTCACTGTCCCTTGCTCTGCTGCCCTGCATGGATCCTGCTTGTTTGACCAGGCCTTTCGAGATAAATGTGATCCCCTTTTCTCTCCAAGGAGACCCCAACTCTGTTTGGCGCTTCTACTGAGGACCGTGCTGGTTGTAGGGCAGTTGGGTCGTGCTCCTATAAAGTCATCAACCACTCCGGATTTGTGGTTCAGGTATGTAGCCGGCTGGACCACTTCAGAGCTGGGACTCCGGGTTTAGACTGGGCTAGGGCATTCGGTTCCCGTTCTATTCTTGGCCCCTTTCTCTTCTGGATAACCAGGTTGAGGTGCCCTCCCCGTTAGCTTCTCTCTGTTGTTCTGTAGCTTCTCCAACCCTGCTTCGTCTGTTGCTTCTTACTCCCTCTGTGCTGCACAGCTCTGTGCAGCTCCCTCCTTGCACTCTCTGGTTCTAATGCCTTCTAACTCCTTGCTGCTGTCCCCACTGCTTTATTACCTACCCTCTCCTCCCACCAGGACTGGTTACCCTAGTAACGGGCGTCTAATTGGTCCTCTAACACTAAGTGTTTGCATGTGGTGCTGAAGCTTCAGACTTATTCTACCCATTACCAAATCAAAGAATACAGCACCTTCAGTCAGGGGTGCAGTACCTTTTTGTGATGCACTCTAAGCGGGGCACCACACTCCCCCTTGGGAAATTACACTTGTCCCCAAGTGCCCAGTCTAACCTACCCGGTACAGAGTGACATTTTAGTTATGCATAACAACAATATGACACTTTTAATAATTACAAGTATTCTTGTATTCTTCCCGTCCGGGAGGCGCTATGTCTTTAAACGTTGCATATATAAATAAAAAGTTGCCAGTTCAACGGAACTGGATTAACTCTTGCGGACCCAGTGGTTACTATCGCTGTCTTTTCCAATGTCCAGGTTACCACTGAGCCGCTGCACACATTATCACAGCACGCAATAAAGAGGGGAAAAATCAAATGTCCTCATGAAAGTCTATGAGCATTCTAGTAGAAAAAGCAATGTACTATACTATACATTATTTACATTAGGCTGCAAATCTACAGTTCACAGTTCACACTTACGAACTTTCAAAGCATACCAGCCTCTTGGTCCTGCGTGTCTTTCGTAGGATATCACGTCCTGTCTGTATAAATCACGATCCGGGTGTCCTTTGAGCAAATGTGATTCAACATCCTGGCGCGCAATAAAAATTTCTTCATATAGCCCTTCCTCTCTGGCGAAACCTCAACCGTTGTCCAGGTTAAACGTGGTTACTACACCTAGTTTACAGTGTTCCGGGGCGATTGGTGGTTGGCGACGGGCCTCTGCTCTTATTTGCAAGTTTTCTTGTTCACGGGCCCACCACTCAGCTCTGCGTCGCTGCCTTTCTGCTTCATCCAATCGATGAAAGGTGCGCACAAAGTCACTGCGGTTTGAAGCATTGTCGCTGTACTGAGTTTGTCGGTAATTCTCCACGGTGGTACTTATGCGCTTACCGCTGCTGGTCATTGTAGTTGCTGCTACGCCCCACCAACCTACCCGGACTTCAGGTGACGATTGCCCGGCGGGGTTCTGTACTATATCCTCCTCCTCCTCAGAGCCCGACTGTTCCGGTTCCTCATCCTCATTGGGGAACTGGTAATCTTCCTCTTCTTCTGGCTCACTTACCTCAAACACTAGGTCTGGCTCCTCGGTAGGCCATTGTTCCTCTTCCCGCTCTGGGTCTGCTCGTTCGTCAGGCGCAGCTATCACACGGTCTTCCATCAGCAGGGCTTCATGGCTGCCCGCCTCCTCTCCTGCAACCGTGAATGGCACCGGGTCCTCACCGATAACCGGTTGGGCTCAGGTAGATCGTTCCTCGCCACCGGTTCCAGGCTTGAATGGTCGGTCTGCCTTGCCATGGCTGCGCGGTGCAGCTTGCTAGCCACATTGGCGCTCCAGCGCCTGATAGTCCACTCTGTGTTTTCTAGGAGCTGGACTCTCAAGTCATGGAGTGCGGTCTCCCAGAAGGTGGGGTCCCCGTCGATGGTGTGGACGGAGACCAGCTCTGGCACATTGAGGGCAGCTCGGGCCTCTTCCTCTGCCTCCTGCATCAGCTCTCTCAGCCGGATTGCCACCATGCTTCCTTCTCCAAAACCCGTACCCGTCGTGGCTGGCGCAGGTTCTGGTGGCAAAGCTCTTGCAAAGACCCGGCAACGCCCTCTTCCTTTTGTTTTATAGTCCATCGGCAAGCTAAGGTCTCTGGCCTGCCCCCTTGGTTTTTCCTTGGCAATTGGGGCAGGCAAGTCGTTTGGCGCCTCTGCGATGCCCCTCCCATGACAAGGGGCCGAGGCATGCCTCTGGCCATCACATTGTCTCTTACATTGCGGGACCCGCCATCTTGGCCCAGTAGAAATGGCGGGAAAAGTTCTTTAGTGCCGTATATAGACAAAGTTCCAGGATGGCCAATAAAAGTTCCGTAAGGCGCACAGTACCCGTTAGATACGGGTCGGTTCGAATCCTGTTCGTAGACGCCAAGTTGACTCACCCAGGCCAGGGGAATCAGATCTCAGGCGCAGTGGTGGCGGTGCCTGAGCCTGTGGCCCTGGTGGTCAATGAAAAATGTGAAAAAGAAAAATAATAAAAGAATAAAGTTTGTTTGTGAAGCCACCTGTAGGTCCCGGTGATGGCACCGGCGCTGCGGGAACCTCCGGGGTGATGGGCGGCAGCAAGATGGAGTGGCTCCCTACAGGAGGAGCAGGGTTCCCGGGGTATTGGAAGTAGTAATGGATGGTGGAGTACGGCAGCACAGTCACTATGGAGCAAGGCAAGGCAAGTAAATCACAGTTCAAGGAAGAAATCATAAACACGTTGCTCACTCTGAACGGGTATTTTTCTCGGTATTCTGCAGGCATTCAAAGTAATGCAGTTCTCTTTGCAGAGTAGTGGACCGGGTGGTTGATAATGAGCAGTGTCCCTCGGAAGCTCCACTGGTGTTCCTTCCCTATCACGCTCACTGTCCCTTGCTCTGCTGCCCTGCACGGATCCCGCTTGTTTGACCAGGCCTGTCGAGATAAATGTGATCCCCTTTTCCCTCCAAGGAGATCCCAACTCTGTTCGGCGCTTCTGGTGAGGACCATGCTGGTTGTAGGGCGGTTGGGTCGTGCTCCTATAAAGTCATCGACCACTCCGGGTTTCAGGGATGTAGCCGGCTGGACCACTTCAGAGCCGGTACTCCGGGTTTGGACTGGGCTAGGGCATTCGGTTCCCGTTCTATTCTTGGCCCCTTTCTCTTCTGGGTCACCAGGTTGAGGTGCCCTCCCCGTTAGCTTCTCTCTGTTGTTCTGTAGCTTCTCCAACTCTGCTTCGTCTGTTGCTTCTCATTCCCTCTGTGCTGCACAGCTCTGTGCAGCTCCCTCCTTGCACTTTCTGGTTCTAACTCCTTCTAACTCCTTGCTGCTATCCCCACTGCTGTATTACCTAGCCTCTCCTCCCACCAGGACCGGTTACCCTAGTAACGGGCATCTAATTGGTCCTCTAACACAAAGTGTTTGCATGTGGTGCTGGAGCTTCAGACTTATTCCACCCAATACCAAAACAAAGAATACGGCACCTTCAGTCAGGGGTGCAGAACCCTTTTGTGACACACTCTTAGCAGAGCGCCACACATGTCACAATGCTGCAGGGCACCGATAATGGGAAGTGAATATAATCGTTTTATGCTGTCCGCCATTTCCTTTAGTGAAGAGCTCATATTTAAAGGGGAACTCCGGGGAGAGAAAACTTTCTAGTACGCTCCCTGCCCGTCTACATGATGAAACAGAGCTGTACACTGCAGTTCTAGGATCTATAGATTGTTTATAATTCGATAAATTCTTAAATAAAACTCTACTTAAGCAAGCTTGCTGCTCTATTCAGTGTCAATTCTACACTTGACTTTGGATATATAGAACTGATCTCTTTGTGCTCTGAGCCAGATCCTGCCTGAATTGTTACCTTACCTGGACTTGACTCTCTGTTTGTGATCTGATTCCTCTTTCTGACTGCTCCTTTGTATTCTGTTTTGTCCCTATGGTTCCTGACTTCAGATTGAATTGGACTTTGCTTCTGACTACCCCTAGCTATTTCTGCACCATTTCCTGGACCTGACTTCAGATTGTTTTGACCTCTCTTTACTACCAGTAAGTAGAATTATTATATTTACTTTCTGTTGTTACATTCTGTTTTCTGCACCTCAGAGATTAGTTATAACTGTAGTGACTAGTGTCACATTACAATTGACCATTAATTTTTTTTTCCCACCTATGGATCTGAGTCGGTCGACAGGGTAGGGGGGTACTTGGATCCCGGGACAGGGGTTCACTTCGGTGGGGATCACGGCTGGTCGGTTCCCGGTTCCGTGCCCTGGACCCTCAGTGGCGGGGTGGGGGTGATGATGTTGGGGGATTTGTAACATGACGCCACTTGTGGTACCTGGTAATAGGGTTACCAGCGCTGTAGCCAGCCGCTGAGGTGATGGGAATGCAGCTTTGGTAGTACAGCTCCCCACAGGTGGAGCTTTACCTCTGGGCAGCGGGGTGGATGAGGGGAGTAGTAGCGGTTCTCTTGTGAACGCTGCAGGCAGCGGCGGTGAAGCAGGCACACACACACACACTGATGTCCAGTAACAGGTACGGTCCAGGAGGGTAACCAGGTTTCGGTACAGTTTGGGACATTCACCTTGGAGAGTTGTGAGGCCTCCTCTGCTAGTATGTGCGGTAATTGGGGTAAGTTCTGCCTGTAACTGAACCTGCCGCTCTTTTTCCTTCTCAGGGTGGTATTCCACAACTGACAATGAGGACCTTTCTGTGGGATCCCTATTCTCTGCTTGGGTCCCTGGTCTTATGCTTGGTCAGGTTTGGTGTGTTTTGTTCTTTAGCTTCAGGGGGACTAGATTCTCCTGGTCTGTCTGGGCTTTCTCTGCTGCCTTTAGATTAATAGCAACTTCGGACTCCGGTGTCTGGGTGGGCTAAAGGGAAACCAGGTATGTTCCCTTCTTCTTTCTTCCTACTTCTCCCACTGGCCTCCGTCCCTCTCCCTAGGGCGCTGCACAGCTGGGTCAGGTTTCCTGGTTCTGGGCCTGGCTTGGTCCCAGAAACCAACTCCTTTCAGTACCTTCTTCTTTGCGGTCTCTCTGGAACTAACTAAATGGCTAACTGACTCCTCCCCTCAGGCCTGGATATTTATAGGGGATTTGGCTTAAGGGCAGCCAGTTGGGCTCCCCTTCCAGGCCTGGGGTGGAAGGTGTTGGGTGCTGTGTGTGCCAAGGTGTACATCCCTCCCTGCACCGGTGGGTACTGTGGCAATCCCCCGCAGGGGTGCGCCAGATCCATTACATGCTTTCTGTGATCAGATGGCAGATCTGACTCAGTTAGTGTAGAATTTGGCTTTGGAATAACACAAATTAGTAGCCTCCCACGCTCAGTTACAGGGCCAGATGTCTGCTGCTTTTCCTACCCATCAGAATCTCTCTCCTCTGACCGCTGCCATGACTTCTGAACCCTCTGACATATCTTTGAGCCCCTCTGAACCTGTTGTAGCACTCCCTGACAAATTTTCAGGGGGAAAAGACCAGTTCAGAATTTTCAAGGGGAGTTGTAAATTATTTTTTACTTTGCACCCTCGGTCATCTGGGAATGAGTCACAGCGGGTGGGAAGAATAATGTCACTTTTGCAGGGGGTCCTAAAACCTGGGCCTTTTCCCTACCCTCTCTTGCTCCTGAACGTCTTTAGGACAGATCTATGCTGAACCTGACAGGTTCAAGGTAGCAGAGACAAGGATCATGAACCTGACACAGGGCAACCGCACAGCAGAAGACTAATGTACTGAGTTTCATCAGTGGTCTACTGAAGTCCTGTGGAATGATGCAGCTCTCAGATGCCAATTCCTTAGGGGTCTCGCCAAGTCTCTAAAGGACTCTAAATGACGCTCTGGCTCTACATGCTCCATATGGTTGTTTGGTAGAGGCCATGACTTAGGCTATCCACATGGAGTGGAGGATGCAGGCAAGACGTGAGGTCGAAAAGAGGTCCCATTTTGTGCAACTGGCCCTATTCGTTTGCCTGAGATGGCACCTATGGAGGATGGATCAGCCAGTTCAAGGATCAATGAGAGGAGACACCATCGGGAACATGGACTTTGTCTCTATTGTGGCCAAGCTGGTCATTTCCTAAAGGTTTGCTTGACAAGACATGCAGCAAATAAGCCGTCATGAAACACCCAAGTCTGGGTGATTGTTGAGGAGGTCACCCAGACTTCCAGGTACCCTTTAACTCATCCGATAAAGTATTGTTGAATGCTGAACTTCTATTTGAAAATCAGTGGTCTGTCAACATTTGCCTTTGATTGTGGATCAGCAGCTAATTTTATTGACTCGGAACTGGTTCTGAAGTTAGAATTAGGGACAGTTAAGTTAGAAAGCCCATTCAAATTGTGGCCATTGATAGAATGCTGTTGCTCAAGAATTTGGTTCAGTTAGTTACTGTGGAGTTCACACTCAAGGTGGGGTCCCTTCACACGGAATTAATCTCCTGCTATGTTTTGGACAATTTACTTGCTGGAATTGTGTTGTGTATTCCTTGGCTGTGTGTGCATAATCCAATCCTTGACTGGAATCTAAAAGATATAGTCAAATGGGGTCCCTATTGTGTTGAAAACTGTCTTAAATCTGTGTATGTTTGCTGTTTAGTCTGGAGGGTTTTCCGGAATACCTGAAAGACTTCGGAGATTTTTTTTGGAAAAAGAGGCTGAGATCTTACCTCCTCACGTCCCTATGATTGTGCTATTAACCTATCTTCCAATGCCAAATTGCCCAAGGCTCACTTGTATAACTTGTCTGGTCCGGAGTGGACACCCATGAAAATTTATATAGCTGAAAGTTCCTGAAAAGGTCATATCCGGTCTTCCTCAGCGCCGGTAGCCACCGGTTTCTTTTTTGTTAAGAAAGATGGAGGTCTTCGTCCCGGCCTTGATCTCCGTGAACTAAACAAAATAACTTTTAAGAATAGTTATCCGCTCCCACTCATCTCCAATCTATATAATCAGCTTTCAGAGGCCAAATGGTTTTCCAAACTGGATCTCAGAGGGGTATATAATCTGATACATATTCGTGAGGGTGATGAGTGGAAGAGAGTGTTTATAACATCTGAGGGTCTTTTTGAAAATCTCGTCATGCCTTTTGGACTCCTATTATTTTATAAATAATATGCTTTCTGATTATATTGGAGATTTATTGTGGTTTATTTAGATCATATTTTAATTTTCTCACCTGACCTGAATTCCCGTCATAAATATGTCTGTTTTGTTCTGCAACGTTTACAAGATAATTGTTTGTTTGCTAAGATTGGAAAAGGTACTTTTTCAGTTCAAGAAATATCATTCTTAGGTTTCATTGTGTCAGCCTACGGTTTTAAGATGGATCCTGGGAAGGGATAGGCCATCATTGATTGGGTGCAACCCAGCGACCTCAAGGCCTTGCAGTGCTTTTTAAGGTTCGCAAATTATTACAGGAAGTTTATTAGAGGTTTTTCTCAGATTGTCAAGCCTCTTACGGACCTCACTTGTAAAGGGATAGAGCTAAAGGTTTGGTTGTCAGAAGCAGTTGGGGCTTTTGAAAATTTTAAGAAATGTTTTATATCTGCTCCTGTGCTTGTTCAACCAGACCTCCAGAGGCCATTCATTGTGGAGGTAGATGCTTCAGAGGTCAGGGTAAGGGCTGTATTGTCTCAAGGTCCTAAAACTAACTGCAAAAGGGAGATGCAGATTTTGCAATTGAATCAAAAGTATTGTAGAAAATATTTCTTGAAAAAGGATACCCAAGGAAAGTTTTGAAGGATGCCTTCAATAGGACATGCCACTTTTCACAAGAATCATGTATCGAAAAGATAGGAGTTTTGAAGGGTGACCAAAAGAAGGTGGCTGACTTAAAGTGGAACTTGGTCACAACATTTTGCCAGTCGAGAACTAAGGTTCAGAATCTATTGAAAAAGTTTTGCTTCATCGTGAGAGGGAAGCCTATACTTTCTAGACATATTCCAGCTAAACCCAATGTAATTTTTAGAAAGAATACTGTAGGTCCCTATGGAATATGGTTGCACCTAGCAACATATCTCAAAGTAAAAAGAGACCTGAGTACTGTTCGCAGTAACTGGGGATGCTATTCTTTGTAATGCACTGAAGTGCCTGTGTTTTGATGTAATTGAAAATGGTGCAAAGACGTTTACATCTAAGACTATGAATGAGACATTTCAGATTAAGCATAGGGTCACGTGTCAAACAACATACATAGTATATCTGTTAGAATGCCCGTGCGGAATCCAATATGTAGGCCGGACAATACAGGCTGCACATGCCTGCCTACATAAAACACAGGCACAATACTCGTATGGGCTACCAGCTTCATAGCGTATCTAGACACCACAGTTTGTTTCACCAAAAAGATCTTAGTAAAATCAAACTGACTACTATAGATCACATCAGTGAAAAAGGCTAAGACCACTTGAGTAATTTGATTAAAAAAGATTGTTATTGGATACATAAGTTAAGCACACTTTCCCCAGATGGACACAATTTGATGATTGAAAATGTGTCCAAACATTAAAGTGTCACCTCATTTTAATAAACTTTAGCAATACCCTTGAATTATTAACGTTTGCGTGGTAATTGTTTTATATGCTCATTTATATTTTATGTCTTATATTTCATTTTTATTCAATTTTATATCCGAAATTTTTTCCCTTTTATTATGTCACAAATGTTTTTATCGTATTTTATGCTTTATGAACTTGCATTATATCTGGAGTAATCAATGTTTATTGAGGTCATAGGATAGAGAATTATATGTTTGTTTTGTATTTGTCTGGAGTGGCTATTGTTGGGTTTATTTGTTAGATTAGTGGCACAATCATTGTTAACCCCTTCCTGACCCAGGACGCAGCATATGCGTCCTGAAAACAAGTTCGTTCCCGACCCTGGACGCATATGCTGCGTCCTCTCGGTTTTCCCTTCCTGCGGCTCTATTAACCGGGGTCAGTGAAGGGTTAATAGAGCCGCAGCACCGTGAGGACCTGTAGATGACCTCACGGGGGGTGGTTTTGCCCCCCCGTTGCTAGGAGCCCTCCGATTGGGCAGTTAAAAGTCAGATGCCCAATAGTAATGATTGAAATATTTCACCAATGGAAATTGGTGAAATATTTACAATCAGGGTATGGCCTGATGCTGGAAGCATCAGGCATTGGCTGGGGGGATTGTGACCTATGTGTCCCCCCCCCCAGATCTGATTGGGGCTAGCGTCCATGTGTTGCTAGTCCTCCAATCAGATGTGGAGGGGGTTATTTACAATAGCTGACCACGCTCTTCAGCTTCATCCCGTCCGTGGAAGCTGAAGAGCGTGGACCCCCTGCCGCCGCTGCTGCCACTGACTGTGCCCGGAGTGTGCCTGAGCCGCCACCACCGCCACCGCCGCCGCCGGTACCGGTAACCTCTGCGCTCCCCTGTGCGCTCCCCTCTGTTCCTCTCCCCGATCTCCTCTTCCGCCCCCCTCCTCCACGATCTCCCCCGCTTGATCTCCTCCCTTCCCCCCCCCCCCCTCCGGTCTCCTCTCTCACCCCACCCCCCGATCTCCTCTCTACCCCCATCTCCTCTCCCCCCCTCCGATCTCCGCTCTCCTCTCCCGCCCCATCTCCCCGTCCATTGTGACCTCTGTCCTCTGCTGCTCCCTCCTGTCTTCATCCACCGACTGGTGTCCTGCTTCTGCCAGCCGGTGCTGATTGCAGGCAGCAGCAGAGCCATCCCCTGCACTAGTAATCACCCCTCAGTAATCACACACCCCCTCTGTGATCTGCCCCCCCCCCCCGCTACTGCTAGCTCCTGCCCCAGTGATCACCCCCCTGCCCCAGTGATCACCCTCCTGCGTCCCGTGCGCCCGAGCGTTCCCTGCGCCCCCTCCGCCTGACCGCCACCGCCTCCTCTACCTAAGCACGACCCCTGCACCCGACCGACCCCTGCGCCCAACCGCCGCCTGACCGTCCCCTCTGCCTGACCGTCCCCTCTGCCTGACCGTCCCCTCTGCCTGACCGTCCCCTGCGCCCCCTCCACCTGACCGTCCCCTCCGCTTGACCGCCATCTGCGCCCCCTCCGCCTGAGTGTCCCCTGTGCCCCCTCCGCCTGACCGCCACCGACTCCTCTGCCTAAGCGCGACCCCTGCGCCCGACCGCCGCCTGACCGTCCCCTCTGCCTGACCGTCCCCTCTGCCTGACCGTCCCCTCTGCCTGACCGTCCCCTGCGCCCCCTCTGTCTGACAGATTCTTCCGTCTGAGTGCCCCTTGTGCCTGACCGCCCCCTTGCCTGACCGTCCCCTGTGCCCCCTCCGCCTGACCGTCCCCTGCGCCGCCTCCGCCTGACCGTTCCCTGCGCCTGACCGCCACCTGCGTCTCCTCCGCCTGACCATCCCCTCCATCTGACCGCCACCTGCGCCCCCTCCCGTCTGACCGACTCTTCTGCCTGACCGCCACCTGCGCCCCCTCCCGTCTGACCGACTCCTCCATCTGACCGCCACCTGCGCCCCCTCCCGTCTGACCGACTCCTCTGCCTCCCCTCTACCTGACCGTCCCCTCCACCTGACCGCCATCTGCGCCCCCTCCGCCTGAGTGTCCCTTGTGCCCCCTCCGCCTGACCGCCACCGACTCCTCTGCCTGGGTGTCCCCTACACCAGAGCGTCCTCTCCGCCTGACCGCCACCTGTTCCCACTCCACCTGACCGCCACCTGTGCCCCCTCCGCCTGACCAACTCCTCTGCCTGGGCATCCCCTGCGCCCGAGCGTCCTCTCCGCCTGACCGACTACTCCCACCTGACCGCCACCTGTTCCCACTCCACCTGACCGCCACCTGTGCCCCCTCCGCCTGACCAACTCCTCTGCCTGGGCATCCCCTGCGCCCGAGCGTCCTCTCCGCCTGACCGACTACTCCCACCTGACCGCCACCTGTGCCCCCTCCGCCTGACCGACTCCTCTGCCTGGGCATCCCCTGCGCCCGAGCGTCCTCTCCGCCTGACTGACTACTCCCACCTGACCGCCACCTGTGCCCCCTCCGCCTGACCGACTCCTCTGCCTGGGCATCCCCTGCGCCCAGGCGTCCCCTCGGCCTGACCGACTTCTCCATCTGACCGTCCCCTGTGCCCCCTCCGCCTGACCGTCCCCTGCGCCCCCTCTGTCTGACAGACTCTTCCGTCTGAGCACCCCCTGCGCCTGACTGTCCCCTGTGCCCTCTCCCCCTGACCGTCCCCTTTGCCTGACCGCCCCCTCTGCCTGACCGCCCCCACACGTGACTGCAGTAGACAGTTACACCAATCACTTTCACATACACACGTACACGCACACTGTAATAAAGTTTAGGTTTTTTTTACACACGCACACAGCACACACAAAATGTCCCGCCCGTCCCGCTTGTCCCAGTCGTCACGGGCAGGAAGGGTGTACTCAGCTGAGGAGGCATATGCTATTGTTGCCTCCGAAGCTGATAGTGAGGGAGAGGACCCCACTTTCCTCTATTCCTCCCATTCTTCCTCCTCCAGTGACACCGACTCGCCACCAAGAAGGCGTCGGAGGACAAGACATCGTCCGGAGACTGGGGGAGAAGAGCCGGAGGCCGTGGAAGAGGAGCCGGAGCCTGAGGAACAGGAGCCGGAGGCCATGGAGGAAGACCCACAGCCAACTGTGAGTAATCCTCAACCTGGTGCTAGTCACTCCCAACCTAGCACCAGGGCCCCCGTTTGGACCCCCGTCCCTGAAAACTACACTCCACGGATTCCTGAATTCCTTCCCCAATCAGGAATCCAATTTGAGATGGCAAACCTCAGGGAAATAGACTTTTTCAAAGTCTATTTCTCTGAGGCCATTGTGAGTCTCATGGTGGAGCAGACTAATGTGTACGCCCAACAATTTGTGGCCGCCAACCCAAATTCCATATTTTCTACTTGGAGTCCCATTGACTCAGTAGAAATGTTGAAATATTGGGGACTGGTACTTCACATGGGGATTGTGAAGAAACCAGAAATCCGCCAATACTGGAGTAAAGATATTTTCTATCACACTCCAGTGTTCGGCATGGTGATGACCCGAAAACGATTTGAGGTCATTCACAAGTTTTTACATTTCAGGGACAACGCTGACAGCCTTCCCCGAGATGACCCGAATTTTGATAGGCTATTCAAAATTCGCCCGGTCATTGAACACTTCAGCAACAAGTTTGCTGAAGTGTACGTTCCCCAAAGGGAAATTTGTGTGGATGAATCCCTCATCCACTTCAAAGGGAGGCTGCATTTCCGGCAATACCTGCCCAGCAAGAGGGCAAGGTACGGAATCAAACTCTACAAGCTGTGTGAGAGTACCTCAGGGTACACTCACAGCTTTAGAGTGTATGAGGGAAAGGATTCCAGGATCCAGCCCCCAGAGTGTCCACCTGCTCTGGGGGTGAGTGGGAAAATAGTGTGGGATCTGATCCACCCACTACTTGATAAAGGTTACCATCTATACGTTGATAACTTTTATACAAGTATCCCACTATTTCAGTCCCTTTCTGCCAGAACTACCGCCGCTTGCGGTACTGTGCGCAGAAACCAGAGGGGTCTCCCAGTGACGCTAGTTGGGCAGCTGCTTCCAAAGGGTGAAAGCAGAGCCCAATGTAGCAGCAACATGGTTGTGGTCAAGTTCAAGGACAAAAGGGATGTCCTTTTCTTGACCACAATCCATGGTCCCACCACCACGGCCACCACCACTAGGGGTACCCCAGCACAGGTCTACAAACCGGACTGTGCCCTGGGGTACAACAAGCACATGGGGGGAGTTGATCTTTCTGATCAAGTCCTCCAGCCCTACAGTGCCATGCGGAAGACGAAGGTGTGGTATAAAAAGCTGGCCGTGTACGTCATACAGATGGCAATGTATAACGCATACGTGCTATCACGATGTGCAGGCCAGACCACCAACACCTTCCTCCAGTTCCAGGAAAAGGTGATCAAGGCCCTGATGTTTGGAGGTGAAGAAGAAGCGGGCCCCAGCACCCCTGGAACTCGAGTTTCCCGTGTGGTACCAGGGCAACATTTTCCAGCTGAGGGGACAAGAAAAAAGTGCCGGGTCTGCTATAAAAGGGGGATTAGAAAGGAAACTCGTTTCCAATGTGAAACGTGTCCTGACAAACCAGGACTGTGTTTGAATGAATGCTTTAAAATTCATCACACGTCCCCAGACTGACATACTGACTTTTCCTACACAACTCACCCACACCAGCATGACATACACAACATCACACACACACACACACATGCACAACACCCGAACATTGGACCTTGCACTGATAAGTGCCCCCTTAGTCTTTACCATGGCTTTGGGGTCTCATTCCAGTGTGCTACAACAAATCCCTTCCTGCAGAACGGCCAGGTTACAAGTTGACCTGTCCTTCTCGAAGGCTCGGTACAGATATGTGTAATTACGCTCTATATATGGGGTCACTTGTGGGGAAGCTCCAATGTTTAGGCACACAGGGGCTCTCCAAACGCGACATGGTGTCCGCTAACAATTTGAATGGAAATCAGCTGAAATTGTTAGCGGACACCATGTTGCGTTTGGTGAGCCCCTGTGTGCCTAAACATTGGAGCTCCCCCACAAGTGACCCCATTTTGTAAACTAGACCCTCCAGGGAACTTATCTAGCTGGGTAGTGAGCATATTGAGCCCTCAGGTGCTTCACAAATTAATGTAATAAAAACATTTTTGCGCAAAAAAAGTACTTTTTAATTTTTATGGATCAATTTGTGAAGCACCTGGGGGTTCAAAGTGCTCACTATGCATCTAGATACGTTCCCTGGGGGGTCTAGTTTCCAAAATGGGGTCACTTGTGGGGGAGCTCCAATGTTTAGGCACACAGGGGCTCTCCAAACGCGACATGGTGTCCGCTAACAATTTGAATGGAAATCAGCTGAAATTGTTAGCGGACACCATGTTGCGTTTGGTGAGCCCCTGTGTGCCTAAACATTGGAGCTCCCCCACAAGTGACCCCATTTTGGAAACTAGACCTCCCAGGGAACTTATCTAGCTGGGTAGTGAGCATATTGAACCCTCAGGTGCTTTACAAATTGATCTGTGAAAATTAAAAAGTACTTTTTTTTTCACAAACATTTTCTTTTAGCCTAAATTTTTTCATTTTTACATGGGCAACAGGATAAAATTCATCCTAAAATTTGTTGGGCAATTTCTCCTGAGTACATAGATACCTCATATGCGGTCATAAACCACTGTTTGGGGGTACGACAAGGCTCAGAAGGAAAGCAGCGCCATTTCACTTTTTGAATATAAAATTAGCTCCAAAATTCAAATTGCGCTCCTTCCCTTCTGAGCCCTGTTGTGTGCCCAAACAGTGGTTTATGACAACATATGAGGTATCGATTTACTCGGGAGAAATTGCACAACACATTTTAAGATCCATTTTATCCTGTTGCCCATGTGAAAATGAAAGAATTGAGGCTAAAAGAACATTTTTGATAAAAAAAATTAAAATATCCATTTTTTGTTTCCACTTTGCTTTAGTTCCTGTGAAGCACCTGAAGTGTTAATAATCTTCTTGAATGTAGTTTTGAGTAGCTTGAGGGGTGCAGTTTTTGGAATGGTGTCACTTTTGGGTGTTTTCTGTCATGTACACCCCTCAAAAGGACTTCAAATGTGATGTGGTCACTACAAAAAATGGTTTTGTAAATTTTGGTTGAAAAATGAAAAATTGCTGATGAACTTTGAACCCTTATAACGTCCGAACAAAAATTTTTTTTTTTTCCAAAATTGTGCTGATGTGAAGTAGACATGTGGGAAATATTATTTATTAACTATTTTGTGTCACATAACACTCTGGTTTAGCATAAAAAAAATTCAAAATTTGTAAATTGCAAAATTTTCTAAATTTTTGCCATATTTTTGATTTTTTCACAAATAAACGCAAAAATTATCGACCTAAATTTAATACTAGCATGAAGCCCAATATGTCACGAAAAAACAATCTCAGAATCGCTAGGATCGGTTGAAGCGTTCCAGAGATATTACCTCATAAAGGGACAATGGTCAGAATTGCAAAAAATGCCAAGGTCTTTAGGGTCAAAATAGGCTGGGTCCTGAAGGGGTTAAACCAACCCCAATGAATGTCACTACCTATGTATTATCCTCTGTACCACCCGATGAAGACAGGTTATCAGTTGAAACGCGTTGTGGTATATGGAGGATCAATAAAGGTCTCTTAATTCATAAAAACCCTTGTCAATTCTCCATCCCTATCCTAGCGCTTCATAGACCGCTCTTACAATCCATCCTAAAACTTTAACCTGCGACCATGTGCCTTTTTCTCTAAAAAAAAAAATTCTCATGCTGAAAGCAACTATGATGTGGGTAATTGAGAGTTACTGGCTGTCAAGTTGGCTTTTGAAGAATGAAGGCATTTTTTGGAAGGAACCGTTCATCCGGTCACAGTGGTGATAGATCACAAAAATCTAACATACATTGTATTGAATTTGCCAAGCGGTTGATCCCTAGACAGGTCAGATGGTCTTTATTTTTCTCTAGATTTAATTTTTCTATTACGTTCAGGCATGGATCTAAAAATTTAAGAGCTGATGCCTTGTCTCGTAGTCTTGATTCAGTGTCTTCTCCGGAACCTCCTTTCTCCATTCTTCCTCAGGGTATTGTTGTGGTCATGGATTCCTCTGAGCTGGAAGCTGAAATTTGTACTGCTCAGTCCTTGGCTCCTTCCAATACCCCTGAATGCAAGTAGTTTGCTCTTGTGTAACTCAGATTGCGTCTTTCACAAGAATTCCATGATTCTGTGTTGAGTGGTCATCTTGGGGTCACTGCAACCCAGAAGGCAGTTGCTGACTCTTTTGGTGGTCCGCTATGCATAAACATATTGGAGATTGTGTCAGCTTGTGAAACTTGCGCAACCACCAAAGTACAGCATTGATGGCTGGCAAGGGAATTGGCTCCCTTGCCAATTCTGGAAAGACCGTAGACCCATTTGTCCATGGATTTAATTTCTGATTTACCGATGTCTGGGAGATGACTGCTATTGGGGTGGTGGTCGATTAATTCAGCAAGCAAGTTCACTTTGTCCCGTTATCTGGGTTACCCAATGCTAAAACTTTCTCCAAACTGTTTATTGTTCATGTGGTAACGATTGCATGGGATTCCCCTTAATATTGTGTCTGATTGTACTCCCCTATAGTCTCTAGATTTTGAAGGTCCTTGTGCAAAAAATACCAGATTGATTTGTCCTTCTCCTCTGCTTATCACTCTGAATCCTAACGGGCAGAAAGAGAGAATAAAGCAGTCTCTGGAACAAATTTTGAGATGTTTTGTCGGCGATCAGCAGGAGAACTGGTCATCATTTCTTCCTCTGGCTGAATTTGCCTTTAACAGTCGGGTTAATCAGTCCGTGGGGACCTCACCACTTTTCTGTAATTATGCATTCCATCCTCACTTTGAATTCTCCAGGATAAGTTCTGGGTGACCTGGCATACCGTAGATGTCACCATTATAGAGCTGGGGAATGTTTGGCAGGAGATTTGGAGGAACATTGGGGTGGCTCAGCATCGGCAGAAATGGAAGGCCGATAGGAATCGCTCATCAGAGGCCGTTTTCAAGGTGGGAGGTAAGGTATGGCTATCCTCTAAGAATATTGCATTAAACATGCCCTCGCTGAAGTTGGGTCTTAGGTTCATTGGTCCGTATGAGATTTTGGATATAGTCAATCCAGTTGCCTTCCGATTAAAACTCCCCCGGTATTCTGTATTCCTAATGTGTTCCACACGTCATTGTTGAAGTAGTTTATTCCCTCTTCTGTGTCTCTCTCACCCCCGCCTCCTCCGGTGTCCATTGAGGGAAACCTGGAATATGAGGTTCAAAGAATTATTGATTCCTGAATGGTCTGGAATTCCCTTCAATATGTGGTGCATTGGAAGGGGAATGGACCCAAGGAACGGTCCTGAATACCGACTCATTCTATAGGGGCTGATCATTTGGTCTGAGCCTTTCATGGGAGGTTTCCTGGGAAACCTGGGGGTCCAGTGCCCCCCATTAAAAGGAGGTACTGTCATGATCTCCACACAACCTTTGTCTGTTTTCTGCACCTCAGAGATTAGTCATTACTGTAGTGACACAGAAGCACCCTTTTGAGCTAGTAGAGTCTTCTTGGGAGCCATGAGTCTTCTTGGGAGTGATGCAACAAGTTTTTCACACCTGGATTTGGGGATCCTCTGCCATTCTTCCTTGCAGATCCTCTCCAGTTCTGTCAGGTTGGAAGTGAACTTTGGTGAACAGCCATTTTCAGGTCTCTCCAGAGATGCTCAATTGGGTTTAGGTCAGGGTTCTGGCTGGGCCAGTCAAAAATGCCCATAGTGTTGTTCTGAACCACTCCTTTGTTATTTTAGCTGTGAACTTAGGGCCATTGTCTTATTGGAAGGTGAACCTTCACCCAAGCCTAAGGTTTAGAGCACTCTGGAGGAGGTTTTCATCCAGGATATCTCTCTACTTCGCCACATTTATGTTTCCTTCAATTGCAACCAGTCATCCTGTCCCTGCAGCTGAAAAACACCCCCTTAACATGAAACTGCCACCACCATGTTTTACTGTTGGGATTGTATTAGGCAAGTGAAGAGCAGTGCCTGATTTTCTCCACACATACTGCTTAGAATTATCATCCAGAAAGTTATGTCTTCATTTCATCAGACCATAGAATCTTATTTCTCATAGTCTGGGAGTCCTTCATGTGCTTTTTTGCAAACTGTATGCAGGCTTTCATATATCTTCCATTGCGGAGAGGCTTCTATCGGGCCACTCTGCCATAAATGCCCAACTTGTGGAGGGCTGCAGTGATAGTTGACTATGTGCAACTTTCTCCCATCTCCCTACTGCATTTTTGAAGCTCAGCCACAGTGATCTTGGAGTTCTTCTTTACCTCTCTCACCAAGGCCCTTCTCCCACGATTATTCAGTTGGCTAGACGGCCAGGTCTAGGAAGACTTCTGGTGGTCCCAAACTTCTTCCAAAACCTCTGTCACATTACATAAAATGGTATATCAGGCACTGGATTGTAGTATGAGCATGGGGTCTGTGGCCACGCCCCCTGCCATGCCCCCTCCCCTACAGAAGTGTGAGGAGGCTGGAATGTAGTATAATCCTGCAGCTACCATGCATTCACAACCCCAACACACTTCCTGCTCTCTGCCACAGCATAATACTGTCAGGCTGAAATTCTACATGATGATTTTATTGATTTATAAGAGATCTATAGATCATAGAACTGTAGTGTACAGCTCTGATTCATCATGTAAATGGGCAGGGACTGCACTAAAAAGTATTCTCTCCCCAGAGTTCCTCGTTAATGCGGTTTCTTATACTGAACTGCTACTTTTGCTTTGCTGCCACCTACTGACCATTGTTATAATAGGTCTCTTTATGCTTTATGATTATTTTCCATAACACCTCTCTTTCTGTGAGCCCTCCTAACTTTTTCCTTACTTTCTGCTACTTCCTTTCTGACTATGGATAATGCCTCAGCAGAGCTTGGTGAAGAGAAACTCTACTCCAAAGACTACATTAGTGTGAGATGCCCAAGAAAAGTCAGAACTCTGTATCGCACACCTCCAGGAGGTTAGACCACACCGATCAATGTCTACCAAATTCACATCTTGATCTTCAAGGTCATCTCACGCCAGGAAGTCAACATTGTCCCACAAGCTGCTGGAGATCCATGCAAATGCAGAGGATAGCCAGAGGTAGAAGTACCTTTGCTTGAAAGGAAGCAGAAATGAAGTTAAAAAGGCATGAAGCAGAGATGGAAATCCATTAAAAAAATTTCAAACAGAAAGAGAAGCAGCAGCCTTTGCTAACGTGAAAGTCCTTGAACATGCATTGGGGCAAGATTATTGATGAGCGAACCCAAACTCCACAGTTCGGGGTCTGTACCGAACACCCGCTGTTCGGGCACAGATCCCGAACACTGACTTTCCTGACAAGTCCGTGTTACAGTTCAGGTTTGGGTTCGGAGGCGAGGAAGTTGTAAAAATAAAGAAAATAGTTATTAAACAGCATTATACTTAACGCATTCCACCGCCCTGCTACATCTACATCTGGTGCTGCTCATTAAATTCTTAGATATTCACTGCAGAGTGGCCCAACAGCCAATCACAGACGATTTCACAGAGAATGGGCGTCTGCTCACAGAGGTATGCAGAAGAGCTTAAGATGTTCCCTGTGGATTAAGTCAGAGGGAGAGTTTTTTTTGGTTTATATAAGATGGGAAACAGGGTGGTTTTGTGTTTTATTTATAAAAAAATGTTTTCGGAGTTGTGTTTTTTTGCTGCTTACTAGAAATTCATAGTGGGTGGGTCTAATATTAGCCTGACATTATGAATATCGGGCTTAGTGCCACCTGCCAATTCAAAGCAGGCATTAACCCCTTTATTACCCAGTGTTCCACTGCCACCAGGGCCACTTGAAAAGTTGGAGTACAGCACAAGAAAATGGTGCTTCTATGAATGTGCCATTTTCTGGGGCAGACGCTGGCTGTAATTCACAGTGGGGGGGCCACCCTGTGCTGAGGATTACAGCCCCCAGCTGCCTAGTTGAACCAGTCTTGAAACTAAAAATACGGCAAAGCCCCATGTCATTTTTTAAAATGATTTAATGAAATTCATGAAATAATTAAAAAAAAAACTTCCCCTTATTTTTGGTTTCCAGCCAGGTAAAAATAGGCAGATGGGGTAGGGAGCAGCCCGTATCTGCCTGCTGTACCTGACTGGCATACAGAAATCAGGTGAAGCCCCACATTATTTTTTTAAAAATTATTTAAATAAATCATTTTATAAACAGGGCTTAACTGTATTGCGGTTTTGGTGCTTTAAGACAGGAAATGCAGATAAATACACTAAGCACAATACACCAAAAAAAAAAAGCATCAAATCTGCAGCAAAAACCATGATGCAGTTTTGGTGCTTTTCTTGGCCAGGAGATGGAGATGAACACATTGAATACAATGCATGCAGTTTTGTGCCAAAATTGCACCAACAGAGCATAAAATCTGCGGTAAGAACCACATCGTGGTTTTGGTGCACCCATTCTCTGTGAGAGCATCTGTGATTGGCTGTTGGGTCCCTCAGCAGTGAATATCCTGGAAGTTAATAAGCGGCCCCAGAGTACAAGCAGGTGGATGCTGGAAAGAATAATGCTATTTAATAACTATCGGTTTTCTTTTTTTTAGCTTCCTAGCCCCTATCCCATAAATTTACAGTCCGAGTTCGTGGTTTGGACTCAGGTTTGAGCCACTTTCAACCTTGAACTTTAAAAAAGCTTGGCGAGTTCGTTGAACCCCAACATCAGCGGGTTTGCCCATCACTAGTCAGGATGTCTCATTACAGGAGAAGTGGAAACCTAGCTGATCACACTACTGACTATGCGCTATGGCAATTGTAGCGGCCAGGCTTTGGGGTACTCAGGTGTCAGGCAGCAAGGGTTAACTGCTGTGTCACGGTGAATGGCGGCCGCGCCTGACCCAGTGCCCTGGGGTATCTTATGAAAAGGGGTGATATTTACAGGGGACTATTTACAGAGTTTGTTGTCATGACACCACCTGTAGTTTCTGGTGATTTGCACCAGCGCCCGCCACAGTCCACCAGAGGTAGCTGGTATCGCGGCTAGGATGGGGAAGTCCTCCACAGGTAGAACTGGATCTCCGGGTCAGCAGAGTGTAAAGAGGCAGTTTGGAGGGGAGCTGTGTTGGTATAGGGAGTGCTGGAACAGTCTATGCGTGGGCCAATGATGGAGAGGAATTATGCATGCACACAGAAGTCATCTCTTTTACTGATGTTTGACTGGTAAATATGTCCAGGGCACTGACGGGTGACAGGGTTGCACAGTGGGTCCCCATAGCAAGTGGGTATAAGGCCTCCTCTGTTCCTGCTACGCCGCTGTGTCTGGCTCCCTCTCTTGACCCACAGAGGAAATCGGGTAGCCAAAGCCTCCACGGTGCGACGGGATTTTCTGTGGTCCTATAGTATCCCACAGGTGCGGATCCCCAATATCCGTTGATTCTCTTTGGGTGAACTTCCTCAAGCTCCTCACTCCCTCTTGGCTCACTGCTCCTCGCCTTCAGTCCCACTTAGGCTTGCGGAACGTAGAAGGACAATGCGGGTCACTGGCTCGGGCCTAAATGCGACACCGACCACCAGGACGTCTTCGCAGCTCTCCTAGCGTCTGCACACTCTAACTAATTTCGCCCCCAGCAGCAGTATTTATAGGGGATCTTGCCTAAGGGCAGCAATTTGGGCTCCCCCTACTGTGTCGGGGTGGAAGGTGTTGTATGTAGTAGGTACCTGTGGTGGAAACCCAGCTGTACTCCTGAACTGAGCATTTTTGATTTTGAACAAAAGAAGGAATAACAATATTAACAATTATAACAAGCAATATATGTACAAAGTCTTAAAATATAAAAATTCACAAAAAGACACTGAAAAATATTTGAAAAATAGAGAAACAGGTAAGTCTGTACGGTGCTAGTCCATCCACCGCAGGCTTTTGAAAAGTGTGTGTCTACATTAGTCCAATAACTGTAGTCCGTTCAAATTTGTAAAAAGTTCAAAAGGGGAAAGTTCAAAGGGAAAAGTTCAAAGAGTCTTTACAGTCCATTTCTGTATGCTCCAGGTAAGAAAAAGGGGAAAAGTCTTTCTAAAAGCCCACATTTTTGTAACAATAAACACATGTCCCTATGAGTATCTCGGCTTAGGAGACCTGGTACCTCCCTACACCAGGCACTTTCTGTTCCTAACTTAATGTGCGTGGGGCTAGGCCCAGTTCCTTCCACCCTTCTGAACACTACTATTTACATTTCTATTGTACAGTTTACTATTTACAGGCTTCCTTAGTGTGTGCTCTACCTTACATTTTATTACGCCCACTCTCCATACCTAGATGGGGGTTGACCTTGTGTGCATCTCTTTGACCTTCGCACTACAGGTGTCTCTGTCTCAGGTGAGGTGTCTAGTGAAGGGCTTAGTGTAGGCATGTCAGGTAAGCTTCTGCGTTGCCTTAGTCTCACTACAGGGCTAGCAGGTGTACCGATTGCAGCATCCTCAGATTCTCTAGCAAAGGGTATTTCTTCCTGATTCCTTTGTACCGCTTCATTGGGCTGGTAGAAATTCAGTATTGGCACTATGATGGCTCCATTTGTTGAGGCCAATCTTCTGGGAATTCTCCTAAGATGATAGGGATTACTTTCTTCCTTGGTTCTTGATATGGACTTTCTTCTTGTGCAGGTTCTGTTTCTGGAATAGGTGGATTGGAGGGATCTTGATTTTTCCAATCTGTAGGACACTTTTTGATGTGATCTCTGGATACTGTCTGTCTGTTTTTTCCACCGTCTTTGCTGATGATACAGACTTTACTGATGTAATTTCCAGAATCCATTAGTATGTAGGGCTCTTGTTCCCACCGATCATCTAGCTTAGGTCGAGTTCTCTTTCTTTAAGGACAATACTTCCAGGTGTTATTGGTTCTGCTGGAGCATGTTTGTTGTAGACCCTTTCCTGTTTTTCAAGGGATTTCTCCAGGTTATCTTCGACACTGACTTGAACCTTTTTGTATTGTTCTAGGCGATAAGATTTCCAATTTGAAATGGCATGATCTGCTTCTGGATCTACTACTGCGAGTTCCAAGTCTACGGGTAATTTTCCTGTACGAGCTCTCATCAGTTAGGCTGGTGTACAGTTTGCAGAGCTGACTGGAATGTGGTTGAACATGTCAATCAAATCAGGTAGTTTCTCCAGTCATTGGTTTCTTTCTTCTACTGGTAGGATCTTCAGCATGTCGATGATGATGTGATTCATTTTCTCACAGAGTCCGTTGGTTTGAGGATGATACAGGGTTGTTCTGATCTTTTTGCACCCATACATCTGGCAGAACTCTTGGAAGATCTTTGCTTCGAAGGCTGATCCTTGATCTGTTAAGGCATGTTCAGGGTATCCCAACGGTCTGCAGAAGACATTTTGGAAGGTTTTAGCAGCTGTGACAGCTGTCAAGTCTTTTACAGGGGCAACCTTTAAGAATCTCGAGTAATGGTCTACCATGGTCAACGCATAGGTATAGCCGGATCTACTTGGAGTTAGCTTTACATGGTCCAAGGCTGCAATTTCCAGAGGTTGCTTGGTTACGATGGGATGAAGCTGGGCTTTCTGGCTCTGTACGTCCTTTCTTCTCAGGCTGCAGGATTTACAATTCCTACACCATTTTTCAATGGATGACCGCATGCTGACCCAAAAGAACCTATCCTTCAGTAGCATCTCTAGCTTCTTCCATCCGAAGTGACAAGTCTGGTTGTGGTAGGCGTTCAAGACCACAGGGATTTCTGATTTTGGCACGATGATTTGCCAAGCCATCTTGTGAGTTCTTGGATTGATGTACCGCCGACATAGCTTATCCTGGTATTGTAACAGTTTACTCGGCTCGTTCCACAGATGTTTGTCTTCAGATGGGGGATATTCAGGCAGCTTCACTGACTCTTGGGTTATCAGTTGTTTGATTAGATTGACAGCCAGGTCATGGTCTTGTGCCTCCCTCCAGCCGAAGTGGGGCAACGGGTTTACTGTCCTTGTAGAGGGGTCTTGACGGGTCTGCTGGCATTGGTTACTCTTACATGATGGAAGGCAGGTAACTCCACTTCTTCCAGCTCATCTTCATCTACACCCTCTTCTGATAAGTGAGGCATCCTGGATAAAGCATCCGTATTTCCGTTCTGATGCCTAGCCCAGTACTTGATGGTGAACTGGTAATTGGAGAGTCTGGCCATCCATCTTTGCTCCATGGCTCCCAACTTCGCAGTTTCCAGGTGGGTTAGTGGATTGTTATCCGTGTAGGCTGTAAATTTGCTGGAGGCTAGATCGTGTTTGAACCGCTCTGTGATGGCCCAGACCAAGGCCAGGAATTCCAGCTTAAAGAAACTATAGTTTTCTGGGTTCCTCTCTGTGGGGCACAGCTTTCTGGTAGCATAGGCGATTACCCTCTCCTTGCCGTCTTCCTTTTGGGAAAGGACGGCTCTGAGTCCCACATTGCTGGCGTCCGTGTACAGCAGGAATGGCAGGTTGTAGTCTGGGTAGGCAAGAGTTTTTACTCCTGTCAGGGCTTCTTTCATCACTCGGAACGCTTCTTCTTGTTCCTTACCTCATTTCCACGGAGAATCCTTTGGCTTGCCCTTCGTGGGTTGGCCTACTAGGAGGTCTTGCAGGGGAGCGACCTTCTTGGTATACTCCTTGATGAACCTCCGATAGAAGCCCACCAAACCCAGGAATTGACGTACTTCCTTTATGGTCTTGGGTTCTGGCCACTCTTTGATTGCTGTCACCTTGTCTGGATAAGGGGCCACACCTTCTGCACTGACTATGTGTCCCAGGTACTGCACTTTTGGCTTTAACAGGTGGCATTTTGATGGTTTTAGCTTCATTCTGTATTTGGCCAGAGCTTCAAACACCTCTCCTAGATGCGTGACATGTTCTTCGTAGGTCTTGGAGTACACGATCACGTCATCCAGGTAGAGCAGTACCGTCTCAAAGTTCTTATGCCACTGGCAACTCTCCATTAATCGCTGGAAGGTTCCGGGTGCATTACATAGTCCGAAGGGCATGCTGTTGAATTCACATAGGCCCATAGGTGTTGTAAATGCCGTCTTTTCTCTGTCTTCCTCGGCTACGGACACCTGCCAATACCCACTAGTGAGATCTAAGGTAGAGAAGTAGTTGGCAGACTTCACCGCAGCTAAGAATTCCTCTATATGAGGTAATGGGTAAGTATCTTTGTGTGTTATGCGGTTTATTTTCCTATAGTCTACACATATTCTCATACTGCCATCCTTTTTCCTGACTAGGACTAATGGAGCTGCCCAGGGACTACAGCTATCTCGCATAACCCCTGCGTCCTTCATGCACTGTAACATTTCCTTGACTTTTTGATAGTGTGCAGGTGGAATTGGCCTATACCGCTCTTTGATTGGTGGATGTGTACCTGTGGGGATGTGATGTTGGACCCCTTTTATCCTACCAAAATCAAGTAGATGCTTACTAAAAACTTGTTCAAATTCTTGGACTACCCCATACACACCTTGCTTTTCATACACAGGAGTGGTTTCAGTTCCGACATGGAGCTGCTGGCACCAGTCCTCCAGTGGCCCAATGGTTGGATCAGGTTTTGCTCCTTTTTTGTGGGGTTCGGGTTGCACTGTTTGGATCTTATTGTTGCTGACTGTGTACAATTTAGCAACGGTGGCATACCTGGGTAATTTAACCTCCTCACTGCCACAATTTAAGATGCAAACAGGTACTCTCCCATTTGTGTACGTCCACCACCCCCCTGGCTGTCAACAGTGTAGTTCTTTGCTCTGAGCTGACGGGCTCCACTAATGCTTGATAGTCCTGCCCTCTCAGACCTATAGCTGCTCGAAACCAAATCATCATTTCACTCATTGGGGGAATCACAATAGGTAACGGGTCTGTCACCCGTGCAGTACCAATTTCGCCACCTGTAATTGTTACCGGTTGATGGTGCAGGATGGCTCTGATCTCACACTGGAGGACCTTCCTCTGACCAGGTCTGGCAGTGTCTACAATCTGTTGAAGCAAAGACAAAACTTCCTCCATGCAATTGCTAACAACATTAGTACCTAGTATAATATAGGGATCATTTGCATTACTGGCTTCTGCTACTACAAGGACCCCTTGGTTCTGCAATTTCACCCTCCCCACCTTTATGGGCACTTCTCTAACCCCCATCACAGTGAGTGGTTCACCATTAGATGCATTAAGGGTAAGGTCTATTTCAAGCTGTTTAGTTCTGCATCAGTTCAATTTTTTTATAAATGATATAGGGAATGGTGGTCACCTGTGACCCGGTGTCCAGCAGAGCAGGTGTCGGGATGCTATCCAGTACAATGGACAGAAACGGCCTCTGTCCGATGAGTGTCTTGTACCAGGTGGATGAGCCCTGTTGATCTAGTCCTGAGGTTTAGCCCGTTTAAAGGACAGCTCCTGGTGAGGTGTCCGGTGCGGTTACAGCGGTGGCAGATGGGCTCCCCAGTGGAGCTGTAGCGGTCGCTGGTTCTCCCTCGGTACGCTGTGGCTTGCTTCCCTCGCATCCAGGGTACATCCAGGTCGGCAAGCTGAATCAGCGGCTGAGGCTTGGACTGGGGCTGGGGTCTTGGTGCTAGCTGTTAGTTGCTTTGCTGTAACTGCATAGCATCCATTAGTTTAGCGATGTTTTTATTCATCTGGCGCATCGCAGCACGCATCTCAGCCCGCAGTGAATCATACTTGCCTGGCTGAGCAGATTGTACATTGTGCGTGGCTGCAGACACGGGTAATGGTTTTGGAGTAGCCTGCACCTCACCACTGCACCACCGTTTAATAGAAGCTTCATGGGTCTCTACCGGCTTTAACCCTTTGATGGCCATCTCCTTCAGAGTGTTAAAGTCAGCTTCGAGATTGCTTACTGACCACCAACGTACTGTCTTATTGTCCTCGGGGATAGCAGTCCCCAAGTGAATTGTTCAATCAGGAGCTTATTTTCGTTGGGGGCACTGGTGGGGCTGACATGTATAAGGGCACACAATGCTTCTTCTAGATGCCAGGCATAAGCTCTTATGTCATCCCCGGCCTCTGGTAGCAGTGATGGAAGCGCATGCGTATATCAGCCTCGTTGCACTCCTCGAAAGCAGCAGACCAGGACGCACTTTATTTTTCTGCTGCACCAGTTAACTGTCCGAGTACCACAGCAGCATGTTGTTGGCCGGTCATCGCATACATATCCAGGACGCTATTGATTTTTCGTTTAAACTCATCCAGTGTATCAGGACGTCCGTCATACTGGGGCAACCACTTGGCCACCGGGATGTATGGGAGTGACATTGGCATTATCGGGGTGAGTGCACCCGGGGCGCCGGAGGTGCTGGCAGTGCTACCGGAGGCAGCCATAGGTCTTTTGGTGTAATTCCGGGGATCAGCATACGCACAGTCATCGTTACTGGAGGAGGCAGACATGTTGGAGGCCCCCCTAGTGAATTACAGCCAGTCCTCGAAAAGTTAAACAGTTCGTGAGTTTCCAGACTAGGCTGCGGAGCTCAGGAATACAGTCACTCAATACAGTCAATAACACGGCACACAGTACCCGGTAATACCAGGCACGGGATCCTGTTCGTGACGCCAGAAAAAGATAACTGTAGCGCCCAGGTTTTGGGGTACTCGGGTGTCAGTTGGCAAGGGTTAACTGCTGTGTCCCAAAGATAACTAACAAAGACAACCGACTTCAGTATCTGAGTGACGTACTGAAGGAAATAGAATTGTCGAAATTTGACCCTTTGACCCACATCTTTCATCCCTGTCACCTCCAAAACGCCTCCTAAGCTATCAAAACATGTCCCTGCACCATCCTATCACTAATCTCACACTTCTTTTGTCTCCTAAAAGCATCCTGTGAAAGTGGAGAAAAACGTTTTAATACTCCCTCATTAGTGATTATAATTAGCAGGGGCCATATGCCGACTACTCCGATTCCTGCATAATCACTTGTATATAAGGTTAAATAAAAAATAGAAACAAAAAATATCACCGTTAGCGTTTGTTCACAAATAGTGTTTTGGCTTTTCTTTCCGTTTACAATTGGGAGGGCCCTGATTTATCCATTTTTTAGGTCCCTCTGTCAAACATCATTTCTAGTTAGCTATTCCCCAGCAAGGCCAGCTACATCGTGCCTGTTGGCATTTGGATCTTTGCTCTGAGGCCTCAGGCGGCCCTGTAACATACGTTTGGGAGGGACTGCTCTTACTTATACATTTGGCAGTCCATCAATCATTGAGACTCAGATGTGGAAAACATATTCCATTGCAGTTTACAATAACAGTACCAATGTGCCCATTCTGGTATTGGGCTTTACCACCCTTCTCCTCCTCCTTCTGCCACACTACCTCCATGTCATTCTGTAGCCCTCAAATCAAGTTTTCAGTGGGCCTGCAGGTGTCAGGAAATCTGAGTTTGGTGAGGGCCCTGACGTGGCCCTGTGACATACGTTTGGGAGGGACTGCTCCTACTTATACATTTTGGCAGTCCCTCCCTCATTGAGACTCGGATAGTGGAATACATATTCCAAAGCAGCTTACAATACAACAATTGTGGTGTTTGCCTTTACCCTACTCCTTCTCATGCCAGACCATCTCCATATCATTATACGGCCCTCAATTCAAGTTTTTAGAGGACCTGCAGGTGTCAGAAAACCGGAGTTTGGTGAGGGCCCTCTGGTGGCCCTGTCAAATATGTTTGGGAGGGACTTCTCTTATTTATACATTTGGGTGGTCCCTCCCACATTGAAATGACGCATCACAGGGCTGTGGGGTACTTTGAACTGGGCTACGTTGCTTCTGAGGAGTCACAGAGGTCGAGACCCGGCTCCGTGATCCTGGGTTTAGTGTAAAGGGAGATCTTAGCTAGTATAGGGAAAGTTATTCATGACGCCACCCATGGTTTGTGGCTATGAGTGGCCACCGTGTTGCAGAACCTCAGGGATGATGGATTGGCAGCTGGGATATAGTGGCTCCCCACGGGTGGAGTGGATCCCCAGGGCAGTGGATGTTGAAAGGGTGTAGGGTGCAGGATGGAGGGCACAAAGTAACTAACAGATTCACGGTTTGTTGGTTCCTCACGTCCTTTACTTGTGATACTGGCACAAGGACAGATGGTATCCCCCTTCAGGCCTGGATGCAGAAAGGTGTTGTGTGCTTTGGGTTTTACCTGGTATGAATGCCCTCTGTTGCTCTCAGGTAGGATAATACCCCCCGGAGGACATAATGACATAGTGGCATTCGGACTCTGAGGTGCCTCAGAAACTCAAATAGTGGAATACATATTCAATAGAAGTTTACAATGCCAGTTCTAATGGCACCATTGTGGTTTTGGGCTTTACCCTCCTCCTCCTCCTGTCACACCATCTCCATGTCATTCTGCAGCCCTCAATTCAAGTTTTCAGAGGGCCTGCAATTGTCAGGAAGCCTAAGTTTGATGAGGGCCCTGAGGTGGCCCTGTAACATATGTTTGGGAGGGACTGTTCTTACTTATACATTTTGGCGGTCCTTCCTTCATTGAGACTCAGATAGTGGAATACATATTCCATAGCAGTTTACAATGCGCCCATTGTGCTGTTGGGCTTTACTCTCCTTCTCATCCTCCTCCTCCTCCTCCTGCCACACTACCTCCATGTCATTCTGCAGCCCTCAATTTAAGTTTTCAGAGGGCCTGCAAATGTCAGGAAACTTTAGTTTGGTGAGGGCCATGAAGTGGCCCTGTAACATACTTTTGGGAGGCCCCTCCTCTACATGTTTGGCAGGACGTGCCTCTACTGATTTGGGAGAGCCCTGCTGTATTCATTTGGGAGGGTCCTTCTCTATACATTTGGGGTGAAATCACTGCAATTTTGCACTGCTTCTTTTTTCCAAATATTTTTGGGGACTCACAGTTAGCTTGGCTTATGCCATCAACATGTGGAAATATATCACCAAAACCCAAAATGCAAAAAAAAGCCTGATGTTAAGGTGAATGATGCTGCATGGCCAATCATAGTAATGCCACAACCAAGATGACTGTGGCAATAATGTGATTGGTTAAGAAGCCTAGCATGCTTAGTGGCTGCAACTCAGGCACCAAGCATCCTGGGCGTAAGATACAAATATTGCGAGGCGACTACACAAATGATCACAACGTAATGAGTAACCCGAATACTGCACTATTCATGCGAGTAGCAAATAATAGCGATTACATTCGCTCATCGCTACTGATGATAAAAATCTTTACCTCGAGTCAGCAAAAGTTTTACACCAAGACAAGATCGCTGGTCGTTGTTTTTTAATAGTTTAAACTTATTCATAACTTTGGTCCAAGATATAAAAACACTAAGATAGATACATTTTTCAGGAGATTTCCAGGGGGAATCCTTGTGAGGAACCTGTACACATCCTCCAGAAGGGGTGGTGGTGTTAGCGCTCTGTGATGAGGTTGAAGTTCTGTTATCCCAGATAACAAGTTACTTGTTCCCCTGAATCTTTGCCTTGAGGTTTTGGGGGAACATTATGATTCCGCTATGATTGGTCACACTGCAGTAAAAGTTGCTTTTGCTCTCCTATTGCGTCACATACACAGGGATTTGGTGTCTTATGTGTCTGAATGTGGCACTTGTACACGCTCCAAGGCATCGCACTCTCATTCATCGGTTGTCTGCAGCCATTGAGTGCTCCTAAGAAGCCTTGGATGGACATCTCAATGCACTTTATTATGGATCTTCCTCCCTCTTCTGGCAATATGGTCAATAGTGATGATCGGATGGTGAAATACTTGGCTTGAGGAGATTAGTAACAAAGTAGTTTTTAATACTCACATATTTGTCCGAATAGCGAGTTTATTGTTAGCCAATTAGTGATAGACTCCGCCCACACACATCTGGCTATAAAATTTGTATTTTTGGGACAAAGTGGGAAGGTGGATTTTTTTGTGTTTCTACTGCATAAAACACCTTGCTGTTAGAGAGACCCTAACTTTCAATACACTCTCACTGAGGTACCAGCTCTCATTATTTACTGAAGGGAGATGTCAATTTGTGTCAGATCGATAAAGATCGACACATCACTCATAAGCCATCAGCGTTAATTGCTGAGTAACGAGTATTGTGAATACTATACTATCAGTGCAAGTAGCAAATAGTAATGATTACACTCGCTCATCACTAACGGTCACTTTTATGGTGGTAGATAGGTTTTTCTAAAATAACACATTTTATTGCTTTACCATCTTTACCCAACACTAAAATTTAGCTCAAGTATTTATACAGGATATCATCAGACTCCCTGGTGTCTGCTATTTTGTCTGATAGATGAACTCAATTTATTGCCAATTTTTGGAGGGTTTTTGCTCTTGTTCAGGGATTTAACTGTGGTGCACATCTATTTGTGTGGGATTTTACCACTTCCGTACTGGCCAGCCCTGTTCGGGGGAGAGGGGGTATTAGACCAGGGCTGGTCAGGTGCAGGTCAAGGGTGGCAGCTCAGACATCTTCACCATCATAAGTAACTCTGGAATAAGGGACAGCTAGGACTCTTCTAAACTAAGGGTCGGGTCAGTCTAGGTGACCCGGTCTCCCTGTTATTCCTTACTAGCCTGTGACACCTACTTCTTATGGTGACTACTTAGGGAGAACAATGTTTTGTTCAAGGAAATGACCCTCTCCATGGAAAACAAGGATTTTGTTAAAATAATGGGCAGTGGATTCTTCAAGAACAAATCTGACTGCTGGGTTGCAAGAATTAGGATTCCAAACAACTGACAACAGGCTTTATCCACATTTATATCACTGCAGAGAACATTAAGAAATCATTTTGAAATGAGGGACCATTCTGTACCCTTTTTGGATAGAATATTTTGCAATGACCATACAGAGCCAGCTGTACCCTTGCAAGAGAATGAAGAGTGCTGGTATCTCCCTACTTTTATTGTTTATTTATGTTTTCATTATAGTTGTCCATGATTTTGCTGTCTATCGTACACAGTTGTACCCAAAGGTTTACATACCTCAACAGATTTTTTGCCTTCTTGCCTTTTTTTAGAGAATATGAATGATCACACTAAAACTTTTTTTTTCCATTCATGGTTAATGGTTGGGTGAAGCCATTTATTGTCAAACTACTGTGTTTTCTCTTTTTAAATCATAATGACAACTAAAAACATCCAAATTACCCTGATCAAAAGTTCACATACCCCAGTTCTTAACACTGTATATTGCCCCCTCTAACATCAATGACTGCTTGAAGATTTTTGTGGTAGTTGTGGATGAGGCTCTTTGTTTTCTCAGATGATAAAGCTGCCCATTTTTGTAACAAAAACCTTTCAGTTCCTGTAAATTCCTAAGGTTTCTTGCATGAACTGCAAACTTGAGTTCTCCCCAGAGTGGCTCAATGATATTGAGGTCAGGAGACTGGGATGGTACTCTAGAACCTTTGTTTTGTTCTGCTGTAGCCAATTACAGGATGACTTTGCCTCATGTTTTGGATTGTTGTCATGTTCAAACGTCCAAGTACATCCCATGTGCAGCTTCCGGGCTGATGAGTGCAAACTTGCCTCCAGTATTTGCTGAGATCGGGCTGCTTTTATCTTTCCTTAAACTTTGACCAAGTTCCCAGTGCCTTTATAGCTCACACATTCCCACATCATCAGCGAACCACCTCCATGCTTTACAGTAGGAATGGTGTTCCTTTCATCATAGGCCTTGTTGATACCTCTCCAAATGTAACATTTATGGTTCTATCCAAAAAGTTTGATTTAGGTCTCATCACTCCAAAGTACCTTGCTCCAAAAGTTCAGAGGCTTGACTCTGTGCTATTTGGCGTATTGTAGGCAAGATAATTTGTGGCATTTGCACAGTAATGGCTTTATTCTGGCGACTTGACCGTGCAGCCCATTTTTTTTCCAAGTGCCTCCTTATTGTGCATCTTGAAACAGCTACACTGCTAGTTTTCAGTGAGTCCTGTATTTCAGCTGATGTTATTTCTGGGTTTTTCTTTGCATCCCAAACAATCTTCCTGGCAGTTGTTTGTTGGTCTACCTGATCGTGGTCTGGTTTTTACAGAGCCCCTTCTTTTCCATTTGCTAATCACAGTTTGAACACTGCTGACTGGCATTTTCAATTCCTTGGAAATCTTTTTGAATCCCTTTCCTGTTTTATACAGTTCAATTATCTTTTCCGATAGATCTGTTGGCAATTCTTTTGCTTCCCCATGACTCACAATCCAGAAATGCCATTTGCTGTATGAAAGATGCAAGAGTCTGTCTGGATTCTAGAAATTCAGTCAGCTTTTATGCACACACTGATTACAAGCAAACAGGTCACAGGTGAGGATGTTACCTTTATTAGCCATTCAAACCCATTTCTGTCAACTTCTGTGCATGTTATCAGACCAAAATTACCAGAGTATGTTAACTTTTGATTAGGGTCATTTGGATGTTTTTGGTTCTAACTGTGATTTAAAAAGAGGACACACAGTAGTTTGACAATAAATGGCGTCACACAACCACTAACGTGAGTGGAAAAAAAGTTGTGTTATAATTCATATTCTCTGAAAAAAAGCAAAAAATCTGCTGGGGTATGTAAACTTTTGAGCACAACTGTAGTAATAATAAATATTTATATAGCGCCAACATATTCCCCAGCGCTTTACAATACACTGGTTTGTTTACAAGTGGTCATAGGTAACAATAAAAAGTATACAATACAGTAAGTAATTAAAGTAGAGAATCAATGTAAAAAAAAATCCAATACACTAAGCAGAGAATCAATGTAAAAGTACAATACTTAAAGCAGAGAGACAGTGTAAAAACTAAAGTAGAGAAACAATGTAAAAAATACAGTACAGTAATTAGATAGAATACAATAAGCATAGAATCAGTGTAGAAAGTACAATACAATGATTAAAGCAAAAATAAAGGTGACCCCTGCTCAAAAGAGCTTACGAGATTGGGGTTACACAAGGTACAGCTTATTACAGTGATGGTCCTGGCATCTTGAGGAAGAGGGGGATAGAAATAAAGTTACATGAATGGTCACCAGACATCTGTGTAGAGCTTTTGGGTTTGGTGGAGTTTGAAGAAGAGATTATGTCCAGAGAGATGGTACTGTATATAGCCCATTCACTAAGGACTTCTATTAGGGAGCATGATAGGCCGCCTTAAAAAGTTGTGCTTTTAGGGAGCGTCTGAGGCTATGCAAGTTGTGGATAGTCCCGATTTCTTGAGGTAGAGAATTCCAGGAAATTGGTGCAGCTCAGGAGAAGTCTTGGAGCCGGGAGTGGGAGGATAGGATTACTGCAGAAGTTAGTCGAAGGTCGCTTGTAGAACGTAGATAACGAGTGGGGTGATAGACAGAGATGAAGGAGGAGAAGTAGGGAGGTGCTGCACCTAGTGGGAAGAACCTTGTGGGTGAGAACAAGCAATTTGAATTGGATCCTGTAGTGTACAGGCAGCCAGTGCAGTGACTGGCACAGAGCTGAGGCATCTGAGTAACGATTAGCCAGATGAGCGATCCAGGCTACTACATTAAGGATGGACTGGAGAGGGGAAAGTTTAGAGAGGGGAGGCTGATCAGTAGAGAATTGCAGTAGTCAAGGCAGGAATGGATTAGGGCCACGGTGAGGGTTTTTGTTGTTTCCATGGTGAGAAAGGGGCGGACTCTAAAGATGTTCTTCAGGTGCAAGTGACAAGATCTGACGAGAGATTGTGTATAAGAGGTGAAGGAGAGATCACTGTCAAACATAACACCCAGACAGCGAGCCTGCTGCTTAGGTATTATCGTGGTGCCGCACACAGAGAGAAATGTCAGATTTAGGGAGGTTAGTGGAGGGCAGGAGCAGAAGTAGTTCAGTTTTGGAAAGGTTGAGTTTCAAATAGAGAGCAGACATGATGTTGGAAGCTGCAGCTAGACAGTCATTGGCGTTCTTTAATACCACAGGGGTAAGGTCAGGGGCTGAAGTGTATAGTTGTGTGTCATCAGCATAAAGATGGTACTGGAAGCCAAATCTGCTGAAGGTGTGTCTAGTTGAGGCCGTGTAGAGAGAGAAGAGAAGAGGGCCAATGACTGAGCCATGAGAGACCCCAATAGTGAGAGGAAGAAAAGAGGAAGTAGAGCCAGCGAACATTACACTGAAAGAGCAGTCAGAAACATAGGAAGAGAACCAGGAGAGAGCTGTGTCCTTTATGCCAATGGAGTGCAGCATAGAGAGTAGGAGATGGTGGTCAACAGTGTCGAAAGCTGCAGAGAAGTCAAGAAGAATTAGCAGAGAGTGGTTGCCATTACGTTTTCCCGTCAGAAGGTCATTGGTCTCTTTGATGAGGGTGGTTTCTGTAGAGTGAATGGGGCGGAAACCAGACTGTAATGGATCTAGAAGAGAGTGAGTGGAGAGTTAATGGGTGAGGCGGGTGTACACCAGGCGCTCCAAAAGTTTAGAGATGAAGGGGAGATTGGAGACTGATCTGTAGTTATTAGTGCAGGATGGGTCAAGAGAAGTTTTCTTTAATAATGGAGTAATGATAGAACGTTTAAAAGAGGAGGGGAAGATGCCAGAAGAGAGGGAATGGTTGAAGATTAGTGGTGACGACCGGAGATAGAGACTGGAGTAGGTGTAAGTGAATGGAGTCAGTGGTGCATGTTGTGGGATGAGAGGAAGAGAGAAGCCTGGAGGCTTCTTCTTCTGTGACTGGATCAAATATAGAGAGTGAGCCGGAGGTAGTGTGAGGAAGAGTGGGAGTGACAGCGCTTGGAGCATGGGAGCTGATTTCCAGGCGGATGTTGTCTATTTTCTTCATAAAGTAAGAAGCCAGATCATCGCACAGAGGTCAGTGATGGGGACTTGCATTTAGGACTGAGGAGAGAGTGAAAGGTGTCAAAGAGTTTTTTTGGCTTGTTCGATAGTGGGGAGACCAGGCTGGTGAAGTAGGTCTGTTTGGCGAGGTAAAGGGCAGAGTTGTAGGGTTTTTAGCATGAATTTATAATGGATGACGCTTTCTGGTGAGTAAGCTTTCATCCATAGGCGTTCAGCACTCCTAGAGCAACGCAGGTGGAATCGAGTTTGCGATGTGAGCCAAGGTTCTTTTACTCTGTGTTAGGAGGTTCTGAGAGTGAGGGGCACTTCTTGGTCCAGGGTGCTTCTGAGAGTGTTATTTTAATGATTTACTGCCAGATCGGGACAGGAGAAGGAGGAGATTGGAGACAGTGATGAGTGTAGAGAGTCTGGGAATGTATGAAGGTTAATGGCCTGTAGATTTTTGGATGTGTGATAGGTAGGGGTGTGCTGTAGTGAGTGAAGGTTTGTGAGTGTGAAGGAGAGAATGTTATGGTCAGAGAGGGGAAGAGGTGAATTATCTATGGAGGAGATTGAGCAGAGCCGGACAAAGACCAGGTCAAGGGTGTTACCATCTTTGTGTGTCTCAGAGGTTGAGAGCTGTCAGAGGCCAAGAGAGGTGGTCAGAATTAGGAGCTGGGATGCAGATGAAGAGATGGGGCTGTTTATGGGGATGTTAAAGTCTCCCAGAATGAGGGTTGGTAATTCTAAGGACATGAAGTGCTGTAGCCACGCGGAAAAATGATCGAGGAAGTGGGTGGGTGAACCTGGGGGGTGGTATGCCACTGCTACTCTGTGCTGTTCATTTAATATCTTCATATAGTTCAATCCACTGTTTCATTGTTATCTGTTTCATGCTGGTCTGCTGCCACCTGCTGACCAGTAGCTTTGTGTCACTCCCTCGCTCCTCCTTTTACATTTTTTCTAGGATGTGGGAGTGTCCTGCAACCTTGTGTACTACCTCACTTCCTGGCATCCATTTTTACACCAGCTACCAGTGTGAGAAGGACACATATGCCTTTGGGCTGCAGAAAGCAAAGTCTTTTGACCAGCAGCAGCAGCTTCAGCAGCTCAGCAGTGGCTCCAGGCGTGAACACCCACAAGACAATTACCCTACTGCTACTTGTACCATCTGCAGTGTATCACCTTACTGTCTTCTGGTACGGTTCAATTAACCACCACTGATTCATCTCTGCGTCCACGCTTGACTCCATCCAACCGAAGCTGCACTTGGTCCTGTCTGCCTCGCTTCAAGGATAAGAAGATAATACTTCTCACACCACAACTTACGGCGCACCTTCAATCGCCTAAGTGGGGACAGAACATACTCTGAGGGGGAGGGGATGGAATAGCCTAATGGTGTGGACCTCAAAAGAAGGGAATGAAAGTGATACGGTGAGGGAATGACCTGGAAAGTACATTGTGGGGACAGGAGGAGGTTGACTCTACCACCATGTCTGTTCCCAGATCTCGGGGAATGGAAGAAATGTGAGCCGCCATGAGAAATAGCAGCAAGGAAAGCAGCGTCTGAATCCTGGTCCAGGTTTCAGTGAGGGCCAGGAGGTTAAGAGAGTTAGTAAGAAAGTAATTGTGACTGAACTGTATGCTCCATGTTCTCTCCTGCTGACCTCCATGATGCCTACAGTTATCACCACTCGAACCATCGTCAGAATATAGCTGCCATGCAAATTCTGGACCTTATTGTTTTTTGTTGTTCTCTGTTCTGGCTATTAAGATACAAATGGTTAAAAGAAATATTTTTGATTCATTCACAATTTTTATTATGATATATCTCCATTGGAATTTTGATATCATCGTATCCATATATTACACTATGTGCTTTGACCTACGATGAATGCCGCTGATGAGACTAAGACCTCTGTTTTCAACTTTAGCACAGGGCAGTTTTCTGCATTACACATTTGCACATTGCAGTTTGATCTTCTCTTTTCAGGGCCACTCATTAAATTGAATTTTTTATAGTAGTGTCGCGGCAGATATCTATTGTTGTAAGTATGATTATTGTCTGCCAGCACCTACGTATACGGTTGATGCCAGTCTTATATATTTTACATATTGTCTTTTTTGACTGAGCTCCCATTATATATATATATTTTTCCCCTTTCCTCTTTTCATAGTCTGGTAACCACTCATGGACTCCAGTGTGAGGTTCTAGCACACACCTGTTTTTAATTACATCTTTAGACATATAAGCCCACACAGATTCCACCAGTTCACCATTTCACTAGGGCATAGTGTCAGGACCTGGCAGTGGAGGCCCCTTGAAGTGGGTGCCAGGCTTGATCCTCAGTGGCCGCTGATGAGACTAAGACCTCTGTTTTCAACTTTAGCACAGGGCAGTTTTCTGCATTACACATTTGCACATTGCAGTTTGATCTTCTCTTTTCAGGGCCACTCATTAAGTTGAATTTTTCATATATATAGTAGTGTCGCGGCAGACATCTATTGTTGTAAGTATGATTATTTTCTGCCAGCACCTACGTATACGGTTGATGCCAGTCTTATATATTTTACATATTGTCTTTTTTGACTGAGCTCCAATTATATATATATATTTTTCCCCTTTCCTCTTTTCATGGTCTGGTAACCACTCATGGACTCCAGTGTGAGGTCCTAGCACACACCTGTTTTTAATTACATCTTTAGACATATAAGCCCACACAGATTCCACCAGTTCACCATTTCACTAGGGCATAGTGTCATGACCTGGCAGTGGAGGCCCCTTGAAGTGGGTGCCAGGCTTGATCCTCAGTGGCCGCTGATGAGACTAAGACCTCTGTTTTCAACTTTAGCACAGGGCAGTTTTCTGCATTACACATTTGCACATTGCAGTTTGATCTTCTCTTTTCAGGGCCACTCATTAAGTTGAATTTTACACTTTGTCTATATGACGTGTCTACTTTCACTATATGTCTTTTGGTGTATACATTATGATACTTTATTGTAGCTATAATAAAAAATATTTTTTATATGCAATACAGTTGTTATCTCATATTTTTGGAGAGTTGCACTTAAGTATGTGAGTGTTTGACATATTACTATGAGGACATCTATAGAATGAACATTAAGAAACAAGCTGGAAATGAGGGACCATTCTGTAGCCCAGAGGTCCCCAATTCCAAGCCTCGAGGGCCGCCAACAGTGCAGGATTTCAGGATTTCCTTAGTATTGTACAAGTGTTAATGTGATCAAATGCACAGTAATGATTCCAAGCCCTGTGCAATACTAAGGAGATCCTGAAAACATGCACTGCTGGCGGCCCTCGAGGCCTGGAGTTGGGGACCTCTGCTGTAGCCTTTATGGACAAAATATTTCCCAATGACATGGGAACAGAACCAGCTCTACCCTTGCAAGAAGATGAAGAGTGCTGGTATCTCCCTTCCTATGGCATATATCACCCAAAAAAGCCTAAAAAAATCAGAGTCGTGTTCGAGTCAAGCCCAAAGCATCATGGTGTATCTCTTAGGCTGAAGGCACACTATCAGCGTGCCTCGTGCAAGTGCAATGTGAGGGAGACACGCATTACACTCGGACCAGTATCATTAAATGATACTGGTCCCATTAGTGTGAGTTCCTCTCATTACACTTGCATTGCGAGAGAAATGCCTGTGCAATCGCAGCATTGCACGCGATTTCCCCGTGCGAGTGGACAATCAAAGTCTATGGGTGCGATAGCCGCACGCGTGTGCTGTAAAACTTGCTTCAAATGCTGCAAGATGATTGGTTACTGTATCAGCAAACCGGCAAATTCAAACCCTGCGGCTTTGACAGCCGCGGAATTTAAATTCACCAGTAAACGCCGTCCACTGACCTGAAGTTTGCTTCAGGACCGTGGACAGCATCACACACTCACAGCACACTCACAGCACACTCACAGCACACAGCCATGCACACATCTATGCACACTCACCACATTCGCACCACACTCACAACAAACACGCATTACACTCGCATCACTGTAATGCATCAAACACGCTCCGTGTTTGATGCATGACAGTGTTCCTCCAGCCTTAACGACATTCTCTTCACTGGTCCCAACCTGACTAATAACCTAGTGGGAATACACATGAGATAATTAGAAAAGAACCAGTTGCTATCACTGCCAACATTGAACAAATGTTCCATTGTTTCATCATGTCACAAGATCACAAAAATTATCTCAAGTTTCTATTGCACCAAGGCAATGACACCAACAAAGAAATGGTTGAATACCGCATGAAGGTGCATGTATTCGAGAACAGTCCTTCTCCTGCAGTTGCTACATTTGGCTTAAGGCCACTTCACACACACAGATATCTGAGTCCAATATCTGAACCAATCTCTGGTTGCAGTGAAATCATGGATACATTGCTCCATGTTGTACACAGCCACAAAATGGAGCAATGTATCCATGATTTCACTGCAACCAGAGATCTGTTCAGATATTGGACTCAGATATCTGTGTGGTGAAGTGGCCTTTACATAGGACTGCCTCAGATGGTTTGCTGAAAAAAGACTTTTACATGGTTGATGGTCTAAAATTCCTGCCCCCAGCAGAAGAAGCCATACATCTGCTCAAAGGCATGCAAAGTATGGTTTGTAAAGCTCATCTGAGAATGAATAAAATTGCCTTCAGCAGTGATGTCATCATGAAGGCCTTTCACCCTAAAGATCACTTTGCAAATTCAGAGATTTGAATCTAGGCCCAGCTAATACATTACTACAGAGATCTGGGTTTGAGATGGAAATTGTTAAAAGGTTCCTTCAGCTTTCAGGTCAGTTGTGCAGAAAACCCATTTACTAAGCGTGGGGTCCTATCAGTACTGAATATAATCCTCTTGGGTTTGTTGCGCCCTTGACTATACAAAGCAAGCTTCTGCTAAGACACTTTAGGGCCACGTCACACGGTTCAATTTACTGAACGATATTGTTCACATCGTTGGTGAGCTTCATACAGGCAGACTCACCAACGATGTGGACCAGCGAGAAGGCTGGTAACCCGATGTTTACCATGGATATGAGCTCCCAGCATAGGCTGCGAGGTGCTCGGAGCTCGTTCATCGTTGCTCTGCCTGTGTCACACGCTGCGATGCTGCGTGTCCACCGGCCGACCAACGATTGATTTGTGAACATGTTCACAAATCTGCAATCAAATAATCAAATTATTTTTCAAAGAAAAATCGTTTGATTACACGCAGCGACGCACAAACGATATCGCTTAAGCGATCAAAAAAGCAGGTCGCTTAAACGATATCGTTCAGTAAATTGATGCGTCTGACGTGGCCCTTAAGGATTGAGACACATCATTGCCCACTGACAAACAACTGAAGTGGAGGTCTTGGAGGGAATCTCTCTCTGCCTTGGATAAGATTCTCATACCATTCTGTTACACTCCAGCATCCCTAGCTGCGAGTCTAATGGTACCTTTACACGCCGCGACGGCAGGCTGGATACATCCCGCTACTTCACGTGCACGAGCACGCTCAAACGGTTACAAACGGTCAACGCATCACCTTTACACGCCGCCACAAGGTGCGCTACGCCACGCTACATCTATAGCTAGCTACATCGCCGGGTGTCTCAAGTAGCCAGCTGTAGCTCATTTACACACCGCTATAACCAGCTACTATGGGCGGACCTGGTGCAGCAGGGACAGCACATAGGCGTGCCACAATTGTGGATTACGAGCCGTCCGTACGCTGATAGGACGAAGCAATAACATCCTGATTGGGCAGGCATCGCAGGAGGCTGAGTAATACAGCACGCTCGAGCGATTGTGTAGTGTGACTCGTCAGCTCCTTAAATATGCCTCCCTATGCAGCGACTACCAATCGTCATGCAGCAGCTTCCACCAATGATCGCACATGGGGCACGGTAACATGGAGCCAGGGTCACTCCTTTGCTACATTGCAGCTACATCGCAGGCTGTCCCGAGTTCCCTTCCGTTGCCTCTTTACACGCCATACAGCTCGCTACCATCGGCGATGTAGCCATCAGTTTTCGAGCAGAGCTAGGAAACAGATGTATCTGTTGCCGGCTGTAGCGTCACGTCTTCAGACGCCGCTACGACGGGCTACATTGGCGCTACAAGCTACATTTGTAGCCTGTAGCGGGATGTATCCAGCCTGCCGTCGCGGCGTGTAAAGGGCCCTTAAGGCTATATTCACACAAACCATTTTTGATCCTTTTTTTTAATCCATTTTGTGCAGTGAACAGATCACTCAAATGGAAACCCAGCAAAGTCAATGGGTTTTCACTTTTTGCCACTCAGACAGGGAATTTGTGGTGTGATCTGTTTTTTCCCTCGAAAATTGATCCGTCCAGGAAAAGTGGATGTTCGTTTCTGCAACATTTTTCTCATCCGTTTTTTCCCATAGGGAACCATTGTAAATGGAGGAAAAAAAATGCAGCACCTAAAACTCATCAAAAACGGATCAGAAATGGATGATCTGCTTTCTGGTGCATTTTTTTGAATAACTGGTCCAGTTTTGCAGCAGAAAGAAAGAGAAAAACGCACCAGAAAAAGCAGAGCAAAAAGGGTGTGTGAACTGGGGACATGAAGAAATGTAAGAATATATATGAGCAACCTAGGAGATGGGGATGGGTGCAGCCACAAAATGGAGACATGGAGCAAGGAAAGGATATGTATGAGGAACCTATGAGTGGGTGATGAGTGCACACAAAGTATGGGGAGCAGTATGGGGAAGATTTAAGAGATGTATGAGGGCACAATATAAGAAGCAAGGAGCAGATTAAGTAGGATATATGTGAGAAATCTATTAGTGAGTGGGTGCAAAGTATGGAGAGCAGATGGGGGTAAATTCGAGAACATAGTATGAGGAGCAAGGGTGAGATGGGGTACATATGAGAAAACAGTGTAAGTGCAAGTGGATCCAAGATCTGTCCACTTGTTAACAAGTTACATCGTGCTGTCAAATTCTTACAGCGCGATCTAACATGTGCTGGCAGTAATTTTGCTGTTCCACGCCGCCATCAATGGCCTAGTGACATTACCAAGGGGCTCCAATTGGTGTCATGAGAGCTGTGGGTTATCTGATGACCCCTGTCACTATGATTACATACTTCCTGTAAACGTTGGCTGAGAGAGTTCACAGGAGAACATAATTTCTGCTGTTCTTAGGGATGCTGAACCATCACTGAACAGCAGAAGCGATCGGACAACACAAGCTTCAGGCACCTTAAAGGTACCTTTACACGCCGCAACTATCACTGGCAATCGGTATCAACCGTACGTTTCCTGTGGAATACCGTTGCCGCTTCACACACCGCAATCAGTAGGGGAATGTGGGCGTACATGTTCAGCGGTGCTGAAACATAGGCATGACAGACTTCTGTATTCTGTGACGCTAACACGCTGATTGGACAACGCAATAGCGTCATGATTGGCCAGCCTGCGCTGGGAAGCTGGCTAATACATGACGGCATTGCAATTGTGTAGTGTGAATGGACAGCTCTTTAAATATGGCGCCCTGTGAAGGGACAGCCAATGGTAACATAGTAGCCCCCACCAATCATCGCTGATGGGGCACGGTATCCAGCACGATGTGGCACGTCTCTGGGAAATCACTAGGCGACGCAGATTCCATCCCTATCGCCCGTTTACACGCCAATGCCAGGGCAATTCACCCTTTGGGTTGCCTCTGATTTTAGAACACAGCTCAGAAACCGCTACCCAGAGCAACTGCGAACAACCCGATCACTTTCCCCAATTACATGCTGCTACTTCGTAGCAATTTCAAGGCAACCGTGACAAAAATCTCGATTGCCAGGCAGTTGCTACACCTCAGTGGTGGCGTGTAAAGGTACCTTAAGGGGACTAATAAAATCAATAAAAAGTGTAAAAAAAAACTTAAAAAAAAACTATTAAAAAATACACGTATTTGGCCTCGCCGTATTCAGAAATGCCCGATGTATCAAAGTCCAAAGGGTTAACAGAAAGTGCTGGGTTTCATAGATCCACCGCGCTGACCTCCAGTGAAGACAAACAGAGTGAAGTATAAAACTCTGTTTAATGGGTAATTTGCCTACCGGTTTCGTGATTTCAGTTATCACTTCATCAGGGCCCTGATCTCCGGCTGTCGCAGCGATATGACGTCATCGCGCGACGGCCGGAGATCCCGGATGCAGCCAGCGCGGACGGGAGGATGAAGAAGAAGCACCGAGGAGCGGCGCCGTTCAGAACACCGGGATGGTAATGTATAAGCAGCGGGGGGGGGGTGCCCTTACAAGGGGGGACAGTGCCAGCTTTTGGGGGCTGTTGGTACCCCCAGGGGGCTGCTGGGTACCCCTGGGGGCTGCTGGGTACCCCTTGGGGGCTGTTGGGTACCCCCAGGGGGCTGTTGGTACCCCCTGGGGGCTGTGGTACCCCCAGGGGGCTGCTGGGTACCCCCTGGGGGCTGCTTGGTACCCCCTGGGGGCTGTTGGTACCCCATGGGGGCTGTTGGTACCCCCAGGGGGCTGTTGGTACCCCCAGGGGGCTGCTGGGTACCCCCTGGGGGCTGCTGGGTACCCCTGGGGGCTGCTATTTGTACCCCTGGGGCCTGCTGTATACCACTGGGGCTTGCTGTATACTACCACTGGGGCTGCTGGGGCTCCTGTATACTACCACTGGGGCTGCTGGGGCTCCTGTATACTTCCACTGGGGCTGCTGGGGCTCCTGTATACTACCACTGGGGCTGCTGGGGCTTCTGTATACTACCACTGGGGCTGCTGGGGAATCTGTATACTACCACTGGGGCTGCTGGGGAATCTGTATACTACCACTGGGGCTGCTGGGGAATCTGTATACTACCACTGGGGCTGCTGGGGAATCTGTATACTACCACTGGGGCTGCTGTATACTACCACTGGGGAGGCCTGTATACCACACTGCTGGGGGCTGTATACCTGTGCTGGGGTCCACCCTCGGCTTATACACGAGTCAATAGGTTTTTCCAGATTTTTGGGGCCAAAGTAGGGTGGTCGGCTTATACACGGGTCGGCTTATACACGAGTATATACGGTAGATAAAAGTAAAAGTATACATGTTTGGTATCTAAAAACTCTTATTGACCTGAGGCATCCTATTGACAGGTAAGTTTTACCATATAGAATATGGTAAATAAATAACTACAAAACATTCATGCAATTCCACTTTTTTTTTTTGCAATTTCCCCATACTTGCAATTTATCTTCTCATTTTCCAGTACATTATATGGTAAAATGAATGAGCCATTCAAAAATACAACTCGTTCCGCAATAGACAAGTCCTTATATGCGTATATTGATGGAAAAATAAAAAAGTTATGGCTCTTGGAAGAAATAGAGGAAAAATGGAAAATCCCCTGGAGGTGAAGAGGTTAAAGAGATAGTCCAGGTTTGTGATGAAAATCTGCAGCTACTCTAATGGTGCCGTCACACGCAGCGATGCGATGAACGATTTTGTTAGCGATCACATGCACGCACGATCGCTAACAATATCGTTCAGATCGCTGGTGAGCTGTCACACAGGCAGACTCACTAGCGATGAATGGACCAGAGACATTGTGGAAACGATTTAAATATCGTTTCCACGATGTCTTGCTCCCGCTGCCAGGCTGCAGTAAGCGGGAGCAGGCTGGTCTCCAAGGTAAACTGCAGGTAACTAGGGAGCGCGCGCTGCCTAGATACCTGATGTATACTTTGGTTACCAGCCTTCTCCGCTCACCAAGGGTCCCTAGTTACCCGCTGTGTACCTTGGATACCAGCCGAAAAGCAGAGAAGGCTGGTAACCAAAGTATACATCGGGTATCTAGGCAGCGTGCGCTGCCTAGTTACCCGCAGTTTACTTTGGATACCAGTTCCCAGCGCTTGCAGAGAGGCGCTGGGAGCTGGCTTATCAGTCGTCTCCCGGTGTCACAAGCAGCGATGCTGCGTGTCCACTGGGCGACCAACGATTGATTTGAGGACAGGACCTCAAATCAAACGATGACCGATCAGCCGATTGATCGTTCATCGTTTGTAGTGTCACACACAACGATGTCGTTTCGACATAGTTCAAGCATCACAGAACACGTGACTTTTGAACGATATCGGCAACGATATCGTTACGTGTGATGGTACCTTAAGTCAGGGCTGTCCAAAATGTGGCCCATAGGCCTCACACCTGTTCCAGTCGGGCCCATGGATCGAGACAGCCGGAGGGATGTAAAAAGTGGGACTATACGTGGAGGTTCACACTGTAAATAAGTGGCTCATATGACATATATGGGTATGTTATAAGGGCTCGTGCTGTTTATAAGGGGTTATGTGGGGGCTCACACTGTATATAACAATGTCTATAGGGAGTTGCAGTATAATTAGTTCTGTCAATATTAAGTGATACAATTAGTACTAATATAAAATAATAATTATTGTAAATATTGAGCAGAATTAATTTCAGCCTATTGGTTTGGTCTCCACACAAGTCGGGGTATCTCATGTGGCCCATTAATTGCTCATGCTTGCTCTAAGTGACAGCAGACTTCTGAATTCTCACAGTGCGCTCACTGCACACTGTCTAGATTCTCTGGTACTGGTAATGAGTGTGGGAGGTCACTAAACTACAAGTATGCAGTTTTCATACATACAGTCATATTCCAACTACACATGTGAGACCTTGCTCAAATGAAATTTAATTGAGCAAGACCGGTCTAGTTGGAATGCAGGGGATGTATGCAAATAACATACTTGTGCTCATATGACTGTCCACTCTTACCCCAGGCGAAGGAGAATCCTAAAGTTTTTAGTGCATGCGCCAGGAGAATTCATACGTCTGTAGTCACCTAGAGGGACTACAGACTTTATTCTCAAACATGTATAAGCCCTTTAATTCTACCATTAAACACTGTAGCACAATCCTAACAGCTTGTAATATACTCACTGTCCGGATTCAGCTCTGCTTGCTGGTTCCAGCAATCATCACATGGTCACTCTGCTCATGTAAGAAATTCATATTATGGCTAGGGTCACACTTTAAACCTGAATTGTGTTCACCGCATCCAGATCCGGATGCGGTGAACGCAATTGTCTTCATACCTTCAGCAATCCGGGAACCGGATTGCTGAAGCCGCAATCCGATAACCAGATTGCTCAGGATGTGTAATCCTGAGCAATCCGGTTACCAGATAGTTTGCTTATCCCAGCTGCCGGGATAAGCAAAGTGCTCTGTGTTCAGTAAAACTTAAAATCCAATAAATAAATGTTTGTTTAATGTCTCTAGGGGGTGCCCAGTCCCCTTAGAGACCTTCCACCTACCCAGGTGGACTTATACTGCTGTAATGTGTTATGTACAACAGCTGACTTCTGTCAGCTGTTGTACAGTTTAACCTGACCCCACAAACTGACCCCCCCGCGTCTTTATACCTGTCCATGCACCCCCTCTTATCATTTCTAGCCATCCCTTTTGCAGAAAAAAACGATTTTGTAAAGTAGAGAAAAAAGGTTATATTTACCTCGTCCTGTGTCAGTTCTCTGTTTCTGAAAAAGTCTCAAAAAGTGGGCCTGTCTGCTGCTTGCCTCCGCCCGCTTTGTAATTAGGCACGCCCCCTCTCGGCTTGCTGCAGTGCTGAGAGCCTGGCAGCGTCATGAAAGGGGCGTGGCTAAAATCATGTCATACCTGTAGCCCCGCCCCTTTCATGACGCGGCCAGGCTATCAGCACTGCGGCAAGCCGAGAGGGGGCGTGCATAATTACAAAGCAGGCGGAGGGAGCAGCAGACAGGCCCGCCTTTTGAGACTTTTTCAGAAAGTTACACATCCTGAGCAATCCGGTTACCGCATTGCAGATTACAGAACCGCTCCGAAAACTGCAGCCTGCATGACTTTTCACGCAGGCTGCAGAGCCATAGACGGAAACCGGATTGCTTGTGAAGCAATCCAGTTTTCATCATAGGCTCCTATGGGGAGCATTTCCTGATCCGGTTTTAAGCTTTTTGAAAGCTCAAAACCGGATCAGGTTTTAAAAAAAAAAAAACGCAGATGTGACCCTAGCCTATATCATACATTATGGTCATGTGACAACTTTTCTTCCTGCTTCTCTGTTTTTCACAGAACATTGAGAGAATTAGGCAGAGCAGCTAGTCAGCACAAGACTACAAGTATGAAAATCCCATATGACTGATCGGTCACATGATGACTACTTAGAACCCTTGAGGGAGAATCAAACTGAATTCTTGCCCCGAGTGCCAGAAAACCTACCGTAGATACACCTCTGGGCTAGGAACATTGTCAAGACAGGTATGCTGCCTTGTTTATTCACAAAAAAAGGACCAGAGATTTACAGTATTTGAGAAAGATGTTCATAAATATTGTAGAAAGTTACCTTTTAGGGATCCTTCCTCCAGCTCTGCTGACCTGTTTTCAGGAACTGGCACTAAAAAGAAGCCAAGAAAAATAATTTAACACCATTGATTTTTTTAATACAAGACTAGATCAGAAGTGAATTAGTTATTTTATAGTGAATTAATAGCATGAATGACTGGCATCTAACCTCAGAGTGCAGGTGCAAGCAGAAAAAAAACATACTAATGAGAAAAAGGAGATATCCAGCACTAAATATGCACATTTGATGAGTGCAATGAGCGGCCGAGCTGCACAGCTAATACATGTATAATGATACTTCTCTGATTGGTCGCTGCTGAACGTGGCGACCAATTTGAAATACTTTTAAAAGTAAATATGGCGCCTTGGCGGCGCACCGCTTCTCTGATTGGTCGGAGCTGAACGCGGCGACCAATGAGAGAAGCGACGCGCAGTTTGAATGCCGTGTCTCTGATTGGTCGGCATGTAGGGTGACGACCAATGAGAGCTCGCAGCATTCAAACCTCGTGCCACTCCTCTGATTGGTCGCCGCGTTCAGCAGGAGCCATGGCGCCATATGTGAAATACAATGTGCGCCTTGGCGCGCCGCTTCTCTGATTGGTCGGAGCTGAATGCGGCGACCAATGAGAGAAGCGGCGCGAGGTCTGAATGCCGCGAGCTCTCATTGGTCGTTGCCATACGTGCTGATCAATCAGACGAGGCATTAAAATTGCGCGCCGCGTCTCTCATTGGTTGCCGAAAGCCACGGCCACCAATGAGCATTGTGGTATTCAAATTGCAATATTGCCGCGCAATTTGAACTGCGCTCATAGTGTGATGCAGTTCACTCCTGTTTACAAGGTCTGTCAGTCAGTGTGATGCAGTTTACTCCTGTCTACCAGGTCTGTAAGTCAGTGTGACGCAGTTTACTCCTGTCTATAAGGTCTGTCATTCAGTGTGACGCAGTTTACTCCTGTCTAAAAGGTCTGTCAGTCAGTGTGACGCAGTTTACTCCTGTCTACCAGGTCTGTCAGTCAGTGTGACGCAGTTTACTCCTGTCTACCAGGTCTGTAAGTCAGTGTGACGCAGTTTACTCCTGTCTATAAGGTCTGTCAGTCAGTGTGACGCAGTTTACTCCTGTCTAAAAGGTCTGTCAGTCAGTGTGACGCAGTTTACTCCTGTCTATAAGTTCTGTCAGTCAGTGTGACGTAGTTTACTCCTGCATACAAGGTCTGTCAGTTAGTGTGACGTCATTCACTCCTGTATGCAAGGTATGTCAGTCAGTGTGACGTCATTCACTCCTGTCTATAAGGTCTGTCAGTCAGTGTCACGAATTTTACTCCTGTCTACAAGGCTGATAGTTACTGTGACGTCCTTCACTCCTGTCTACAAGGCTGTCATTCATAGTGTGACCAAGTTTACTCCTTTCTACTAGGTCTGTCAGCCAGAGTGACCTCCTTCACTCCTGTCTACAAGGCTGTCAGTCTGTGTGATAAACTTCACTACTGTCTACAAGAGTTCTGCCAGTCAGTGTGTGACGAACTTCACTCCTGTCTACATGACTGTCAGTCATAGTGTGCTGTTCTTCAGTCATATATACATATTCTAGAATACCTGATGCTTTAGAATCGGGGCACCATCTAGTATCTTAATCAAAAGCCTATATAGCTAAGGCTGGGGTCACACACACAGATATCTGGGCAGATATTGGTCACAGATCTCTGGTTGCAGTGAAATCATGGACACATGGTTCCATTTTGTGGCTGTGTACAAATGGAGCAATTTGTCCATGATTTCACTGCAACCAGAGATCTGTGAACAATATCTGCCCAGATATCTGTGTGTGTGACCCCAGCCTAATACATATATCTACACATTGTTAGCACATCTACATATTAACTGACAACATTTAAATTTAGACAATAGGTCCAACAACTTCAGGGGTGGGGATTTCCTGGCATTGACCACCCCCATACATATAAATCCAGAGAATTAAAGAGGATGAACATCACAGATCATGGTAGCATGTTTAGGCTACAGAGGCTTCTCACAGAAGCACAAGCAACATATGGTCTGGTGTTGCAATGCAAAATTAGGACACTTTGAAAAATGGCTTTACCAATTGTTCCATAACCAAATCATTGTATTGCTGAGCTGTTAATGCACCTGTAATGAAAACTTTAATGGTCCAGCTAACGTAAATTCTGCCACTCCACACCATAATTGATCCCACAGGATTTTTTGACTGCACTTTTGCTCCGTTTTTAGCCTCAATTTTTGCCTTGGTTTTTACTAATCTATGGTAAGCTAAAGCTGCGTTTTTGTTTCCCAGCAAAACCTATGTGATTCAGGGAAAGGCTGTCACCACAGGTTTTGAACAGAACACTTGTTCCAGCTCACCGAGCCACTCTTCGCTCATCCACCTGGGCTCAGACACTGGCCTCGTCCTGGCCACTCATCAAGTTTAATAGAAAAAAATGGAATACGGCTCAAACAGGAATGGATTTCTTTTTAATTATTTTATCAATAAAAATGGTGCAAAAAAAAAAAAACATTACATGGCTGACAAGACTAGCAATGAGTAAGTATATACGCAAGTATTCGGTATTTGGCGAGTAATGCGGTACTCGAAACATAGCGAGTATTTCACTACTCGCCTCACAATATTCGGATCTCCCGCCCAACATTAGCCAATCACAGTAATGCCACAGCCTTCTTGGTTGTGGCATTACTATGATTGGCTGGCCGCCCAACATCATGCTTGAGTCATAGCCTATGATTCATAGGCTCTATAAATGCCCGGCCGCCGCCATTTTCTGCACAGAACACAGCTAGTGTAGGGAGAGTGTGAGCAGCTGCTAGGGAGAGTTGTGCTCATGCAGAGTTGTGCTCAGAAATCCTCTGTAAAGCCCAAATACTCTTGTGAGAGCTACCAGTATTGTAGTACTAGGTGTAGTGCAGGGAGACAGGCAGGAGCGTTACAGTACCACATAGTACAGTCAGCAATATTTCAGCTCTTCTCAGAGCTGAAAATATAAGGTCAGGGAGTAGTGACAGTTTTCTCATATTTTTGGGGTCACATTTACCCCTAAAGGACAATTTTTTTTGTGCCGTTGAAGTGCTGTGTTCTCACTGAATAGCACACACGGTACTGCACAAGTGACACGAAGCCAGCACTGCTGTCTTTTGTGGTGACTGGTTTTGTGTAATTTTTTAGCCTTAAACTTCAGGGCAATTTTTTTGTGCCATTGCGGTGCTGTGTTCACAGCGAATAGCACGCACGGTACTGCACAAGTGACACGCAGCTTGCACCGCTGCCTTATGTGGTTACTGGTTTTGTGTAATATTTAGCCTTTAAACCTCAGGACAACTTTTTGGGTGCCGTTGCGGTACTGTGTGGGTAAACACTAAGCAGTATTAGGCTGTAGTGCTACCTTCCACAAAGCACTAACGGCTCCTTGTTCCCCAATATCTACATCTGAACATCTGCAGGTATGTCAGAAAAAAAACATATTCCTAAAAAGGCTGTTGTGAAGGGATAGGGACGCAGACATGGACATGGGCGTGGGGTTGTCAGTAGTGCCCGACAAGGAACAGAGTCTGGGAGACAGAAGAAGGTTGATGCATTTATGTTCCAGGTGAAATTTCCCAGTCTGGAATGTAAACGGGTCTGGAAGCAAGAAGAGCAAGAGAAGATACTGTCTTGGATGGCTGATAATGCCTCCACACAATTTTCTAGCAGCACCCAATCGTCCATGACCACACAGTCTCCTAGCATAGTTTTTGTAGTGCCCAATGTGCAGGCATAGCCATAGTGTCTCCAACAATTAGCCCAAGGGGCTGTACCATGGTTGATGAAGGAAGGAGGGTCTCATCACAAGTGCCTCCTATGGGAAATATCAATTGACGGAGCATTGTTTTTAGCTTATTGACCATGAGGTACATGTGGGAAAAGCAGGAGTAAGAAGAAGAAAAGGGGTTTGTATCGGAAGGGATGGACGTGATCACCAGTTGCCTAAAATAACATTTTGGGTGACTTTAGGTTGGGATACTGTCATCAGGAGAGCTTAAATACTCCAGGAAATCCAGTCCTTGTTAAATTTTATCAGAGTCAGCCTGTCTGCATTCTCTGTAGTCAGCCGTGTGTGTCCTGCCCAGGCCCGGAGGTGACTCAGACTCTCAGGTTCGGTTTGAGGGGAAGTCACAGGTAGCGGAGCCTGAGGCTGTGGGCCTGGTGGGCAATGAAAAATGGGGAAAAATAATAAAAATGTCGAGTCGTGACGCCACCTGTATGTTTCGGTGATGACATCGGCGCTGCGGGGGCCTCCGGGATGATGGGTGAAGCAGAGTCCCCGGGGCTGAGAGTTGTAATGGCAGAATAGGGTAGCACAGTCGTTTCTGCGCATGGTTGGAGTAGGGGAGCGCAGTCAGTGTGGTGCAGATGAAAGGAGGGACACACACACATAAAAGTCTTTTGGTACTTTTACTGTTGTTCAGTTACAGGTACACTCGTCCGGAATGAGGGAAACACTTTGGGATCTCCACAGCGAGTTGGGTTGTAGGCCTCCTTGTTTTAGCTTTCCTGTCTGGCAAGCATGGAACCTGACCGGACCGTTACTTCTCTCTTTCTCTCTCTCCATACCCGGGTTGCTGCACTGAGTGCTCTCTCTTGGGATCCCACTGACGTCTTTCACGGTCCCTGGCTCTCAACTGTTGGTGCTGCGGGTGTCCGGGAAGCTAAGCTTCCTAGTGATGCTGGATTCTCTGCTGGGCCTATCCTTTCTGTCCCTGCAGACTCGGACTCCAGTGACCGAAACTCTGGTGGGGTGAGTTGGTATGACTCCTCTGCCCCTTTTGACACGTTTCTCTCCTCTTGCCTTTGCCCCCACTCTGCGGGTCTACCACTGCCTCTGGTGTGTACTGGTCTGGGCCTAGCACGGCTCTAGTACCAGCTCAGCTCACTAGACTCTGAGCTCTTCACAGTTCTGTAGTGACTGCACACTTTGTCTGTCTCCACCCCCAGCACCTGTATTTATAGGGGGAACTGGCTTAAAGGCAGCCAGTGGCACTCCCCCTACAGGCTTGGAGTGGAAGGTGTTGTGTGTAGGTGGTTTACTCGTTATGGGAAATCCTTTAGTGCCCCAGGGAAGTCTGTGGTTACCTGGTACAGGGTGCCACATGTGCGTGTGTCTGTGATGATTATCCCCAGCGGCACTGAAAACACGCTCTGACATCACACTATCAGCAGGGCAGGCCAGCACCTCCAGGCATATAAAGAGAAGTCTGGCCAACTATGCAGCTTGGATACCCAGTAATTAAACAAACCAGAAGCATCAGGAAGGACACAGGTATGGTCACTTAGATAGTCGTTGACCATCTTGTGCAACTTCTCCCTCCTTGACATTGTTACCGCTCCAGCAAGCACTTGCTGATGAGCCGGTTTATTGAAGATGGCCTAGTTTGTGGACATTTTACCACCACCTCTTTGGACCTGCTGGGCGTGCCTCTCCCCATTAATGCATGCTGCACAGAGCTGGTACCTCTGCTAGCAGCAATGTATAAGGGTGATGTTGCCATCAAATGATCAACAATGGCCCTCTTGAAGGATTTAATTGTAAAACCCCTTGATGACTGCAACAGTAGCAAAGGAAATTTGTCCTTGTACTGTGGGTCTACAAAGGTGGCCAACCAGTATAGGTTGCTGTTGAAAATGAGGATCACGCGAGGGTCTTGGCACAGACAGTTAGATACGAAGTGTGCCATGTGTGCCAAGCTGCAATACCCACGCTGACTCTCCTCCTCCACCTTCTCCTCTCCAGTCCACCCATGCTGGACAGACATGAAGCTGGGGTTGGGAGTCCCCTCTGTAGCATGAGGGGGTCTCCTCGGTACCACTGAAAAAGAAGTCCTCTCCCTCCTCATCTTCCTCATCATCTTCATCCCCTAATCTTGCCTGATGAGATTGGCTGGGCTGGGTATGATCACACATTGTGAAATCTTGCTCCTTACCCAGCTGCTGGGCACTGAAAGATTCCAATTTTAGATTATGCAGTGATTCTTTCAGCAAACATAGCATAGGGATGGTTACGCTAACAATAGCCTTATCACTGCTCACAAGCTTGTTGCACTACTCAAATTTATCAAGTGTGGCACCCCTCTGGCTAGGCACCACAGAGAGGTATTACACTGTGACAACAAATGTGGTATCTCTGCAAGTTGTCGGTTTAGGGTTTAACCTGTGGAGTCTCAAGTTACACACTCACACACAGGACTAGGCCACCTAATATAGAGGGGACTGGTTATTTAGTAGGTCCCAAAAGGGAGTGGAGCCTAGGCTAGAGTGGGAAAACCAGGCAGTTAGGAGAGTTTTACCTCAGACAGCGCTGGGAAGGCAGCCAGATAGGACATGCCTGACAGTAGAGGGCAACAGGCCAGGACTGGTTGGAGCCGGCTGGTCACGTTGGGGGAAGCACCGACAGCACGGGAAGCCGAGGCGGACAGTAGTTCATCTCTGACCGCAAACCGACGAGCTGCGGGCCCAACATCAACGGGTTGCCGTTAGCCGTTGCCGTTAGCGCCACAAGGGCATCCCACACCTCAGGACTGAAACCGGTTCACGACACTAGAGGTAACGGGCCGAAGAACTGCAGGCAGGAATGGCAGGAGAAGAACTGGTTAACTCCTGTCCGTACCGGTAAGGAATCAACCTTGCCTAGTAGATACAGACCGTAGGACTGGCGGGAGAGCTCTGCGAGGGTGGTAAAGAGAGAAGAGTAAAGTAGACACCGAAAAACTAAAGAGAGAACATCTAGAGACTCCATAAGGGGGACCCTGAATCAGCAACAGACACCCTGTAAACCAGACTGTACCGAGTATCGTTTAACATCTGCTGGTACCCAGTAAATTGGAGTTGGAGTTAAATTGGTCTCTGTCATTCTTCTCGCCGGTGCCCGGAGGGCTCCAGCATCATCAGCAGCATCTCATCAGAGGGGTAAGAACTGCAACAACTACTCCCCTCATCCCCCTCATTTAGCATCCATCATCGCTGCCCTGAGGTAAACGCTCCACCTGTGGGGAGCTGTACCACACTCTGCTGCACCCACCATCACCTCAGGGGCCGGCTTGCAGCGCAGGAACCTATATTACCGGGGACTACAGGTGGCGTCACGTTCCCTTGTAAATATTCCCTCCCCACCATCTAACAAATGACAGCCAGGGCACGGAACCGGGAATCCGACCACACGTGATCCCCCATCCAAAAAGCTATCAGTACCCCTTGCCCTGGGCTCATCACAAGCACCTCACAAATGTCTCCCCTCATGTATCAGTAAGACTTGATTATCCATGCATACTGCATTTGTCCTTTTTCTCCCCTCTTCATATGTAAAGCGCCATGGAATCTAATGGTGCTAAATAAATAAATAATAATAATAATAATAAATGTCAACACTCAACAGTTGTTATGTGTCTTGGCTGAGTCTCAGTCTGACAGGCATGGACAAGCTGGTATTCAACAAGTGCCCTCTGCTGCTCACTTATCCTTGCCAACATATTATATGTTGAGTTCCACCGTGCTGGCAGGTTGCAAATGAGTTGGTGGTTTGGCAAATTAAATTGCTTTTGAAGAGCTGGAAAACCAGCAACAGCGGTTGTAGAGTGGCGGAAATGGGCGCAAATACGGTGCACCTTCTCAAGTAGGTACGGCAAGTCAGGGTATGTTTTTAGAAATAGCTGCACCACTAGGTTCAGCACGTGAGCCATGCATGGCACGCTTCCCAGCTTCCAAGCTTTAAAGCCGCCAACATGTTACGCCCCATTATCGCAGACAACCAGACCGGGTTTATGTTGCAGTGGGGAGAGCCACTGATTGGTCTGTTTTATTCCTTGCCACAGCTCTGTTGCAGTGTGTGGTGTTTCACCTAAGCAGATGAGCTTCAGCTGAGCGTGTTGCCGCTTTGCCGATGCACTGCTGCACAGCTCCCAACTTGGGAGTGATATGGAGGGTAATTCAGCATGGGATGACGAGGCAGAGGAGGAGAAGGAAGAGGGGAGATAGGACGTATATGATGACGCGGAAACCCTGATTGAGGTTGGGCCCCCTATCTGTGGCGTGGGAAGGATATGTGATGGTCCAGTTTGAGACTTTGTTCCACCCTCCACCAGGTTGAGCCAGTGTAACGTAACAGAGATATATCGTCCCTGTCCACAAATACTTGTCCACGTGTCTGTTGTAAGGTGGACCTTCACAGGTAATGGTGTTGGTGAGAGCACGCTTTAGACTGTTTAAGATGTGTTGGTGTAATGCTGGAACAGTACGTCGGGAAAAAAAATTGCTCCGGCTGGGAGCCGAGTATCGTGGGGCAACCACAGCCACCAGATCACGGAGAGACTGTGTCCCCACAAGTCTAAACGGCAACATATCGACGGCTGGCAACTTGGCAATGTGCGCGTTCAGTATTTGTGCTTGTGAATGTGTGGCTTGGTATTTACACCTCCTTTCATAGATTTGGAGCATGGACAACTGGACGCTTGGCTGGAACAAACAACAAGTGGATGAGCTAGTGTCCTGCGTCTGTGCAACCGCAGCTTATGAGCAAGAGGTATAATCACCTGCTTCCTGCACAGCAGATTGTGAAGGACAGATCACAGACAACATAGGAGTGGTTTCACCCACAGACACCGATTTGGTACCCTGTTATTCCACCCACCTACTAGGGTGTTTGGCTGCTATGTGTTTCCGCATACTGGTGGTGCTTTGGTTGCCTTTGCTTTGTCCTCTGCTCAGCTTCGTTTGGCAAATTCTACAGATTACAACATTTGGTTCAGAAAGACTATCTGAAAAAAATTTCCAGACAGCGGCTGAACGCACCCTTGCCTTGATTTTGGGCACAGAGGGATTGCTCTTGGCAACAGTTCACACACTTCGCACTCTGCTCAAACCAATAGCCCTTGGTGCCTTTTGGTTGTGCTATGTATCCACCTTCTTCCTCTGTGCTGGCTATGCGTGCCAGCCATCCAGGTCGGATCGGTGGTGTCATCATCGACCACCTCGTCGTCCATGTCATCCTTCTTCCATGTTGATATTGTCGGCTGGCCAGATTGCAACTGTGTGTCATCACCATCAACCTCCAACTCTTCACCCGATATATCACGTGAATGAAAGTGGATTTCTTCTGGCCGTGGGTTTTCAAATAATTGGGCATGAGCAAACAATACCTCCTCATGTTCCTCTTCAATATCGCGTGGTCGGAGGCCACAGGCAACAAAAGGATATGGACCAAACAGATCCTCAGAGTGGCGAAGGTTGGGGTCAAATGTTTCCTGTGACTCCTGACGGGGTGATGAACTAGGAACAGGTTGAGAATAGGATGACCCAGCATTCTCTGTCCATACATGGGCTACTTTTTGGAGACACAATGGCTATGCCTGGACATTGGGCACTGCAACTACTGTGCAAGTAGTCCTAGCTTCATAATTGTTTGGCCCTTGAGGACTGCTTCCTTCATCAACCATGATACAGCCTCTTCAGCTAATTTTTGGAGACACTATGCCTGCACATTGTGCAGTGTCAGTGGAACAACAATGCCAGTAGTCCAAGCTTTATAATTGTGAAGACGTTGTGATGATGATGATGATGATGGGTGGCTTCTTCCTGTGTTAACCATCATACAGCCCCTAGGACTGATCGCTCTCTTTACACCACTTACACACTGAGCTGTCATAAGATCTCCTCCATCATAACTCACTCTTATGGCAATCAGGCACCCATTTCAGCCTTTTCCTCAGCCCTTAGACCACTTTTTTTGGGTCCAGCAGACAATTTCTCGCATTTCCCATTGGCTAAAATTGGACTCACTACTCGCACCGAATACCCGAGTATTACGATGTACTTGGCATGAGTATAACGAGTATTTGACTACTTGCTCATCCCTACACATGACCCAAGTCGACGCATTTCGACTGTGTTAAACAGTCTTACTCGGAGGGGCGTGGCCTGGGCATGGAGGGGAACAGAGGCTGAACGCCGGAGCTCCTGTCCCCTGATCACGCCAGGGCTGAAAAAGCCGGCACCGGACCCCACAGACACCCACCTATGCCACCCAAGAAGAGGGGCAGCCACACGCAGCAGGTCCGGGAGCCGTCTGTTCCCCCCACAGGGAGGATTTCTCACTACCTCTGGAGCGCGGCCCTGGTACATAAGATGGCGGCGGGGAAGATGGCGGCGGGTCCCTCTCACAGCGCGGCTTTTGATCTGCCGCGCCGTCCCGCAGAGAGTGGCAAAGACATGGTGGAGGCTCCCTCACAGACCGAGACGGTGCAGACTCCAGACCGGGACCATCTGCAAAATCCGGTAATGTGTGCTCCTCTCCCTCTCCTGGTGCGCGCTGCACAAGCTGGAGGCTCAGTCCCTAATATACCCCCAGCCTCAAAGACGCCATCTGCACAGACCAGTGTGGTGGGGGATGTGCATGAGACCCTGATATATAAGGCACAGTCAGGGCCCCAGGATGGAGGGGACGCAAATCATACTAATAAAAGGGTCGCTACTGAGGCACAGGACAATCACCAAGCCAATGCAGACAGGGATGCTGACTTGGAAGAATATAGTCAACAAGGACTAACTAGTTTTTTAATGGAAACACGACAACCTTGTTCTCAGTCTCTACAGGGAGGAGAGGGGGGGGGGGGATGATTACACAATCTCCCTTGACAAGGAGACTCTCAGTGGGAAATCTTGAGGGACCCCACTGTAAACTACCAACCATACCACCCCAGCAAACTACCTACAACAACCCCCCCCTACCTCCGGGTCAGATATTGATGGCCAACACCACAGGGGGACAGGAGATATGGGACGACCTCCGATCCCGTATACAGACTATCCCTACTAGGGAGGAAATGGAGGGCTTTATTAGCCGGATGGAGGCGTCCTTTAAGGCAGAGGCTGCTGAGTTAAAGGGTGAAGTTCATAAACTCAATCTGAGAGTAACCTCTACTGAATCATCCTCCCAGAATGTGGATGAGAGGCTGCGGATACTAGAGGACAAGGTCTCTTCACAAGCTTCCCAGTTTGAGAGAATGTTAGATTCCATGGAAGACATGGAGAATCGGGAGAGGAGGAATAACATTAGGATTAGGGGCCTCCCCGAAAGTGTCGGTCCTAAGGAGCTGGAATGTGCCCTTAAAAATATATTCAACTCAATAAGGGAAGTACCGGCAGACTCAATTTTAGAATTTGACAGAGCACATAGATCCCTGGGACCCCCGCCCATAGACGGAGATAGGCCTCGAGATTTGGTATGCAGGATCCATAAATATAAAATCAAAGAGGCGATTTTCTCTAAAGCTCGAGCTAAAGGACGGATTAAATACCAGGACTATTCTATTCAACTACTGGCAGACTTATCAAGATGCACTTTGCAAAAACGGAGAGCATTTCGCCCGCTCCTGGAGATCCTGAGACAGAGACAACAGGACATAGCCTACTCTTGGGGGTTCCATTTCGCCTCCAGGTGCGAAGGGATGGAGTACTTCACTACGTTACTCATCCTAGGGGAGTACTGGAGTTCACAAAGGCGTTGGGACTCCCCCTGGTCACCATCTCACCAGAGGACATTATGAGTGCCTGGAATGGATGCCAATGATTCCAGAACCATTAAGAGGAGGCAGGAGGAGAGGGAGGGGGGCTTAAAGAAGGGGGAGGAGTAGAGGTTGGAGAAGGGGTTCATTTAATAATGGTTGACAAATTTTTTTCAGGTCTTAACAGTTGCGCTGCCTGTCCTGCTGTTCTTTGGTGATTTTTCTTTCAGGGGTAAGGGTGGAGATGGTCTCCAAAACGACTCATCTTACCACAAGAGGATTAACGTGTAACAGGGTTTTTTTTTTGTATGTCTCCTGTTACATCTATAATTTACTGGGTTAATTTAACAATATGTCACGGGGTCCGTAGAATATACGCTGGCTCAGACGACTTATTCATACATGGTTATAGCCCTAAATAATTTACACGGGTTTAGTTGTTTTTGATTGGAAATGTTTCATGTTATGATTTTTTTATGTTTACAATGGTGGCCCGGGGTGAGGGGGACAACCCCTGGTGGACAGGCTACGCCTCACCGGGATATAGTTACCTGTTTTAAGGAAGACTGGTCGAGTAGACAACCCCAAGCCGCTATCCCGGATTATTCCGGGAAATTTCTCTATCCTCTATCCTTTTCTGTTTCTCTTTCTTCTTTCTACTACCTTTTTTCTCTCCTTTCTTAATTCCTCTGTGATTTTTTAATCCCCCCCCACTTTAGGGCCTCTAGGTTCATTCCCTCTATCTTACCCTCCCCTCCTTCCCCTTTTTTTTTTCTCCCTTAGTTCTTCTTCCCTTTCCTTTTCTCCTAGTATCTCTTCTCCGTTCCCTTACCTCTGACCCTAGTGTCAACCATGTCAACTTAAAAATCTGCTCGCTCAATGTGAAAGGATTCAATACTCCTCAGAAGAGTCTCAGATCTTATACTCTGCTCATAAGCAGAAGTGTCAGATCTTGATGTTACAGGAGACCCATTTTAAATCAAGACATGTACTGAGTCTACGTAACAGGTACTTCTCGGAATGGCACCATGGTACAAATCCAGAAGCGAGAAGAAGGGTGTTTCCATCGCGGTTCACAGGTCGCTGACACACGAGATTCTTGATACCTGCATAGACCCTCAGGGCCGATACATTTTTCTTAAGATGAGAATTGCTGGATCTTTATTAACTGTTGTTAATTGGGACCTCAATTTCACCCTGGACCCGGTAGCAGACTCATCCTCGGGTAAGAGATCTATCCCAAATAAAAGGCTTGTCTCCATAAAAAGCTCTTTCACACTCTGAGGCTTATAGACATCTGGAGGACCTTGAATCCACAAGGAAGGGATTTTACATACTTCTCTCCAGTACATAGCTGATACAGCAGAATAGATCTATTTTTCATTAGTCACAACTTACTATCCTGGAACCTTGAGGCAACCATAGGGGATATTTTTTTTTTATCGGAACATGCCCCAACTTATTTGACTCTTACTTTGCCTGACACATGTAGTAGACCCTGGACATGGAGGCTTAATGAACATTTACTGAAGGACGAGGTGTGTATGACAGAGGTTAAGGAGACTATACAGTCCTTTGACCGAGATCATGCCTCTGATCCCACTCCTCCTCCCACAAAGTGGGAAACCCTAAAATGTGTCCTGAGAGGAGTGTTTATAAAGCATGGCACTCGTCTGAAGAAAAACAACACAAAATTGATAGAGGACCTACTTTCGCAGATTCATGTGTTAGAATCCACACATAAACAGACCTTATCTAGAATGACCCTCTCCGAACTGATTTTAAAGAAAAAAGAACTTAAAGATTTATTAGACCAAAAATATCGTAGATATTCTGAGAAATCTAGGAGTTATTTTTACTCCAATTCAGATAAATTGGACGTCCCTTGGCCAGACTTCTCCATCCTCGGTTAAACCCGACGTTTGTTCCAAACATTTCGACTAAAACGGGGGGTCGCACATTCCTACCAAGTGAAATTCTGGAGGAATTTAGACAGTATTATCTTGATCTTTACAACATCAAGGGACAATTGTTTGATGCGTCACCCCCGGAACTATCAGAAAAGATTAAGAGATGCATAGATAAAACAGCGATCCCAACATTGGCTAAGGAAACCGTTGCGGGGTTAGAGGAGGAGATCTCAGGGGAAGAACTGTTACGGGCTATTCAATCTACCCCATCTGGGAAATGTCCGGGTCCAGATGGATTTTTACCCAATTTTTATAAAATACTTAAGACCCAGCTGACTCCTGCAATGTTGACGGCCTTTAATGCTGTCTTGAAGGGATCTGATTTCGTGCCTCAGTCTTTAGAAGCCCATATCAGCGTCATCCCCAAACCTGGGAAAGACCCATCTTCAGTGTCGAACTACAGGCCGATTTCGTTACTGAACGTGGATGTCAAATTATTTTCTAAGATACTAGCTGACCGTTTGGCCCCACTTCTCCCTTCCGTGATTGATTCGGACCAGGTGGGCTTTGTCAGAGGCTGGGAGGCCAGGGATAACACTATTAGAACCCTCCTCCTTATTGCTAAGGCCAACAGCTCTTCAGCTCCGCTTGGTCCGATTTCTGTGGATGCTGAAAAGGCCTTTGGCAGAGTCCACTGGGGGTTTATGAAGGAGGCGCTGATTCAACTTGGCCTGGGCCCCCGAATTTTACACGGAATCATGGCCCTATATTCCTCACCGTCTGCTAAGGTGAAGATTGGGGGAGCCCTGTCTTCCCAGTTCAAAATTGAAAACGGGACTAGACAGGGGTGTCCATTGTCGCCCCTGCTATACATTATTGTAATGGAGCATTTAGCCACAGCAATCAGAGCCAACATTGACATTCATGGGATTGAGCTGGGCCACAATCACCAGAAGACGGCATTATTTGCCGACGATCTCCTCCTTTATGTCTCACAACCCTTGATTTCTATCCCTACAATTTTGAAAGAATTTCAACAGTTCGGACGGCTGAGTAACTTTAAGGTTAATTGTTCTAAGAAGGAAGCACTCAACATCTCCCTACCCGGAGATCTGGTATCTCATTTATCCAAGCAGTTCCCGTTCAAATGGAGGGAGGAAGCTATTACTTACTTGGGAGTCTCCATCCCTAAAGATCTTACGCAGTTATTTAAATTAAACTATCATCCTCTATTATCTAGTGTAGAGAAGGCTTTTTCATCATACCGCCAATTAAAACTATCCTGGTTCGGGAGAATGAACGTTATTAAAATGGATATCCTACCCCGACTTCTGTATATCTTTCAAACAGTCCCTATCCTTCCAGACAGAATGTTTTTCACTAAACTACAATCTCTTCTGATTAAATTTACCTGGAACGGGAAGATGTCTAGGTTGGGGATTAATATCCTTTCACTACCTAGATCCAGAGGAGGGGTCGGGTTACCTAATATTCATAGATATTTTATAGCTTCTTCTCTTGCCAGAACCCCAGATTGGCACTATTGCACGTCCTCCAAAAGATGGGTAACGGTGGAGCAGGAGGGCCTGGGGATCCCACTGAGACATCTACTTTGGATTCCCCATGGGAATTTACCAGACCTATCCCCCTCCCCGATATGACCAAGTCCACTCTGCAAGTGTGGCATTCAGTAACAAAACCACTTTATACAGATGGCAAACTCAGTCCTCTCGTCCTCCTTTTTTCTAACCCTGCTTTTACACCGGGTTCGGAAGGCAAAGATTTCTATGCTGGCAGAGTGTGAACGATATCCGAATGGGTCAGACCTTGGTTAATGGGGATTTGCCTTCAATGAGAGAGATCCAATCTATTGATCCTACTAGGCCTCTCAGTTGGTTTGAATTCCTCCAATATAAATCATTTTTATTTCCGTCTGGCCGTACATGCAGGGTGAGATTGATGCCAAACATAGTGGAGAGATTGTTCCAACAGGATTCCCCCCCGAGGAGTAAAAATTTCAGCCTTATACCTGGCCTTAGGATCCCTGCGAGATCAGGACACCTTACACTTCCAGCGAGCCTGGGAGAGGGAATTAAACAGGAACATTACGGACAGTGATTGGCAGAAAAGCTTTTTGTTTACACACAAATTAGCCAGTGCCTGTGTCGCACAAGAGAGGAACTATAAACTGCTCACCAGATGGTATTTATGTCCTGTTACCATGCACCGCGTGTTCCCTGAAACTCCAGATAGTTGTTGGCGATGTGGGAAAGCACCAGGGACGATGCTCCACATTTGGTGGAGTTGTGATGAGATCCAGCGGTTCTGGTCCGAGGTGTTCGGCACTTACACACGAATCACAGGTAAATGGGTTAAATGTTGCCCTGAAGTAGCTTTACTTTCCATCTTCCCAGGTCCTATTGGGCTTAATAAGAGGGATATCCTCCGCTTCTGTGTCTCGGCCGCCCGCGCTCTAATTCCGAGGTTTTGGAAAACACCTCAGATACCTTCTTTGGTTGATTAGTTCAAAGAGATGATGGATCTATTCCGGATGGAGGAGCTGGCAGCCGACGCGTTAGGGTCTCGTGATAAATTTTCAGTGACCTGGACTGAGTGGATTCTCTACCAAGACTCCAGTGAATTCAGGAGAACTTTCTCTGAGATTGACTCTGTGGTGCGATAACTGGTTGACACGGGGTCGAGGTATACACTATCCCCAGTTCCCCTTTGCTCTTTGGTCCTATTCTCTTTATATCCTGACCCCGAATAACTTAGCTCAGTTCCTACTTCCTCCGATAATATCTCTATCTTTTTTCCTTTTTCTCTCTTCATATGAACTTTAGGCTACAAAACCGTCTTAGTTTTGAAAATTATTTCCCCCCTTTTTTTTCCCTTTTCTCTCTTTCCTTCTCTCTTTCTCAGTTTATCCTTTTACGCGGTTTCAGTAAAACTGACGGGAGTAAGTACCTATTATCTTGGGGAACCCCACTATGAGAGATTATACTCCAGATGGACCGGTTTTATAGTAGGTCTTACGAGGCTTAATTTTCACTGGCACACTAGGGCCAGTAAAGAGTTCAACAATATTACTCCAATAGACACTCATTTGCTTTTGACCAAACTGATTTCCTTCATTGCGGAAATCCCTTTGATTATGACAGGGGTTCCTTAACCCCCAGAGTGTGGTATGTGACCACGGGGAACAGACCGCCATATATCTGAAGAGGGTATATAAACATGGGAAGGTATTTCGAATAATGTTTTGTATTGATGTTCCTAATGTGAATTCCTTACCTGTACTCTTTGATTTATATTTACTTGTATACCATGTAATGTTTGTCTTCTTTTTCAAAATTAATAAAAAGAGATTAACCAAAAAAAAAAACAGTCTTACTCAAGACTAGCAGTCAGAATAACATGCAGTGACCTATATACCTGCTTACATGCTATAACACAGGTGTACTAATTTCTACAGCTGTTCAATGTTACACACAGCAGATGGCAATTCATTTTCAAGGTAACATTACAGCAAAGGAATACAAGTCACTGTTGGACAGAACTTTTTTCACATTGAAAATGAAACTAAAATAATTTTTCACCTCAAACTTTCTAAATATCTATGATGGTGAAATTTTAAAATATTAATCATTGAATCAAATTTTTATATAATAAATCATATCACAAATATATAAAATTGTGGAATCAACAGCATGATATGAAATAATCACACCAGGCAACACGTGATATGTGTTTTTTAATCATCAATTTATGGGAAAATGTACAAGTGGTTAAGAATATAAAAAATATTAAAATACAATGATTCAACTTTTTTTTTTTTCCTTTTCTTCCCTTGCATAAAAAAGAGAATATTTTTCATCATCATAGAACTGAATATATTAAAATAAAATGATACAAGCAATTTTTAATACATGAATGCTTCCCATGAAATGGGAATCATTCTTACAAAATAATGTTACTATTGTGAGGTAGCAACCTGGGGAACTCGCTTTCTGCGTAATGACCCCAACACATGCTTATAATTTAACAAATGACTACCCGTTTATTTCTCACATACACATTATAAACCGGGTAGCACATCAACCTTCGATCATAAGCACATCACAGAATACATCTAATATATAATTTCCCCTAACGCACTTCCGTAAGTTTCGGCGCTGTTTCCGTCATTGTGGCCGTGGGCGCGAGCTCCGGCGATGGCTACAAGCGGCAGATAGCCCCACGTACACCCCGCCGACCACGCCAGAGATAACTCGCTCCAGTCACCTGAGCCAGCGGGAGCTCCGGTGGCTGCAGCGAGAGCGAGCTTCCGACCGACGAGAGCCGAGCGCCGTGGCCGAAAACAGAACCAAGTGCCTGGCCATGCACAGCTCTAAAGACCGCTATGTATCTCAATGGGAAGTGAGGCGCTATGCTCATTGGTCGGCGCCAGTACACAGCGACCAATGAGCTTTCGCGCCTCACTTACAGCGGTAAATTTGAAACTCAAAGTCCTCCATGTATCTCAATGGGCAGTGAGGCGCTATGCTCATTGGTCGGCACCAGCACACAGCGACCAATGAGCTTCGCGCCTCACTTACAGCAGTAAATTTGAAACTCAAAGTCCTCCATGTATCTCAATGGCCAGTGAGGCGCTATGCTCATTGGTCGGCGCCAGCACACAGCGACCAATGAGCTTCGCGCCTCACTTACAGCGGTAAATTTGAAACTCAAAGTCCTCCATGTATCTCAATGGCCAGTGAGACGCTATGCTCATTGGTCGGCGCCAGCACACAGCGACCAATGAGCTTCACGCCTCACTTACAGCGGTAAATTTGAAACTCAAAGTCCTCCATGTATCTCAATGGGCAGTTAGGCGCTAGCTCATTGGTCGGCGCCAGCACACAGCAACCAATGAGCTTCGCACCTCACTTACAGCGGTAAATTTGAAACTCAAAGTCCTCCATGTATCTCAATGGCCAGTGAGACGCTAGCTCATTGGTCGGCGCCAGCACACAGCAACCAATGAGCTTCGCGCCTCACTTACAGCGGTAAATTTGAAACTCAAAGTCCTCCATGTATCTCAATGGGCAGTGAGGCGCTAGCTCATTGGTCGGCGCCAGCACACAGCAACCAATGAGCTTCGCGCCTCACTTACAGCGGTAAATTTGAAACTCAAAGTCCTCCATGTATCTCAATGGGCAGTGAGGCGCTAGCTCATTGGTCGGCGCCAGCACACAGCAACCAATGAGCTTCGCGCCTCACTTACAGCGGTAAATTTGAAACTCAAAGTCCTCCATGTATCTCAATGGCCAGTGAGGCGCTATGCTCATTGGTCGGCGCCAGCACACAGCGACCAATGAGCTTCGCGCCTCACTTACAGCGGTAAATTTGAAACTCAAAGTCCTCCATGTATCTCAATGGCCAGTGAGGCGCTATGCTCATTGGTCGGCGCCAGCACACAGCGACTAGCGCCTCACTGCCCATTGAGATACATGGAGGACTTTGAGTTTCAAATTTACAGCTGTAAGTGAGGCGCTATGCTCATTGGTCGCATTGTGCTGGCGCCGACCAATGAGCATAGCGCCTCACTGGCCATTGAGATACATGGAGGACTTTGAGTTTCAAATTTACCACTGTAAGTGAGGCGCGAAGCTCATTGGTCGCTGTGTGCTGGCGCCGACCAATGAGCATAGCGCCTCACTGGCCATTGAGATACATGGAGGACTTTGAGTTTCAAATTTACCGCTGTAAGTGAGGCGCGAAGCTCATTGATCGCTGTGTGCTGGCGCCGACCAATGAGCTTCGCGCCTCACTTACAGCGGTAAATTTGAAACTCAAAGTCCTCCATGTATCTCAATGGCCAGTGAGGCGCTATGCTCATTGGTCGGCGCCAGCACACAGCGACCAATGAGCTTCGCGCCTCACTTACAGCGGTAAATTTGAAACGCAAAGTCCTCCATGTATCTCAATGGGCAGTGAGGCGTTCTGCTCATTAGTCGGCGCCAGCACACAGCGACTAATAAGCTTCGCGCCTCACTTACAGCGGTAAATTTGAAACTCAAAGTCCTCCATGTATCTCAATGGCCAGTGAGGCGCTATGCTCATTGGTCGGCGCCAGCACGCAGCGACCAATGAGCTTCGCGCCTCATTTACAGCGGTAAATTTGAAACTCAAAGTCCTCCATGTATCTCAATGGCCAGTGAGGCGCTATGCTCATTGGTCGGCGTCAGCACACAGCGACCAATGAGCTTCGCGCCTCACTTACAGCGGTAAATTTGAAACTCAAAGTCCTCCATGTATCTCAATGGGAAGTGAGGCGCTTCTCTCATTAGTCGCGCTATCGCCCAATCCGAACAGCGCCTCGCGAAAGCCGCCATTTTATGAATTCAAATTTCGCGGCCGCCATTTTAGACCGCGAATTTTGAATTTTTACCTCACACATCATTCCTACTTTGACAATCCTGTCACAGCAACGTCGGGAAGCAAGCTCCTGTACATTATCAACCCTAAATCAGATAATATATCTTTTTTTGGTTAACAGTATTATTACTGCGTATATTGTACTCATGACAGTAGCAACATTAACCCCTTACACTCCGTTTTATCTGTAATTTCTATAACACAGTGTGCAGTTGTACTGCCACTGCAAAGTTAACCTCTTATATACCATTTCTGCCTTAACTCCATACTTTGTAGTCTCTATTACTACTGCCAGTAGGAACATTAACCCCTTGTATTCCATTATTGTTGTTATTTCTATTACACAGTGTATAGTTGTAATGACACTGCGAAATTAACCCAATTGTATACCAGTTCAGCATTAACTGCATATTTGGTAGTGTTTATAACTACTGCCACTGGTGCATTAACCCCTTGAACACCATTTTGGATATAATTTACAGCGCTGAGTCTGTTGTGGGAGTGCCTGTGGGACATTAACTCCTTCAATAACATTTTTGATATCATTATAAGTTCCTACTCTGTTATAGTCCTGTTAGTTGGACATTAACTCTTTCTAAAACTCCACTATATTGCTACCCTCACAGTTTTGCCTACATCGCCTACTTATCTGGTGTTTAAGTCTATTATTTAAAACTCTTAAAAAAATTATATACAGATTCTAGACTCCCGATTCTTTAGAATCGGGCTCACAGCTAGTACACTATACTAGGATAGCACATCACATAATATATTACATTACATATAAACATAGAAGCCTTTTGCACATATAACTCTTAAGGGCCCGTCACACGGGCGACATCACCGCCGATTACATCGGAGATGTAGATGCTTGGCCTATCGGCGGTTACATCGCCCCTACGTCGCCTCATGTAAAGGGGCGATGTCGGCGCTGCCGGGAGGTCGCCTGGTTTCAGAGTAGTGCTCTGAAACCAGGCGACCGATCTGGGGCGATGTGCACACATCGCCCCATGTAACCGGCCACCGGCAACCTGTCAGGCGATGGGAGCCATAGGCTTCCATTGTCCTGCATCGCCGCTGTGGTTTTAAGACACCCCGGCGGCGATGCCGCTTGACAGCCGCCGGCGCGGGGCTGGAGATTTCGCCCCATGTAACTGGGGGATGGCGATGCTGGCGGGGCGCAAAAACGTGCGCGCACCCGCCAGTTGCCGCCGACATCCCAGCCCTGTTGTCAGGTGTGACGGGGCCCTTACAGTCACCGGGAACTTATTGACCTAACCGTCAGTCCCAATGGCGGATTCGACCGCCTATTACCTCGTGGATACCTCATGCATGGCCCTTTCATCATCAGTCATCATGAGTCACCCACGATACACATCCTTTCCTTTGATCATCCAGGGTACTTTTACATAAGCCCTGATGATACACAACAAGTCAACGGGTCCTTTTACCGACTACCTAGTCAGACCTAATGGTGGATATGCCCACCTGGCACTGTTCACATATAAACACAACACATAACATTTACAATAAATACCTATCACTGGGCCCTATGGGTCCCAATGGCGGTACCAGCCACCTGGCTTTCTTTACCCATCACAACACTTTAATACTAACCCTTAGTACAGCCTCCAGCCTGACTGGGCCCTTACACACCGCATGTGATCCATCATAACACATCTATGGATCACATACATCCTCACACACGCTCACAGCCCATCATAATACATCCATGGACTGTGGCTCCTCTGGGTCCATAACAGGGATTGTATAAATACAAGAGGGGTGGGGGACAAGAAGCGCAATAGTGCCCTATCACTAGTGACACTCCAAGATATTAAGGTGGTGATATGGACCCACTCACCTTATACAGTTGTGATCCCCACAACTGGTTTAAAGAGTATCAGTACTCCAAGCTGCCGCAGGACCTCCACCGACCACTCACACGTGGTGAAATCCAGAAAGATGATGGGAAACAAGGTGTGTCACGGTCCGCGCTGCTCCAGTCCAAGAAAACTCACAAGAGAGTCAGAGTTTCATAAAGCAGATTCTCATTCTTTATTCTCCTACTCCAATGCGTTTCGGCGCCCCACCTGAGGAAGGTGCCAGGTGGGGCGCCGAAATGCGTTGGAGTAGGAGAATAAAGAATGAGAATCTGCTTTATGAAACTCTGACTCTCTTGTGAGTTTTCTTGGACTGGAGCAACGCGGACCGTGACACACCTTGTTTCCCATCATCTTTCTGCATAACAGGATTGGCCACCTGAGAACACCGGGTAAGCCATGTGTCACCAAGGCCTCCTCACCATGTGTCCAGGCCCGACAGCCGCCACCAAACCCCCATCCTGCGGCAGGTCTCCAGGTCGACGGCTGTGCCCCACGCCTGAGTCGAGCGCCTTCCAGGATCAGCCTTGGTTCCCCACTCTAGGAGCCCTCTTAACCCCTGCGTCTGGCCACAGGTACACACACATCGTTAGAGGGACAGGTACCTGCTGCATGCAGCAGGCCAAGCCTCCCTCTCGTCCCTACGGGACGAATCGCCTCCAATATAACATCCACACTGGCTGGGTCTCTCCCACAGAATTCCCATTGTCCTCTCTCGCCACTTGGCATCGCACATGGCACTCAGTCCACCATTGCATATGTGGACTGCTAGCTTACCAGGGCACCGAACTGTGTCTAGCAACCTGAGTTACAGGGGTATACCAGACATCCCCTAAGGGCTCCTTCCGGACGTGTTTCGCCCCACGTCCGGACCAGCGTCCTCCGGGATCAGCCACGGTTCCCCACTCCAGGAGCCAAAACAACCCATTCCCGGCCACCGGTATGGAGCTGACAGGCTCCCTTCACGCCCTCACACCGCAGAGCTCAGGACTGCTCTGATTCCCAGGCATCTCCCGTCATCTCCAGTCATCTCTAGTCTGCCTGGTCTCTGTGGTCTCTGCCTCTGTCTCTAGTAATCAGTCTCCAGTCTGGTCTCTTGGTCTCTGCCTCTCGTCTGATTCACACAGACACCTGGCTTGCTCTTATCGTAGCTGAAACATCCACCTGACACATCCACACTGGGCTGTTAGCATTTAGCACACATTGCTCTTTCGGCCACTCATTGGTCTCATGAATACTTCAGTTATTAACTCACTGTGTACCGGACAGGATTATCACAACACACACACAGGAAAACAGGCTCATGTGAACAGGTTCCCAAGCTGACAACCCATGTGATGCACCCCGGCCATGGGACCATGCCGGCTGTGCCTCACACTATAGATGCATATAAAACACGAAACACAGATTGAAACTATTTTTTATTGATGTCACAATATGAAATTTGTAACAATATTTTAGCTAAACAATCTATATTGTTTTTTTTACAAAATTAGCATTATGTATTTTTACCATTATTATGGCAACATAGGCATAGTGTGACAACTATTTAAGCATTAAATAAACAGAATACTTCTTTCAAAATAAGATTTTGTTCTTCTTTAACAACATTCCCAAGGATTTTATAATTAAATATATGACTTTAAACATGGTGTCCATGCGGTTGGAAGATCATTGCTTTTTATGAGGTTCTGGCGGTTTTAGAAGAGGAATTTTTTTCCTTTTTTTTCCCCTTCATGGAAAAAGAAAGTCTATGGGTGGCTTCAGACTTGCGGACGCTTCCGCAGCGTCTTCCAGACGGCGAATGCAAACCGAGCACAAGCACCGCCCATCCCTATGTTTATCATGGGGATACACGGTGATGCGCTCGGCTGCGGATTGCCGTGCGCACCCATTGACTTCCGTGTGTGATTTGTAAGCATGCGGATGCTTGCGTACAAATCACACATTCTCGTCCGTACCCTGAACGCGAACGCGACATGTATCTTGTATGAAAACAAGTAGGTTAGTTACAAATAGAACATGCTGATAAATGAGCAAACAAACAAATGTCTCATAGCAACACTAATATTTCTACAATACAACAAGTATTCCTACAAGAAAACCTATAAGAATATATACTTTCTATGTATTTTTTATCATGCAAGATCTAATGCGACAAAGGCAATGGCCTCAAAGTGAAACTAACATACATGATACAACAACTAAAGACAAAAAAATATAAATAAAAAATATAAAAAAATAAAATATGACCTGATATTACACATTATTATTATTAATGTTTATAGTGACATTTATTCCATGGCACTTTACATGTAAAAAGGGGCATACATAGACAATTACAATAAACATGAGCAAAACAAGGCGCACACAAGTACAGAAGGAGTGGGGACCTACTCGCAAGGGCTCACAGTCTACAAGGAATGGGTGAGGATACACTAGGAGAGGGTAGAACCGGTCGTGCGGTGATAGGTTTATTGGAAGAGCTGGGTCTTCAGGTTCCTTTTGAATGTTTCCACAGTGGGTGAGAGTCTGATGTGTTGGGGTAGAGAGTTCCAGAGTATGGGGGAAGCAACGGGAGAAATCTTGTATACTGTTGTGGGAAGAAGGGGTTAGAGGGGAGTAAAGAAGCCAGTGAAGGGATTAACAGAGAGGAGAGGCTGGGGAATAGCAGGGAGACAGATGGATTTGTCAGGCAGCAGAGCTTAGGATAGATTGGAGTGGTGCAAGAGTTGTAGAGGGAAGGCCAGAGAGTAGGAGGTTGCAATAGTCAAGGCGGGTGATGATTAAGACGTGATGACTGTTTTTGCAGTTTCTTGGTCAAGGAATGTGGGGTTCCGGGAAATATTTTTGAATTGCAGTGTGCAGGAGATGGTAAGGGCTCGATAGAGAGGGCAGAAGGTGTAGGTGGAGAAGAGAAGGGGTCCTAGAACTGAGCCTTGGGGAACACCGACAGACAGGTGAGGAAGTGGTGTGGGAGAGGGAGACACTGAATTTCCGGTCTGTTAGATATGACGAGATTCAGGATAGGGCCAAGTCTGTGATGCCAAGAGATGCCAAGAGATGATAGAATCTGTAACAAGAGGGTATGGTCCACAGTGTCAAAGGCAGAAGACAGGTCCAGAAGAAGGAGGACAGTAGAATTGCTTGCTCTTGGTGTTAGTAGGTCACTGGTGACTTTAGTTAGGGCAATTTCAGTTAAGTAATGCTCTCGGAAGCCAGATTGTAACTGGTCAAAGAGGGTGCAGGAGAAGAGGTGGGAGGACAGTTCAAGATAAACAAACTGTTCTAGAGGTTTTGAGGCATAAGGGAGACGTGATATCAGGCAATAGCTAGACGCAGAGGATGGGTCAAGGGAAGGACTTTTTGGGGATGGGTATGATTGAGGCATGTTTAAAGGATGAAGGGAAAACACCATTTGTTAGTGAAAAGTTGAAGAGATGTGTTAAGGTACCATCACACGCCACGATATCGTCCGCGATATAGCTGTCAATTCATGAATTCTGCAATGTCGAAACCACATCGCAAGTGCATTTTGGCGTGTAAGAGGGCGATCTTATGGCAAGAAATTGTTAGTGAAAAGTTGAAGAGATGTGTTAAGGTACCATCACACGCCACGATATCGTCCGCGATATAGCTGTCAATTCATGAATTCTGCAATGTCGAAACCACATCGCAAGTGCATTTTGGCGGTTAAGAGGGCGATCTTATGGCAAGAAATCGCTGGTGGCGCGTCGCCTGATTGCACTGCACTACAGTAAAATCAGGCTATGTCCACCTCGCGATTTCAGTGGGTCGTGCCGTGTGACACGGCGATAGCGTCGTACAAAAGCGATTTCAGAGATCCTGAAATCAGTCCCGTAGGCATGCCTAAACATGCTGTTTTCCGCATACCGTCTGCGGCGATTGGTGGCTTGGTGGTAACGCAGTTTTGTAGGCCAATCGGAGTGGTAGGCGCGGAGTGAAACACACTTTGGCACTCCTATCTCCTCGCCGCAGTCAAATACCATGCCCACATCGCTGATGTGGTTGTGATGTGTGACGTGGCGATGTGGAAAGGCAAGATCTCTTCCGGTCTTGGTAAGGCGATTTCCGGAGCGCCTGATCGCCGGAGGTTGCGCACGACATCGCTACGTGTGACATCTCCGGAGCAATCTGGGGAGAGTGCCAAAAACGTGCACGCTCACGTGAAATCGCGGGAGATATCGCGACGATATTGTGGAATGTGATGGTACCTTTAGGGTTGGGAAGGTTGGGGATGAGATGGAACGGGAGAAGGTCAAGCGTACAAGTGGTGAGATGTGATCTTGACAGAAGGGAGGAGAGCTGATCTTGTGTCATGGTGGAAAAGCTGGTTTTGGAAGAACAGGGCTGAGAAGTTATGAGGAGGGGCATTAGGGGCAGCGGGCCAAAGCTTTCTCTGATGTTATCAATCTTCTGCTTAAAAAAAGAGGCAAAATCTTCAGCAGAAATGAGAGAAGAGGAAAGGAGGTGCTGGGGGATGGAGTAGAGAATTGAAAGTATTGAAATGAGAATATGAGAGATGAGAATAGGTTTGTTTTGCGGCAGTGAGCGTGGACTTGAAGTTGGCAAGGGACTGCATGTATGCGACAAAGTGCTAGGCAGAACGAGATCTTTTCCATCTCAACTCAGCTACCCTGTAGGCCTGTGTCAGTTCTTTGGTCAGGTTGGTCAGCCAGGATTGTCTGTTGATTGTACAAGTTTTGCTGTACATGAGGGGGGTGATCGAATCGAGCTCTGCTGCTATTGTGGTGTTATATAAAATGACAGCAGCATCTGTGTCATGTAAGGAAGCTTTTGTGGAGACATGGGGGTCAGTGGATGCTCTCGTCCGCTGGCCCTGCCACTTTGAGAAAGACTGCATGGACCAGAGCTCATCCCAAACTGAACGCCCGAGCTCTTTAACTGTGGGCGGAACACGTGGCAAATGAGGGGGTTGTCAGTTCAGGGATAGCACTGCTGCAGGAAGGCATGACCTCTGAAAGCCAGAGTAGTGTCTGCTCCAGTAAGGGGGAAAACAGGAGAGCAGGGCAGGCCAGACAGGTGCTGGTAGTGAGGGACTTAATTATTAGGGGACCAGATAGGGCAATCTGTCACAAAGACAGGGATTGTCGAACAGTGTGCTGCCTACCTGGCGCTCAAGTCCGACACATTGCTAATCGGGTTGACAGATTACTGGGAGGGTCTGGTGAGGATCCAGCGGTCATGGTGCACATTGGCACAAATGACAAAGTTATAGGTAGGTGGAAGGTCCTGAAAGATGATTTCAGTGACTTAGGCTACAATCTTAAGGCAAGGTCCTCCAAGGTTGTATTCTCTGAAGTACTGCCTGTACTACGTGCCACACCAGAGAGGCAACAGGGGATTAGGGAGATTAATAAGTGGCTCAGGAATTGGTGTAGGAAGGAGGGGTTTGGGTTCCTGGAGAACTGGGCCGACTTCTCTGTTGGCTACAGGTTCTATTCTAGGGACCGGCTGCACCTTAATGGGGAGGGTGCAGCTGTGCTGGGGGAGAAAATGGCTAGAAGGTTGGAGGATTGTTTAAACTAGGGATTGAGGAGGAGGGTATTCATTGTACAGGAGGGGAAGATAGTGTAAATAGTAACCTGGGTACAAATAATGAAATTGGGGGTGGCATGGGGGGTGGGGTTAGAACAGTCAATTTAGTAGAAAGAAATAGAGGTAAAGAGAGATACATAAAGTACATGTATACTAATGCCAGTAGCCTTACAAACAAAATGTAGGAATTAGAATTAATTTTGTTGAAAAATAATTATGACATGGTGGGAATATCGGAGACATGGCTGGATGAGAGCCATGACTGGGCTGTTAATTTACAGGGCTATAGTCTGTTCAGAAATGACCGTACAAATAAGCGAGGAGGAGGTGTATGTTTATACGTAAAATAATCCTTAAAACCCATCCTTCGTGATAATATATGTGAATCTAATGAAAATGTAGAGTCCCTATGGGTGGAGATAAGGGGAGCGGGAAAAAACAATAAATTACTAATAGGAGTTTGCTATAAGTCCCCAACAATAATGGAAGTGGAGGAGGATATCGTCATAAAGCAAATAGATGAAGCAGCGACTCAAGGAGAAGTCATTATTATGGATGACTTCAACTACCCTGAAATTCATTGGGGAACAGAAACCTGCAGTTCCAGCAAAGGTAATAGGTTTTTGACAATTATGGGAGACAATTACCTTTCACAACTGGTTCAGGGCCCAACAAGAAGGGGGGCACTGTTAGACCTAATATTAACCAACAGGCCGGACTACATGTCAAATATACGGGTTGGAGCTCACTTGGGTAATAGTAATCACAAAATAATAAGTTTTCAAGTATCCTTTAATAAGATGTGTTGCAGAGGGGCCACAAGGACACTAAACTTCAGGAAGGCAAATTTCCAACGGTTGAGAAATGATCTTAGTGCAATAAACTGGAACGATGTCCTGAGACATAAAAGTACACAACACAAATGGGAGATGTTTATCAGCATCCTGAATAGGACATGTGCACAATATATACCCTATGGGAATAAACATGCTAGAAATAGGAGGAAACCACTATGGCTAAATAAGGCTGTAAGGGGCGCAATATGTGACAAAAAGAAAGCATTTAGGGAATTAAAGCAAGTAGGTAGTGATGAGGCATTAAACAAATACAGAAAATTAAATATCATCTGTAAAAAGCAAATCAAGTCAGCAAAGATTGAGACAGAGAGACTCATTGCCAGAGAAAGTAAAAAATATCCCAAAATATTCTTAAAACTACATAAATAGTAAGAAACTAAAAAATGATTGTATTGGCATTCTTAAAAATAGTCTGAGTGAAATAGTGGAAGAGGAAAGAGCCAATATGCTGAATGACTTTTTTGCAACAGTATTTACACAGGAATATCCCATGACAGACTACATGATCAGAGATAACAAAAACTCTCCATGAAATGTAACCTGCTTAACGCACCAAGAAGTATGGCACCGTCTAAAAATCACTAAAGTTGACAAATCCCCAGGCCCGGATGGGATACACCCCAGAGTACTGCAGGAATTAAGTACCATCATAGATAAACCATTATTTTTAATATTTAAAGATTCCATATTAACAGGGTCTGTACCACAGGACTGGTGTATAGCAAATGTGGTGCCAATATTCAGAAAGGGGACAAAAACTGAACTTGGAAATTATAGGCCAGTAAGCTTAACCTCTACTGTGGATAAAATCCTAGAGGGCTTTCTAAGAGATGCTATACTGGAGTATCTGAAGAAAAATAACCTCATGACCCAATATCAACATGAGTTTACAAAGGACCTTTCCTGTCAAACTAACCCGATAAGCTTTTATGAAGAGGAAAGTTCTGGACTGGACCAAAGAAATGCAGTGGACGTGGTGTATATGGACTTTTCAAGAGCTTTTGATAAGGTGCCACACAAAAGGTTGATACATAAAATGTATTCAACTAACTGATCCTAAACAATGTATTGTCTGGGCTCTTGGGATCAGTCCACGTATAGCGGGGTTCACACCTACTATGGAATGGTTTGCTCCAGTCAGAGTATTCCAGACTCTCAGGGCTTCATTGTCTTTAACAGGTTTGGCTATTGGAGTCACCTCCTGCTGACATGAACAATGACACAATCCCCTACTTGCTGTTGACCAAAGCCTAATTACATTATAGTCCAAAGATACAGGCCAGGCAAATTGATACAGGTTAAGTTACAGCACAATAAGTTGCATAGTATACATGAATAACAGGACAGAGAAAAGCATATACCATTACAACCCCTTCCCCCCTCAATTTGTGTACGGACTAGGGACCTCTAGAGGTCACTTGTCAAGTACATAGAGTCATAGTGTGAATTACACTCTGCTTCATGCAGCCACAAATTGGCATTGTAGCTGCCCGTATCACCGATTTACAGGGGTTCTAGATATCCAATTCTGTTATAACCATATACTACAGGATTATCTCTTATTAGATAGTTTTATTGTGTTTTAAAATTGTCCAGTGTGGACCGTGTTACAGTGTTAGTGCTTGACATACAATAAACCCTCCCCCACACCCGAGAACACACAAATTCAATTGTATTGAAGGAGAAATGGTGATTCTATGTGTCACCTAAACAGTGCTGAGGTCCCATATAATACCTATCGGTTTGTCTGGATGTGTGAGCTCCAGGCTTAAGCCATATAGGTATTAGTCTGTCTGTCACTTTTCAGTCACTGTTTAATACATTACAGCCGGAGTCCTTATACGTATTTTTCTGTCAGGTCTCCTAAGTCATGTAATCTGTAATCATACATTTCACATCCAACTAATACAATGATGATGTATATATATATGTGGCCATGAGTTATGGTCCTATTCCTGCCCGACGCGTTTCGCCTTTCTTATAGTATAAAGGCTCTTCAGGGGCTCATGCATCAAGATATTTGATATAGAAATACATCAGATGATGGTTGGGCTCCTTATGATACTCAGGTAGCCCAATTTGTGAGATCTGGTCCCAGGTTGATTTCCTTATCTCAGATGAAGATTATAAAGATCCTATATGTGTATATGGGAACCTCACGTCCACAGGGATTTCTTTCTGAAAATATATGAAAGAGCCATGGTTGTCATAATGAGAGATACCCCCACTAATAGTTTAGGTTAGGTATTTTTTGTCCTAAGACCCTCCACCATTAAGAAGAAGTGAATATATTCAACTATCCATATTCACCACTGTGTTGGTGTATGAGATATACAACAGTGGGTATTGGTTGAAATACCTATGATGTCACACAGTTCACTTTTCCAGGACCAGATAGTCACTTTGGCTCTTGTTGTGTTTTATACAAGTAGCTCTACAAAGAGGGAGGAATGGAAGAGGGTTTTTTCACATATATATATATATATATGTATATACATATATACGTGTATATATATAAGTGGAGATATAAGACAACCGTGTGGGAATAAACAGGGGAAAGAGAAGGAGGAATTCATTAGCCTTATGTATGTTTTTAGATTAATAAAACATACCCTCCAGATGTTTCAAGGTTCCCCTATCTTCCGGACCCCTAAAGTTGTAAATTCTGTGGTCCTGAAATGCATATACATACGTATAGTATATTTTCATACATGTTAAGTTAGATTCTAGTTAGTAAATTAGAATAGGAGTACCTTGTCTGGATATTGTGTCCTCTATTAGATGTAGACAGTCTCACTATTAGATGCTGTGAGAACAATTGTCTCCTGTGTCCTTCTATGTGTTGTAATCACTTAGATACCACCTCTGTGGACAACACATAGATAACCTGTTATTATACTCATATAGATTTTCTAACCTTTGTTCCGTCCTCCCATGTTTCCAATTACCTCTCCTGTGGGGAAACACAGCCTGGTGTTCAGCCTTAGATAAGCGTCTGTTGCGCGGTCAGCATCTCCACCCTTAGTGTTAGATGTGAACCGCCGCGCGTCTGCAGGGTTAATATAGTACCGCCCCACTCGCAGTCTGTGTGTCCCCTCCCAGCGTTCAATGGACATGTGCGTAGCGCGTGCGTTCCAGCTGGAACGCACGATTCTCTATTGCGCGTGCGCCCGCCTCCCTCCTTAGCAACGCGTCTCTCCTCCAGCTCCGTGTGTGTCACAAGGTGGGCGGGAGCCAGTAACGCGCACGCGCACATGTCCTCTACCCCATGTAAACACTGCAATATTTCCCTTAGTGATCCGGGGAGTGTTTTAGGTGGGTGGTGTTCACCAGCAATTGAGGTAGTAGTTATTAGGGGTATTAATTTCGTGATTAAATCCCACATACAATAGATCTGGAGGTTTTTAAGGAACAGAGGCATATTTCAACAGTTATCACTAACATTATATATAGCGGACACATATTCCAGACTAAGGGACTTTTTGTCATGTATCTGGATCATATTTTTCATCTAGATATTGGATCTTCTTGCCCACCTGGTGACCTCATTATGAGAGTGGTTTACTTTTATTATATAGATAAATAGCATGGTATAGTAATCATGCGCATATACATATTACCTCCTTAACATCCTTTTGGATCAATGAGGAGGGGCTGGTTTCAATTTGGGTACTCTTAGGGATTCTTTTTGGACTTTGCCTTATATTTTGGATTGGATTTGAGGGGTGAAAAGCATTTCCATCTACAAAGTACAACATAATGGTCTATTTGTTTACTATCTTACAGGGTACGCAGGGGAGAGATTTTTGGGGTATCATATTTATATTTACATTTTCGTTTTGAAAGGGTCTCTAGTGGGAGACAAACAGAGGGGGGTTATTTTAAATGAAGCACGTGTAAGTTTGGATCTCATTTAGTCCCCAAGGGGCTACCGTTTTCAGTCTATGGATCCATCTCGCTTCTTTTTGGAGGATTATTTTGTCCCAATCCCCCCCCCGTTTGGATGGTGTAACTACCTCAATTCCCAGGAATGAGATTGAGGTTACATCCCCCTCATGTTCGCTTCTCACATGTCTCGCTATTGGTGTATCCTTGTTTTTCCTAATGTCTCCCATATGTTCACCTATGCGTTTTTTAAATTCCCTTTTTGTTTTTCCTACGTACTCCATGCCACAGGTGCATTTACACAGGTAAACCACCCCTACTGTGTTACAATTCGCGAAGTGGCGTATTTTGTATGTTCTCCCGGTATTTCTACTTATAAATTCTTTATCTGTGCATATATGCTTGCAATTCACACATCTGCCACATCTGAACGTACCCGTTTGTCTGTTAGTTAGCCAGGTGTTTTTAATTTTAGGTGGGTTATACATACTATGCACGAGTTGGTCTCTCAAATTCCTGCCTCTCCTGTATGTTATGGCTGGGAAGGGGGTAATCAAGTCACTGAGATCTGGGTCGGATCTCAAAATTCTCCAATGCCTGTTAATTATTTCTCGGACGTCCCTGGATCTATTGTCGAACTTTCCTATGATCCTTAAGGTAGTTGATTCCTTTTTACTTTTTAATTTCAAAAGGTCCTCTCTCGGGATAGCATCTGCCTTCTTAAAGGCTTCTTTTAAAATTGGTTCAGGGTAGCCCCTATCCTCGAATCTTCTTTTCAGATCCTGGGCCTGAGTATAGAAAGCCTGGTCCGATGAGCAGTTTCTCTTAATTCTTAGGTATTGACCCTTGGGGATACCACTTTTCAGGTTTTTTGGATGGTGGCTCTTCCAGTGAAGAAGATCGTTACTTGCTGTTTTCTTACGATACGTTTTTGTTTTCAGATGACCATCATTTCCCCTCATTATGGTGACATCAAGGAAATTTAGTTCCACATTTTGGAATTCCGATGTGAATCTCATACCGATATCATTTACATTCAGTTCTCTGATAAATCTATCAAAGGATCTTTCATCACCTGACCAGAGGATGAAAATGTCATCTATGTATCTCCCCCAGAATATAATCTGGGGGCACCACCATGTTTTGTCAAGATCCCCCCAAAAACAATTGTGTCCTCCCACCAGCCCAGGAACAAGTTAGCATACGAAGGTGCCATGGAACTTCCCATGGCGGTGCCCCTGAGCTGGTGGTAGAATCTCCCTTCAAACATGAAGTAGTTATGGGTGAGGATAAATTCTAGGAGGGTTAATATAAACCGATTATGTTCCCTGAATTGTGTACCCCTCATACCCAAGTAATAGCTTACTGCTTTCATACCAAAACTGTGGGGGATGCTACTGTAAAGTGCTTCCACATCTATTGAGGCTAGATTTACCCCCTGATCTATTGTTATCCCTTCCAATTTTGTTAGGAGATCAGTGGTATCTCTCAAATATGATGGTAATGCTGTTACATGGCATCTTAAAATCCGATCCAGATATATACTTGAGTTTTGGGATAAGGAATTTATTCCTGAAACTATCGGGCGACCCTTAAGTGGATTAAGCCCCTTGCGTACTTTTGGGAGAGCATAAAATACTGGGATCACTGGATACTTTAGATCCATGAACTTCCACTCATTTGGGCTTAAGATTTTTCTTTGAAACCCTTCATCTAACAGTATCTTAAGTTCTCTTTTAAAATTTTCTGTAGGATCTTTCTTTAATAGTTTGTAGGTTGTGTCATCTTTGAGTATAGACATGCATAATTTTTTATAGCCATCGTGGTCCAGGATGACCAGATTGCCTCCTTTATCCGATGGTTTCAAAATAATGTCTTCCCTCTTTGTTAGTCCATCTAATGCTTCCCGTTCTGATCTATCTAAGTTCGGGAAGTAGTTTGCCTTGTTTTCTCTAAGTTTATCCAAGTCCTCGCTCACGAGTTGAATAAAAATGTCGATACTGCTATGTTCAGTGATTGGTGGAGTTTTGGTGCTACGTGGCTTCAAGTCCGTAAAGGGGCCTAAACCACTTTGTAAATTAGTCTCTCCCATAAGTCCTGTTAGATCTTTGTACATGTCAAGGTCCTCTTCTAAAATTCCCATTTCCCTACAGGTTTTCTCATCATGTCTTTTGAAAAAAGTTTTCCACTTAAGTTTGCGTGCGAATAGATTAATGTCTTTAATCCATTCGAAGGGGTCAAAGTTGTTAGTGGGGACATAAGATAGACCTCTGTTTAGTACCTTAGTTTCTAGTGTGCTCAGATTGATGTTAGTGAGGTTAATAATCCTAAGAGCGTCCGATTTTTCCTCTCCCCCTTTCCTTTTGATGTTTCTTTGCTGTTGTCGTGTGGGATTTAGCGTGGAGGATTTCCAGGTCTGTTTCGTAGATCGTATCCCCTCTGTTGTAACTCCAAAAAAGAAGATGGTAAGGGTAAGGGTGATGGTAAGGGTGAAGGTGTAGGTCTTGGCGGTTGGGGTTGCCCTGGCCTTGGTTCTTCCCATCGTGGTTTCCCCCTTCCCCTTCCCCTTCCCTTATTTTTTGGTTTTCTTGGGCCCCTGTCACTATTAGCCCTTTCTAGTCTAGCTAGTCTTTCACTAATAGTAGCTAATTGCGCCTCCCCTTCAGATATTTCACTCTCTGATGTTGAAATATCCGTAGGTGTTTCCTGAGGGGCTGGTGGGGGAGGGATTTGTTGGTCCTCCACTAGTGACGGGAAGGCCTTTTTCTCCTTAAAATCCGTATAGTCCCTGCAAAATTGTTTTTGTTTCCGATCTTTTAGATTGCTCTGAAATTTTTCTATAATGTTTTGAAGTGCTGTTTCTCTTCTTATGAAGTCAGTCTCAGTTTTATATTTGAGAACTTGTTCAGTTAGTAATTCAAGTTTTTTTGAGGTTTCCTCAAAAATTAGTTTTTCTTCCTTTAATAGGATATTCATAAACCTTATTGAGCTATCTATTAACTCTAATTCCCAGGATGCAACCAATTCTGGTGATCGGGTTCTTTTTGCTGGTGCTATGTTGATTCTTAGGCCAGAGGGTATTATCCTATTTCTGATATAGTTCTCCAATGAAGTTATTTCCCACCAGGACCGTATATTGTCCTTGTAGCAGTTTGTCAGTGCCTGAAATGTTGTCTTTATATTTGTACATGCCACCCCTCCTGTACCACCTGTTGGTTCCGAAAAGGCGTCCTGGGCATCAAGTGCCCACTGTTCCCTATTTATTGGACCAGATAGAAATCCAGCCATCTAAGGTTATTTTATTAGTATCACCGATTTACAGGGGTTCTAGATATCCAATTCTGTTATAACCATATACTACAGGATTATCTCTTATTAGATAGTTTTATTGTGTTTTAAAATTGTCCAGTGTGGACCGTGTTACAGTGTTAGTGCTTGACATACAATAAACCCTCCCCCACACCCGAGAACACACAAATTCAATTGTATTGAAGGAGAAATGGTGATTCTATGTGTCACCTAAACAGTGCTGAGGTCCCATATAATACCTATCGGTTTGTCTGGATGTGTGAGCTCCAGGCTTAAGCCATATAGGTATTAGTCTGTCTGTCACTTTTCAGTCACTGTTTAATACATTACAGCCGGAGTCCTTATACGTATTTTTCTGTCAGGTCTCCTAAGTCATGTAATCTGTAATCATACATTTCACATCCAACTAATACAATGATGATGTATATATATATGTGGCCATGAGTTATGGTCCTGTCCTAATACCTATATGGCTTAAGCCTGGAGCTCACACTCCAGCACTGTTTAGGTGACACATAGAATCACCATTTCTCCTTCAATACAATTGAATTTGTGTGTTCTCGGGTGTGGGGGAGGGTTTATTGTATGTCAAGCACTAACACTGTAACACGGTCCACACTGGACAATTTTAAAACACAATAAAACTATCTAATAAGAGATAATCCTGTAGTATATGGTTATAACAGAATTGGATATCTAGAACCCCTGTAAATCGGTGATACTAATAAAATAACCTTAGATGGCTGGATTTCTATCTGGTCCAATAAATAGGGAACAGTGGGCACTTGATGCCCAGGACGCCTTTTCGGAACCAACAGGTGGTACAGGAGGGGTGGCATGTACAAATATAAAGACAACATTTCAGGCACTGACAAACTGCTACAAGGACAATATACGGTCCTGGTGGGAAATAACTTCATTGGAGAACTATATCAGAAATAGGATAATACCCTCTGGCCTAAGAATCAACATAGCACCAGCAAAAAGAACCCGATCACCAGAATTGGTTGCATCCTGGGAATTAGAGTTAATAGATAGCTCAATAAGGTTTATGAATATCCTATTAAAGGAAGAAAAACTAATTTTTGAGGAAACCTCAAAAAAACTTGAATTACTAACTGAACAAGTTCTCAAATATAAAACTGAGACTGACTTCATAAGAAGAGAAACAGCACTTCAAAACATTATAGAAAAATTTCAGAGCAATCTAAAAGATCGGAAACAAAAACAATTTTGCAGGGACTATACGGATTTTAAGGAGAAAAAGGCCTTCCCGTCACTAGTGGAGGACCAACAAATCCCTCCCCCACCAGCCCCTCAGGAAACACCTACGGATATTTCAACATCAGAGAGTGAAATATCTGAAGGGGAGGCGCAATTAGCTACTATTAGTGAAAGACTAGCTAGACTAGAAAGGGCTAATAGTGACAGGGGCCCAAGAAAACCAAAAAATAAGGGAAGGGGAAGGGGGAAACCACGATGGGAAGAACCAAGGCCAGGGCAACCCCAACCGCCAAGACCTACACCTTCACCCTTACCATCACCCTTACCCTTACCATCTTCTTTTTTGGAGTTACAACAGAGGGGATACGATCTACGAAACAGACCTGGAAATCCTCCACGCTAAATCCCACACGACAACAGCAAAGAAACATCAAAAGGAAAGGGGGAGAGGAAAAATCGGACGCTCTTAGGATTATTAACCTCACTAACATCAATCTGAGCACACTAGAAACTAAGGTACTAAACAGAGGTCTATCTTATGTCCCCACTAACAACTTTGACCCCTTCGAATGGATTAAAGACATTAATCTATTCGCACGCAAACTTAAGTGGAAAACTTTTTTCAAAAGACATGATGAGAAAACCTGTAGGGAAATGGGAATTTTAGAAGAGGACCTTGACATGTACAAAGATCTAACAGGACTTATGGGAGAGACTAATTTACAAAGTGGTTTAGGCCCCTTTACGGACTTGAAGCCACGTAGCACCAAAACTCCACCAATCACTGAACATAGCAGTATCGACATTTTTATTCAACTCGTGAGCGAGGACTTGGATAAACTTAGAGAAAACAAGGCAAACTACTTCCCGAACTTAGATAGATCAGAACGGGAAGCATTAGATGGACTAACAAAGAGGGAAGACATTATTTTGAAACCATCGGATAAAGGAGGCAATCTGGTCATCCTGGACCACGATGGCTATAAAAAATTATGCATGTCTATACTCAAAGATGACACAACCTACAAACTATTAAAGAAAGATCCTACAGAAAATTTTAAAAGAGAACTTAAGATACTGTTAGATGAAGGGTTTCAAAGAAAAATCTTAAGCCCAAATGAGTGGAAGTTCATGGATCTAAAGTATCCAGTGATCCCAGTATTTTATGCTCTCCCAAAAGTACACAAGGGGCTTAATCCACTTAAGGGTCGCCCGATAGTTTCAGGAATAAATTCCTTATCCCAAAACTCAAGTATATATCTGGATCGGATTTTAAGATGCCATGTAACAGCATTACCATCATATTTGAGAGATACCACTGATCTCCTAACAAAATTGGAAGGGATAACAATAGATCAGGGGGTAAATCTAGCCTCAATAGATGTGGAAGCACTTTACAGTAGCATCCCCCACAGTTTTGGTATGAAAGCAGTAAGCTATTACTTGGGTATGAGGGGTACACAATTCAGGGAACATAATCGGTTTATATTAACCCTCCTAGAATTTATCCTCACCCATAACTACTTCATGTTTGAAGGGAGATTCTACCACCAGCTCAGGGGCACCGCCATGGGAAGTTCCATGGCACCTTCGTATGCTAACTTGTTCCTGGGCTGGTGGGAGGACACAATTGTTTTTGGGGGGGATCTTGACAAAACATGGTGGTGCCCCCAGATTATATTCTGGGGGAGATACATAGATGACATTTTTATCCTCTGGTCAGGTGATGAAAGATCCTTTGATAGATTTATCAGAGAACTGAATGTAAATGATATCGGTATGAGATTCACATCGGAATTCCAAAATGTGGAACTAAATTTCCTTGATGTCACCATAATGAGGGGAAATGATGGTCATCTGAAAACAAAAACGTATCGTAAGAAAACAGCAAGTAACGATCTTCTTCACTGGAAGAGCCACCATCCAAAAAACCTGAAAAGTGGTATCCCCAAGGGTCAATACCTAAGAATTAAGAGAAACTGCTCATCGGACCAGGCTTTCTATACTCAGGCCCAGGATCTGAAAAGAAGATTCGAGGATAGGGCTACCCTGAACCAATTTTAAAAGAAGCCTTTAAGAAGGCAGATGCTATCCCGAGAGAGGACCTTTTGAAATTAAAAAGTAAAAAGGAATCAACTACCTTAAGGATCATAGGAAAGTTCGACAATAGATCCAGGGACGTCCGAGAAATAATTAACAGGCATTGGAGAATTTTGAGATCCGACCCAGATCTCAGTGACTTGATTACCCCCTTCCCAGCCATAACATACAGGAGAGGCAGGAATTTGAGAGACCAACTCGTGCATAGTATGTATAACCCACCTAAAATTAAAAACACCTGGCTAACTAACAGACAAACGGGTACGTTCAGATGTGGCAGATGTGTGAATTGCAAGCATATATGCACAGATAAAGAATTTATAAGTAGAAATACCGGGAGAACATACAAAATACGCCACTTCGCGAATTGTAACACAGTAGGGGTGGTTTACCTGTGTAAATGCACCTGTGGCATGGAGTACGTAGGAAAAACAAAAAGGGAATTTAAAAAACGCATAGGTGAACATATGGGAGACATTAGGAAAAACAAGGATACACCAATAGCGAGACATGTGAGAAGCGAACATGAGGGGGATGTAACCTCAATCTCATTCCTGGGAATTGAGGTAGTTACACCATCCAAACGGGGGGGGATTGGGACAAAATAATCCTCCAAAAAGAAGCGAGATGGATCCATAGACTGAAAACGGTAGCCCCTTGGGGACTAAATGAGATCCAAACTTACACGTGCTTCATTTAAAATAACCCCCCTCTGTTTGTCTCCCACTAGAGACCCTTTCAAAACGAAAATGTAAATATAAATATGATACCCCAAAAATCTCTCCCCTGCGTACCCTGTAAGATAGTAAACAAATAGACCATTATGTTGTACTTTGTAGATGGAAATGCTTTTCACCCCTCAAATCCAATCCAAAATATAAGGCAAAGTCCAAAAAGAATCCCTAAGAGTACCCAAATTGAAACCAGCCCCTCCTCATTGATCCAAAAGGATGTTAAGGAGGTAATATGTATATGCGCATGATTACTATACCATGCTATTTATCTATATAATAAAAGTAAACCACTCTCATAATGAGGTCACCAGGTGGGCAAGAAGATCCAATATCTAGATGAAAAATATGATCCAGATACATGACAAAAAGTCCCTTAGTCTGGAATATGTGTCCGCTATATATAATGTTAGTGATAACTGTTGAAATATGCCTCTGTTCCTTAAAAACCTCCAGATCTATTGTATGTGGGATTTAATCACGAAATTAATACCCCTAATAACTACTACCTCAATTGCTGGTGAACACCACCCACCTAAAACACTCCCCGGATCACTAAGGGAAATATTGCAGTGTTTACATGGGGTAGAGGACATGTGCGCGTGCGCGTTACTGGCTCCCGCCCACCTTGTGACACACACGGAGCTGGAGGAGAGACGCGTTGCTAAGGAGGGAGGCGGGCGCACGCGCAATAGAGAATCGTGCGTTCCAGCTGGAACGCACGCGCTACGCACATGTCCATTGAACGCTGGGAGGGGACACACAGACTGCGAGTGGGGCGGTACTATATTAACCCTGCAGACGCGCGGCGGTTCACATCTAACACTAAGGGTGGAGATGCTGACCGCGCAACAGACGCTTATCTAAGGCTGAACACCAGGCTGTGTTTCCCCACAGGAGAGGTAATTGGAAACATGGGAGGACGGAACAAAGGTTAGAAAATCTATATGAGTATAATAACAGGTTATCTATGTGTTGTCCACAGAGGTGGTATCTAAGTGATTACAACACATAGAAGGACACAGGAGACAATTGTTCTCACAGCATCTAATAGTGAGACTGTCTACATCTAATAGAGGACACAATATCCAGACAAGGTACTCCTATTCTAATTTACTAACTAGAATCTAACTTAACATGTATGAAAATATACTATACGTATGTATATGCATTTCAGGACCACAGAATTTACAACTTTAGGGGTCCGGAAGATAGGGGAACCTTGAAACATCTGGAGGGTATGTTTTATTAATCTAAAAACATACATAAGGCTAATGAATTCCTCCTTCTCTTTCCCCTGTTTATTCCCACACGGTTGTCTTATATCTCCACTTATATATATACACGTATATATGTATATACATATATATATATATATATGTGAAAGAACCCTCTTCCATTCCTCCCTCTTTGTAGAGCTACTTGTATAAAACACAACAAGAGCCAAAGTGACTATCTGGTCCTGGAAAAGTGAACTGTGTGACATCATAGGTATTTCAACCAATACCCACTGTTGTATATCTCATACACCAACACAGTGGTGAATATGGATAGTTGAATATATTCACTTCTTCTTAATGGTGGAGGGTCTTAGGACAAAAAATACCTAACCTAAACTATTAGTGGGGGTATCTCTCATTATGACAACCATGGCTCTTTCATATATTTTCAGAAAGAAATCCCTGTGGACGTGAGGTTCCCATATACACATATAGGATCTTTATAATCTTCATCTGAGATAAGGAAATCAACCTGGGACCAGATCTCACAAATTGGGCTACCTGAGTATCATAAGGAGCCCAACCATCATCTGATGTATTTCTATATCAAATATCTTGATGCATGAGCCCCTGAAGAGCCTTTATACTATAAGAAAGGCGAAACGCGTCGGGCAGGAATAGGACCATAACTCATGGCCACATATATATATACATCATCATTGTATTAGTTGGATGTGAAATGTATGATTACAGATTACATGACTTAGGAGACCTGACAGAAAAATACGCATAAGGACTCCGGCTGTAATGTATTAAACAGTGACTGAAAAGTGACAGACAGACTAATACCTATATGGCTTAAGCCTGGAGCTCACACATCCAGACAAACCGATAGGTATTATATGGGACCTCAGCACTGTTTAGGTGACACATAGAATCACCATTTCTCCTTCAATACAATTGAATTTGTGTGTTCTCGGGTGTGGGGGAGGGTTTATTGTATGTCAAGCACTAACACTGTAACACGGTCCACACTGGACAATTTTAAAACACAATAAAACTATCTAATAAGAGATAATCCTGTAGTATATGGTTATTGTAGCTGCCCGACATCATTGCCCAGGATGACATCTGCCGGAAGTCCCCAACCACACATCGTCTGACCCCAAAGCAAAAATTCAGATCCACAGTGGCTTTGGGAATAGTCTTCCATTTGTCACCAGCCAGTTCAATTACAATCCCAGATCCTTTGCGGATTGCCTCAGTCCGAACCACTCGGGGATCAGCCAGTGTGAGAAAAGCTGCCGAGTCACAAAATCCAACAAGTCTCTGTCCATCCAGCACGACCTCCTGCAAGTGCTTACCCTGATGAGCAGAAGTCTTTGTTGCTGCGTGCCGCACACCATAAACTCCTAGTGGTGCAACATGGGTGGCTGAGTCACTAGGACACATATTCCTCCATGGCACTTGGCTGTACATAATTAATAATCCGGTTTAGTGCAAGATGATTCCTCATGTGACCAGCTGGGCAGGAGGCTTGCAGATGCCCAGGCTGCCCACATCTATAACATCTGCGAGGTGTCTCACCATTTCCAAGGCACCCTCTTGGGCGGGGGGTAAGGGGACCTGGAGGTCGGCTCCCACCTGAAGGTGCTGTAGGGGTTTGATGATGACTCCTCCATTGGATGGCTGGGCCTGTGGCCTGCAGATGCCCACAACCATAACACCTGCGTTCTGCTAGTTTCTCTCCTTGTATTCTAGAAGATGAAGTAGGAACAATTGGAGGCACATTAACACGGGTATCGTCAAGAGGTGGTGACTTATGGGAATGATGAACAATGGGGACAGCAGGGCAAGAAGCCACTGGTGTTGGGGAGCTGGTAGGCTTCTTTCCATCCTCCAGCAGATACCTCCACTGAGGCTTGATGGTGAGAGCCTCATCCGCTAGAGTGGCAGCTTGCTCCACTGTTGCTGGTCTCCTTTCAAGCACCCGTTCCCGGATCTCAGCAGGGCATTTGGCATAGAACTGTTCTTTTAGGATGACCTGGAAGAAGGTCGCCCAGGTTGAGGCTCCCTCTCCCTCCAGCCAGCGATGACATACTTGTTTGAGCCTGTGGGCATACATCTTGAAAGATACTCCTCCATCACAGGCTAAGGTACGGAACTGAACCCTGTAAGTATCTGGGGTCACGGCATAATGTTCCAGGATGGTCTGTTTTATCTCCCCATACTCACAGTTCCACTGAGGGTCCATAGCTCTATAGGCTTCAGCAGCTCCACCCTCTAAGATCCCTACCAGATGTCGGATTCGCTCCCTTTCTGGGACTTCAATTAATCGGCATTGATGCTCAAAGTCCTGGAAGATGCCCTCAATGTCACCTGCAGCCTCCTTTAAATGGCTTAAAGTCCTTGCGGGACACTCTGGGGAATTCCCTCATGGTGGGTACTGTGGTTACAGTCTGTCTGGAGCTTCTAGCTGCTTCCACAGCGAGCTGTCTCTCCAGCAATGCCCTCTCCTGTGCTCTGCGAATGGCATCCATCTTATATTCTATGGTGACCTCATCTCCCACCATTGCCATCTCCTCCTCGTACCACACAACCCATTGACTTTTTTGGGTGTTTACCTCCATCTCCCTTTGCTGTGGGAATCCTTCCTCGGTGTCATCTTGCAGACAAGCTCCTTCCAGGGCCTCAATTAGCTGCTCCTTGGAAAGTCCTTTGAAGCGGATTCCTAATTCCTGGGCCTTTGTTTGCCGGCTCCCCATAGTCCAGTTCTTGTACTCAGAGGTCCTGGTTCCAGAGGTAGGTGGGCCATTGTCCTCCATTCTTTCTGCTCTGATCCCACCGCTGCCACCAGTTTGTGACGGGGTGTGCGACAGAGCAGGAAGGGACACCAGGCCGATGATCAATCCAACGAGATTTATTGAACAAGGAATATGGAACCGCACAAATGAAGACAATTCTGCCGAGTCTGTAAGAAGTCCACAACCAAGGAGCAGTTCCGGCGTGTCACCCGGCAATCCTGACTCCGGGTTAACGGAAGAGATAGTCCAGATAGAGTCCACTGGATGCAACGAAGGAATGACGCTGCACAATTCCATGGGCACCAAGATCTCACCTCAGCTGAAATCTTGGTCTCTTCCACCTCCGCATTCAACTAACTGACTGATCCTAAACATGAATGTATTGTCTGGGCTCTTGGGATCAGCCCATGTATAGGGGGGGGGGGGTTCACACCTACTATGGAATGGTTTGCTCCAGTCAGAACATTCCAGACTCTCAGGGCTTCATTGTCTCTAACAGGTTTGGCTATTAGAGTCACCTCCTGCTGAGAGGAACAATGACACAATCCCCCACTAGCTGTTGACCAAAGCTTAATTACATTATAGTCCAATGATACAGGCCAGGTAAATTGTTACAGGTTAAGTTACAGGACAATAAGTTGCATAGTATACATGAATAACAGGACAGAGAAAAGTATATACCATTACAAGTACAGATAACTTTTTAATGATCTTTTTACTCTTAGGCCTGAGACGGGAACAAGAGGGCATCCTTTACATCTGGAGGAAGAAAGGTTTAATCATAATCACAGAGGCGGATTCTTTACTGTAAGAGCAGTGTGACTGTGGAACTCTCTGCCACATGATGTTGTAATGAGGGAGTCACTACTAACATTTAAGAATGGTTTGGATGCCTTTCTTGAAAAATATAATATTGCCGGTTATATATACTAGATTTTTTAATAGGGCGTTGATCCAGGGAACTAGTCTGATTGCCGTATGTGGAGTCAGGAAGGAATTTTTTCCCAAATGTGGAGTTTAGTGTTGCCACATGGGTTTTTTTTTACCTTCCTCTGGATCAACATGTTAGGTTATGGGTTGAACTAGATGGACTTAAGGTCTTCCTTCAACCTTAAATATTAAATTACTATGTAACTCTATTCAGACAATACAGGGTGAGGGAACCACAATATTAAGGCTTTATTGGATCCCCAAACAGTTAACAGTATATAACACATAATCAGCAAAGCATAACATGTAACAGGCAATAGAGTCTCACCCTGCAGCTGGCTCACCAGGGTTTAGAATATAGCACAGCAAGGTCTGCAGCCAAGTGATTGGATTGTCCCAACCTGTGTTGCTTCCTTATGCATTCTTTGATATCCCAGCCGAATCCAAACATTCAATGCTGAAATCCTTGTATAATCCAGGTTCTAGATTGTTTAGATTTCAAGCTGCTTGGACAATGTTCGTCTAAATTATGTGGGCAGAGAGGGGCCAAGTTTAGTATGCCATCCTGACCACAAACAATGGTGGCTGAAGTAGTTTACATAGAATTAGCAATACACATAGTAATACAAAGGACTTTTAGGAGGGTTAGGTTCTTTGGCCTTCTATGACAAAGAGGTGAGATAATTACATTACATACGTTAAACACTACCAGGCATCTACAAGACTTGTAGGAACAATGAGTGGGTCATCACAAGGTAGAAAAAAAATACAAATACTGCCTGGCTACATAAGAAACCATCATATGTTATACATTAAAGGAGTCCATTTTGTCACATTCCTCCCCCTTCTTATTTAGCCAGACAGGGCAGTCAGCTGTGATAAGTCTCTGGTCATCCTTGTCCTCTTGGCGGCATTGTTTTTTTTAATGGTGAAGTCAGCAATCGAGGCTTCCATCTATACACCTCCCCCAGATTACCTCCCCCAGGATGCGCAAACATATTGTGGACAAGCACTAAAATGGGATTCAGGAGTTGGGCTCCCATAAACCTCTTGCTATCAATTCTCCCCCAGTCAATGGCCACAGTCTGGTTAGGTTTACTCACTGTTGATGGCTCAGAGGAGAATGATGAGGGCTGGGAACATGGATTATCCTCAGAAGGTGTGGTAGCAAGATCCACATCAGGGTGCTGGTTGGGTTCTTGGATGTGGGTGATGGCTGTGACAAACTGGCTGGACAGTCCTTGTCCTGGGTTAGCTCGCAAAACAACAGATGTGGGGGAGCCATCCACGAGCCCCACTTCAACCTCCTCCAGGTTAGCCCCTGAAACAACAGGTGTGGGAAGGCAACTCACAAATCCCACTGTTATGAACCGATGACTCAGGAGTAACATTCCGATTCCATAGAAGTTGTTGGTAACTGTACTGACCGCAATCCCTGACTACACACCGCAACTAGAAGTAGCCGTGGGATGTAACTAACCAGACCTAGACACCTCTGCACAGCCAGAGAACTAACTGCTCCTATAGATGTATGTATGTAAAGCTATCTTGCCTCATAGCAGAACCCCAAAAGAATAGCAAGCCCCCACAAATATTAACTGGGAAACAAGAGAAAGTAAAAGAAACACAGGCAGAGTAAATGGTTTACCAAAAGAGGCCAAACTAGCTATATAGGAAAGACAGGATAGAGTACTATTGCGGTCAGTATAAAACACTATCAAAAAACCACCAACAGCAGATTAAACAAAAAATACTCTGAGTCACCGAGACTCGGCGCCCTCTATATCTGCAGACTTCTTTAAATCAAATGCCAGCAGAACTGGAAATAACAAAAAATAGTGAATGGTATAATTCCTAGGAAGAAAAGTTCCTATCTGAGAGCAGATAAACAAATATACAGATTAAATTGCAAACCCACAGCTCAGAATAAGACAAAGCATAAGCAGAACCTTAAGCACACAAAAGTGTGCCACAAAATATCAAAAAACCATCCACTTAGCTTGCAAAGAATTCCACAGAGCAGAAGAAACCAGAGAAATGTGAACTCCTCCAGGAACCAAAGACAACTGGCAAGGATTGAGCTACTTCAAACCATTATATGCTCCAAGAACCAGATTGCCAATCATCACCATCAGCTGTGAAGCCCATAAAGTTAGCTGCATCACCAGCAGCAACCACCGGAGGGAGCTCTAATTAATTCACAACATTACCTCCCCTTGAGGAGGGGTCACCGAACCCTCAACAGAGGCCCCAGGCCTATCAGGATGAGCCAGATGAAAAGCACAAACCAAGTCAGGGGCATGAACATCCGAGGCCGAAATCCAAGAATTATCCTCCTGGCCATAACCCCGCCATTTAACAAGGTGCTGGAGCTGCCGTCTTGAAAGACGAGAATCCAAAATCTTCTCAACCTCATACTCCAACTCACCATCTTTTTTTTTTTTTTTTCTTTTCAAAATTCTTTTTATTATTTTTGCAAAAGTAATACAGCGGTACAATGTAAATAATATATAAACACTGTGAATAGTGAAAACAGAGCTAAACAGAGTAACGAGATATAGAAAGAGGCAAAAAAGAAAGAGCAATGCTCTTAATAATATCAACGTCTGATCAAGTCTGGTATATACCATAAAGTCTGTTACACCAAGGTATGTCATGTTAGATGCCATAGAAGTATTGTATTTCAATCAGGAGCGCCTTTGTGTGCTCTCGTCGGTGTTCCTTAAGTTACTAAAGCTCTCAGACTCTTTCTGTCACGATAATTCCATGTGCATTAGAGTCTGAGATCAAATAATAATATGCCTCTGTAGGAGTAAATCAAATCTGGTAGTAAGAAGAGATACAGTCAGAAAGAAGATAGAAAGAAATTAGCGGGAAGGAGGGTAGGGTAGGGAAGGGAAGGTATCAGGCATTATTGATCCATATGAGTATGGGTCGTATGGTGAGGTCTCTATCTCCGTTTATAGTAGTATGCTTTCCAATGTTGCCAAAGTTTAAGATGTTTGGAGGTGGTGTTGTTCACTGAGGCCACTATCTCGGCCACACGATATAGAGAGTGGATTTTCTCTTCCAATTGTGACAGCGTAGGTGTCTCATGGGATTTCCAGTACAGCGGTATCAACAGCTTTGCTGCACTCAAAATGTATTGTGCTAGTATAGAATTTAATTTGTGATTGGGCCAAATTGGGAAATGGAGTAAAGCCTCTTCCGGGCCTAGCTGTAGTGACTTACTCGTGATTGTTGCTATAACTTTCTCCACCTTTTTCCAAAACAAGGTCAGCGTTGGGCAGTTCCACCACATATGTAAATAAGTGGCATCTTCAGCTCCGCATCTCCAACATGTGGAAGGATGGTTATTGTCCCATATTCGGATTTGGTCCGGGGTATAATACCATCTCGTAATGACTTTATATGAGGATTCCTGAGCTCTTACGCACTGTGTCGGACCGTGTGAATGGGAATAGATATACCGCATCTGTGATGGTGTAAATTTATATCCCAAGTCTTTTTCCCAGTGCGCTATGAACGCTCTCTTAGGGTTAAGATCTATGGATAATAATATATGGTAAATTTTTGAAAATATCTGTTTCGGTTTTGTCACCGCCGCACAGAGCTTCTCGAATTCAGTTAATCCCCTATTAAGGTCTGATTTTTTCAGAAGCGGGTGGAGAATATGTCGTATTGCGTTGTATTGAATAAAGTTTAAATTAGAGAGGCCAAGCATAGTTCGTATGTCCTTAAAGGACATAATGGCTCCGTCATGTTGTAATTGGTCTACAGGGTGGTTATATTGCTCTCGGTATCGCGCTGTTTCTGAGTGGGCGAGCACATCGTTGAGATTAGCTAATGGAGTAAGTGGCGGTATTAGGTGTTTCATTTCTTTTTGACAAATCTTTAGGGTGGATCTGGTGAAAGGGTTTGGTGGGGATATAGGTTGTTTCATGTTGGAATGAATTAAAAAGAGCGATCTGAGATTGTAAGGTGCCAGAGCATCTTCTATTTGTATCCATTGTTTATCCTTGGTGCTCCTAATTATGTCCACAATTCTAGAGATTTGTGCTGCCCTGTAGTATAATTTAATGTCTGGAGCTCCCATGCCACCCAGGCGTTTGGGGAGCGACAGTGTGCGGTGTGATATGCGGGGTTTCTTGCTCTTCCATATATATCTGATAAAGAGTGTGTTTACTTTAGTTAAAAAGCTAGTCGGGATAGAAATAGGTAGCATCTGAAAAAGATAATTGAATTTGGGCAAAATCAAACTTTTCAGTATGTTTTTTCTCCCCATCCACGAGAGGTATGTGTCTCTCCAATTTTGAATGAGAGCAGTCGTGGATGTAAGAAGGGGAAGGACGTTTAGTTTAAATAAGTCGCGGTGGTTTCCACTTATCTTTACCCCCAGATAGGTAATATGTTGTTTAGGCCAGGATAAAGGATATAAAGTTTTCAGTTTTTGAAGGATGTTTGGTTTTATTTGTATCCCTAGGGCTTCGGATTTTGAAACGTTTATCTTGAAGTTGGATAGTCTTCCATATTGGTCCATCAGGTCCATGAGGGTATGGAGTCCCCCCATGGGATTCGTCAGAAACAAAAACTACTAGAAAAAAAGCAGCATCAGAAAACTTACCATCCATGCCTTGATCGTGGGTCACCAGCTTAAATGTCTTGGGCCAACACATGAACCAAAATCCCATCTATAAAGGTTTTTTATTTATCATATAAAAAACTTTTGCACTTTTTTATCCATCCAGGGTGCAGTTGGGCCCATAGGGGCGCCATTCAGCCAGTGGTGCAGAAGCATCGTACTGTGCGCCCAATGCTCAGGCAGCAGAGCGGTTGGGTAGCTTTCAGACACTCTGCATCATATGTATCAGTGTGAATGGTGCTCTATGCAGGCCTAGTGTATGCATGGCAGCTCGCCTCCCACATTTTGCTGGTAGAGGTGAGTCATCAGCCAGCAGCTGGGCTTGCTCCACAATTGGGCTCTGACTGCGTCCTGTAAGTGCATGGCATGGATGGTAAGTTTTCTGATGCTGCTTTTTTTCTAGTAGTTTTTGTACAATTTAGTTAGGACTGGTGAGCATGGGATCCCTTGATCGTGGGTCACCAGCTTAAATATCTTGGGCCAACACATGAACCAAAATCCCATCTATAAAGGTTTTTTATTTATCATATAAAAAACTTTTGCACTTTTTTATCCATCCAGGGTGCAGTTGGGCCCATAGGGGCGCCATTCAGCCAGTGGTGCAGAAGCATCGTACTGTGCGGCCCAATGCTCAGGCAGCAGAGCGGTTGGGTAGCTTTCAGACACTCTGCATCATATGTATCAGTGTGAATGGTGCTCTATGCAGGCCTAGTGTATGCATGGCAGCTCGCCTCCCACATTTTGCTGGTAGAGGTGAGTCATCAGCCAGCAGCTGGGCTTGCTCCACAATTGGGCTCTGACTGCGTCCTGTAAGTGCATTTGGTTTCTGTTTTTGGCATGGATGGTAAGTATTCGTCAGAAACACCAAGAGGTCATCCGCGAATGCTGCCGTTTTAAATTGTTTTCCATCTATCGTGATGCCCTCTATGTTATGGTTACTCTGAATCGCCATCAGTAGAGGCTCCATTGTCATCACGAATAGCAGCCCTGTCTGGTACCATTACCAATAGGGAATGTCTGAGTTACAGAGTCGTTAATTTTAATCCGAGCCGTGGGTTGATGGTACATCGCCATAATAGATGAAATTATTGCCGTGGGCAAGTTAAATCTCATGAGAACTTCTTTAAGGAATGTCCAATCCACTCTGTCAAACGCTTTCTCTGCGTCTGTACCCAAAAGGACTAGGGGGAGATTGTGTGTTTTAGCGTGTTGTATTAGATGTAAGACTTTGTGAGCGTTGTCCTTCCCTCTCTGCCCCTTACAAAACCTGTTTGATTCGTTGAAATCAAGTGAGGCAAAAGTGACGCCAATCTGTGAGCAATCATTCCGGCCATCAGCTTCAAGTCTACATTTAATAAAGATATAGGCCTGTAACTGCTACACAGAGTTGGGTCTTTACCCTCTTTATGTATCAACGAAATCTTAGCTTCAAGCATTTGACCAGGTAGTGGTTGGCCCGTTAGTGTAGAATTACATAATTTTAGAAGATGTGGCAGGAGCAGAGAGGAGAAAGTCTTGTAATATAAGGCGGTGAATCCATCAGGACCAGGTGCCTTCCCCCTTGGGCAGCGTGACAGAGTGGATTGGAGTTCCTGAAGCGTAAAGGGTTGTAGAAGCAATTGCTGATCTATTTCAGATAGGGTCGGAAGCTGTAGGTTCTTTAGAAAGATCTCCGCCTCACGGCTCCTCTGATGGACATCTTCTGTGGAGTCATTAGAACGTAAGTTGTATAAGTGGGTATAATACTTAAGAAAAGCTTGCTCTATGTGAGTTTGATCTTGTGAGTCGACCCCTCTGTCATTTTTGATTGAATATATCTGTGTACGTGTCTGTTGTTTACGTAGATAAGAAAGCATAAATTTTGAGGCTTTATCGCCGTGTACAAACATTTTAGTTTTCCATGTTCTATAATGTTTCGCTGAGGATGTGTTAATTAAGTCTTTTAGTCGTGTCCGTTTAGATGTTAATAAGTTAAGTATATCGGGGTCTTGATGTTTTTTATGATGTAGCTCTAGCTCTGAAATTTCATTATAGAGTTGTTGGGTTTCTGAGTGTCGTTTTTTATTTAAGTAGGACGCCATTGATATCAGTTCCCCTCTTATCACAGATTTATGCGCCTCCCACAGGGATTGATCGGAGAAATCGGGTGTCTGATTGTCTTTAAAATATTGGTGGAGTCTCTCTAATAGTCGTTTTTTCATATCAGGGTGTTCTAATATTGTTTCGTTCAGTTGCCATGATCTGTATGTCGAGTGGCATTTATTGGTAGAGATTGATGTCAGCACCGCCGAATGATCTGAGAAGATACTGGGTTTTATCTCGGATGATTGTATATTCGGTAGAGCTCTCCTAGACATGAAGATATAGTCCAATCTATGGTAAGACTTGTGTGGATTGGAGTAGTATGTGTAGTCCCGAGATGTCGGGTTCATATACCTCCACGTATCTATTAATTGCATGGATTGTAAGCATGCACGAATCTTAGTCAAGTCTCTACCCGAGATTGAGCTCTTCTGTTTGGTAGTATCCAATAACGGTTCTATCGCAATGTTGAAGTCGCCCCCTAAAATTACTAGTCCTTCTCTAAATCTCTCTACCTTTTTCAATGTAGCTAGTATCCATTTCAGCGTTTTCTTGTTTGGGGCATAGAGGCTACCAAGAGTTACTAGTGTGCCTTTGAGTAGACCTTTAATTAGGATATATCTGCCTTGCGGGTCCACTAGGGATTCCCGGAGTTGGAATTGTGTATTCTTCTTAAGTGCTATTGATACGCCTCTAGCCCCTGTTTGGGTGGATGTGGCGTGGAACCATCTATCAAACACGGATTTCTCAAAATTAGGGAGCCTGTTTGGTTTGAAATGGGTTTCCTGAACAAATAGTATATCGGTCCCTTGTTTTTTGAGAGTATGCAGTGTTGGATTCCTGGTGCCTGGGGAGTTAAAGCCGTGAGCATTAAGAGATGTATAAGTTAATACATTACCACCTGCCATTGACTCTTGTGTTGTTTGTTTGTTGATTGAGCTTTGGAGACGAGGGTCGTTCGTGCCTGATAGGGTGGGGGGGAGTAGGATTTGGGTGGGGGGAGAGGGGAGGAACAGCAGAGAGGGGGGTAGGATCGTGGTGAAAGCAGAGAGAGAAGGAAAAATAAAGATAAACATTAAACTACATATATATAAATCACTTTTAGGGTTAACGTTTCCATCAGTGTGGGTTATTGGGTCGTCGCTTTCCAGTTCGGGGAGGACCACTCCTCCATTATCATCTTGGTCGCAATATCATGTAGAAAACATAAATTAACATAATATTTCTAAATATCAGAATTTTTCAGAGTATATTCTCTCAAATGTACTGTTTAGATCTAACAGGTACACAAGTTTCGGCTTCTATGGGTATACAAAACAGAACTAAAACTAGCCGAAATAGTGGGTCAACAGTGGTCTCTAAGATCATTTACAATTTAATCGCTCTGTAAAAATATTCAATGAACGAACAAGAACCATGAATAATAAATGTGAGGTAAAACATTAGATCCAGTGACCTAGATAAGAATAGAGATCTCCTGTAAAGTAATTGCAATTTGTAACTATTTCTGTACAAAAGGGGTGCAATTCAGGAGAAAAGGTACACCTGTGCGGAGGGGTCAAGTTGAGAGGACATGTGTGTAATATCTCAAAAGGTATTTAGAAGAGTAAATCTCCTCAGGTGACTTCTTCTGGGCCTTTTGATGATGGGGATTTCGCCGTTCTCTTCTTGGTGCGCTGGGATTTCGGAGTCATCGTTTGTTGCCAGGGCTGCGGAGTCGGAAGTGCTCCGAGCTTTGATGTTGAGTGGAAAGACTCCAAGTCCGGATAAGTGTCCAGAACGATATCCAGAGAGGTACAAGCCGCCTTAATGTCCGCTGAGGTTCTGGCAGTTATAGATTTTTCACCAGCTGTGATGTGAATGCCAAAGGGGAAAAGCCAGCGAAATTTATGTCCCTTGCTTAATACCGCTCCTGTGAAAGGTTTTAAAAGGCGTCTCTTTCTCAAAGTTATGGCCGATAGGTCTTGGAAAAGTAGAATTTTGGAGTCTGCATAGGTAAGGTCATCTGTTTCTCTAGCTCTACGCAACACCAAGTCTTTTAAGCGATAGTCCAAGAACCTACACAGCACGTCTCGGGGTGTGTCGCCAGGTGCCGGTTTAGGGCGGAGTGTACGATGTACTCGGACCAGGTCGATGTCGTGTGGGTCTTCCGCTCTCAATACTGATCCAAATATTTCTAGTGCTGCTTTACCCAGTGCTTCAAATGCTATTGACTCAGGGAGGCCTTTGATTCGGATGTTGTTGCGGCGCTCCCTGTTTTCATGATCTTCAAGGGTATTATGGATTTGGTGGAGTTGTTATTCGTGGGTCTCTAGGCATTCTAGTAAAGCATTGGATTGATGAGTTAACTGACTCTGTGTATTTTCTAGTGTTTCAAGCCTATAGCCTTGAAGAGTAAGGTCCTGTTTTATATCTGCTATATCACGTCCTATAGGTTCTAGAGTTTTGGCTAGTATCCGTTTCAGGAATGATCTTGAGAACAGAGTGTCTTTTGTTTTGGTGCTAGCATCAGAATCGCATTCCATATCTGAGTCTGAATCATCAGCGCAGGAGAGAGCGGTTTGTTTGCTTGGTTTCTGGACCCCTGTGGACTCTTTTTGAGTTCGTAGAAAGTGGTCGACGTCTGCTTGTGTTATTGACTTGGACACCTTGGATATAGTCTTAGGAGTTTTTACAGATGTTTTCCCCATGTTAAGATGTAATTGTGCGTATAGGAGTAGGTCTCGTTTTAGGAGGATTCCTCCTCCCCGCTGGACCGTCAACGAATCAGCATACCATTTTGTATAGTAGGAAACTTAGATTTAACCCAAAGTGAGAGTCTTTGTAGATCCTACTGGGGCTTAGGTGGGTAGCTCCAGGGGTCAGGAGAGGGAGATCGTGTAGAACTATGTCCAGAATGAGAGGTTTATAGATTCTTGTGTTTTGTAAAACTATATTCTCCTCGTCTTGGGTGATGTTAATGTACAGAAGAGCTCTCCATGTGTCACAACGTGTCTCTATGTGCCACAACAGGTGTCCAAGCAGCCTCCAAGTGAGTCAAAGGTGTCTCAATTGTATCTCCACTTAGGCTTAGTGTGGTGTGAGTGTGTTCATTCTGAAATCTCTTCCACCCTCTCTCTCAATCTATTCAATATTGCAGCCTTCTTATTGTCACTCTATTAGGAGGTCAAGTGCATCTCCACTCCAGGGGGTTATATGAGTGGGTCAGCCAGGATTGGGGAGTTATTAGTGCGGCTTAATTTGGTGGTGTTGTGATGGGCACTTGTTTTGTTCCCCTTCTGATTATTGTTATGAGCACTGTGTCTCTCCACTGTTGCACTCCCCCTCCTCCACACAGCTCACCTCAGTCCTGGGCACAATTTATCTCGCTCTCCTCCAGGGCCTCCCGGATCGCCGTCACTTGTCTGTCTTAGGGCTCACTATCGCCGTGGTGCTTGCAGCCGGTTCCCTCTGACCAGCTCGCCCCTCACCACGCGCTCCCGTCTCCTGTCTCCTACCTCTCCACGGCGTCCGGGTGGCCTCACTCGGGTGCCCGCCTCCTTCTCTTGCCGGTGTAGGGGTCCACTCGTGTGCTGGGAGCTCGTCTCAGATGCGGTGAGGCAAATAGCGTACCGGCCCTCCACGCAGGTCCCAGGGTCCCAGACGGCGAGCGGGTTTAGAAAGGATGGCCGCGCGCCCAGTTCAGGACGAACTCCTCCAACTCACCATCAATCAGGACCGGGGCCCAAGATGCCACAGCAGGAACCATGGTGTTAGGCCCCCTGGCACCGCTTCCCAGCTCACCTCACCCGGGTCGCATCTCCTGCTCCTCTGCCGACCGGGCGTCCGGCATCCAGACGTGCTGTGTCTAGGAGCCATCGCCATGTTCCCTTCCTGTCAGCTGACTGCCGGGTTCGCACATGAGCACATTACTATGGTCATTTTCATGAGCCTACTCAGCGACGCGCTAGGTGCACTCCTTCCCTGTGACTTGGGGCAGGCAAGGTCCAACCTGACACTCCCCTTGAGCAATAGATGCTCTTCCCATGGTATATCAGGCCACCTCCTCTGATGGGAGGTGCCTGATTATTAAGTCAGTTTGCTTCTGCGTTGCTGACTGTTGGTCAGGCCTTCCTTGTGCTCTGTGTCCTGGAACCCTTGCTGTGCTCTTCCCCGGTAGCACCATTCCTGGTCTCCTAGCCTTGTGCCCTATTACCTGGAATACTTCTCTATTCCTTAGTATTAGCTAACCTTACGAGCCGCCCCCCTGGTAGTAGCTGCTGTGGTATTTAGACCCCCTGGGCTTGCCCCTGATAATCCCTGTATAGGGGTTGGGTAAACTAAGATCAGCTCACCCAGGGGAGTTCGGTACCACGGCCCAGTGGGTCCACTCTAGGGCGCCTTCCCCCGGAAGCGTGACACATGGGCTCGACAAAGTGCCTCAACAAGGACTTTTGAAAAACATCATGAATAGCAAAAGAGCTTGGAAGCGCCAACCGGAAGGAGACAGGATTAATAACTTAAATTTAGGAGAAGGAACCCTCAAAGGAACATGGCGGGAGGATAGCCAAACCAAATCACCAACACAAAGCCGAGAACCAACACACCGATGACGGTTAGCAAAACGCTGAGCAGCTTCCTGAGAAAGATGTAAGTTGGCAACTGCACAATCCCAAATCTGCTGCAACTGCTCAACCACAGAATCCACACCAGGACAGGCAAGGGGCGCACCCTGCCCCGAAGAGAAACGAGGATGAAAACCAAAATTACAAAAGAAGGGCGAAACCAACGTAGCCGAAGTCGCCCGATTATTAAGCGCACACTGGGCCAAAGGCAAAAAGGCAACCCAATCATCCTGATCCGCAGACACAAAGCATCTCAAATAAGTCTCCAAAGTCTGATTAGTCCTCTTTGTCTGACCATTAGACTGCGGATGAAATGCAGAAGAAAAAGACAAAGCCACATCCAGCTTAGCACAGAAAGACTTACAAAACCGAGAAACAAACTGGGCAGCCCTGTCAGACGAATACCATGCAAACGAACAACATGCTGAAAAAACAACAGAACCAAGTCTGAAGAAGAAGGCAATTTAGCCAAAGGAACGAAATAAACCATCTTAGAAAACTGGTCACAAACAACCCAGATAACCGTCCTACCCTGGGAAACAGGAAAGTCTGAAATAAAATCCATAGAAATATGCGTGTTTGGCCGCAACAAGGCTTGGCCCATGCACAAGTCCCACAGGCCTGCACAAAGGAATGCACATCCCGGGACAAAGAGGGCCACCAAAAAGATCGGCTGACCAAATCACGGGTACCAAAGATGCTAGGATGACCAGCCAACAAAGAACAATGAACCTCAGAAATCACTGTAGTAGTCCACAGGGCAGGAAAAAACAATTTCCCCACAGGGCAGCGCTCAGGCTTATTCGCCTGAAATTCCTGAAGAGCAAGCCGTAAATCGAGGGAAACAGCAGAAAGAACAACCCCCTCCTTCAGAATGACGACCGGCTCCAAAGGTTCAAGAGAATCAGGCAAAAAACTGAGAGAGAGAGCATTGGCCTTAACATTCTTAGAACCAGGAAGATAGGAAACCCCAAAATCAAAACGAGCAAAAAACAAGGACCACCGAGCCTGCCTAGGAGTCAGCCTCTTGGCAGACTCAAGATAAAGCAGATTCTTGTGATCAGTCAAGACAACCACACGATGTTGAGCCCCCTCCAGCCAATGACGCCACTTCTCAAATGCCAACTTCATGGCCAGCAACTCCCGATTGCCGACATCATAATTGCGTTCCGCCGGCGAAAATTTACGGGAAAAGAAGGCACAAGGGTGCATCGCGGAACCAACAGGATCCCTCTGAGACAAGACGACCCCTGCACCAATCTCAGAAGCATCAATTTCCAACTGAAACGGAAGGGAAACATCTGGTTGGCACAACACTGGAGCAGAGGTAAACCGTCTTTTAAGCTCCTGAAAGGCAAAAATGGCCGCAGGAGACCAATGTTCCACATCAGCAGCCTTCTTAGTCAAATTGGTCAACGGCTTCACCACGCTGAAAAAATTAGCAAAGCCCAAAAATTTCTGAAGACCCTTCACGGACGTGGGCTGAACGCAATCATAAATAGCCTGAACGTTAACAGAATCCATCTCAATAGAAGGAGACAAAAAGAAGCCCAAAAAAGAAACCTTGACACCAAAGCAACACTTAGACCCCTTAACATACAAAGCATTACCACGCAGAATCCGAAAGACCGACCTGACCTGATCCACATGAGAATCCCAATCGTCAGAAAAAAAATCAGGATATCATCTAAATTATACAATAAAGAACTTGTCAACTTCCAAAATACGTCATGCATTATGGACTAAAAAATGGAAGGAGCATTAGCCAACCCAAAGGGCATCACGAGGTATTCAAAATGGCCTTCAGACGTATTAAATGCTGTTTTCCATTCATGTCCCTGCTTGATACAAACCAGATTGTAGGCCTCCCTAAGGTCAATCTTAGTAAACCAACATGCCCCCTTAACCCTAGAAAACAAGTCAGAAATCAAAGACAGAGGGTACTGAAACATGACCGTGATCTTATTCAAGAGGCGATAATCAATACAGGGTCTCAGAGAACCATCTTTCTTGGCAATAAAAAAGAACCACGCCCCCAACGGCGATGAGGAAGGGTGAATATGGCCCTTTTCCAAAGAATCCTTAATATAACTCTGCAGGTCAGCATGTTCAGGCACAGACAAGTTGAAAAGTCAACCCTTAGGAAACTTACAGCCTGGCACCAAATCAATAGCACAATCACACGCCCGTGTGGCAGAAGAAAACTGGACTTGGGCTCAGCAAAACCATCCAGAAAATCAGACAAAAACTCTGGAATCTCCTGGGGCGGAAATGATATAAACATCAAGGAAATGTCATCATGTACCCCCTTACAACCCCAGCTAGTTACGGATATAGACTTCCATTTCCAAAACAGGATTATGGGCCTGCAACCACGGAAAACCCAGCACCACCGCATCATGCAGGTTATGCAAAACCAGAAATCGACAATCCTCCTGATGAGCTAGTGCCATGCCCATTGTCAACTGCATCCAAAACTGAGGTTTGTTCTGCAGAAGAGGTGTAGTGTCAATGCCTCTTAAAGGAATAGGGTCCCGCAATGGCTGCATAGGGAAGCCACAACGACTAGCAAACTCAAAATCCATCAAATTTAAGGCGACACCTGAATCCACAAATGCCATAACAGAAAATGACGACAAGGAACAAAACAGAGACACAGATAATAAGAACTTAGGTTGTATAGTACTGACGGTAAAGGAACCAGCAATCCTCTGTGCCTGCTTGGGACAAACAGAGATGACATGAGAAGCATCACCACAGTAAAAACACAACTTATTACAGTGTCTAAGTCCTTGTCGGTCAGTGCGAGATAGAATCCTATCACACTGCATCGGCTAAGGAATCTGCTCTGAGGATGACAATCCCGAGCGGATAGTTCTGCGTTCCCTCAGACACCGATCAATCTGAATGGCCAGAGACATAGAATCGTTCAAACCCGCAGGTGTAGGAAACCCCACCATAACATCCTTAACAGCGTCGGAAAGACCCTTTCTGAAAAGTGCCGCCAAAGAACCATCATTCCATTTAGTCAACACAGACCATTTCCTGAATTTCTGACAATACAATTCTGCCGTCTCCTGACCCTGAGACAGACCCAACAGGGTCTTCTCAGCGTGATCCACAGAGTCGGGTTCATCATAAATTGAACCCAAGGCCTGAAAAAAGGAGTCCACATTAAGTAAAACAGGATCCCCAGAGGTGAGAGAAAAAGCCCAATCCTGCGGATCGCCCCTCAGCAGGGAGATAACTATTTTAATCTGCTGAACTGAATCACCAGAGGACCGAGGTCTCAGAGCAAAAAACAGTTTACAATTATTTTTGAAACTCAAAAATTTGGACCTATCACCATAAAACAAATCTGGAATAGGAATTTTTGGTTCCAAAACTGGAGTCTGAACTATATACTCAGAATTTCCCTGTACCCTTGTAGCAAGCTGGTCTAAATGAGAAGCTAGTTCCTGGATACTCATACTTGCACAAGACTCCACAGTCACCCAAAGAAAAAGAGGGAAGAAAGAAAAAAGAAACAACAGCCTCAACACTTCTCTTCCCTTCTTCTGAGATGCATGTATCTCGATTTTAAATCTTTTGGCCAGTTGTACTGTTATGAACTGATGACTCAGGAGTAACATTCAGATTCCATAGAAGTCGTTTGTAACTGTACTGATCGCAATCCCTGAATACCCACCGCAACTAGAAGTAGCTGTGGGATGTAACTAACCAGACCTAGACACCTCTGCACAGCTGGAGAGCTAACTGCTCCTAAAGATGGTTGTAGGAAAAGCTATTGTGGTGCCCCACTGGTCGGAGCACCACTAAGGGGTACTGCACCCAGACCAGTGTGGATGGTATCCCTGTGGTAAGTGAATGGGGAGAATAATATGTGGCTTAATCCTCGCATCCACACACACCCTTAGCTCAGGGGACTACAGGGTTAAATCCTTTACTAGGAGACCCAGCCCCAGTGGGAGGAGTGCAGGGCAAGCAGTGTGAGGGCGGGAGGAAGTTAGAAGCAGAGCACGTCTGAGGGAGAAACAGGAAAGAAGCTTTCCAGGAGAGCAGCAGTTTTGGGAACAGAGGAGCTGGTGATAGGTTCTCCCAGACGACTTACCAGGCACAGGAGCCTGCAGACTGCTGGAGAGCTACAAGTACAGCAGAGAATACTGTGGAGTCTTCAAGTCTCCCGGGCACCAGCGCAGTCAACATTAAGAGAGCCAGACACCGCGTGACGAGAGATAGCAGCAATCCATTAGAGGGTTACTTGAAGACAGCAAAGGTGAGAGAGCACAGGAGGCCAGGCTGGATTTCAGATCAGTCAGGCTTCACACCAACCTGGAAGAGAAGTAAAGGAGGGACATCTAACAAAGCCACATGTAAACACCCCGTTCATTTGCCACTGCCTAGGCCTGTGCTTTTTACCTGAACTGTTCCAGGAACCAAAGACAACTGGCAAGGATTGATCCACTTCAAACCATTATATGCTCCAAGAACCAGATTGCCAATCATCACCATCAGCTGTGAAGCCCATAAAGTCAGCTGTATCACCAGCAACAACCACCGGAGGGAGCTCTAATGAATTCACAACATCCCACATCAACCTCTTCCTAGTCAGTCTCTACAAAAGCAGGTGTGGGGATGCTGTCTATAAGCTCCACATCGACCTCTTCCTGGCCAGTCTCCACAATAGCAGGCATGGGGACGCTGTCTTTAAGCTGCACATCAACCTCTTCCTGGTCAGTCTCCACAATAGCAGGTGTAGGGACACTGTCTATAAGCTCCACATTGACCTCTTCCTGGTTAGTTCCCAAAGCAACAGGGATAGGGACGTTGTCCATAAACTCCAACTTATCCTCTCCCTGCTCAGGCTCCACAATAACAGGGGTGGGAACGCTACCCACAACCTCCAACTTGCCCTTTCCCTGGTCGATCACCTTGTCCAGCTGCACTCAATCCCGAGGGATGTCTGAGCACTGACCCTCAACCAGGGGGATGGTTAATTGGGAACATGGTACATGGTCTAGGGAAACAATATCTGGGCTTACCAGGGTGTTGACAGAATCAGTTTCTTGTAGTCCCGGGGCTTGGACATCACTGACCTGGACTGGCTGTGCTGTCAGATGAGCTCCAGGCATGGGGCCCCGGCTTTTGAGACAATCTTTGTCCATATGTCCAATGCGTCCACACGTATAGCAGCACAGTGGATTGGGCAAGTCACGGATCCTACCTGTATACCTTTGTCCTGGTGGGGCTTCTGCTGGGTTTCGCAACCTTCTTGAGTGGTTGGTGCTAGCAGTCGGCAGGTGGAATTCCATAAACATATCCCAGCACAGCAGCCCTCTCTTCTCTTGAGGAGTTGGGCCCCAATGCTGCCAACCACATCTCGGTTTGGGCTGCTAGAGACAAGGTTTATCCACGATTGTCACTGGATACATCATGTCAATAGAATAGTGATAGGCTCACCTGTGTAGGGGTGCTCTAGAAAAAACAACTAACTATATAAAATTTAGCTAGGCACACCGATTTGGTAAAGAATCTTTTGAAACAATCTCTTCATGAATTATTTTATTTGGTTACTAGATCAACAGATATTTGATTCCATCAATATCATAAAATACGTTAACGTTTCGGCAGTTTTTTTGCCTTCTTCAGTTATCTTAATGTATATAGAAAAAAATAACAATATACAAGGTTTCAATAATACAGAAAATAAATCACATCACAAAAAATGAATAAACATGATACAATCACTTCTGTTGCATAGTATCAAAATAACATCACAAACGAAGAAGGAAAGAAAATTACACAAAAGTTTAACTCCAAGATGTATGAGAAAAACATGATTGAAGCATACTATTTACATATTACAAAATACAGATAGGTTAAGTTCAAAAAGGGAAAAGAATTAGAAAAGAAGAAGTCAAGAAGAAAAAGGAGGAAAAAAAGGAAAAAACGAAGTGTGAACTAATAGAATGTGAGCTGTATTACCTAAATAGTAACCACTACATGTCCACCATATGCCAAGAACAATTGGAGCAAAGGATAATTATCCTATAGCGAAAAAAGGGGGGGGGGGTTACACCAACATCTGGTAAGTAATTTGCAGTAACATGTTAACCAGAAATGAACAATGTCATCAGTGGGCCAAGATGTACAAACAAAAATCAAGTCACATGTAGCAAAGGAGCAAAAGCAATATTTACCTTTGTACTCTATCTCAAAGTGAACAATGAGTATGGCCCCCTGGTGGTTAGTAGTAAATCAATGTCTATATAAGGAGATAATTCATTACTACTATATAAACCAATAACCCATCAGTTATATTCAATAAATGAAAAATGCCAATATAAACAAAAATTAATAATAAAAAACATTAGAAGCCAAGTTTAGCAGAGGCCAATGCTTGCTATATCTCATTACATACCACTTTTCTAGGGAAATGCCCAGCGAACCTATAATATAGAAGGTTCTTCTATTACTATCAACAAGGATCAAAATCACCTTAATACCAAGAACCTCTAAGTGTCTACCTGTGTGTTCAGTCTGAAGTCCGAATCGGTGTGCGCGCTATAGAATTAGGTGCGAGTCTAAATAGAGGAGAGGCGGGACATCGCCAGGCTGTCATATCCTGCCTATGAGACGCAAGCGAGTTTGACACGCAAGCTCGCGTCTGCGTGTACTACGGTTCCTATCTAGTAAAATGTATGCGAGTTGACACGCAAGCTAGTTTGACACGCAAGCCCGCGCATGCGTGTATATCGTTTCTATCTAGTGAAATGACTGCGAGTTGGCACGCAAGTCGGCGCGGTGCGCATTGAAAAACGAGGAATTAAAGCAAGAAACAGTAGTGTAGAACATAATAAACAGTGTCAAAAGCTGGAAGAATGACCATATTGCCACCAAATCTTCTTTAAGCTCAGTAGTGCATCTGGAACAAAGAAGCAACCATCAGTATTCATGAATATATCAAAATACTTATTGTAAATGAAATTAAATTTTATCATAAAAGATCAAACTTTACCTAAATGGTAACCTTATAACACAAATTATAATCTGTAAAATGGACTGTAATCAGAGTAAGAGGGAGAATAAATAATTGATTCTAGAATATGATAAACTATATATATTTTATATTATCTATCAAAACCTATCCACCATGGTCTATGTATATATACGCAAATCTCAATAAATTTAATCTATATTCTCTAATCTGAAGGTATACTATTCAAATAAACTAATATGAGGATAAAACACTTTAGAAAGTTATGAGAAGTAATATCAGGTGGTGGGAGGATATAGATAATAAAGGATTTCAAGAAAATAAAGAAATCAGTTAGGCATATGTTTCATATTCACAGTTGAGACCATCTGGTTCCAAAGACTGCAGGGTATGGATCCAGTAGGCCTCTCGTTCCTTGAGCTTCTGGATTCTATTACCTCCCCTTCTTATTTGAGGTACACTTTCAATCACTTGAAAGCGCAGCTGTGAAACTTTATGTTCATGTTGCACAAAATGATAGGGTACAGGCAATAAAGTATGTCCGCACCTAATGGTAGATTTGTGCTTGTTAATGCGGTCGCGTATATGCTGGGTAGTTTCCCCAACATACACGCGACCGCAAGGGCATTTAATGATATAAACAACAAATGTGGAGTTGCAAGTAAAGTACCCATGAATAGGAAACCGTTGACCAGTTTTAGGATGTACAAAATATTCTCCTTTAATGACGTTGTTACACTGATTGCAGTTCAAACAAGGGAATGTTCCTTTCCTTGTTATAGATAGAGTAGACTGATGTAATGTCTTGCTTCTAGGTCCAATATCCGCCCTTATTAAGTTCTGTCTCAAATTCGGTGCTCTTTTATGACAAAACAAAGGCTGATTTTCAAACTCACAAACAGAAGGATAACTCCGATGCAACAAAGACCAATGCTTCAATATAATGCTTCTAATCATTGGATGAAATGGATGGTACATAGAGACAAATGGTATCCTAGAGGAATCTTGTCTTTGTGATCTTCTAATTCTCTGTCCATTCTCTAATTGCATCGGGTAACCTCTGTCTGTGAATTTAGTAGTCATCTCATCATGTCTGATTTTACGCTGATTAGGATCTGAGACAATGCGGTCTATCCTCGTATGCTGTGACACCGGGAGGGATTTCTTAATGTGTCGTGGGTGACAACTTTGATAATGCAATAAGCTATTTCTATCTGTCTCCTTAATGAAGAGGTCAGTAGATAACACTCCTCCCGAATCCAATATCACCAATGTGTCCAAGAAATTTATATGATGCTTATCGTAGTGAACTGTGAAAGTGAGATTTGGTACCCGGGAATTAATGTCCACCAAGAATGTTGTTAATTCATTAATTGTCCCATGCCATAATAGGAAAATGTCATCGATGTATCGACGCCACAATTTCACGTGTGTCAATACCAGTGGATGGTTGTAGATATAGTCTTCCTCAAATTTTCCCATAAATATGTTGGCATACGGGGGTGCCATATTGGACCCCATTGCAGTTCCTTGTTTTTGGATATAAAATGTATCCTCAAAGAGGAAAAAATTGTTCCTTAAGACAATTTCCAGTATTATTATACAAAAATTCTTTTGTGCCATAGACAATGTCGTGTGTAAATCCAAAAACCAACGAACCGCAGTGATTCCCATTTGATGATCTATAACTGTATATAGACTATTCACGTCCATTGTTACCAACCAACATCCACTAGGGACATCAGACAATTCCCTGATAGTATCCAAAAACGCTCCAGTATCCTTAATATATGATTTCAGTCGAGGTATCAGAGGGCTCAAGATCTTCTCAAGGGTCATAGCTAATGGAGAAAGGATTGATTCAGTTGAAGCCACTATTGGGCGACCCGGTGGCTTCCTCAAATTTTTGTGAATCTTAGGTAAAGTATACAACACTGGTATCACCGGATAGTCCTTAATAAGGAATTCAGCCGATTTCTGATCAATTGTCCTTAAAGCTAAAGATTCATCAACCACTCTCCTAATTTTATCCCTAGACCATGGTGGATAGGTTTTGATAGATAATATAAAATATAAAATATATATAGTTTATCATATTCTAGAATCAATTATTTATTCTCCCTCTTACTCTGATTACAGTCCATTTTACAGATTATAATTTGTGTTATAAGGTTACCATTTAGGTAAAGTTTGATCTTTTATGATAAAATTTAATTTCATTTACAATAAGTATTTTGATATATTCATGAATACTGATGGTTGCTTCTTTGTTCCAGATGCAATACTGAGCTTAAAGAAGATTTGGTGGCAATATGGTCATTCTTCCAGCTTTTGCCACTGTTTATTATGTTCTACACTACTGTTTCTTGCTTTAATTCCTCGTTTTTCAATGCGCACGCGCCGACTTGCGTGCCAACTCGCAGTCATTTCACTAGATAGAAACGATATACACGCATGCGCGGGCTTGCGTGTCAAACTAGCTTGCGTGTCAACTCGCATACATTTTACTAGATAGGAACCGTAGTACACGCAGACGCGAGCTTGCGTGTCAAACTCGCTTGCGTCTCATAGGCAGGATATGACAGCCTGGCGATGTCCCGCCTCTCCTCTATTTAGACTCGCACCTAATTCTATAGCGCGCACACCGATTCGGACTTCAGACTGAACACACAGGTAGACACTTAGAGGTTCTTGGTATTAAGGTGATTTTGATCCTTGTTGATAGTAATAGAAGAACCTTCTATATTATAGGTTCGCTGGGCATTTCCCTAGAAAAGTGGTATGTAATGAGATATAGCAAGCATTGGCCTCTGCTAAACTTGGCTTCTAATGTGTTTTTATTATTAATTTTTGTTTATATTGGCATTTTTCATTTATTGAATATAACTGATGGGTTATTGGTTTATATAGTAGTAATGAATTATCTCCTTATATAGACATGATTTACTACTAACCACCAGGGGGCCATACTCATTGTTCACTTTGAGATAGAGTACAAAGGTAAATATTGCTTTTGCTCCTTTGCTACATGTGACTTGATTTTTGTTTGTACATCTTGGCCCACTGATGACATTGTTCATTTCTGGTTAACATGTTACTGCAAATTACTTACCAGATGTTGGTGTAACCCCCTCCTTTTTTCGCTATAGGATAATTATCCTTCGCTCCAATTGTTCTTGGCATATGGTGGACATGTAGTGTTACTATTTAGGTAATACAGCTCACATTCTATTAGTTCACACTTCGTTTTTTCCTTTTTTTCCTCCTTTTTCTTCTTGCCTTCTTTTCTAGTTCTTTTCCCTTTTTGAACTTAACCTATCTGTATATTGAAATATGTAAATAGTATGCTTCAATCATTTTTTTTCTCATACATCTTGGAGTTAAACTTTTGTGTAATTTTCTTTCCTTCTTCGTTTGTGATGTTATTTTGATACTATGCAACAGAAGTGATTGTATCATGTTTATTCATTTTTTGTGATGTGATTTATTTTCTGTATTATTGAAACCTTGTATATTGTTATTTTTTTCTATTTACATTAAGATAACTGAAGAAGGCAAACAAACTGCCGAAACGTTAACGTATTTTATGATATTGATGGAATCAAATATCTGTTGATCTAGTAACCAAATAAAATAATTCATGAAGAGATTGTTTCAAAACATTCTTTACCAAATCGGTGTGCCTAGCTAAATTTTATATGGATACATAATGTGACACATTATTTAAATCCTCTGGGTCAATATTGGAGGGGTCCTCATCATCCTCCGCATCATCCTGGGCATTCCAATGGACCAATTTCTGGATCAAATCTGGTGTCGGTGCACCTGAATTCGATCCGATGAAACCAACACAGCTCTGTTTCTTCTGTCGGTGGTATATCTACTCTGTTCCTCATCCCATGGCTGAGCTGGTGGGGTTGGACATGACAGTGTCCGAAACCTGAATGCCTCACCTATGACCTGCTGGATATGCTTATATGTCTTCCTTGTAGTTGAGCCTTTGGACGGTGTCCACGAACACCAGTCCCCTGCAGCTCCCCTGGATAAATCAGGCTGAGTAGTATCTCACTGTTGCCACCAATTGTGGAGACACATGGGTCAGTGGGTGCTCTCATTCGCTGGCCCAGCCGCCTTGAGAAAGACAGCATGGACCAAGGCTCATCCCAAATTGAATGCCCGAGCTCTTTAACCATGGGCGGAGCATTACTCAGACAACACAGGGTGAGGGAACCACAGTATTAAGGCTTTATTGGATCCCCAAACAGTTAACAGCATATAACACATAACCAGCAAAACAACATGTAACAGACAACAAGGTCTCACCTCTTACCAGGGTTTAGAATATAGCACAGCAAGGTCTGTAGCCAGGTGACTGGATTGTTTCAACCTGTGTTGCTTTCTTATGCAGTCTTTAATATCCCAGCCTAATCCAAACATTCCATGCTGAAGTCCTTGTAGCATTATAATGCAGGTTCTGATCCGCTTGGTTGGCACCGAAGTACCTAGGCCTGGGGTTATGGCTTGCCAATTGGGTCTGTAGATCCTAAATTAGCTGCATGTAACAATTCCCGTGTACATCTAGTCGGGGCCGAAGTCCCTAGACCGAGAACACTAGACAAAATCTCTCTGGTTAGTGAACAGGTCTGCTTATATTCCTTCTGACCATTCAATTCAATCATTGGGAACTTCATGATTGGTTTACTAAGACTGTGTTGTCATTGGCTATATTTCAAGCTGCTTAGACAATGTTTATTTAAATGATGTGGGCAGAGAGGGGCCAAGGAAGGTGACATTTAGTATGCCATCCGGACCACAAACAATGGTGGCTGAAGTAGGTTACATAGAATCAGCAATACACATAGTAATACAAAAGACTTTTAGGAGGATTAAGTTCGTTAGCCTTCTTTGACAAAAATGTGAGATGATTACATTACACACGTTAAACATTACCAGGCATCTACAAGACTTGTAGAAACAATGAGTAGGCCATCGCAAGGTAGAAACAAAATATAAATACTGTCTGGCTACATAAGAAACCATCATATGTTATGCATTAAAGGAGTCCATTTCATCACAGCTATGTCTGTAAGAGGAAGAAGGGACTCAGAGAATGAGTGTAATTTAAGGTTTTTGAGCTTTCTGCAAGGATGATTAAGTTTGTGGAGTGGCTGTTGCATGCTAGGAGAGGAGGAGGAAGTCAGCAGGTTGTGGTCAAACAGGGAGAGGGGTGAGTTAGAGAGGTTAGTAATGGAACAAAGGTGGGTGAAGATAAGGTCCAGTGTGTGGTCATCTTTGTTAGTGACTGCGGAGGACTATTGAGTGAGGCCAAAGAAGGCAGCCAGTGATAAAAGTTTAGAGGTAGCAGAGGTTGAAGTGTCCATGGGTATGTTGAAGTCACCAATGATGATAGTGGTGATGTCAGCAGAAAGGAAAAGAAGTAGCCGGGTGGTGAAGTGGTCGAGAAAGGTGGAGATGGCTAGCTCTGGGGGGTGGTAGATGACAGCCAGCTGAAGGTTGCAGTGAGAGTAGATGCGGACGGATTGCACCTCAAAAGAGGGGAGAGTAAAGGAGGGTGGCAGTGGAATTGAGGTAAAAGAGCAGTTATCGGACAGAAGCAAGCCAACTCCTCCACCACACTTGTTGTGGGGTCGAGGGGTGTGAGAAAGATTAAATCCACCATAAGAAAGGGCAGCTGGAGAGGCTGTGTCAGAGGGGGTGAGCCAGATTTCAGTAATGCCAAGGAAGGAGAATTTGTTAGTGATAAATAGGTCATTGATGTATGACAGTTTGTTGCAGACAGAGCGTGCATTCCATAGTGCTCCAGGTAGGTGGACAGGTGGAGTTGGGGCTGGCTGAATGAGTATGAGGTTATCAGAGTTGAATATACTTGTAGAGGATAGTAAGCAGGGCGTTAGATATGAGTGTGGGGATGTGTTGAGGAGGGCCAGGATTTGGAAATATGTCGCCAGCAATGAGCAGCAGGTAGAGCATTAGAACGTGGCAGCAGGATATGGCATGATGTAGCAGTGTGTGTCTTGAGTACTCACATATATAAAGACCATTCATGTACACACAGACATGCATACACATACACACAATATAATGTCCCCACATATACTTACACAAGGACGCACATACACACAAATATGCATACACAGACATACATAGACATAGTATAATGTCCCCACACACATACATATGCACATAAACACACAAGCACACACATATACACACATATGCACATACAGTCATATGAAAAAGTTTGTGCAAGAGAAAAGAAAGAGAAAGGGGCGCAATAGTGCGGTTACCAGGGGGCTTTTTTTAGCGTGGAGTACTAATAGGTGGCCACTGACCTTATCGGGTTGTGCTGTCCCCGCACAACTCGGTTAATACATTTGATAAGGCGCCCTTCACAGGCTCTAGCTCATCCGCACACCGCGTGCTCTGGGGCTCCGAGCATCCGGTCACGTCACCGCAGGTCCTTAAGTTAAAGCTCCTGTTGCCAGGCGACGCCAGGTCCTCACGTTAAGCTGCACTCTGCGCCTAGCTGCTCCCCCCGCTTTACCCTCAGAGAGGGATTTATATTAGAAGGTAAAAAACTATAAGCGGTCTAATTGGAGGCGCTCAGGCACAAAGGCAGCAGGCACTGGGATGGTTTTTCAACAGACCTTTATTCAGGCTCCCCTCCTACTCCACAACATGTTTCGATAGATTCTCTATCTTCCTCAGGTGGTGAGGGGGGGGCGGGTTCCACAAACCTTTTATGGCTACCAAAGTTGTTCAATTGGTTAATGAGTGGAAGGCTCTTTAAACCTTATCCTAATACTAGAGCCTTTCCTAGTGCTTATAGATATATCAATGCCCATGTACTTATCTTCATTTATCAGGCCATGCCCACAAAAAATATAAATATATATACATACATATGCACACACTATAAAGGTACCTTGTTCTTTGCAATCTTATCAGAATCTGCAGATTAAAGGATATACTGATGAAAAAACTTCCATCAACTGACAAACTAATTCCAGAAAAAAAAAAAAATCTTTCTGTCTCTGACATCGATCCTGTTTTTATCACTTACGGGGCCGCTCATTGTGAAGTACATACTACTCATGAGCTGCAGTGGCTACTTATGTAAATCACTTTTTTTTAATCAGCTGAGTTTTATATGGACAGTAAAGGTCATATAAATGGACTCTCCTATATTCAATTTCATACATAGTTTCCGGAGGCAGAGAGTTTTAAACCAAAAATTAATAATTGCAAAAACAAGCCTGTTCTATCTCAATGCACTTTATTATAAAGTGATGCACACGATAAAAACAAGCTACATATTGCACATAAGTGATAAAAAATGTAATATGATCTGGTGTCTTAGAGACGGGTTAATGGCCTTTCACTACCAACAACCAGTGACAGTGGGGTACAAACATATTACCAAGGCTATAGTGGGAGTATTATTAGAGGTTAAGGTCAGAAGATCAAGGGAAGAGTAACTATCTGCCACATAGTCACTGTATCCTCCATGAGGTGAATCATGGAGGATACAGTGACTATGTGGCAGATAGTTACTCTTCCCTTGATCTTCTGACCTTAACCTCTAATAATACTCCCACTATAGCCTTGGTAATATGTTTGTACCCCACTGTCACTGGTTGTTGGTAGTGAAAGGCCATTAACCCGTCTCTAAGACACCAGATCATATTACATTTTTTATCACTTATGTGCAATATGTAGCTTGTTTTTATCGTGTGCATCACTTTATAATAAAGAGCATTGAGATAGAACAGGCTTGTTTTTGCAATTATTAATTTTTGGTTTAAAACTCTCTGCCTCCGGAAACTATGTATGAAATTATGTAAATCACTGTAATTAATATACATATATCAACAACGTTAAACACCCATTTAAAAACATATAAACAATTATATAAAAAATTATTATATACACACAATATTAATAAAAAATATGTTAAAACCTTTTTTTTTTCCTCCTAAAATACACTTATAACAATAAAAATAAATATTAATATATGATTATGAACATTTACACTATTCCGTTACCCGTTCTTATCTCCATTTATGCCGATGGATCATACTTACTGTCTATTAATGTTTTGCCACATTGTCAAGGGTGAGATTATGTCCCTCCGGACTCAGGGTCCCCATTTTATAAATCCAATATCTCTCACGTTTAATAAGGGCCCCTAATCTATCTCCTATATTTTCTCCTATCTGGTCAATAATGACTAGCTTCATTCTCCTATGATCTTTCTGATGGGCTATTGCATAGTGCCTTGAAAGACTATGAAGCTGGAAGCCCCTTTTAATATTAGAGCGATGCTTGTTAAGGCGAGCATGCATCGTCTGTATGGTCCTCCCAATATATTGTAGCCCACAGGGGCATTCTATCATGTACACTATATATGTTGATTGACAAGTAACCATATATTTTATGGGAAATGTTCGCTTTGTAGTGAAAGATGTAAATTCCTTTTTACCATTAACAATCACTTGACAACATAAACAGTTCATGGTGTTACATGAATAACATCCCACCTTAGTGTTTACCCTGTTGTTATTATATTACTTTCCAAGTTACGTTCCACCTTACTAGGGGCTACCATCTCTCTTTGGTTCCTATTCCTCCTAAAAGTTACGTTTGGCTTTATAGGGATGTTTTTGGAGAGAATAGGGTCACTTCTCAGAACAAACCAGTATTTCTTAATCAGGTCACTAATTACTTTCCTAGATTGACAGAATGTAGTGATGAAGCTCCATTTAGTCAGATTAGTTATTAGATCAGATCCGTTTTTCCCTTTCGTGATTTTTTCCACGCACGACTCTTGAGATAGATTTTTGGTTCTTCTATATGCATCCTGTAGGATCCTTTTCGGGTACCCTTTCTGAAGAAACCGTTTTTTCAAAGTTTTACACTCTGACACAAAATCACAATCTCTAGTACAGTTCTTTCTCACCCTCCAGTACTGGCCGTAGGGTACATTCACAAACCACCTGGGGAGGTGTCCACTATTGAAATTAAGATAGCTATTTACATCAACTCGTTTAAAAAAAGTGGACGTATATACCCTCCCCAGGTGGTCGAACTGCACTCACAAATCCAAGTACTGGAGGGCTGAGTCAGATGAAGATGCCGTAAAAGTCAATCCCCAGTTGTTTGTATTCAAATGGTCTACAAAACCATCTGCTTCCACTTTAGTACCCTTCCATATGATGAACAAGTCATCTATAAATCGTTTATAGTACACGATTTGTTCCGCCCACCTGGGTTGCGCAATGGAGACCGATTCAAAGGCGCCCATATAGCGATTAGCGTAACTTGGTGCGAATCTGGTCCCATTGCGCAGCCCCTCTTCTGTTGGTAAACAGAGCCATCAAATGAGAATACATTGTTATTCAGTATAAAACATATTGCTGTTATCAAAAATTCCTTTTGTTCCTGGGGGATATCTTGATCTTTGTCCAACATACTCTCTATCACTTTCACCCCTGATAAATGTGGGATGTTGCTGTAGAGGGCTGTAACATCTAATGTTAGGAAAAGGCATCCTTCCATAGGGGGCAAATCTCTAGTCTCCCTAATAAGTTGTGTAGAATCCTTCAAATAAGAGTCTAATTTAACTACGTGTTTTTGCAGAGAAAGATAGTGAGATAGGTTGCATGTAATTGATTCTACCCCTGCTGTTATCGGGCGACCAGGTGGATTAGTCGGGTTTTTATGGACTTTGGGCAGAAAATAGAAATGAGGTATCCTATATTTTAGAATATCCAGAAACCTTCTTTCCCTTTTATCAAGGATGCCCTTCTCATATGCAGTCTTTATCAGCTCATTATACTTCAAGAATATCTTAATAGAGGGGTCATGGTCCAGTTTTTCATAGTATTCATGGTCTTCCAAGATTCTCTTCCCTTCTTGGAAGTACCATTCTTTATCCATGAGTACGACCCCTCCCCCTTTATCAGCACTTTTTATAACCAAGCTTTTATTCTCTTGGAGAGATAGTATTGCTTCCCTTTCCCCTTGACTTAAATTATCTCTTATATTGGGATTGGTCAAATTCCGTATATCGCTTAAAATTAATTGCTGAAATGCTTCTATTTGCGAACCCTTATGATGTAAGGGATAGAATTTACTCTGTCCTCTCACATCTTTATGGACCATTTTCACATGCTGATCAACACTGGTATCACTATTATTCATAGGTTCTCCAGATGTTGATGGTTTAGGGCCTTCTTTCTGGTTCCTCTCTTCTATAATTAAATGGCGCTGTACCGTTAATTTCCTAAAAAATTCATTAAAATCCATGAATAATGAGAATGTATTTAAATTTGCTGATGGACTGAAGGATAAACAATTACTCAAAAGTGAGGTTTCTTCTTTCGTTAAAATGTGCTTTGACAGGTTGAATATACCTATTTCCCCATCCACATTTTGGCCTAAATTGCTTTTGGTTTTTTCTGCGTGTTTTTTTTGATCTAATGAGGGCTCTTTTGAGGTTTCTCCCATTTCCTCTACACCCTCTCTTTCCCTTTTTCTTTTTCTGAAGAGAATAGCGCACTCACAATGGGAATGATAGATCAAAACACTGAAAATGGGGAGGGTAAGATATCCATGAACCCCGATAATCCTTCATATAATGTCAGTAAAAACATGACTATTATGGAAACCGTCTTAGAATTGATCCCCCCAGTAGTAGAAAAATCAAATATGGGATATAATGAACTAGATGGCAGAATTCTGGAGACCACAGAAGAAAATCAAGGGCCCAAAGATACACAAAAAACAGTGAAGAAATTAAATGGTATGAGGAATTCAAAAATAACACAATTTTTTCAGTTGGCTCAGGGACGCCAACCCAAAAGAAAAAGGGAAAGAGAGGGTGTAGAGGAAATGGGAGAAACCTCAAAAGAGTCCTCATTAGATCAAAAAAACACGCAGAAAAAAACAAAAGCAATTTAGGCCAAAATGTGGATGGGGAAATAGGTATATTCAACCTGTCAAAGCACATTTTAACAAAAGAAGAAACCTCACTTTTGAGTAAGGGTTTATCCTTCAGTCCATCAGCAAATTTAAATACATTTCATTATTCATGGATTTTAATTTCATTATAGAAGAGAGGAACCAGAAAGAAGGCCCTAAACCATCAACATCTGGAGAACCTATGAATAATAGTGATACCAGTGTTGATCAGCATGTGAAAATGGTCCATAAAGATGTGAGAGGACAGAGTAAATTCTATCCCTTACATCATAAGGGTTCGCAAATAGAAGCATTTCAGCAATTAATTTTAAGCGATATACGGAATTTGACCAATCCCAAAATAAGAGATAATTTAAGTCAAGGGGAAAGGGAAGCAATACTATCTCTCCAAGAGAATAAAAGCTTGGTTATAAAAAGTGCTGATAAAGGGGGAGGGGTCGTACTCATGGATAAAGAATGGTACTTCCAAGAAGGGAAGAGAATCTTGGAAGACCATGAATACTATGAAAAACTGGACCATGGCCCCTCTATTAAGATATTCTTGAAGTATAATGAGCTGATAAAGACTGCATATGAGAAGGGCATCCTTGATAAAAGGGAAAGAAGATTTCTTGATATTCCAAAATATAGGATACCTCATTTCTATTTTCTGCCCAAAGTCCATAAAAACCCGACTAATCCACCTGGTCGCCCGATAATAGCAGGGGTAGAATCAATTACATGCAACCTATCTCACTATCTTTTTCTGCAAAAATACGTAGTTAAATTAGACTCTTATTTGAAGGATTCTACACAACTTATTAGGGAGACTAGAGATTTGCCCCCTATGGAAGGATGCCTTTTCCTAACATTAGATGTTACAGCCCTCTACAGCAACATCCCACATTTATCAGGGGTGAAAGTGATAGAGAGTATGTTGGACAAAGATCAAGATATCCCCCAGGAACAAAAGGAATTTTTGATAACAGCAATATGTTTTATACTGAATAACAATGTATTCTCATTTGATGGCTCTGTTTACCAACAGAAGAGGGGCTGCGCAATGGGGACCAGATTTGCACCAAGTTACGCTAATCTCTATATGGGCGCCTTTGAATCAGTCTCCATTGCGCAACCCAGGTGGGCGGAACAAATCGTGTACTATAAACGATTTATAGATGACTTGTTCATCATATGGAAGGGTACTAAAGTGGAAGCAGATGGTTTTGTAGACCATTTGAATACAAACAACTGGGATTGACTTTTACGGCATCTTCATCTGACTCAGCCCTCCAGTACTTGGATTTGTGGGTGCAGTTCGACCACCTGGGAGGGTATATACGTCCACTTTTTTTAAACGAGTTGATGTAAATAGCTATCTTAATTTCAATAGTGGACACCTCCCCAGGTGGTTAGTGAATGTACCCTACCGCCAGTACTGGAGGGTGAGAAAGAACTGTACTAGAGATTGTGATTTTGTGTCAGAGTCTAAAACTTTGAAAAAACGGTTTCTTCAGAAAGGGTACCCAAAAAGGATCCTACAGGATGCATATAGAAGAAGCAAAAAACTATCTCAAGAGTCGTGCGTGGAAAAAATCACGAAAGGGAAAAACGGATCTGATCTAATAACTAATCTGACTAAATAGAGCTTCATCACTACATTCTGTCAATCTAGGAAAGTAATTAGGGACCTGATTAAGAAATACTGGTTTGTTCTGAGAAGTGACCCTATTCTATCCAAAAACATCCCTATAAAGCCAAACGTAACTTTTAGGAGGAATAGGAACCTAAGAGAGATGGTAGCCCCTAGTAAGGTGGAACGTAACTTGGAAAGTAATATAATAACAACAGGGGTAAACACCAAGGTGGGATGTTATTCATGTAACACCATGAACTGTTTATGTTGTCAAGTGATTGTTAATGGTAAAAAGGAATTTACATCTTTCACTACAAAGCGAACATTTCCCATAAAATATAGGGTTACTTGCCAATCAACATATATAGTGTACATGATAGAATGCCCCTGTGGGCTACAATATATTGGGAGGACCATACAGACGATGCATGCTCGCCTTAACAAGCATCGCTCTAATATTAAAGGGGGCTTCCAGCTTCATAGTCTTTCAAGGCACTATGCAATAGCCCATCAGAAAGATCATAGGAGAATGAAGCTAGTCATTATTGACCAGATAGGAGAAAATATAGGAGATAGATTAGGGGCCCTTATTAAACGTGAGAGTTATTGGATTTATAAAATGGGGACCCTGAGTCCGAGGGACATAATCTCACCCTTGACAATGTGGCAAAACATTAATAGACAGTAAGAAAAAAAAAAAAAAAAAGGTTTTAACATATTTTTTATTAATATTGTGTGTATATAATAATTTTTTATATAATTGTTTATATGATTTTAAATGGGTGTTTAACATTGTTGATATATGTATATTAATTACAGTGATTTACATAAGTAGCCACTGCAGCTCATGAGTAGTATGTACTTCACAATGAGCGGCCCCGTAAGTGATAGGAATAGGAGCGATGTCAGAGACAGAAAGATTTTTTTTTTTTTTTTCTGGAATAAGTTTGTCAGTTGTTGGAAGTTTTTGATCAGTATATCCTTTAATCTGCAGATTCTGATAAGATTGCAAAGAACAAGGTACCTTTATAGTGCGTGCATATGTATGTATATATATTTATATTTTTTGTGGGCATGGCCTGATAAATGAAGATAAGTACATGGGCATTGATATATCTATAAGCACTAGGAAAGGCTCTCGTTTTAGGATAAGGTTTAAAGAGCCTTCCACTCATTAACCAATTGAACAACTTTGGTAGCCATAAAAGGTTTGTGGAACCCGCCCCCCCTCACCACCTGAGGAAGATAGAGAATCTATCGAAACATGTTGTGGAGTAGGAGGGGAGCCTGAATAAAGGTCTGTTGAAAAACCATCCCAGTGCCTGCTGCCTTTGTGCCTGAGCGCCTCCAATTAGACCGCTTATAGTTTTTTACCTTCTAATATGAAAATGTTTGGGCACCCCTCTTAATCATGCTCATTTTTTTTGTTTAAAATTGGGTTTTTGCAATAGCTATTTCAGTGTGATATATGTAATAACGGATGGACACAGTAATATTTCAGGATTGAAATGAGGTTTATTGCACTAACCAAAAATGTGAAATATGCATTATTTCAAAATTTGACAGGTGCAAAAGTATGGGCACCCTTCTGATTTTCATGACTTGAATACTCCTAACTACTTTTTACTGACTTACTGAAGCACTAAATTGGTTTGGTAACCTCATTGAGCTTTGTACTTCATAGCCCGGTGTATCCAACCATGAGAAAAACTATTTCAGGTGTGCACTTGCAAGTTGTTCTCCTATTTGCATCTACTCTGAGGAGTGGCATCATGGCTCCTCAAAACAGCTCTCAAATGATCTGAAAAAAAAAGATTGTTCAACATAGTTGTTTAGGGGAAGGATACAAAAAGTTGTCTCAGAGATTTAACCTGCCAGTTTCCACTGTGAGGAACATAGTAAGGAAATGGAAGACCACAGGGACAGTTTTTGTAAAGGCCACAAGTGGCAGGCCAACCAAAATATCAGAAAGGCAGAGAAGAAGAATGGTGAGAACAGTCAAGAACAATCCACAGACCACCTCCAAAGACCTGCAGCATCATCTTGCTGCAGATGTTGTCACTGTGCATCGGTCAACAATACAGCGCACACTGCACAAGGAGAAGCTGTATGGGAGAATGATGCGAAAGAAGCCTTTTCTGCATGCACGCCACAAGCAGTCGCCTGAGGTATGCAAAAGAACATTTGGACAAGCCAGTTTCATTTTGGAAGAAGGTCCTGTGGACTGATGAAACAAAGATTGAGTTGTTTGGTCATACAACAAGGCGTTATGCATGGCGCCACAAAAACACAGCATTCCAAGAAAAACACTTGCTACCCACTGTCAAATTTGTGGGAGGGTCCATCATGCTTTGGGCTGTGTGGCCAATGACGGCATCGGGAATCTTGTTAAAGTTGAGGGTCACATGGATTCCACTCAGTATCAGCAGATTCTTGAGAATAATGTTCAAGAATCAGTGTCAAAGTTGAAGTTAAGGGATGGATCTTTCAGCAAGACAATGATCCAAAACACCACTCCAAATCTACTCAGGCATTCATGCAGAGGAACAATTACAATGTTCTGGAATGGTCATCCCAGTCCCTAGACCTGAATATCATTGAACATCTGTGGGATGTTTTGGAGCTGGCTGTCCATGCTCGGACTTAACTGTACTGGAATTGTTTTGTAAAGAGGAATGGTCAAAAATACCTTCATCCAGGATCCAGGAACTCATTAACAGCTACAGGAAGCGACTAGAGGCTGTTATTTTTACAAAAGGTGGATCTACTAAATATTAATGTCACTTTTCTGTTGAGGTACCCATACTTTTGCACCTGTCAATTTTTGAAATAATGCATATTTCACATTTTCGGTTAGTACAATAAACCTCATTTCAATCCTGAAATATTACTGTGTCTATCAGTTATTACATATGTCACCCTGAAATAGCTGTTGCAGAAACCCAATTTTAAGCAAAAAAAATTAGTAAGATTAAGAGGGGTGCCCAAACTTTTTCATATGACAGTACATACACATACGCAAGAATGCACATACACATGCAAGCACACATACATACACACATGCAGATACCCACATACATGCACGCACATATATACACACTGTGATAGGGCGACTCGCTTGCCGGCACCAGGAAGCAATGAGAGGCAGCGTCTTCACAAATTATAGTCCAGAACAATTTATGCACCACATCAACCGATCATAAAACAAATGCGAAACTAGCAGCCTTAAGTGCAGGCCAAAACAAACGGAAAGGAACAGTTTTTTATAGCGCACCTTCTCAGGTGTCGCCTACCTGAGTTCACACAGGTTGGCAGGTTATCAGCATCCATCTTGGCCTGGAGACTGCACACACACAAAAAAAAACTCCCCCGTGCTGAACACCAGGCTCCAGCTCCCAGTGCTGAACACCAGCACTATTTACAACTAGACAGGGGACTCTAGAAAGGGCATCAACATTTCTATGCAGCTTCCCTGCTCTGTGCTCTACATAGAAATTAAAGTCCTGCAGGGCTAGAAACCAGCGCGCGACCCTGGCATTTTTCCCCTTTGTGTCCCTCAACTATCTGAGCGGGGCATGATCAGACACTAATTTAAACTTTCATCCCAATAAATAGCAGCGTAGAGTGTCCAACGCCCACTTTATGGCCAAGCATTCCTTTTCGATAACAGAATAATTTTTCTCACAGGGGGACAGCTTTCTACTCAGGTAGAGGACCAGGTGCTTCTCCCCTTGCATCTCCTGGGACAGAACTGCCCCCAAACTGAGGCATCCATTTGGAGGACAAATTCTCTCTTGAAGTTGGGGGCCACCAGGACTGGTTGCCTACACAGGGCCCCTTTCAGTTCTAGAAAGGCTAATTCCACCTCCGCAGTCCACTTGACCATGGTTGATTTTGTTCCCTTCAGGAGGTGTTAGGGGTGCGGCCATCATGGCAAAACCTCCTGTAATAACCCACGATTCCCAGGAAGGCTCGGACTTGTCTTTTGAACAGCGGTCTTGGCCAGTTTTGGATTGCTTCCATCTTCGTGATTTGGGGTTTAATCTCGCCTCTGCCGACCACATAACCCAGGTATTTAGCCTCTGCCTTCCCCAAGGCACATTTCTTTGGATTTATAGAAAACCCTGCCTTCCTCAGAGCATCCAACACCGCCTGGACCTTCATCAGATGACTCTGCCAGTCGGGCTGAAAACCACAATGTTCGTCCAGATATGCGGCAGCACGTTCCTTATGAGGGGTAAGGATGCGATCCATGGCTCTCTGGAAGGCGGCAGGTGTCCCTGCAGTCCAAACGGCATCTGGACATACTGGAAACACCCTTCCGGAGTGGAGAACGCGGTCTTTTCCTTGGCTCCCAGCGCCAGGGGGATCTGCCAATACCTTTTGTCAAGTCCAAGGTAGTGATGTACCTGGCTGGTCCCAATCGCTCAATCAGCTCATCGATGCGCGGCATGGGATATGTGTCGAACTTGGAGACCGCATTCAGTTTCCGATAGTTGTTACTGAATCTCCATTCTCCATCGGGTTTTTGGACCAACAGAATCGGGCTCCACCAACTGCTCTTGGATTCCTCTATGACACCAAGTTTCAGCATATGAGTCACCTCGTTGGAGATCACCTCCCGTCGGGCCTCAGGAATCCAATAGGGCTTCAGCTTCACCCATACATGGGGCTCCCTCAGGATCTCATGTTCTACAACCCTGGTACAGCCTGGCAGCTCTGAGAACAAATCTCTGTTCTTCTGCAGCAACTCCCAACATTGCTGCTTCTGGCTTTCGGTAATTATTGTGACCGTTCCAACATCCTTCACTGGCTTGCCCACCAAGCACGGCGCTTCCCCAGCCTCTCTGCCTTTCCACGGCTTAAGGAGGTTGACATGGTACACTTGCTATGGCTTCCTTCGTCCCGATTGATGAACCCTGTAGTTTACTTCCCAACTCTCTCTACCACCTCATACAGTCCTTGCCATTTGGCGACAAACTTACTTTCGACGGTGGGTATCAGGACGAGGACTCTGTTAGCAGCGCGTTAATCAGCGTGATGTCCACAGCGAGCAACAGAGAATGTTCATTTATTCAGAATTGACAACATCCAGCTTATAACATGAGAATAGGATCAATCTGGTTTCTGGAGAGGGAGAGAGAAAACTGCTGTGACCTTCAGCTTCAGTTCCACACTAGAATGTGCATGCAGGGAGCAGGGGGAGGACATCCTGTCTCTGAATGAGGATTTTTTTTTTAGCTTTGTTGACATCTGAACAATATGCATGCAGACATAAAATCACATCATATTAAACAAACAATAGTTGTTGCAATACATACAGATCAATATGCATTAGGCCAACACCCCCACTCAACAGCTACTTATTCTGTTAGTCCCATAGCGGTTCTCAATCCTTGGAACCTAGGTCGTGGCAATGGCTTGGTTAAAATGTCAGCTACCATCTTATCAGTCTCACAATAAACAAACTGAATTATGCAACGATCTATCAAATCACGTAGATGATGATATCAGACGTCGATGTGCTTAGTTCTAGCACTGATCTTCTCACTGCATACAAGTTTAATGCATCCTTGGTTGTCCTCATACATCACCGTTGGCTGAGTTAACGGTTTACCAAGATCATCCATCAGTTGTCTTAGCCAAATGAACTCCTGACTTGCATAGGCTGCGGACACATACTCAGCTTCTGTGGATGACAAAGCAACAGATACTTGTTTCCTACTAGACCAGGAGATTGAACTTTCTCCAAGTTTAAATACGTATCCGCTTGTGGATTTAAGATCATGCAAATCACCAGCCCAATCTGCGTCGGCATAGCCGGTGAGTTTTAGATTTCCTGCTGCAGACATTATAAATTACTCCTTTTGTCTCTTTTAAATATCGGAGAACTCTTAACTGCGTTCCAGTCCTTTTGGCGCGGTTTCTCCACATATCTGCACAATATTCCAACTGCTGTTGTAAAGTCTGTTCGAGTCATAGTCGATATGTATAGAAGTGCCCCCACTGCCTGTCGATATTTCTCATTGTTAGACAACAGGTCATCTTCTTCCAGTTTCAGGTAGGATGATTCCATTGGCGTTGATACACCTTTGGCTTTTTTTATGAGCAGGCAGTTTTTTGCATTTCATCCCATGACTGTGGCTCTGACTCAGGTAGTGTCTTGACAATGTAGGATAGACTTTAGCTGGTATCCCTTTGTTTGATCTTGACGATCGTCTGATTTTAGGTTCACTTAGGCTTTCTGTTGTTCCTTCAGTGGTTGAAGAATCTAGCCAGACTTCTACATTCTCCCTTTCATTGTCTTGTGATTGTGACTGAGATTGTTGTTGTTGCTTCATCTGGACTACTGGCATAATATCACAAAACTTGGGTGACACAAAATTTTCATCAATCACTACATCTTTGCTTATTGTGACCTTGTTTGTCTCTGGGTGTAGAATTCTATAACCTTTCTGGGTTTCACTGTAACCTACCAGAATGCCTACCTTAGCGTGAGATTCCCACTTAGTTCATTTTTCTTTGGGAATGTATGCAAATGCTTTGCTTCTGAAAATCCTTATGTGCTGTAGTTTTGGCTTTGCACTATTCCATTGCTCAAATTGAGTTTTCTCTGTCGCTTTACCTGGTAGTCTGTTCTGAAGATAGCAAGCCATCATAATAGCTTTGCCCCAATATTCTGTAGGCAGATTTGCATCAAATAACATACTCCTTCCGCTTTCACAGAGTGTTTGGTTCCTTCTTTCTGCTACACCATTTTGCTCAGGGTTGTATGGTACAGTAGTCTGAAATATGATTCCATTTTTCTTTAAAATGCTCTGTGTCTCATTACTTGTATATTCAGTCCCATTATCTGCACGTAGAATTTTTGGCATTCTCCCAAACTTGTTGTATACTTCAGCTAGATATATTTCAAGTTTCTCTGGAACTTCATTTCTGCTGTGAAGTAGATAGACAACTGTATATCTTGAATTGTCATCAATGAATATAAGAAAATATCTCTTCTTTCCAGGGGTCTGAATACGCATTGGGCCACAGATGTCTGTGTGTATTAAATCTAGTGGCTGTTCTGTTCTTGTAGTACTTTTCTTATGAAAGGCCTTTCTGGACATTTTCCCTTTGATACAGCTGGTACACCTCATTGTCTGGTTACATGGATCAATTGTAATATCATCAGCTAAGTGTTCTTGAAATAACTTTCTTATTGCTTCTGGGTCTCTATGTGCAAGCCGTCTGTGCCATACATGAATACAGTTCTTGTGCATTTCTTGCTTAACTGTGCATACACACTCTTTATATTTCAACTGATACAGTTCATCTTTGATTTCTCCTTTTGCTAGTGGGTGACCCTCCTTTGAGATGATGCAGCTATCATGCTTAAACGTAACTTCATTCCCTCGTTTTGTAAGCTTTTTCACAGATAACAGATTACTTTCAAGACTAGGCACATATAGCACATCCTTCACAGGAATCCTTCTGCTTTGCATTGCAGAGATGTTACAATCAATATAACCATCTCCTATGCCTTCTGAGTTCATACACTGACCATTCGCCATTATCACTTTCTCTGACTTGCTTTGGTTAAGCTTAGTAAAGAAGTCTCTGTTATTGGTCATGTGACTGGTTGCACCAGAATCTATATACCACGCATGCTTTGATTTAAATGTATTGACTAATGTGAATGCAGCCTCAGTATTTACAGGATCATTATTTTCAAATACAGCACTTTTTACTCATTGTTTACTGTTTTGCTTCTTCAGCTGATTCATTTTAGCTTTCCAGACTCTGCATTCAGCTTTTAAATGACCTGGCTTCTTGCATACAAAACATTCACGTGTTTCTTTAGGATGGTTTCTGCTGGTGGGCTCATCCTGTGTTTGTAAAGCAGTTTCCTTGTTGCATACTTTGCTGCTCACACTTTCTGCCTTTCTCTTATATTCATCTACAAGCTTTCCTCTGACGTACTCCAATGTAAGCTCATCATCTGGTCGTGCATCTAGTGCAGTTACAAGCGTGTCATAGCTTTCTGGGAGACCACTAAGTAGTAGTGCTGCTACATGGAAGTCCTTCATATCTTCCCCAATGCCCCGCAGGCGCTCTACGGTCTCTAGAGTGCTTCTAATGTAGTCCTGCATGTCCTGGTCAGTGTGTAGCTTAGACTAATATAGCTTTCTCATTAAATAGAGTTTATTACTTAGATTTATCCTCTCATGTACTTTCTGCAGCTGCTCCCACATTTCCTTTGCAGAGTCACACTTACACACATGTACAATTTGATCATCCTCTATGCTGAGTGATATGGTGCTCTGTGCTTTCTGATCCATCTCTAGCCAGTCCTGTGGTACTGGGTCAGGCTTAGGCTCCTGATTGTATTTCCACGTACCTTCTCTTATCAGCAGCATCTTCACCTAGAATTTCCAGGATTGGTAGTTCTGGTTATTCAGGCTTGGCACTGTAAACTTTGCTGAACTGCTGGTAGTGGCCATCTTTACTTCTTCTCAGTTTGCTGTTGTCTTTCTATCTCTGTGCTCTGGAAGTTTAAGACTTCTGTGATTCCTGGGCCCATAACCTGTTAGCAGCGCGTTAATCAGCGTGATGTCCACAATGAGCAACAGAGAATGTTCATTTATTCAGAATTAACAACATCCTAGCTTATAACATGAGAATAGGATCAATCTGGTTTCTGGAGAGGGAGAGAGAAAACTGCTGTGACCTTCAGCTTCAGTTCCACACTAGAATGTGCATGCAGGGAGCAGGGGGGAGGGACATCCTGTCTCTGAATGAGGACTTTTTTTTTTTTTTAACTTTGTTGACATCTGAACAATATGCATGCAGACATAAAATCACATCATATTAAACAAACAATAGTTGTTGCAATACATACAGATCAATATGCATTAGGCCAACAGACTCTGTCTCCTGGATGGAACTGCCGGACTCGGGTTGAGTGGTTATAGACTCGGGCCTGTGCCTCCTGTGTCTGGCGGAGATGTTCCTTCACGATTGGCATCACTTTCTGAATCCTCTCCTGCATCATGGCAACATGTGCAATAAGACTCCGGTGAGGTGCAACTTAGGCTTCCCAGGTTTCTTTTGCCACATCTAGGAGACCGCGCGGATGTCGTCCATACAGGTGCTCGAATGGCGAGAACCACGTTGATGCCTGTGGAACCTCCTGAATAGAAAACAACAGATACGGTAGGAGACAGTCCCAGTCCCTTCCATCCTTCTCTATAACTTTCCTAAATATGCTTTTGAGTGTTTTATTAAACCTCTCGACAAGGCCATCCGTCTGAGGATGGTACACTGAAGGCCTTAGCTGGGTGATCTGCAGGACCCTGCACAACTCCCTCATGACCTCATCACCTTACTCATAAAGGGGGTACCCTGGTCAGTCAGGATTTCTTTTGGCAAACCCGTCCTGGAAAACACATGAACTAACTCACAGGCTATACTCTTCGCCGAGGAATTCCTCAAAGTGATCGCTTCAGGATAACGGGTGGCATAGTCCATAATGACCAATATATACTGATGGCCTCAGGTGCAATCTAGAAGCAAGACTGAGCAAAACAGCTTGGAAATCCTTTATTGAGAAATTAGACAAGAAACTGATCCCGTTACAACAGGAGATCAAATTCCTTAGGGATAAACTGGATTATGAGGAATCTAGAATCTTTGCTTGGAATAAAACACCAGGCACTCCCAGAAAAAAGAAAGATAAGAAAAAAAAACAGAAAATGCAAATAAGGGTATACCCACTCCAAAAACCCCTAATTTAAAGAAATCTAAAGGAAAAACTGGTAAAAAATTTAATAAAAGTCAATCCTCTACTACAGAATTCAACAGTGAGGTGGAGGATGATTCTGATAATTTGTCCAAAAATTGTATGTCACGCACTAGTGATATCCCTTTAGACGGAGGATCTGACGCGGAAGAAAAAGGAGAAACAGAAGAAACCGGGGAAACGCAAATACGTTTCCTGGAGGGACTGACCTTACAACCGCTGCGGATTTATAATTTGAGCCACAGACTTTTAACATCAGAAATGTCTACAGACTTACAAAAGGGACTGAATTTTTGTCTGGGGGAATCATTTAATTTTGTTGATTTCAAGATAGATCTATTCAACGCACTGCGTAGGGTGCATCTGTTCAAACATTTAGAATCATTGAAAAAACAAAAAAATTATACACAGCATCAAAAAACATCTGCTAAAAGTTCTAGTGTCTTTTCATCAAAAATAGGCCCATTGGGCTTTATAGCGACAGAAACAATAGGGAATGAGTTGCAGTCGATATAGAACTGCTACTAAGTCTCATCCAGAATGAAGATGAGAATCTTGGTATAAAATCATGGAAGAGACCCCCCTTTACAGGAGGAGTCCCCTCCCAATATATGCCTCCCATCAACCCAGGCAACGGCATTGACCTGTTTTCTGAGTTGGTGGAAAGAGATATAAAAGCCTTGATTTACCCTGAACCCCTAAAAAATCTGCCCACAGAAGAACAAAAAGCCTTGAAAGAACTTAGTAGTTGGGAAGATGTAGTTTTTCGCAGTGCAGACAAAGGTGGGGGTATTGTGCTGCTTTCAAAAGAAGCCTATATCCAGGAAAGCTTGAGACAATTAAACAATACAGTCACATACAAACCATTAACTTCTGACCCCACTCTAAGTTCCAGACAAAACTAAGGTCCCTATTAACACATCTTGTAGAATTAAAATTAATCACAAAAAATGAAGGAGAGAAACTATTTCCCTGCTTTCCATTAAAACCACATTGGTATCAGATACCTAAAATACACAAAAATGAATGTCATCCTCCAGGAAGACCAATTGTATCTGGAGTGGGTTCATTAACTGAGCCCATATCCAGATATATTGATTGGTTCCTTCATCCTTTTCTGGAAAGTATCCCTTCATATACAAGAGATACACAACAATTCATTCAAAATCTTGAACAAGTAATATGGCAGGATGGATATTCCCTCACATCTATAGATGTTGAGAGTTTATATACAAAAATCCCTCAGCAAAAGGCAGTGGACATAATCAAAGCCATTTTGACAGAAAACGAAACAGATCCGGAGGTTACAGCACTAAATTTCATCCTAACACATAACGCCTTTACCTTCATGGACCAGTGGTACATCCAGCAGGTGGGAACCTGTAGCATGTACCCTGGCTAACCTGTATTTGGCCATTTTGGAGAGAAAATTGGTATATGCAGAGACCAACCCATACATTAGACACGTCAAATACTACGCGAGATATGTGGATGATGTGTTTATTGTATGGGATGGTGAAAAAGAAAGCTTCGATGGCTTTGTGGAATACTTAAACAAACAGAACACTTTCAACATGTTCTTCACCTCCGATTTGGAGGACAATCCCTGGATTTTTTAGATGTTCATCAGGAAATAAAAGAGAGGAATTTGGTAAGATCTGTTTTTAGAAAGAAAACAGCTACCAATGCACTATTGCATTATCACAGTGCTCACCCGCTGCACACAAGAACTGGGCTACCTTATAGCCAATTTTTACGTGTTAAAAGGATTAACAATACTGTCCAGGGATATTTAAAACAAGTAGAGGAATTAAAATCATCGTTCTTATTAAGAGGTTACCCAAATAAAGTATTGTCACAAGCATTGAAAAGAGTAGATGAAACAACATGCTTAGATTCAAACAGGAACGGCAGTCATTGCCATAACAATGACAAGAAAATTTTTTATTTCAACTTTAAATTTGGCCCGATGTTTGAATCTATTGCATCCTGCATTAGAAAACATTGGCATGTAGTGCAGGCAGAAAATGCATCTCTCGAAAAATCACTCCCAATATTCACCTATAGACAGAGTAAGAATATAGGGGACTATATAGTAAAGAAACGTCTAAAAAATACCCTAAATCAAATCCTTGTTGGCTATCCAGTGAACCTGTAAGGTAATTATAGATGTGGTAGTTGTCCACGGTGTAAATACTTCACCCCAGGGAAGAAAGTACATCTTAATGGAAGGACAGTACAAGTCAAGTCCCATATCAATTGTAGATCAAAGGGGGTAAGATATGTAGTGCTTTGCCCATGTGCTCACTTCTAAATTGGAAAAACAGTGCGTCCCCTCTTTAATAGATTTAGGGGACACTTCAACTCAATAACATCTGGAAAAGGAAGCCCTCGTCTGATAAAACATATCAGAGATTGTCATAACGGCAACCCAGAAGTACTATCTTTTATGGGAATAGAGAAACCACCACCCCTATCTAGAGGGGGAGATGTCAATAGACATCTATTACAGGTAGAATCCAGATGGATAATTGCCACAGATGCCCAAGGTCCTATTGGACTGAAAGATAAAATAGACATGGCAATTTTTCTGTAGGTATACTAAGTACATCCAGATCCTGTTGTATATTTAATCTCTCAGTGCCTCTATCTTGTTTTCAGAGAATTGATGTTACCTTTAGATTTATGTAATAAGAATTGATTGGAGTAGGTAATGATTAATTGATAGCACTTTGTATCCCTCCCTATTGCTATTGCCAGTGAACTGTCTTGACCATTCATGATACTAATCATTATGCTCTTTTGCAGCAATCCACCGGTAAGCGGATCAAGTGGTGAAGATGAATATAAAATACTAGCTGTGAGCCCGATGCAAATGCATCGGGATTCTAGAACGTGGCAATATTATTTGCATTAATAGCATTATTATTACCATTAATAGCATAATTATTAGCATTACCAGCATTATTATTAGCATTAATAGCATTATTAACAGCAATAATAGTACTATTAATAGTATTGTTATTAGTATTAATAGCATTATTACCATAAATAGCATTAATAATAGCGTTAATAGCATTATTATGAGGAGTAATAGCATTATTAGCATTAATAAAATTATTAATACATTAATAGAATTAAAAATAGCATTAATAGCATTATTAATAGGATTAATAGCATGATTATTAGAAGTAATAGCATTAATATTAGCATGAATAGCATTAATAGCATTATTAATAACATTAATACCATTATTAATAGCATTAATAGCCTAAATAATAGAATTAATAGCATAAATAATCGCATTAATAGCATGAGTATTAGCATAAAGAGCATTAATAGCAATATTATTAGCATTAATAGAATTTTGAATAGCATAAATAGCATGATTATTAGCCTTAATAGCATTATTAATAGCGTTAATATGATTATTATTAGCATTATTAGCATTAATATTAGCATTAATAGCATAATTATTAGCATTAATAGCATTATTATTAGCATTAATAGCATTAATAATACAATTAATAGCATTAATATTAGCATTAATAGCATTAATAGTATTATTAATAGCATGAATAACATTATTAATAGCATTAATAGCATTAATAGCATTATTAATAGCATTAATAGCATAAACAATAGAATTAATAGCATAACTAATCGCATTAATAGCATTACTATTAGCATAAAGAGCATTAATAGCAATATTATTAGCATTAATAGCATTTTGAATAGCATAAATAGCATGATTATTAACCTTAATAGCATTATTAATAGCGTTAATATGATTATTATTAGCATTATTAGCATTAATAGTAGCATTAATAGCATAATTATTAGCATTAATAGCATTATTATTAGCAGTAATAGCATTATTATTAGCATTAATAGCATTATTATTAGCATTAATAGCATTAATAATACAATTAATAGCATTAATATTAGCATTAATAGCATTAATAGTATTATTAATAGCATGAATAACATTATTAATAGCATTAATAGCATTATTAATAGCATTAATAGCATAAATAATAGAATTAATAGCATAAATAATTGCATTAATAGCATTACTATTAGCATAAAGAGCATTAATAGCAATATTATTAGCATTAATAGCATTTTGAATAGCATAAATAGCATGATTATTAGCCTTATATAGCATTATTAATAGCGTTAATATGATTATTATTAGCATAATTAGCATTAATATTAGCATTAATAGCATAATTATTAGCATTAATAGCATTAATAATAGCATTAATAGCAATATTATTTGCATTAATAGCATTATTATTACCATTAATAGCATAATTATTAGCATTAATAGCATAATTATTAGCATTAATAGCATAAATAATAGCATTAATAGCAATATTATTTGCATTAATAGCATTATTATTACCATTAATAGCATAATTATTAGCATTAATAGCATAATTATTAGCATTAGTAGCATTAATAATAGCATTAATAGCAATATTATTTGCATTAATAGCATTATTATTACTACCATTAATAGCATAATTATTAGCATTAATAGCATAAATATTAACATTAATAGCATAATTATTAGCATAAATAGCATTAATAATAGCATTAATAGCATATATAATTTGCATTAATAGCATTATTATTACCATTAATAGCATAATTATTAGCATTAATAGCATTATTATTAGCATTAATAGCATTAATATAGCATTAATAGCAATATTATTTGCATTAATAGCATAATTATTAGCATTAATAGCATAATTATTAGCATTAATAGCATTAATAATAGAATTAATAGCAATATTATTTGCATTAATAGCATTATTATTACCATTAATACCATAATTATTAGCATTAATAGCATAATTATTAGCATTAATAGCATTAATAATAGCATTAATAGCAATATTATTTGCATTAATAGCATTATTATTACCATTAATAGCATAATTATTAGCATTAATAGCATAATTATTAGCATTAATAGCATTAATAATAGCATTAATAGCAATATAATTTGCATTAATAGCATTAATATTACCATTAATAGGATAATTATTAGCATTAATAGCATTATTATTAGCATTAATAGCATTAATAATAGAATTAATAGCAATATTAGTTGCATTATTAGCATTATTATTACCATTAATAGCATAATTATTAGCATTAATAGCATAATTATTAGCATTAATAGCATTAATAATAGAATTAATAGCAATATTATTTGCATTAATAGCATTATTATTACCATTAATACCATAATTATTAGCATTAATAGCATAATTATTAGCATTAATAACATAAATATTAGCATAATTATTAGCATTAATAGCATTATTATTAGCATTAATAGCATAATTATTAGCATTAATAGCATTATTATTAGCAGTAATATCATTATTATTAGCATTTTTTTTTTATTCTTATTTTTTATGTTATTATGTATAATTTTTTATTTTTTTTTTATTATTTTTTAATTATTTTTTTATTATTTTTTAAATATTATTTAATTATTTTTTTTATTATAAAATGTATTAGTTATTTTAAGTGAGCCTGAGGCTGAGACACAGTTCTCCTTAAGGTCCGCTGAAAGGGGTGATATTATTAGCATTTTTTTTTTTTTTTATTATTATTTTTTTATTTATTTTTTTATTATTTTTTTATTATTTTTTAAATATTATTTAATTATTTTTTTTATTATTAAATTTATTAGTTATTTTAAGTGAGCCTGAGGCTGAGACACAGTTCTCCTTCAGGTCCGCTGAAAGGGCTCATATTATTATTATTTTTTTTTTTTATTATTATTATTTTTTTTTTTTGTTTTAATTATTTTTTAATTATTCTTTTATTATTTTTTAAATATTATTTATTTATTTTTTTTATTATTAAATTTATTAGTTATTTTAAGTGAGCCTGAGGCTGAGACACAGTTCTCCTTCAGGTCCGCTGAAATGGCTCATATTATTAGCTTTTTTTTTTATTTTTTATTATTATTTTTTATTTATTTTTTTATTATTTTTAAATTGTTTTTTTATTATTTTTTAAATATTATTTAATTATTTTTTTTATTATTAAATTTATTAGTTATTTTAAGTGAGCCTGAGGCTGAGACACAGTTCTCCTTCAGGTCCGCTGAAAGGGGTGATATTATTAGCATTTTTTTTTTTTTTATTATTATTTTTTATTTATTTTTTATTATATTTTTTAATTATTTTTTTATTATTTTTAAAATATTATTTAATTATTTTTTTTATTATTACATTTATTAGTTATTTTAAGTGAGCCTGAGGCTGAGACACAGTTCTCCTTCAGGTCCGCTGAAAGGGGTGATATTATTAGCATTTTTTTTTTTTTATTATTATTTTTTTTATTTTTTTTTATTATTTTTAATTATTTTTTTATTATTTTTAAAATATTATTTAATTATTTTTTTTATTATTACATTTATTAGTTATTTTAAGTGAGCCTGAGGCTGAGACACAGTTCTCCTTCAGGTCCGCTGAAAGGGCTCATATTATTAGCATTTATTTAATATTTTTTTTATTATTTTTTATTTAATTATTTATTATTTTTTATTTTATTTTTTTATTATTTTTTAATTATTTTTTTATTATTTTTTTTATTATTAAATTTATTTGTTGACATACATTAGCGGTGTGTCGGCGAATTAAAGGCCGGGCTCCTGGTTCTATTTGTCGGCCCCAAAATCGCCGACACACCGCTAATGTATGTCAATGGGAAATTAGGTGCTCTTCTGATTGGCTGAGGGCAGTAGACAGCGACCAATCAGAAGAGCGGCTCACATCTCATAGAGATAGAATGGCGGATTTTTCGTCCATTCTACCTTAATGAGAAGTGAAGAGGACGTCGGAGCTGGAAGTTGGCGGAAAGAAGACAGAAGACCCCGGGGGCCGGACGAAGAGCCGGAGATGGCGGAAAGAAGAGAGAAGATCGGTGGTGCCGGAGGAAGAGGACGCCTGGCCGGACGGAGGACTTGTGGATCGGACGGACGATCAGATGACTAAGAAGGCATGTAAGTGATCGACGGGGGCGTTAGGTTAGGGGACGGCGGGGGCTTCGGGTGTAGGGCCTTAGGTGTTAGCGACAGCGGCGGGGGAAAGCGGCGGGAGCTTAAGAGGCGGCGGGGCTTAGGGGATAGGGGCTTAGGTGCGGCGGGGCTTAGGTGCGGCGGACTTAGACTTAGGGGGTAGGGGCTTAGATGCGGCGGGGCTTAGAGGGTAGGGGCTTAGGTGCGGCGGGGCTTAGAGGGTCGTGGCTTAGGTGCGGCGGTGCTTAGGGTGTAGGGGCTTAGGTGCGACGGACTTAGGGGGTAGGGGCTTAGGTGCGGCGGACTTATACTTAGGGGGTTAGGGGCTTAGATGCGGCGGGGCTTATAGGGTAGGAGCTTAGATGTGGCGGGGCTTATAGGGTAGGGGCTTAGGTGCGGCGCGGTCTTAGGGGTAGGGGCTTAGGTGCGGCGGGGCTTAGAGGGTAGGGGCTTAGGTGCGGCGTGGCTTAGGGGGTAGGGGCTTAGGTGTGGTGGGGCTTAGAGGGTAGGGCTTAGGTGTGGCGGGGCTTAGGGGGTAGGGGCTTAGGTGCGGCGGGTCTTAGGGGGTAGGGGCTTAGGTGCGGCGGGGCTTAGAGGGTAGGGGCTTAGGTGCGGCGGGTCTTAGGGGGTATGAGCTTAGGTGCGGCGGGGCTTAGAGGGTAGGGGCTTAGGTGCGGCGGGTCTTAGGGGGTAGGGGCTTAGGTGCAGCGGGGCTTAGAGGGTAGGGCTTAGGTGTGGCGGGTCTTAGGGGGTATGAGCTTAGGTGCGGCGGGGCTTAGAGGGTAGGGGCTTAGGTGCGGCGGGTCTTAGGGGTAGGGGCTTAGGTGCAGCGGGGCTTAGAGGGTAGGGGCTTAGGTGCGGCGGGGCTTCGAGGGTAGGGGCTTAGGTGCGGCGGGGCTTAGGTGCGGCGGGTGTTAGGGGGTAGGGGCTTAGGTGCGGCGGGGCTTAGAGGGTAGGGGCTTAGGTGCGGCGGGTCTTAGGGGTAGGGGCTTAGGTGCGGCGGGTCTTAGGGGGTAGGGGCTTAGGTGCGGCGGGGCTTAGAGGGTAGGGGCTTAGGTGCGGCGGGTCTTAGGGGGTAGGGGCTTAGGTGCAGCGGGGCTTAGAGGGTAGGGGCTTAGGTGCGGGGCTTCGAGGGTAGGGCTTAGGTGCGGCGGGGCTTAGGTGCGGCGGGTGTTAGGGGTAGGGGCTTAGGTGCGGGGGGCTTAGAGGGTAGGGGCTTAGGTGCGGCGGGTCTTAGGGGGTAGGGCTTAGGTGCGGCGGGGCTTAGAGGGTAGGGGCTTAGGTGCGGCGGGGCTTCGAGGGTAGGGGCTTAGGTGCGGCGGGGCTTAGAGAGTAGGGGCTTAGGTGCGGCGGGTGTTAGGGGGTAGGGGCTTAGGTGCGGTGGGGCTTAGAGGGTAGGGGCTTAGGTGCGGTGGGGCTTAGGGGGTAGGGGCTTAGGTGCGGCGGGCTTAGAGGGTAGGGGCTTAGGTGCGGCGGGGCTTAGGGAGTAGGGGCTTAGGTGCGGCGGGTCTTAGGGGGTAGGGGCTTAGGTGCGGCGGGGCTTAGAGGGTAGGGGCTTAGGTGCGGTGGGGCTTAGAGGGTAGGGGCTTAGGTGCGGCGGGGCTTAGAGGGTAGGGGCTTAGGTGCGGCGGGCTTAGAGGGTAGGGGCTTAGGTGCGGCGGGTCTTAGGGGGTAGGGGCTTAGGTGCGGCGGGGCTTAGAGGGTAGGGGCTTAGGTGCGGCGGGGCTTAGGGGGTAGGGGCTTAGGTGCGGCGGGTGTTAGGGAGTAGGGGCTTAGGTGCGGCGGGCTTAGGTGCAGTGCGGACATTGGGGGGAGGGGCTGTGCGGACATTGGGGGGGAGGGGCTGTGCGGACATTGGGGGGAGGGGCTGTGCGGACATTGGGGGGAGGGGCTGTGCGGACATTGGAGGGGAGGGGCTGTGGCGGACATTGGGGGAGGGGCTGTGCGGACATTGGGGGGAGGGCTGTGCGGACATTGTGGGGGGTGCTGTACGGACATTGTGGGGGTGTGCTTGTGCGGACATTGCGGGGGGGTTGTGCGACATTGGGGGGGTGCTGTGCGGACATTGCGGGGGGGCTGTGTAGACTGTGATGGGGGCTGGCGGCGGAGGTGTGCGGGCAGTGAGGGGGGTGTGCGGTGCTGGAGGTCGGTGCGGGTGTGGGAGCGTTGCTGGGCTGTGGATCGGGGCTGGAGGAGGCACAGGGGCAGCAGCATAGTCGGAGGTGGGCTGTGGGTAGCGGGAGCAGAGGCGGCATTGGCGGCCATTGCGAGTCGGCTGAAAACTGCTCGCAATGGCCGCTTCGCGGCCAATGCTTCGCGCGTATCCGCATGGCGACACCGGAAGTAGCACCGAGAGGGAGCTTTTGCGATTCGCGATTATATAATAGATGTGAAGTGTGCAATAATATTCAGAATGTTATAAGATGTAAGCTTTCAGAAACAAAAATTTAAATATAAAAAAATAAATCTAATATATAATTGCCGTAGCGCACTTCCGTAAGTTTCGGTGCTACTTCCGTCATCGTGGACGTGGCTGCCAAACTTACGGAAGTGCGTTAGGGTCATATTACATTACATTACATATATAGTGAACCTCCTCCTGCCCGCGCTCCCTGCCCGGTCACCCCACGCCTGTCACCACTGTTCCCCCCGCTGCCCCATCACCCCCCTGCCTGTCACCATAGCCATCCTCCACTGCCCGCTCACCCCCCGCCTGTCACAACACTTCCCCCCGCTGCCCCATCAGCCCCCTGCCTGTCACCATAGCCGCCCTCCACTGCCCGGTCACCCCCAGCCTATCACCACTGCCCCTCCGCTCCCCGATCGCCCCCCTCCACTCTCCGGTCACCCCCCTCCACTCTCCGGTCACCCCCTGCCTGTCAGCACAGACCCCCTCCACTGTCCGGTCACACCCCCCCCGCCTCTTACCACAGCTCCCTCCAGCCAGCCGCGATCTCTCTTCATCCTGCTTGAGGACCTCTGATGACGTCACGATGATAGGTGGAGTCACAGATCACATGACCGTGACGCCATCAAAGGTCCTGTCCCGATCTAACCTACTCTGCCTACTCATCCCCCTGCGCTGCACACTGACCCACGATCTGCTCCCTCACCCCCCGCTCTGCCCACTGACCCCCACTCTGCCCCTGACCCTGCTCTGCCCACTCACCCCCACTCTGACCACTGACCCCCACTCTGCCCCTGACCCTGCTCTGCCCACTCACCCCACTCTGACCAATGACCCCCACTCTGCCTACTCACACCCCAACTCTGCCCACTCACCCCCCAACTCTTCCCCCTCACCCCCTCTCTGCCCCCCTCACCCCCACTCTGCACACTGACCCCCACTCTGCCCCTGACCCTGCTCTGCCCACTGACCCCCACTCTGCCCACTCACCCTCAAACTCTGCCCACTCACCCCCCTACTCTTCCCCCTGACCCCCTCTCTGCCCCCTCACCCCCACTCTGCACACTGACCCCCTCTCTGCCCCTGACCCTGCTCTGCCCACTCACCCCCACTCTGACCACTGACCCCCACTCTGCCCACTCACCCCCAAACTCTGCCCACTCACCCCCCTACTCTTCCCCCTGACCCCCTCTCTGCCCCCTCACCCCCACTCTGCACACTGACCCCCACTCTGCCCCTGACCCTGCTCTGCCCACTCACCCCCACTCTGACCACTGACCCTGCTCTGCCCACTCACCCCCACTCTGACCACTGACCCCCACTCTGCCCACTCACCCCCAAACTCTGCCCACTCACCCCCCTACTCTGCCCCCTCACCCCCTCTCTGCCCCCTCACCCCCTCTCTGCCCCCTCACCCACACTCTGCCCACTCACCCTGCTCTGCCCACTCATCCTGCTCTGCCCACTCATCCTGCTCTGCCCACTCACCCCCACTCTACACACTGACCCCTCTCTGCCCCTGACCCTGCTCTGTCCACTCACCCCCAAACTCTGCCCACTCACCCCACTACTCTTCCCCCTGACCCCCTCTCTGCCCCCTCACCCCCACTCTGCACACTGACCCCCACTCTGCCCCTGACCCTGCTCTGTCCACTCACCCCCACTCTGACCACTGACCCTGCTCTGACCACTGACCCCCACTTTGCCCACTCACCCCCAAACTCTGCCCACTCACCCTTCTACTCTGCCCCCTCACCCCCTCTCTGCCCCCTCACCCACACTCTGCCCACTCACCCTGCTCTGCCCACTCACCCTGCTCTGCCCACTCATCCTGCTCTGCCCACTCATCCTGCTCTGCCCACTCACCCCCTCTCTGCTCACTCACCCCCTCTCTGCCCACTCACCCCCACTATGCCCACTGACCATGCTCTGCCCACTCACCCTGCTCGGCCCACTGACCCCTCACACTGGCCACTCATCCTGCTCTGCCCACTCACCATGCTCTGCCCACTCACCCCTCACTGCCCACTGACCCCTCACACTGACCCTGCTCTGCCCACTGACCATCCTCTTCCCACTGACCCCTCACTGACCCTGCTCTTCCCACTCACCTGCTCGGCCCACTGACCCCTCACACTGCCCACTGACCCTCCTCTGCCCACTGAACATGCTCTGCCCACTGACCCCTCAATGCCCACTCACCCTGCTCTGCCCACTGACCCTGCTCTGCTCACTGACCACTCACACTGCCCACTCACCCTGCTCTGCCCACTGACCCCTCACACGCCCCACTGACCCTGCTCTGCCCCACTCACCCCTCACACTGACCCTGCTCTGCCCACTGACCCTGCTCTGACCACTCACCCCTCACACTGCCCACTGACCCTCACACTGCCCACTCACGCCTCACACTGCCCACTGAACATGCTATGCCCACTTACCCCTCACACTGCCCACTGACCATGCTCTGCCCACTGACCCCTCACACTGCCTACTGACCCTGCTCTGCTCATTTACTCCCGCTCTGCCCACTCACCCCCGCTCTGCCCACTCGCCCCTGCTTTTACCACTGACCCTGCTCTGCCCACTGACCACCCTCTGTTCACTCACCCCCCGCTCTGCCCTTTCACCATGCCCACTGACCCCTGCTCTGCCAACTGACCATGCCCACTCACCCATGCTCTACCCACTGACCCTTCTCTGCCCACTCACTGTGCCCACTGACCGCCGCTCTGCCCACTAACCCCTGCTCTGCCCACTGACTGTGCCCAATAACCCTTGCTATGCCCACTAAACCCTGCTCTGCCCACTCACCCCCGCTCTGCCCGCTGACCCCTGCTCTGCTCACTGACTGTGCCCACTCACCCCTGCTCTGCTCACTCACCCCTGCTCTGCCCACTGATTTTTCCCACTAACCCCTGCTGTGCCTACTGACTGTGCCCACTGACCCCTGCTCTGCCCAATCACTCTGCCCACTAACCCCTGCTCTGACCACTGACCCCCGCTATGACCTTGCTCTGACCACTGACCCCCCAATCCTGCTCACTGACCCTGCTCTGCCCATTCACCCCCCACTCTGCCCACTCACCCCCGCCTGTGCCCACTGACCCTGCTCTGCCCACTTACCCCCCCTCTGGCTACTGACCATGCCCACTGACCCCAGCTCTGCCCACTGACCCCAGCTCTGCCCACAGACCCCAGCTCTGCCCACAGACCCTGCTCTGACTACTGATTATGCCCACTGACCCCTGCTCTGCCCAATGACTCTGCCCACTAACCCCTGCTCTTCCCACTCATCCCCCACTCTGCCCACTGACCCCCGCTTTGCCCACTGACCCCCAGCAGATCGGTCTCCCAGCCAACGACAGGTCCTGTCCTGCCACCTACAAGACGGGTGGAGCGAGCCGCCGCAGGGTAAGTATCCTCACTGAGGTTTTTTTATTTTTATTATCACCATGAAGGAGCGGGGGAGGGGGTGTGCAGCCCCAGAGGGAGGGGGGCCGCAGAGACTGGAGGCCCAGAGGGACGGGTGCCGCGGGGAGCGGAGGGGGTCAGAAGGAGCGCCTCCATCCTGCCCCCCATATCCATCCTGCCCCCCCAACACCATCCTGCCCCCCCGACTCCATCCCGCACCCCCACCACCATCCTCACCCCCCGCCTCCATCCTCCCCCCGCCCACCATCCTCCCCCCCCCCGCCACCATCCTCCCCCCCTCCGCCACCATCCTGCCCTGCCGTCTCCATCCTGCCCCACCTTCTCCATCCTGCCTCGCTCCGTCCATCCTGCGCCACTCACCTCCATCCTGCCCCTCCGGCTCCATCCTGCCCCTCCGGCTCCATCCTGCCCCTCTGTCTCCATCCTGCCCCGCCCCCTCCATCCTGCCCCGCCCCCTCCATCCTGCTCCGCCACCCACCATCCTGCTCCCCTTGCTCCTTCCTGCCCCACTCGCTACTTCCTGCCCCGTTCACTCCATCCTGCCCTGCTCGCTCCATCCTGCCCTGATCGCTCCATCCTCACCCCGCTGTTCTTGCTCCCCCCTCCATCCTGCCCTCACGCTTACTCATCCTGCCCCGCTTGCTCCATTCTGCTCATCTGCTCAATCCTGCCCTTTGGCTTCATCCTGCTCTCCGCCTCCATCCTGCCCGCTAAATCCATCCTGCCCCGCTCAATCCATCCTGCCCTGCTCAATCCATCCTGCCCCGCTCAATCCATCCTGCCCCTCGCTCTTCTTGCTCCCCTGCCTCCATCCTGCCCTGCTCGCTCCATCCTGCCCCCCCCCCCCCGCCTCCATCCTGTTGCCCCGCCTCCATCCTGTTCCCCCCGGCTCCATCCTGTTCCCCCGGCTCCATCCTGTTCCCCCGGGCTTCATCCTGTTTCCCCCGGCTCCATCCTGTTTCCCCCGCCTCCATCCTGCCCCCTCCCGCTACATCCTGCCCCGCTCGCTCCATCCTGCCCCACTCGCTCCATTCTGCCCCCCCAACACAATCCTGCCCCCCTCCTCAGCTGATCGCTTGCCCAGGCAACTACAGGTCCTAAAGGCCTGTAGGACCTACAAGGCGGAGGTGGAGCGAGGCGCCGGACAGGTGAGTATCCTCACTGAGGATTTTTTTAATTTTACTGTGGACGACCGGGGGCCAGGAGGAGTGGGGGACCGCGGTGACCGCAGTATTGCCATATACCATAGTGCTGCTATATATGTGCTATAATGTACTGCCATATACCATAGTGCTGCTATACATGTACTGTAATGTACCGCCATATACCATAGCACTGCTATACATGTACTGTAATGTACCGCCATATACTATAGTGCTGCTATACATTTACTATAATCTACCGCCATATACTATAGTGCTGCTATACATGTGCTCTAATTACCACCATATACCATCGTACTGCTTATATATATATATATATAATGTACTTCGCTCATGTTTACTTAACAAGTTCTGTCAATCACAGTATGTAAACTACATACATATTCTACACTACCCCATTCTTTACAATCGGCCCGCCATATATAAAAGCCAAAGCCACTTCCGTCTTCAAGTGACAACAATTACGTCACCGGACCCAAGTGCCTTGGGCACTACACCCGCTCAGGGTGGACCAAGATGCCGGCCGTAAGCAGAGCGGGACTCACCCAGCCCCGCCACGCTTACGGCCGCCCCAACACTGCCCAAAACACCCACACATCACGGCCGAGAGACGACCGGCATTAGCCGGTTGTCTCCTGTCCGCCACACACCACTTCGGGAGACGACCGCCATTACCTCCGGCTCCTTTCACAAGTCCTGGCTCCTCCCCCTCAGTTCGTCGCCCGAGGCTGCGCAATGGCGGCCGCACAGATCACCCTCCGCTCCTGCACTGCCACCAGCCTCCGGGGCTCAGTCCTCTGCCGGACGGCAGAAGGCCAAGTGGCCCCGGGGATACGGACACCGCTGCTGTGCAGCCTACACTGAGGGAGAGAGGTATGCAGCCTGTAGGAGGAGGATAGGTGGCGTGATGTCGCCCCTCCAGCCTCCACTGTCCCTCTGTCCCTCCCAGCCTCCCTGTCCTCTGCCCTCCAGCCTCCCCTGTCCTCTGCCCTCCAGCCTCCCCTGTCCTCTGCCCTCCAGCCTCCCCTGTCCTCTGCCCTCCAGCCTCCCCTGTCCTCTGCCCTCCAGCCTCCCCTGTCCTCTGCCCTCCAGCCTCCCCTGTCCTCACCCCTCCAGCCTCCGCTCTCCTCACCCCTCCATATGCAATGTACAGTATGTGTATATATGTGTGTGTATGTATCCACTTCCCTCACTTTGTCCGCACTTCCGTCACTTTGTCCGCACTTCTGTCACTTTGTCCGCACTTCCGTCACTTTGTACACACACATACACACACACACAAACACACACACACTCCGCTATACTTACCACTGGCCCTGCGTCCGCCGCCTGCATCCTCAGTCGACATCTCGCCGCCCCCGAACTACTGGATCCAATATAGCGTCCAAGAAGTCTCGCCAAACTTCCCGGACATATTGGATCCAGTCATCCGGGGCCGCCAACATACTTTGTCCAAGATGGCGTCCGGGAAGTCTCGCCAGACTTCCCAGACCGAATATTGGATCCAGTCGTCCAGGGGAGGCGACATGTCGACTCAGGATCCACGTGGCAGGGAAGACGCAGGGCCGCTGCTAAGTATACCGAAGTGTCTGTATGTGTGTGTGTATGTGTGTGCTGACCACTCTGCCCACGGCGGTGAGCTGACCACTCTGCCCACGGCGCTGCGCTGATCACTCTGCCCACAGCGCTGTGCTGACCACTCTGCCCACGTCGCTGCGCTGACCACTCTGCCCACGGCGCTGCGCTGACCACTCTGCCCACGGCGCTGCGCTGACCACTCTGCCCACGGCGCTGCACTCACCACTCTGCCCACGGCACTGCACTCATCACTCTGCCCACGGCACTGCACTCACCACTCTGCCCACGGCGCTGCACTGACCACTCTGCCCACGACGCTGCGCTGACCAATCTCACCGCACTCACTGCTAACCAATCTCACCACACTCACTGCTAACCACTGAGCCACCGCACTCACTGCTAACCACTGAACCACCGCACTCACTGCTAACCACTGAACCACCGCACTCACTGCTAACCACTGAGCCACCGCACTCACTGCTAACCACTGAGCCACCGCACTCACTGCTAACCACTGAGCCACCGCACTCACTGCTAACCACTGAGCCACCGCACTCACTGCTAACCACTGAGCCACCGCACTCACTGCTAACCACTGAGCCACCGCAGTCACTGCTAACCACTGAGCCACCGCACTCACTGCTAACCACTGAGCCACCGCACTCACTGCTAACCACTGAGCCACCGCCCAGTGCTAAGCACTGAGCCACCGCGCAGTGCTAAGCACTGAGCCACCGCGCTGTGCTAACCACTGAGCCACCACGCATTGCTAACCACTGAGCCACCGCGCAGTGCTAACCACTCAGCCACCTCTATACACACAATTCATTTCACCCCACTCCCCTATTACTAAATCTCTCTCTCTCTTTCTCTCTCTCTCTCCTGTAAGTGAGGCGCCAAGCTCATTGGTCGGCGACAGCACACACCGACCAATGAGCTTCGCGCCTCCCTTCCTATTCAAATACATAGAGGACTTTGAGTTTCACATTTACCGCTGTAAGTTATGCGCGAAGCTCATTGGTCGGCGCCAGCACACACCGACCAATGACCTTCGCGCCTCACTTACAAGACTAAATTTCAAACTCAAACTCCTCCATGTATCTCAATGACCAGTGAGGCCCTTCTCTCATTGTACTCATGACAGTAGCAACATTAACCCCTTACATTCCGTTTTATCTGTAATTTCTATAACACAGTGTGTAGTTGTACTGTCACTACAAAGTTAACCCCTTATATATTATTTCTGCCTTAACTCCATACGTTGTAGTCTCTATTACTACTCCCAGTAGAAACATTAACCCCTTATATTCCATTATTGTTGTTATTTCTATTACACACTGTATAGTTGTAATCACACTGCGAAATTAACCCATTATATACCAGTTCAGCATTAACTGCATATTTAGTAGTGTTTATAACTACTGCCACTGCTACATTAACCCCTTGAACACCATTTTCCATATAATTTACAGCGCTGAGTCTGTTGTGGGAGTGCCTGTGGGACATTAACTCCTTCAATAACATTTTTGATATCATTATAAGTTCCTACTCTGTTATACTCCTGTTAGTCGCACATTAACTCTTTCTACACCTCCACTATATTGCTACCCTCACAGTTTTGCCTACATCGCCTACTTTGTCATATATCTGCTGTTTAAGTCTATTATTTACAACTCTTAAAAAAATTATATACAGATTCTAGACTCCCGATTCTTTAGAATCGGGCTCACAGCTAGTAAATAAATAAATAAATAGGAAATATATCTTGAAAAACTATGAAAATGGCATACACTTCCAAAATTAAAACTCATCTGTACTGTAATGTACCGCCATATACTATAGTGCTGCTATACATTTACTATAATCTACCGCCATATACTATAGTGCTGCTATACATGTGCTCTAATTACCACCATATACCATCGTACTGCTATATATATATATAATGTACTTCGCTCATGTTTACTTAACAAGTTCTGTCAATCACAGTATGTAAACTACATACATATTCTACACTACCCCATTCTTTACAATCGGCCCGCCATATATAAAAGCCAAAGCCACTTCCGTCTTCAAGTGACAACAATTACGTCACCGGACCCAAGTGCCTTGGGCACTACACCCGCTCAGGGTGGACCAAGATGCCGGCCGTAAGCAGAGCGGGACTCACCCAGCCCCGCCACGCTTACGGCCGCCCCAACACTGCCCAAACACCCACACATCACGGCCGAGAGACGACCGGCATTAGCCGGTTGTCTCCTGTCCGCCACACACCACTTTGGGAGAAGACCGCCATTACCTCCGGCTCCTTTCACAAGTCCTGGCTCCTCCCCCTCACTTCCGTCGCCCGGGGCTGCGCAATGGCGGCCGCACAGATCACCCTCCGCTCCTGCACTGCCACCAGCCTCCGGGGCTCAGTCCTCTGCCAGACGGCAGAAGGCCAAGTGGCCCCGGGGATACGGACACCGCTGCTGTGCAGCCTACACTGAGGGAGAGAGGTATGCAGCCTGTAGGAGGAGGATAGGTGGCGTGATGTCGCCCCTCCAGCCTCCCCTGTCCTCTGCCCTCCAGCCTCCCCTGTCCTCTGCCCTCCAGCCTCCCCTGTCCTCTGCCCTCCAGCCTCCCCTGTCCTCTGCCCTCCAGCCTCCCCAGTCCTCTGCCCTCCAGCCTCCCCTGTCCTCTGTCCTCCAGCCTCCCTGTCCTCTGCCCTCCAGCCTCCCCTGTCCTCTGCCCTCAGCCTCCCCTGTCCTCTGCCCTCCAGCCTCCCCTGTCCTCTGCCCTCCAGCCTCCCGTGTCCTCACCCCTCCAGCCTCCGCTCTCCTCACCCCTCCATATGCAATGTACAGTATGTGTATATATGTGTGTGTATGTATCCACTTCCCTCACTTTGTCCGCACTTCCGTCACTTTGTCCGCACTTCTGTCACTTTGTCCGCACTTCCGTCACTTTGTACACACACATACACACACACACAAACACACACACACTCCGCTATACTTACCACTGGCCCTGCGTCCGCCGCCTGCATCCTCAGTCGACATCTCGCCGCCCCCGAACTACTGGATCCAATATAGCGTCCAAGAAGTCTCGCCAAACTTCCCGGACATATTGGATCCAGTCATCCGGGGCCGCCAACATACTTTGTCTAAGATGGCGTCCGGGAAGTCTCGCCAGACTTCCCAGACCCAATATTGGATCCAGTCGTCCAGGGGCGGCGACATGTCGACTCAGGATCCACGTGGCGGGGAAGACGCAGGGCCGCTGCTAAGTATACCGAAGTGTCTTATGTGTGTGTTTATGTGTGTGCTGACCACTCTGCCCACGGCGGTGCGCTGACCACTCTGCCCACGGCGCTGCGCTGACCACTCTGCCCACAGCGCTGTGCTGACCACTCTGCCCACGGCGCTGCGCTGACCACTCTGCCCACGGCGCTGCGCTGACCACTCTGCCCACGGCGCTGTGCTGACCACTCTGCCCACGGCGCTGCACTCACCACTCTGCCCACGGTGCTGCACTGACCACTCTGCCCACGACGCTGCGCTGACCAATCTCACCGCACTCACTGCTAACCACTGAGCCACCACACTCACTGCTAACCACTGAGCCACCGCACTCACTGCTAACCACTGAACCACCGCACTCACTGCTAACCACTGAGCCACCGCACTCACTGCTAACCACTGAGCCACCGCACTCACTGCTAACCACTGAGCCACCGCACTCACTGCTAACCACTGAGCCACCGCACTCACTGCTAACCACTGAGCCACCGCACTCACTGCTAACCACTGAGCCACCGCACTCACTGCTAACCACTGAGCCACTGCACTCACTGCTAACCACTGAGCCACCGCACTCACTGCTAACCACTGAGCCACCGCGCAGTGCTAACCACTAAGCCACCGCCCAGTGCTAAGCACTGAGCCACCGCGCAGTGCTAAGCACTGAGCCACCGCGCTGTGCTAACCACTGAGCCACCATGCAGTGCTAACCACTGAGCCACCGCGCAGTGCTAACCACTCAGCCACCTCTATACACACAATTCATTTCACCCCACTCCCCTATTACTAAATCTCTCTCTCTCTTTCTCTCTCTCTCCTGTAAGTGAGGCGCCAAGCTCATTGGTCGGCGACAGCACACACCGACCAATGAGCTTCGCGCCTCCCTTCCTATTCAAATACATAGAGGACTTTGAGTTTCACATTTACCCTGTAAGTTATGCGCGAAGCACATTGGTCGGCGCCAGCACACACCGACCAATGACCTTCGCGCCTCACTTACAAGACTAAATTTCAAACTCAAAGTCCTCCATGTATCTCAATGAAGTGAGGCCCTTCTCTCATTGTACTCATGACAGTAGCAACATTAACCCCTTACATTCCGTTTTATCTGTAATTTCTATAACACAGTGTGTAGTTGTACTGTCACTACAAAGTTAACCCCTTATATATTATTTCTGCCTTAACTCCATACGTTGTAGTCTCTATTACTACTCCCAGTAGGAACATTAACCCCTTATATTCCATTATTGTTGTTATTTCTATTACACACTGTATAGTTGTAATCACACTGCGAAATTAACCCATTATATACCAGTTCAGCATTAACTGCATATTTAGTAGTGTTTATAACTACTGCCACTGCTACATTAACCCCTTGAACACCATTTTCCATATAATTTACAGCGCTGAGTCTGTTGTGGGAGTGCCTGTGGGACATTAACTCCTTCAATAACATTTTTGATATCATTATAAGTTCCTACTCTGTTATACTCCTGTTAGTCGCACATTAACTCTTTCTACACCTCCACTATATTGCTACCTCACAGTTTTGCCTACATCGCCTACTTTGTCATATATCTGCTGTTTAAGTCTATTATTTACAACTCTTAAAAAAATTGTATACAGATTCTAGACTCCCGATTCTTTAGAATCGGGCTCACAGCTAGTAAATAAATAAATAAATAGGAAATATATCTTGAAAAACTATGAAAATGGCATACACTTCCAAAATTAAAACTCATCTGCCTTTGACCAGATGGTAGTGCATACACAGTAGATATCTTCCTGTATCTTGTAACGCACGTTTTAAATATCTTTAACCCCCCCCCTTTTTTGGTATAACGAGACAGTTCATCGGTAATCTCATAGTAGAGTCTGTTGGTCAACATATGAATCCTAGTCTTTGAATTTGCAACTAGGAATGTCTAGTTTCCTAGACAACCAAAAACACTGCTATAAGTTATGTGCTTTTGTAAATTTTGTCTATTGACGTGGTCTATATATAATCTTAATAATCTAATACTGCTGCTGGCCCTTAGGTATCAGTTAATTGTAAATATGATAAGTTTTAACTATGTTTAGTTTTTAATTTAGTTCACCTAGGAGACACTGGAGAAACCAACAATAAATAGGTGGTTCCAGTCATTCCTTGTAGAGCCCGTAGAAGCGGAAGTGTCCGCGAAATGGTCACCGTCGCCTCCAGCCTCTCTCCCTCCCTGAGAGCACCTTCCCTGTATAACTATGCACAATGAATAAATAAAGCCGGTTTGCACCAGGACGCATGAGTGCCGCTGCTTTTCTTCCAACTGCAAGTCCATGGCAATTCTCTCGAAGGGCACTTCAATGATGGGCAAGGGTACAATGGGACTACGAAAGTGAATGATGGGAGCGGTTACCTGATATGTAGGGCAAGACCTGCAATATCATAATATCTCCTGATAACACCCATGCCAGTAGAATTGCTGCGTTATCCATTCCTGCGTTTTGTCCACCCCTAGATGTCCTCCCAAGATGTGTGAATGGGCCATGTCCAGTACCTTCTGTCTATAGGGCCCCGGCACCAACAACTGCTCCACCTGCTACTCTCTCACTTTTGTCACCCGGTAGAACAAGTCCCCACACAGCATAAAATGGGGAAACCTGGTGTCAGCCCCAGGCTCCTGGGCTATCTCATTTATAACCGTGACATTTTTGAAAGCTTCCCTCAGAGTCAGGTCCTGATGTTGGGCAAACCCAAAATTCCCACTGGTCACCCCTACTTCTGGTACGTTCGACTCAGTGGACACTACCTCCCCATCTCCTGCAAGAACACAGAACGGGAACTCCACTGTTGTTGGGTGGGGTGTCACCTTTTCTGGGTTACCTGGTCCCTTATCCAAACCCCCGAATCCTGAATCCTGTCCCCACAGATCCCAAAACAAGCAAAACTCCTGGCCTATAATGATTGGGTGCAACAAGTCCTGAGCGATGCCAACCTCATGGGTCTTGGTACCATGGGCTGTTTCAATGTCCACTCCGCCCAAGGGGTAGTCCTTGGCATCCCCATGTATGCACCGCATGCCGACCTATTTCCCCGGGACCAGTTGAAGAGGAAAGGTGGCCCTCACCCGGGTCACTAGACTTCCGGAGTCTAGCAGTCAAATTACCTTTCTCCCATTTACCTTCATGGGACATGCTGGTCGCCCCTCACTGGGTGGACTGTTCACACTGCAGGCAGGGTACGCGTAATAGGAGCAGCGGCGACCCACACTGAAGTCCATCTGTTCAGGGGTCAGGGAACAACAAGCAGCTATGTGCCTCGGTCGTGGCACCTTCAGCAAATGACCTCACCCGTAGGGACCTTGGGCACCAACTCCCCCGCCCCTTTGGATTGTGGATGCCCCACCTCTTTTTGGGCATCTGTCCCCTGCTGGGACCCCCAGTATGGAGTGGGCAGTCTTGCCCCAGGTCCTTCCATTCCCTGGTACCTTTCCACTAGCCCAATGAGTTCATCTGCATTCCGGAGATCACCCTGGGCAACCTCAGTCTGTACTGGCCTTGGCAGGGAATGTACAAAACGGTCCATTATGACTCGCTCCACCATCTGCGCAGGCATAGAGGACTCTGGCTGCAGCCACTTTTGGAGCAAGTTCAACAGGTCAAACATTTGGGAGCGAGAAGGTCTGTCCCGATGATACGCCCAGCGGAGAACCTGCTGTGCCCTGACAGTCATTGTTACCCCCAAGAATGCCAATATCTCAGCTTTTTATTTGCCATACTCCTTAGCATCCTAAAAAGCTAAATCGTAGTAAGCTTTCTGGGGCTCCCCCGTCAGGTGTGGTGCCAGCACCTCCACACACTGAGCTGGCGGAAGTCCCTCTCTCTCCGCAACCCGTTCAAAGACCGTCAGGAAGGCCTCTATATCATCCCCTGGAGTCATTTCCTGCATGGCTCCTCTTACAGCCTTCCGGATGGAAAAATCGCCCAATGACCTGGTCTCAGCTGTCGCCGTGCCACGGACCGCTTCCACCAGTAAGTTGATCTGCTACTGCTGATGATGATGCTGACCTTGTTACTGCTGTTTGTGGAGCTGGATCTGCTGAATCAGTAGCTTTGTGGTCTCCTGTTGTGCCATCTGCTGTTGTTGTAGCATTTGCTGGTGCTGCGCTTGCTGCATCTGCTGAGCCTGCAACAGGTGCTTCAGTAGGTCCTTCATTTTGTCTGATGTCTGCTGCTGGCTTATTGCAGACTTCAACCAGGACATGCGATCCTAGTATCACCCGTCTCACGTGTCTGCTGGAGCGTTGCCTGCATTCTGCACCAATTGTGATAGGGCGACTTGCTTGCAAGCACCAGGAAGCAACGAGAGGCAGCGTCTTCACAATTTATAGTCCAGAACGGTTTATTCACCACATCAACCGTTCACAAAACAAATGCAAAACTAGCAGCCTTAAGCGCAGGCCAAAACAAACGTAAAGGAACAGTCTTTTATAGCGCACTGTCTCAGGTGTCGACTACCTGTGTTCACACAGGTTGGTAAGTCATCAGCATCCAGCTTGGCCTGGAGACTGCTCACACACAAAAAAAACCTCCCCCGTGCTGAACACCAGGCTCCAGTTTATGGCCTGTAAACACACTCAGCGGTAAGGTATGTGAGTCCTGGACCCGCCCATCTCTCACAGAACCCAAAAGCCGGATCCATGAGCACTAAGTGAAACTCCCAGTGCAGACGTGCACTAGCGAAAAAATACTCCGGCTTATGTCACAGATAACAGGCATCTCTGCGACATATACCTCCCGTCAATTATGCGACCCCTCGCCACCTCACAACACGCACATACAAACAAACACACATACGCATACACGCACATGCAAGCACTCACATACACACACGCCCGTGCATAGACACATGCAGATAAACATATAAGCATTAGACATGAGCAAGTACTAAAATTCTCGGATGCTCGAAGCCCGAGCACCGAGCCCAATGTTATCCTATGGGAGACCCAAGTATTTTTCTGGCATGACCCCCGGCAGCATGGAAAAACCCTAAAAATGTCACAAAAGTATCAGATAAGTGCTCAAATGACATGGGAACAGCATGGGGAAGACCCCTGAAAGCATTTCAGACCCCAAGGTCACTGCTGTGAACAATGTTGTCAGACTACTACGCCACTTTTACGGACTGTCAAGAAAACGTTACAAAATGAAACCAAAATGGATTTTCATGGAAAAAATATTAAGGGCTCATACCCACTTGTGAGACAGAGTTGGTGTATGTTAGTTTTTTGGATTATATGAAAGATTTAAAAAAAAAAAAAAAAATTGTGTGGTACTCCCATGCCCCTGGGAAGAGACGTAAATGAAGGCCTCTTTAAATAATGTGCCCATTATAAGGAAGTGGGTCTTTTGTAGTATTGCCCTAGGCAGGGCTGCCAAAAGTTGGGAAGCACTCTGATGCCCCTGGATGGAGGCATGCATAAGGGCCTCTTTTAATATTGTGGCCATTATAAGGAAGTGGGTCTTTTGTAGGATTGCCCTAGGCAGGGAAGCCAAAAGTTGGGAGGCACTCCGACGTCCCTGGGAAGAGACATAAATGAAGGCCTCTTTAAATAATGTGCCCATTATAAGGAAGTTTGTCTTTTGTAGTATTTCCCTAGGCAGGGCTGCCAAAAGTTGGGGGGCACTCCCACGCCCCTGGGTAGAGACGTGCATAAGGGCCTCTTAAAATAATGTGCCCATTATAAGGAAGTGGGTCTTTTGTAGCATTGCCCTAGGCAGGGCTGCCAAAAATTGTGTGGCACTCCCATGCCCCTGGGTATAGACGTGCATGAGGGCCTCTTTAAATAATGTGCCCATTAAAAGGAAGTGGGTCTTTTTTAGGATTGGCCTAGGCAGGGCTGCCAAAAGTTGGGAGGCACTTCAATGCCCCTGGATTGAGGCGTGCATGAGGGCCTCTTTTAATATTGTGCCCATAATAAGGAAGTGGGTCTTTTGTAGTATTGCCCTAGGCAGGGCTGCCAAAAGTTGGGAGGCACTCTGATGCCCCTTGGTAGAGATGTGCATGAGGGCCTCTTTAAATAATGTGTCTATTATAAGGAAGTTGGTCTTTTGTAGTATTGCCCTAGGCAGGGCTGCCAAAAGTTGGGAGGCACTCTTGATGCCCCTGGGTAGAGACGTGCATGAGTGCCTCTTTAAATAATGTGCCCATTATAAGCAAGTGGGTCTTTTGTAGTATTGCCCTAGGCAGGGAAGCCAAAAATAGTGTGGCACTCTAATGCCCCAGGATAGAGGCGTGCATGAGGGCCTCCTTTAATATTGTGCCCATTATAAGGAAGTGGATCTTTTGTAGGATTACCCTAGACAGGGCAGCCAAAAATTGTGTGACACTTCAATGCCCCTGGGAAGAGACGTACATGAAGACCTTTTTAAATTATGTGCTCATTATAAGGAAGTGGGTCTTTGGTAGTATTGCCCTAGGCAGGGCTGCCAAAAATTGGGAGGCACGTCAATGCCCCTGGAAAGAAACATGAAGGAAAGCCTCTAAATATTTTTCCCATTACAAAGGAGCAGGTCTCCTGTACTTGTAATGCCCATTCTGTAAGCACGGACTAAAACATTTACCCCTGGGGGGTATACATGAAACTACTGCCTAACTTTTGAACGGTTAGGGACATCATCATAAATGTGATGTACAAAAATTATATTTTCGTGGCATCATGAACCATGGTTGCACTGATCATATGATGGTGGCGGATGAGGAGAAGGAGGAGCAGTACAGCAAGTAGCCAAAGACATGACAATCTACCGGCACAAAATTTAAATTCCACTTTCATTTGGTGGTGGTGTGGTGAAGTCAGGCCCAATCCAACCCTTGTTCATCTTGATCAGAGTCAGCCTGTCAGAATTTTCTGTTGACAGGCGGGTCCTTTTATCTGTAATGATTCCGGCAGGGCAGGCCAGGACTTCCAAGGCGTAGAGAGCCAATTCCTGCCACATGTTCAGCTTGGATACCCAATAATTATAAGGCACAGAGGAGTCTTGGAGCACTTTAGTACGATTGTCAAGGTACTCCCTCAGCATCTTGGCAAACTTTGCAGTCCTTGTGACACTACACCGCACCTCAGGGCCTGTGGTACGGGAGGTGCTGATAAAAGGGTCTCAGATCTTTGAGAGTGTTCCCCTACCTCTGCTGGATTGGACTTGTGCCTCTCTTGGCCGGACGCCTTGGTTGTCCACCGAATCGTGACCTCTGCCGCTAGCGTTTTCAGAAAGGAATTTTTTTACTAATTCCGCGACTATGGCCTTCTGGTACTATATATTCAAACCACCCAAAAAGGTGAAAGGCCCTCCAAAACCAATGATTACTTCAAAAACAAACTCCAAGGAGTCAGGCCAAATCAATTGCAATAATATTTATCAAAACAACAACACTATGTTAAAATGACAATGTTACATAAGGTACACAGAAGGAGGACCACATGAAATAAATATGAACCACAATGGCATTCAATCCTCAGGCATAGGAAACAACATATACAATCAAAGAAGTCAGTCCCCCAAAACTGAGTGCACCCCATATACCTAATTGAGGATGATACATATAGTATTAGCAAGTCATGGGTTCTAATTGCCTTACTGCGACCGCCCCCTGACGCGTTTCGTACCAGCTTCTTCTAAGGAGCTGCAGTGCTGCAGTGCTTCCAGCTTGGGACTGGTGTGGAGGGTGAAGTGGAGGAGGAGGAGCAGGAGGAGGCTGAGGAGCATGACGTGCCAGAGCTGTACACTGTGGGTGAAACCCTGACTGAGTTAGGGCCTGCAATCCTTGCTGTCGGAAGGACGTGTTCCGTCCCAAGCTTAGACTGGGTCCCGGCTTCCAGAATATTACCCCAGTGTGCCGTCAGCCAGAGGTACCGGCCCTGCCCACAAGCACTTGTCCACGTGTCTGTGGTTAGGTGGACTTTGCCTGAAACTGCGTTGTTAAGGGCACGAATGGTGTTTTGTGACATGTGCTTATGTAATGGGGGACGGCACACCGGGAAAAATAGTGGCGGCTGGGGACTGAGTAACGTGGGACAGCCGCCGCCATCAGGTTGCGGAATGCTTCCGTCTCCACCAGCCTAAAAGGCAACATTTCCAGCGCAAGCAGTCGCGAAATGTATGCATTTAGAACTGTGGCATGTGGGGCGTTGGCAGCGTATTTGCGCCTGCGTTCCAATGATTGGTGTCTGGATAATTGAACGCTGCACTGGGATAAGGACGTGGCTGATGATGGTGCTATTTCTGCTTGTGCAAGTACAGATGAAGGACAGGAGGCATCTTCGCCTGCAGTATGGACAGGGGATTGTCTTGCACGCACAACAGTGGAAGACGCAGCGGTGTCAACCGCAGACAATGCTCCTGGACTCTGCTGTACATCCCACAAAGTCAGGTGCTTTGCTGCCATGTGCTTGATCATGCTGGTGGTGGTCAGGCTGCTAGTTTTGCTACCCCTGCTGATGATGGCATGGCAGGTGTTGCAAATGGCCTTTTTGGAATTATCTGCAGACACCTTAAAAAACAGCCAGACTCGGGAAGACCTAACAGTTGTACTGGCAACTTCTGTCGTGTTGTTGTTCCGGGGAACTGTTGCCTGCCTTCTGCCTGAGGACACCACCCTGCTTCTTCTGGCCTGTTGTTATGCTACGCCTAACTCCCCCTGTGCACTTCTGTCCTCGCTCTGCATGTCCTCCTGCCAGGTTGGGTCAGTTAATGGATCATCCACCACGTCGTCTTCCACTTCCGCACCCTGGTCCTCCTCCTGACTTTCTGGCAATTGTGTCTCATCATCATCCACCTCTTGTTGAGACACGTTCCCACCGTCGCCTTTGTGAGACTGTGGCTGCTCAAATATTTGTGCATCAGTACATATGATCTTCTCATGACCCACTTCACCTGAAGCTGGCGAGAGGCCAAGTGTGGGATCAGTTATGTCCGGGGCCGGGCACTCGGCATGGTGGGAGGAAGGAGGGTGTGGAATGTGCGGTCCAGTCTCACGGCTACTGACACTTGACTGTGTGGAAGACAGGGTATTTGTGGTAGTGCCAAACTGACTGGAAGCATTATCCGCTATCCAACTAACAACCTGTTGACACTGGTCTTGGTTTAATAGTGGTATACTGCTGCGGTCCCCTAGAAATTGGGACAGGAAGGTCGAGCGAGATGATGTGGGCGTTTGTCGTGGCACAATTCAAGCTTGCACACGGCCTCGGCCTCTGCCTGCACCACCATTACGTCCAGTTCCTTGTCCCTTGCCACCGGCCTTGCGCATTTTCAATGTTGTGCTGCCTGTATACAGGTAAATGAAGGTGTCCAAAAGATGGTTTTTAGCTGCACACTGAGATTACAGATTACAGCGGTTTAATCTCAGCAGCTGGAACTGTCAGACACAAACGCTGACGAGAATAGCGAGTCTTTTGGCGTATCCTAAGTTACGCCAAAAAGTACTCAAGCTGCACTAAGATGCTAAATGAATGCAGACAAGATTTGTTTTTTAGCTGGACACTGAGATAACAGATTAAGGCCCTGCAGTTGGACTGGTCAGACACAATCGATGACGAGAATAGCGAGTCTTTTGGCATATCCTAATTTACGCTGCAACCTACTGCAGCTGCACTAAGATGCTAAATGAATGCAGACAAGATTTGGTTTTTAGCACTGAGATTAGAGATTAAGGCCCTGCAGTTGGACTGGTCAGACACAAAGACTGACAAGAATGGCGAGTCTTTTGGCGTATCCTAATTTACGCTAAAATGTTCTCAAGCTGCACTACGATGCTAAATGAATGCAGACAAGATTTGGTTTTTAGCACGACACTGAGATTAGAGATTAAGGCCCTGCAGGTGGACTGGTCAGACACAAACGCTGACGAGAATAGCGAGTCTTTTGGCGTATCCTAATTTACATTGAAACCTACTGCAGCTGCACTAAGATGCTAAATGAATGCAGACAAGATTTGGTTTTTAGCTGGACACTGAGATAACAGATTAAGGCCCTGCAGTTGGACTGGTCAGACACAAACGCTGACGAGAGTAGCGAGTCTTTTGGCGTATCCTAATTTACGCTGTAACCTACTGCAGCTGTACTAAGATGCTAAATTAATGCAGACAAGATTTGGTTTTTAGCACAACACTTAGATTAGAGATTAAGGCCCTGCAGTTGGAATGCTGACGAGAATAGCGAGTCTTTTGGCGTATCCTAATTCACGCTAAAACGTACTCAAGCTGCACTAAGATGCTAAATGAATGCAGACAAGATTTGTTTTTTAGCTGGACACTGAGATAACAGATTAAGGCCCTGCTTTCACACTTGCTTTTGCAAGCGCAGCGTACCCAACGCAGCCAAACGCTTGCGCACTGCTTTCCTATGTTTAACGCCCTCCGAATGCAGCCTGTTGCATTTTTTGTACGTTCGCGGGCGCTTGTTTTATCTGCAAGCGCCCGCAAGCGCACAAACAATGCATGGATCTCAATGGATTCGCAGTGTCCTCCGCATGACAGCGCAAGAGAACGCTGCGGATCACATTGAAATCTCTCCCGGTGGCCGCCGGTGGTCAGCGGCGGCAACCGGGAGATCAGCTTGAGCCTCCTCTGATCTCCCGCCGGAGTCAGCGTGGGAGATTTGAAGAAACAGCTGATCTGACAGCTGTTTAATCTCCCGCACTGACCCCGAATAAGTGATGTCGGTGCAGGAGATTTGACGCAGCGATCAGCTGTTTCTTATCTCCTGCACTGATATCACCCTATTCGGTGTCTGCGTGGGAGATTTAAAAAGCAGTCAGATCAACTGTATCTTCAAATCTCCCGCGCTGACACTGATGGGAGATCAGTTGTGCCGGCAGGAGGAGATCTCTGCCGCTGATCTCCTCCTCCCGCTCACCCCCCGAGACAGCTGATTGGCTGCCCGGGCACAATACTTATGTGAACGCATGCGGAGATTCTCCGCTGCGTTCACATAAGTATGTGCTGCGTTACACTGCATTTGCGTCTGCATGCCCTGCGCAAGCAGACACAAACGCAAGTGTGAAGGCAGCCTAAGGCCCTGCAGTTGGACTGGTCAGACGCAAACGCTGACGAGGATAGCGAGTCTTTTGGCGTATTCTAATTTATGATGCAACCTACTGCAGCTGCACTAAGATGCTAAATGAATGCAGACAAGATTTGGTGTTTAGCACAACACTGAGATTAGAGATTAAGGCCCTGCAGGTGGACTGGTCAGACACAAACACTGACGAGAATAGCGAGTCTTTTGGCGTATCCTAATTCACGCTACAACCTACTCCTGCCTATAGAGAGCTAAATTAATCCCTAAAAGCACTGTTTTGGGATGGATGAGCCTGTACACCAGCCCAGATGTGATGCAGGCTGGTATACTGGCACAACGAAGTTTGCTATATACCCTGCCTGCCTGCATATAGCTCTATTAGTCCTCAGAAGGACTGTTGTGGTAATTAGACTGGCAGCCCTGTGCCTAACACTAGCTGAAAGGCCACAAATCTGTCCCTCAATCAGCAGCACCTCTCCCTACACTGACTGTCTGTGGAGCAGAGTGAGGAGCACAGTGCGGTCAGGTCTTATAAAGACTGATCACGCTGTGCGGCCAGCCAATCACTGTACTGCCACAACCAACATGGCTGTGGCATTACAGTGTCTGTCAGCCAATCCCTACATGCGGGCTGGCTCTGTAAAGAGTGCCAACATGCAGGAAGGTGGACCCCGAGCATAGCAAGAGTACTCGGTACTCGCCGAGTACCCCGAGTACCGAGATATTTGTGCGAGTACCGTGTAGTGACAAGCACACTCGCTCATATCTAGTGACAAACCATCAATAAATTTTTTTTTGAGTACCATCTCTATGACACACATTTATACACCTCTTCTCCTGACATCACCCCTGTATTAGTAAAAAATACCAGTGATTGTCTGTTGGCTGTGTCAAACATAATGTCATATTTCTACCTTAAACTGAATTAGTCAAAATAGAACTTCTCATGTTTCCTCCCTCTACCAACCTCCTTAAACCCAATATTGCCATTTCCAATTGTGATTCTACACCGATGTCTCTATCCTGTGCCAATCATTGCACTGATTGTCCATCCGCTACAGAGTACAATATACCGTTATGACTCTCAACCACAAAACCCTCCATAGTTCTGCACCACCCTACATATCCTCCCTTATCTCTGTCTATCAGCCTACATGTGCCCTCCATTGACCTAAGATTGACATCCTCAATAATCTGATCTTCTCACTCTCGTGTCCAAGACTTCTCATGAGCTGCACAATATCACTGTAATATACTAACAAGAACGATTAAGTCTCAATACCCATACTTTTAAACAGGTCCTAAAATTTTCTTTAGACTAACCTATCACCTCACCTGACTTATCATCCAACTACTCCAAATTTGCATTTTCCATTTTTTTTTCCAAATTGGGCGCCCTGTATCACTGCCTGCACCCTCCAAGCACTTAGGGCCGCTTTACACACACCAACTTCTGTGATCAACTTCTGAACAGATCTCTGGTTGCAGTGAAATCATGGACACATTGTTCCATTTTGTGGCTGTGTACAAATGGAACTATGTGTCCATGATTTCACTGCAACCAGCGGCCCTTACTAGCACTTTATATGAACTTTTATAGATCCTGGCTGGTGACCAGCTCATGCAGCGTTATGTGAATAGACCAGTTATTATATTGATTGCTGGATCATATATGACAAACCCTTTTAATATTTACCTCTTGTGCCTCCACTATTCCCTCATAGACTGTAAGATTGTGAAGAGGGCCCTTCCTCCTCTTGGTATCTGTTGATTTTTTTTGTTACTCTGTTATTGTCTCATATTGTCTGTAAATGTCCCCTCTGAATTGTAAAGTGCTGCAGAATAGGTTTGGCGCTAAATAAATATAAATTGTTATTATTATTACCTGAACTGTTTTTCCCATCATTGCCTTCTCCATCAAGTTGTTTAGAATTGCACATACTGCTAGTATTTGATACCATACAGGATTCATGTAAATATTCTTTTTTGGTGACACAGGTACTGTTTTCTACAAAGAAATAAAAAAAAACATGGAAAATCAAAAGAAAATTCTGAAAAGCTTGTGATTTTTGCTTATTTAGTCCAGTTTCACACATCCAAGTTTTGTAGTGACAATACAGGTCAGATGCACAGGCCAGTTCTGAATTTGACAGCCTCGTAGGCAGGCAGCGGAGTTCAAATCAGGAAACAAGCATCATCACGTAAAGGGCTCGCTCAAATCACCATATAACCCATGTTATTCAATGAGGAAGTGCAGATGACCGATTTTTTCACTGACAATCTGTGCAAATAATCGCAACATGCTGCAATTTCCAGCTGAAATCAGATGAATCTATAGGTGCAAGAAAAAAAAATGTAATGTTACAGTATGGCTGCCGAATTTTACACATTACAATTCTGTATAATAGGAAACTGTAAATGTTCCTGTAAATGATGAATTACTGCTACTGTAAAAAATTGAGTGCACACCAACTGCACACTGAAGACAAGTGAGAAAAAAAATCGTACCCCTTTTCTGGATGCTTATTGGACTGATTTTTTTATACTATGATGTGAGCCCGGCCTAAGGGTGTATGCTCACTACAAATTTTTGATGCTGTATATTTTTACAGTGTCTTACAAATCCCATAAAGTGCATGGGATTTATAGAAAGCTGATGCTTACTGGGCATCTCTTTTACTGATTTCATACTACAGTCATGGCCAAAAGTTTTGAGAATTACACCAAAATGATATTTTCACATGATCTGCTGCCCTCTGGTTTTTATTTGTGTTTGTCTGATGTTTATATCACATACAGAAATATAATTGCAATCATATTAGGAGTACCAAAAGGTTATATTGACAGTTAGAATGAGTTAATGCAGTAAGTCAATATTTGCAGTGTTGACCCTTCTTCTTCAGGACCTCTGCAATTCTCCCTGGCATGCTCTCAATCAACTTCTGGACCAAATCCTGACTGATAGCAGTCCATTCTTGCATAATCAATGCTTGCGCATTTTGCAGAATTTGTTGGTTTTTGTTTGTCCACCCATCTCTTGATGATTGACCACAAGTTCTCAATGGGATTAAGATCTGGGGAGTTTCCAGGCCATGGACCCAAAATCTCTGTTTTGTTCCCTGAGCCATTTAGTTATCACCTTTGCTTTATATGCAAGGTGCTCCATCATGCTGGAAAAGGCATTGTTGGGCGCCAAATTGCTCTTGGACGGTTGGGAGAAGTTGCTCTTGGAGGACATTCTGGTACCATTCTTTATTCATGGCTGTGTTTTTAGGCAAGACTGTGAGTGAGCCGATTCCCTTGGCTGAGAAGCAACCCCACACATTAATGGTTTCAGGATGCTTTACAGTTGGCATGGAGACAAGACTGGTGGTAGCGCTCACCTCTTCTTTTCCGAATAAGCTGTTTTCCAGATGTCCCAAACAATCGAAAAGGGAATTCATCAGAGAAAATGACTTTACCCCAGTCCTCAGCAGTCCACTCCCTGTACCTCTCCCCCAGTTCTCAGCAGTCCACTCCCTGTACTTTTTGCAGAATATCAGTCGGTCCCTGATGTTTTTTTTGGAGAAAAGTGGCTTCTTTGCTGCCCTCCTTGAAACCAGGCCTTGCTCAAATAGTCTCGCCTCACAGTGCGTGCAGAAGCACTCACACCAGCCTGCAGCCATTCCTGAGCAAGCTCGGCACTGCTGGTAGTCCGATCCTGCAGCTGAAACAGTTTTAAGATACGGTCCTGGCGCTTGCTGGTCTTTCTTGGGCGCCCTGGAGCCTTTTTGACAACAATGGAAGCTCTCTCCTTGAAGTTCTTGATGATGCGATAGATTGTTGACTGAGGTGCAATCTTTGTAGCTGCGATACTCTTCCCTGTTAGGCCATTTTTGTGCAGTGCAATGATGGCTGCACGTATTTAGAGATAACCATGGTTAACTGAAGAGAAACAATGATACCAAGCACCAGCCTCCTTTTAAAGTGTCCAGTGGTGTCATTCTTACTTAATCATGACTGATTGTTCGCCAGCCCTGTCCTCATCAACACCCACACCTGTGTTAATGGAACAATCACTAAAACGATGTTAGCTGCTCCTTTTAAGGCAGGACTGCAATGATGCTGAAATGTGTTTTGGGGGTTAAAGTTCATTTTCTTGGCAAATATTGACTTAGCAAGTAATTGCTGTTAAGCTGATCACTCTTTATGACATTCTGTAGTATCGGCAAATTGCCGTTAGAAAAACTGAAGACTTTGTTAAAATTAATATTTGTATCATTCTCAAAACCTTTGACCATGACTGTATTTTCCAAATACCTGCATTAGATTCTGAAAAAGCCCAGGTTAAAAAACGCACATACGTTTTAAGTGCGTTTCAACTGAAGAAAAGCATAAAAAATGCATGTACCATACCGTCATGGCCAAAAGTGTTGGCACCCTTAAATGTGATACAGACATTTTTTCCTAGAAAACTGTTGCAATTAATTATGTTTTGTCACACACGTTAATTTTCTTTGTGTGTATTGGAATAACACACAATAAAACTGAGAAAAAAAGGCAAATTGGACATACTGTATTTTTCAAATGCACTAGGACCATAAGACACCCCTAAGTTCTAGAGGAGGAAAATAGGAAAAAGAATTGAAGCAAAAATGTGGTCAAGACACACTGTTCTATGGACTTCTGCTGCTTACACACAAAGAAAATAAATGTGTATGACACATGTGTAATTGCAATAATTTTCTGGGAGAAATCATTTATTTTCTGGAACAATTTCAAGGGTACCAACACTTTCAGCCATGACTAAGTACCGTATATCAAGAAAGTTTTGTCAACACCAAAAACCAGCAAGAATCAAAAACAACAAAGCAGCTTTATTTAAACCCTTAGGGCCGCTTTACACACTCCAACTTCTGTGACCAACTTCTGAACAGATCTCTGGTTGCAGTGAAATCATGGACTCATTGCTCCATTTTGTGGCTGTGTACAAATGTAACAATGTGTCCATGATTTCACTGCAACCAGTAAGTTGTTCAGAAGTTGGTCACAGAAGTTGGTGTGTGTAAAGCGGCCCTTAGTGACGGAGCCAATTTCCACCTTAATCACAAGGCCATTTTTGTAATTCTGACCAGTGTCCCTTTATGAGGGTATAACTCTGGAACGCTTCAACGATCTTAGTGATTCTGAGATTGTTTTTTCGTGACATATTGGGCTTCATGTTAGTAGTAAATTTAGGTCAATCATTTTTGCGATTATTTGTGAAAAAATCTAAAATTTGGCAAAAATTTTAAAAATTTCACTATTTTCAAATTTTTAATTTTCATTCTGTTAAACCAGAGAGTTATAGGACACACATGTTTACTTCACATCAGCACTATTTTTGAAAATAACATTTTTTGGGTTGGAAGTTATAAGGGCTCAAAGTTCATCAGCAATTTCTAATTTTTCCAGCAAAATTTACAAAACTATTTTTTTTAGTGACCACATCACATTTGAAGTCCCTTTGAGGGGTGTACATGACAGAAAACACCCAAAAGTGACACCATTCCAAAAACTGCACCCCTCAAGCTACTCAAAACTACATTCAAGAAGATTATTAACCCTTCAGGTGCTTCACAGGAACTAAAGCAAGTAGAAGGAAAAAAAGGACATTTTCATTTTTCCAACAAAAATGTTTTTTTAGCCTCATTTTTTTCATTTTCACATGGGCAACATGATAAAATGGATCCTAAAATGCGTTGGGCAATTTCTCCTGAGTACACCGCTACTTCATATGTGGTCATAAACCACTGTTTGGACGCACGGCAGGGCTCAGAATTGAAAGAGCGTCATTTGACATTTGGAGCTAATTTTCCAATCAAAAGTCAAATGGCGCTCTTTCTCTTTCGAGCCCTGCCATGCGCCCATACAGTGCTTTATGACCACATATGACGTATTGGTGTACTCAGGAGAAATTATCCAACAGATTTTAGGATCCATTTTATCCTGTTGTCCATGTGAAAATGAAAAAATTGAGGCCAAAAGAAAGTTTTTGTGAAAAAAAAGTAATTTCATTTTTACGGATCAATTTGTGAAGCACCTGGGGGCTCAAAGTGCTCACTATGCATCTAGATAGGTTACTTGGGGGGTTTAGTTTCCAAAATGGTGTCACTTGTGGGGGAGCTCCAATGTTTAGGCACACAGGGGCTCTCCATACGCGACATGGTGTCCGCTAACAATTTGAATGGAAAATTACCTCGAATTGTTAGCGGACACCATGTCACGTATGGAGAGCCCCTGTGTGCCTAAACATTGGAGCTCCCCCACAAGTAACCCCATTTTGGAAACTAGACCCCTCAAGGATTATATCTAGGGGTATAGTGAGCATTTGGAACCTACAGTTACTTCACAAATTAATCTGTAAAAAATAAAAAAATAAACTTTTTGTGAAAAAAAGTACTTTTTAATTTTTACGTATCAATTTCTGCTCACTATGCTAGATAAGTTCCTTGGGGGGTAGATTACACTTTTTGTTTGGCATGTTAAATTCTGTTTCACTTGATAAATTTTGTTACTCTCTTTATTGGAGAATTCAGATATTATTTTCCTGGAGGTATCTGTTGCTCGGGAGCTTGTACAGTATTTACAAAGTTTGAAGCCACCTTTCTTTACATATATATAGGGAGCAAGAAGCCATCTTTAATGAAGAACATCGCATTTACAATCTAATACTGTGGAGAAGATTTATTGACAATGTAATATATATTTGGAAAGGCTCAGAATCGTCACTCAATGAATTTGTAGCGAATGTCAACCATAATAAATATAAGAAACAAAAACAGAGGGGCGCAAATGAGAAGCACCTGAGACATTAAATTGGTCTGTGATGGGTAGCAGTATCGCTCACCTTGGTGTGTTGTGCGCCTCCGCACAACACCAGTTAACTCTCATGGCCCCTTTACACGCAGCTACAGGTAACAGGTTTTCCACAGGTAACTTACTGGCTGCAGTGAAATCATGGAGACATGGTTCTATCTCGTTGCTGTGTACAAATGGAACTATGTCTCCATGATTTCACTGCAGCCAGTAAGTTACCTGTGGAAAACCTGTTACCTGTAGCTGCGTGTAAAGGGGCCATTAGGGCTTTAGACTTCCAGAACCCGCCAGGCACCGTCACCGTCACTCCAGCGATCCTTTTCAGGAAGTCGACCCCACGTGATCCAGGACCCGGAAACACGTCACCGCAGGTCCCCTGTAAATGGCCCAGTCGCCCAGCAACCACAGGTACTTTTGCTCCAGTGAATGGCTCCGGGGTTAAAACTTAATCTTCCTTCCCACAGCAGCTCCTGCCAGCCTCCCAATAGGGATACCACGAATATAAACAAAACAAAAGGCGTCTAATGGAGCGCTAAGAAGGATATCACCTGAGGAAGATGGCTGTAGACTGTCAAAACATGTTGTGGTGTATAGGGGACATCTTAATAAAGGTTTGGATGCTTTAATACAAGATTAGTAATCCTCTCCTTCTTAGCGCTCCATTAAACCGCCTTTTATTTTGTTTATAACCATAATAAATATGGCTTAGAATTCCAAGGAGAAACAAGCAAAGATACAATAAACTTCCTTGACCTGAAGATTTTCACAAAGAACAGCAAAATCCATACGAAAACATACAAAAAAAACAGTAGATTCTAATAGTTACATCCACACAACGAGTTGCCATCTCCCTAGATGGTTGAAAAATGTACCGGAAAGCCAATTTTTAAGGGTGAGGAGAAATTGTACCACAATGGAAGATTTTTCAACAGAAGCAGAAACGATGAGCAATGACTTCAAGGCAAAAGGATACAATGACACCAAAATTAAAGCAGCTATGGAAGAATAAAAAACACTCAACAGACAGGACCTGCTACAGAAAAAACAAAGGAACATAGAGAATACCACCATACAACACCAAATTAAACATTTTACCCTTTGTAACTTCCTTTCATGATGATTACAAAACCTTTACCCGGATCATCAAAAAGCACTGGCATATAATTAAACTGGATAGACTCATAGGAGAGATGCTGCCGGAAAATCCAAGAGTTGTATTTAAAAAAGCTACATCATTGGGGCAACTAATAGCGCCAAGCGTGAAAAACTACAAAGACGAGAAAAACATGAAGCACCGCAAGACAGTAAATATAAAGAAAGGTGGCTTCAAACCTTGTAAATACTATACAAGCTGCCGAGTAAGAGAATTCTCCAATAAGAGGGTAACAAAATTTATCAAGTGAAACAAAATTTAACATGCCAAACAAAAGGTGTAATCTACACTATGGTGTGTTCGTGCCAGAAAACTTATATTGGAAGAACAAAGAGTACCCTGACAACCAGAATCTCAGAACATATAAGGAACATTAAAAAGGGATTTCAGGGGCACCCTTTGTCTAAACGCTTAAAGATCACCACAATTCGAAACTACACAAATCATATTTTATCACGATACAGAAAATCAAAGAAGACTGTGACTCAGGGCTCGGTTACGGTCTGAAATGTCTTGGGTGGCTGCCTGAGGCTGTAGCCCTGGGGGTCAGTGGAAAGGGGAATTATTTACAGGGACTTTATTTACAAGGTTGTCTTCGTGACGCCACCTGCTGTCTCTGGTGAGGGATCACCAGCACCGCTACAGTCCTCTGGAGGTCGGTGGGATGGCGGATATGATGGGATAGTCCCCGCAGGCAAGACTGGGACCTCCAGGGCAGAGTGGTGAGAATGGGCAGGATGCAGCAGAGCCAGGAGTGTTATAGGGAAAGTCTATAGGGAAATACGATGGGTGATAGGAAGAAAGCACAAACGCAGCCAAAGTCTCTTTACCTTTTACTGGTGTTTTGCAGGCTAATTGTCCAGAGCACCGATGGATAGCTGGGCTGCACAGTGGGCTCCCACAGCAAGTGGGTATAAGGCCTCCTCCTCTGTGTGAGTATTGAAGAGCAGTCCTTTAAATGCTGACTTGCCTCCACTCTCTTCTTCTCTGTCCCTCTCTCCCTTTACTCTCCTGTGCAGTCTCCGGGACGACCCTTTCTCTGGAACTGCAGTGCCCTGCTAGTCCTGGCTCCCTCTCTGCGACTCTCTCAGGAGACCAGGTAGCTGAAGCTTCCTCGGTGCCAAGGGGTTTCCTGTGGGACTTGGAGTTCTCCACTGTTACGGATCCCCAATATCCAGTTCCTCTTCTAGGGTGAACTCGCTGTCTGAGCTGCCTCCTCCCTTTCCTCTGTTTCTTTGTTTCTTCCTCCAGGCTCCCTGCCTTCAGTCCCACTTAGGCTGGTGGGATCTGCTAGTCTGCGTCTCTGGCCTGGGCCTACTCGTGGCACCAGCACCAAAACCTTCCTGCAGCTCTTCTAGCGTCTGCTACACTCTGACTAACTCCGCCCCCAGCAGCAGTATTTATAGGGGATCCTGTCCAAGTGCAGCAGGTTGAGCTCCCCCTACTGTGCTGGGGTGGAAGGTGTTGTTTGTAGTACTACCTACTGTAGCAACCCAGCTGTGCAGCAGAGAGATATGTGGTTACCTATGTTGGCAGGGCGCCACAACTGGAGGAGGGGGAGATCACATCACCAAGATGTCAAGACACGAAACAAGATGGACCTATGAGCTTGACACTTTGGCCCCTAGAGGACTAAATCAGGAAATAGAACATTTTTGCTTTTAATCTATTATATAAAACCCGAAGGCCACTTCCGCCCAAAATCCGCTTCCGCTTCCGTGATGGCCTCCCTCCTGTGTCAAACACCGGAACCGGAAGCACCAGACCCACAGAGCCCCAGCCACCGGCCCTGCACAGAGCCCCATCTGCGCCCACCCACATCCGGCCCACAGCCCTGCTGCCCCATCACCCCCCTGCCTGTCACCATAGCCATCCTCCACTGCCCGCGCTCCCCGCCTGTCACAACACTTCCCCCCGCTGCCCCATCACCCCCCTGCCTGTCACCATAGCCATCCTCCACTGCCCGCGCTCCCGCCTGTCACAACACTTCCCCCGCTGCCCCATCACCCCCCTGCCTGTCACCATAGCCGCCCTCCACTCTCCGGTCACCCCCCACTCTCCTGTCACCCCCCCACTCTCCGGTCACCCCCCCGCCTCTTACCACAGCTCCCTCCAGCCAGCCACGATCTCTATTCATGGGGCTTGAGGACCTCTGATGACGTCACGATGATGGGTGGAGTCACATATCACATGACCGTGACGTCATCAAAGGTCCTGTCCCGATCTCTCCTACTCTGCCTATTCATCCCCCTGCGCTGCACACTGACCCACGATCTCCTCACCCCCGCTCTGCCCACCCACCCCCACACTGACCACTGACCCTCACTCTGCCCCTGACCCCCACACTGACCCCCACTCTGACCACCCACCCCCACACTGACCACTGACCCCCACTCTGCCCCTGACCCCCACTCTGACCACCCACCCCCACACTGACCACTGACCCCCACTCTGCCCCTGACCCCCACTCTGACCACCCACCCCCACACTGACCACTGACCCCCACTCTGCCCCTGACCCCCACTCTGACCACTCACCCCCTCTCTGCCCCCCTCACCCCCACTCTGCCCCTGCTCTGCCCACTGACCCCCACTCTGACCACTGGCCCCCACTCTGCCCACTCACCCCAAACTCTGCCCACTCACCCCCCTACTCTTCCCCCTGACCCCCTCTCTGCCCCCTCACCCCCACTCTGCCCACTGACCCCCACTCTGCCCCTGCTCTGCCCACTGACCCCCACTCTGACCACTGGCCCCCACTCTGCCCACTCACCCCCAAACTCTGCCCACTCACCCCCCTACTCTTCCCCCTGAACCCCTCTCTGCCCCTGACCCCCACTCTGACCACTCACCCCCCAACTCTGCCCCCTCACCCTCTCTCTGCCCCCCTCACCCCCACTCTGCCCCTGCTCTGCCCACTGACCCCCACTCTGACCACTGGCCCCCACTCTGCCCACTCACCCCCAAACTCTGCCCACTCACCCCCTACTCTTCCCCCTGACCCCCCTCTCTGCCCCCTCACCCCCACTCTGCCCCCTCACCCCCACTCTGCCCACTGACCCCCACTCTGCCCCTGACCCTGCTCTGCCCACTGACCCCCACTCTGACCACTGACCCCCACTCTGACCACTGACCCCAACTCTGCCCACTCACCCCCCAACTCTGCCCACTCACCCCCTCTGCCCACTCACCCCCTGCTCTGCCCACTGACCCCCACTCTGCCCCTGACCCTGCCCACTCACCCCCACTCTGCACACTGACCCCCACTCTGCCACTGCTCTGCCCACTGACCCCACACTCTGACCACTGGCCCCCACTCTGTCCACTCACCCCCAAACTCTGCCCACTCACCCCCCTACTCTTCCCCCTGAACCCCTCTCTGCCCCCCTCACCCCCACTCTGCACACTGACCCCCACTCTGCCCCTGCTCTGCCCACTGACCCCCACTCTGACCACTGGCCCCCACTCTGCCCACTCACCCCCAAACTCTGCCCACTCACCCCCCTACTCTTCCCCCTGAACCCCTCTCTGCCCCCTCACCCCCACTCTGCACACTGACCCTCTCTCTGCCCCTGACCCTGCTCTGCCCACTCACCCCCACTCTGACCACTCACCCTCACTCTGCCCACTCACCCCCAAACTCTGCCCACTCACCCCCCTACTCTTACCCCTGACCCCCTCTTTGCCCCCTCACCCCCACTCTGCACACTGACCCCCACTCTGCCCCTGACCCTGCTCTGCCCACCCACCCCCACTCTGACCATTGACCCCCACTCTGACCCTGCCCACTCACCCCCACTCTGACCACTGACCCCAACTCTGCCCACTCACCCCCCAACTCTGCCCACTCACCCCCCAACTCTGCCCACTCACCCCCCAACTCTGCCCACTCACCCCCTCTGCCCCCCTCACCCCCACTCTGCCCACTGACCCCCACTCTGACCACTGACCCCCACTCTGACCACTCACCCCCAAACTCTGCCCACTCACCCCCTCTCTGCCCCCTCACCCACATTCTGCCCACTCACCCCCTCTCTGCTCACTCACCCCCTCTCTTGTCCACTCACCCACCATTATGCCCACTGACCATGCTCTGCCCACTCACCCTGCTCGCCCCATTGACCCCTCACACTGGCCACTCATCCTGCTCTGCCTACTCACCCCCCACTGACCCTCACACTGACCCTGCTCTGCCCACTGACCCCTCACTGACCCTGCTCTGCCCACTCACCCTGCTCAGCCCACTGACCCCTCACACTGCCCACTGACCCTCCTCTGCCCACTGAACATGCTCTGCCCACTGACCCCTCAATGCCCACTCACCCTGCTCTGCCCACTGACCCCTCACACACCCCACTGACCCTGCTCTGCCCACTCACCCCTCACACTGACCCTGCTCTGCCCACTGACCCCTCACACTGCCCACTGACCCCTCACACTGCCCACTCACGCCTCACACTGCCCACTGAACATGCTATGCCCACTTACCCCTCACACTGCCCACTGACCATGCTCTGGCCACTGACCCCTCACACTGCCTACTGACCCTGCTCTGCTCATTTACTCCCGCTCTGCCCACTCACCCCCGCTCTGCCCACTCGCCCCTGCTTTTACCACTCACCCTGGCCTGCCCACTGACCACCCTCTGTTCACTCACCCCCCGCTCTGCCCTTTCACCATGCCCACTGACCCCTGCTCTGCCAACTGACCGTGCCCACTCACCCATGCTCTACCCACTCACCCTTCTCTGCCCACTCACTGTGCCCACTGACCGCCGCTCTGCCCACTAACCCCTGTTCTGCCCACTGACTGTGCCCAATAACCCTTGCTATGCCCACTAAACCCTGGTCTGCCCACTCACCCCCGCTCTGCCCGCTGACCCCTGCTCTGCTCACTGACTGTCCCCACTCACCCCTGCTCTGCCCACTCACCCCTGCTCTACCCACTGATTTTTCCCACTAACCCCTGCTGTGCCTACTGACTGTGCCCACTGACCCCTGCTCTGCCCAATCACTCTGCCCATTAACCCCTGCTCTGACCACTGACCCCCGCTATGACCCTGCTCTGACCACTGATGCCCCAATCCTGCTCACTGACCATGCTCTGCCCATTCACCCCCCACTCTGCCCACTCACCCCCGCTCTGCCCTCTGACCCTGCTCTGCCTACCTACCCCCCCCCCTCTGGCTACTGACCATGCCCACTGACCCCAGCTCTGCCCACAGACCCCAGCTCTGCCTACTGACCCTGCTCTGACTACTGATTATGCCCACTGACCCCTGCTCTGCCCAATGACTTTGCCCACTAACCCCTGCTCTTCCCACTCATCCCCCACTCTGCCCACTGACCCCCGCTTTGCCCACTCACCCCCAGCAGATCGGTTTCCCAGCCAACGACAGCTCCTGTCCTGCCACCTACAAGACGGGTGGAGCGAGCCGCCGCAGGGTAAGTATCCTCACTGAGGTTTTTTTATTTTTATTATCACCATGAAGGGGAGGGGGGTGTGCAGCCCCAGAGGGAGGGCGGCCGCAGAGACTGGAGGCCCAGAGGGACGGGTGCCGCGGGGAGCGGAAGGGGTCAGGAGGAGCGCCTCCATCCTGCCCCCCCTATCCATCCTGCCCCCCCTATCCATCCTGCCCCCCCTATCCATCCTGCCCCCCAACACCATCCTGCCCCCCCGACTCCATCCCGCACCCCCACCACCATCCTCACCCCCCGCCAACATCCTGCCCCGCCCCCTACATCCTCCCCCCTCCCCCACCACCATCCTGCCCTGCCATCTCCATCCTGCCCTGCCGCCTCCATCCTGCCCTGCCTTCTCCATCCTGCCTCGCTCTGTCCATCCTGCGCCACTCACCTCCATCCTGCCCCTCCGTCTCCATCCTGCCCCTCCGTCTCCATCCTGCCCCTCCGTCTCCATCCTGCCCCTCCGTCTTCATCCTGCCCCTCCGTCTCCATCCTGCCCCGCCCCCTCCATCCTGCCCCGCCGCCTCCATCCTGCTCCGCCCCCTCCATCCTGCTCCGCCCCCTCCATCCTGCTCCGCCACCCCATCCTGCTCCGCAACCCACCATCCTGCCCCCCTTGCACCTTCCTGCCCCACTTGCACCTTCCTGCCCCGCTCACTCCATCCTGCCCCGCTCACTCCATCCTGCCCCGCTCGCTCCATCCTGCCCCGCTCGCTCCATCCTGCCCCGCTCGCTCCATCCTGCCCCGCTCGCTCCATCCTGCCCCGCTCGCTCCATCCTGCCCCGCTCGCTCCATCCTCACCCCCGCTGTTCTTGCTCCCCCGCCTCCATCCTGCCCTCACGCTTACTCATCCTGCCCCGCTTGCTCCATTCTGCTCATCTGCCTCCATCCTGCTCCTCCCGCTCCATCCTGCTCAATCCTGCCCCTTCGGCTTCATCCTGCTCCTCCGCCTCCATCCTGCCCCGCTCAATCCATCCTGCCCCCCGCTCTTCTTGCTCCCCCGCCTCCATCCTGCCCCGCTCGCTCCATCCTGCCCCCCCGCCTCCATCCTGCCCCCCCGCCTCCATCCTGCCGCCCCGCCTCCATCCTGTTGCCCCGCCTCCATCCTGTTGCCCCACCTCCATCCTGTTGCCCCACCTCCATCCTGTTGCCCCGCCTCCATCCTGTTGCCCCGCCTCCATCCTGTTGCCCCGCCTCCATACTCTTTCCCCACTCGCTCCATTCTGCCCCCCCAACACAATCCTGCCCCCCCTCCTCAGCTGATCGCTTGCCCAGGCAACTACAGGTCCTAAAGGCCTGTAGGACCTACAAGGCCGAGGCGGAGCGAGCCGCCGGACAGGTGAGTATCCTCACTGAGGATTTATTTATTTTTACTGTGGACGACCGGGGGCCAGGAGGAGTGGGGGACCGCGGTCACCGCAGTATTGCCATATACCAGAGTGCTGCTATACATGTGCTATAATGTACTGCCATATACCATAGTGCTGCTATACATGTACTGTAATGTACCGCCATATACCATAGCACTGCTATACATGTACTGTAATGTACCGCCATATACCATAGTGCTGCTATACATGTGCTATAATGTACCACCATATACTATAGTGCTGCTATACATGTACTGTCATGTACCGCCATATACTATAGTGCTGCTATACATTTACTATAATCTACCGCCATATACTATAGTGCTGCTATACATGTGCTCTAATTACCACCATATACCATCGTACTGCTATATATATATCTTATATATAAAAACCGAAGGCCACTTCCCGCCAATCCGCTCAACTTCCGTGATGGCCTGCGCCCTGTGTCAAAGACCGGAACCGGAAGTACCAGACCCACGAGCGGTGAGCGCATAGCGCTCACCGCGAGCCGCTGACAAAATGGCACAGCGCCTCGCCGTGGGCGCTAAAGCGCCACCACTCCCCATTATCCCGCCACCGGCCCTGCACAGAGCCCCGTCTGCACCCACCCACATCCGGCCCACAGCCCTGCTGCTCACCGCCCACTCTCCATCAGGGACCGCCATCCCGCCACTGGCTCCGCACACAGCCTGCTGTGCGCCCACCAACATGCGGGAACCGGCCCGGACCGGCCCACACTCCGGTGTGCGGCCTCCGCCGGCACCGCTCCCAGTCCTGCCACTCTCTCCACACACCCGCTGACTCTCCTCCATCACGGAGCTAGCCCCGCCCGCACTCCGGGGCCGGCCTCCGGAACCGCCGCCAGCCTTGCCGCTGACCGCCAACAGCCCAGTGAGTGTTCAGCCCTCCAGCCTCCGTTATCCTCTGCCCCCCCAGCCTCCGCTCTCCTCTGCCCCCCCAGCCTCCGCTCTCCTCTGCCCCCCCAGCCTCTGCTCTCCTCTGCCCCCCCAGCCTCTGCTCTCCTCTGCCCCCCCAGCCTCCGCTCTCCTCTGCCCCCCAGCCTCCGCTCTCCTCTGCCCCCCCAGCCTCCGCTCTCCTCTGCCCCCCCAGCCTCCGCTCTCCTCTGCCCCCCCAGCCTCCGCTCTCCTCTGACCCCCCAGCCTCCGCTCTCCTCTGACCCCCCAGCCTCCGCTCTCCTCTGACCCCCCAGCCTCCGCTCTCCTCTGCCCCCCCAGCCTCCGCTCTCCTCTGCCCCTCAGCCTCCGCTCTCCTCTGCCCCCCCAGCCTCCGCTCTCCTCTGCCCCCCCAGCCTCCGCTCTCCTCTGCCCCCCCAGCCTCCGCTCTCCTCTGCCCCCCAGCCTCTGCTCTCCTCTGCCCCCCCAGCCTCCGCTCTCCTCTGCCCCCCAGCCTCCGCCCCCTCCCTCCTCTGACCCCTCCCTCCTCTAACCCCTCCAGTTTCTGCCTCCTCTGCCTCCTCCCTCCTTTCCCCCTCCAGCCTCTGCCCCCTCCAGCCTGTGCTGCACTCACTGCTGACCACTGAGCCACCGCACTCTCTGCTGACCACTGAGCCACCGCACTCACTGCTGACCACTGAGCCACCGCACTCACTGCTGACCACTGAGCCACCGCACTCACTGCTGACCACTGAGCCACCGCACTCACTGCTGACCACTGAGCCACCGCACTCACTGCTAACCACTGAGCCACCGCACTCACTGCTAACCACTGAGCCACCGTATACTCTGCTAACCACTGAGCCGCCTGTATACACACAATTAATTTCACAGCACTCCCCTATTACTAAATAAACTCTATATAGATTCTAGACTACCCGATTCTTTAGAATCGGGCCACCATCTAGTCTACTCTATAATTGCCGTAGGCATTTTCGTGTCGGCCCCCGAAAACGCCGTGGCTATGTCACGCTGTGACGTCACCACGCGCGAGCAATGGCCGCGAAGCGGCCATTGCGAGTCGCTGGCCGAAAATAGAACCAGAGGCTCGGCTACAAAGTTAGCGATTTAACGCACCAGGCAGCGACTCGCAATGGTCTGGTATTGAACGCGCCCCAAAAAGTATTGAACGCGTCCCAATAAGTATTGAACACACCCCAAAAAGTATTGAACGCGCCCCAAAAAGTATTGAACGCACCCCAAAAAGTATTGAACGCACCCCAAAAAGTATTGAACGCGCCCCAAAAAGTATTGAACGCGTCCCAATAAGTATTGAACACACCCCAATAAGTATTGAACGCGCCCCAAAAAGTATTGAACGCACCCCAATAAGTATTGAACGCGCCCAAAAAGTATTGAACGCGCCCCAATAAGTATTGAACACACCCCAAAAGTATTGAACGCGCCCCAAAAAGTATTGAACGCACCCCAATAAGTATTGAACACCCCCAAAAAGTATTGAACACACCCAATAAGTATTGAACGCGCCCCAAAAAGTATTGAACACACCCCAATAAGTATTGAACGCGCCCCAAAAAGTATTGAACGCGCCCCAAAAAGCATTGAACGCGCCCCAAAAAGCATTGAACGCGCCCCAATAAGTATTGAACACACCCCAATAAGTATTGAACGCGTCACAATAAGTATTGAAGGCGCCCCAAAAAGTATTGAACGCGTCCCAATAAGTATTGAACACCCCAATAAGTATTGAACGCGCCCCAAAAAGTATTGAACACACCCCAATAAGTATTGAACGCACCCCAAAAAGTATTGAACGCGCCCCAAAAAGTATTGAACACACCCCAATAAGTATTGAACGCGCCCCAAAAAGTATTGAACGCCCCAATAAGTATTGAACGCGCCACAAAAAGTATTGAACGCGTCCCAATAAGTATTGAACACAGCCCAATAAGTATTGAAACACACCCCAATAAGTATTGAACGCGCCCCAAAAAGTATTGAACACACCCCAATAAGTATTGAACCGCCCCAAAAAGTATTGAACGCGCCCCAAAAAGTATTGAAACACCCCCAATAAGTATTGAACACACCCCAATAAGTATTGAACGCACCCCAAAAAGTATTGAACGCGCCCCAAAAAGTATTAAACACACCCCAAAAAGCATTGAACGCGCCCCAAAAAGCATTGAACGCGCCCCAATAAGCATTGAACGCGCCCCAAAAAGTATTGAACGCGCCCCAATAAGTATTGAACACCCCCCAAAAAGTATTGAACACACCCAATAAGTATTGAACGCGCCCCAAAAAGTATTGAACACGTCCCAAAAAGTATTGAACGCGCCACAATAAGTATTGAACGCGCCCCAAAAAGTATTGAACACGTCCCAAAAAGTATTGAACGCGCCCCAATAAGTATTGAACGCGCCCCAATAAGTATTGAACGCGCCCCAATAAGTATTGAACGCGCCCCAAAAAGTATTGAACACGTCCCAAAAAGTATTGAACGCGCCCCAATAAGTATTGAACGCGCCCCAATAAGTATTGAACGCGCCACAATAAGTATTGAACGCGCCCAAAAAGTATTGAACGCGTCCCAAAAAGTATTGAACGCGCCCCAAAAAGTATTGAACGCCACCAAAAAGCATTGAACGCGCCCCAATAAGTATTGAACGCGCCCCAAAAAGTATTGAACGCGCCCCAATAAGTATTGAACGCGCCCCAATAAGTATTGAACACACCCCAATAAGTATTGAACGCACCCCAAAAAGTATTGAACACACCCCAATAAGTATTGAACGCGCCCCAAAAAGTATTGAACGCGCCCCAAAAAGTATTGAACACACCCCAATAAGTATTGAACGCGCCCCAAAAAGTATTGAACGCGCCCCAAAAAGCATTGAACGCGCCCCAAAAAGCATTGAACGCGCCCCAATAAGTATTGAACACACCCCAATAAGTATTGAACACGTCACAATAAGTATTGAAGGCGCCCCAAAAAGTATTGAACGCGTCCCAATAAGTATTGAACACACCCCAATAAGTATTGAACGCGCCCCAAAAAGTATTGAACACACCCCAATAAGTATTGAACGCGCCCCAAAAAGTATTGAACACACCCCAATAAGTATTGAACGCGCCCCAAAAAGTATTGAACACGTCCCAAAAAGTATTGAACGCGCACCAAAAAGCATTGAACGCGCCCCAATAAGTATTGAACGCGCCCCAAAAAGTATTGAACACGTCCCAAAAAGTATTGAACGCGCCCCAATAAGTATTGAACGCGCCCCAATAAGTATTGAACGCGCCCCAATAAGTATTGAACGCGCCCCAATAAGTATTGAACGCGCCACAATAAGTATTGAACGCGCCCCAATAAGTATTGAACGCGCCCCAATAAGTATTGAACGCGCCCCAATAAGTATTGAACGCGCCACAATAAGTATTGAACGCGCACCAAAAAGCATTGAACGCGCCCCAATAAGTATTGAACGCGCCCCAATAAGTATTGAACGCGCCACAATAAGTATTGAACGCGCCCCAAAAAGTATTGAACGCGCCCCAAAAAGTATTGAACGCGCCCCAATAAGTATTGAACGCGCCCCAAAAAGTATTGAACGCGTCCCAATAAGTATTGAACGCGCCCCAAAAAGTATTGAACGCGTCCCAATAAGTATTGAACACAGCCCAATAAGTATTGAACACACCCCAATAAGTATTGAACGCGCCACAATAAGTATTGAACGCGCACCAAAAAGCATTGAACGCGCCCCAATAAGTATTGAACGCGCCCCAATAAGTATTGAACGCGCCACAATAAGTATTGAACGCGCCCCAATAAGTATTGAACGCGCCCCAATAAGTATTGAACGCGCCACAATAAGTATTGAACGCGCCCCAAAAAGTATTGAACGCGCCCAAAAAGTATTGCTATTAATGCTATTATTAATGCTAATAGTGCTATTATTAATGCTATTAATGCTATTAATAATGATATTAATGCTATTATTAATGCTATTAATGCTAATAATAATGCTATTAATGCTATTAATAATGTTATTAATGCTATTATTAATGCTAATAATAATGCTATTAATGCTATTAATAATGTTATTAATGCTATTATTAATGCTATTAATGCTAATAATAATGCTATTAATGCTATTAATATTGTTATTAATGCTATTATTAATGCTAATATGCTAATAATAATGCTATTAATGCTATTAATAATGTTATTAATGCTATTATTAATGCTAATAATGCTATTATTAATGCTATTAATGCTATTATTAATGCTATTAATGCTAATAATAATGCTATTAATGCTATTAATAATGTTATTAATGCTATTATTAATGCTATTAATGCTAATAATAATGCTATTAATGCTATTAATAATGTTATTAATGCTATTATTAATGCTAATAATGCTAATAATAATGCTATTAATGCTATTAATAATGTTATTAATGCTATTATTAATGCTATTAATGCTAATAATAATGCTATTAATGCTATTAATAATGTTATTAATGCTATTATTAATGCTAATAATGCTATTATTAATGCTATTAATGCTATTAATAATGTTATTAATGCTATTATTAATGCTATTAATGCTAATAATAATGCTATTAATGCTATTAATAATGTTATTTATGCTATTATTAATGCTAATAATGCTAATAATAATGCTATTAATGCTATTAATAATGTTATTAATGCTATTATTAATGCTAATAATGCTATTATTAATGCTATTAATGCTATTAATAATGTTATTAATGCTATTATTAATGCTATTAATGCTAATAATAATGCTATTAATGCTATTAATAATGTTATTAATGCTAATATTAATGCTAAATAATTCTAATAATAATGCTATTAATGCTATTAATAATGTTATTAATGCTATTATTAATGCTAATAATGCTATTATTAATGCTATTAATGCTAATAATAATGCTATTAATTCTATTAATACTGCTATTAATTCTATTAATACTGCTATTACTGCTAATAATAATGCTATTGCTTATATTATTGCTATTGATGATGCGATTATTATTTAAAAATCTTTAAAAAAACAATAAACATATTTTAGATACCCGATGCATTTGCATCAGGCTAACAGCTATAACTACTATCATCAAATTAATGCACGTTCTAGAATCCCGATGCATTTGCATCGGGCTCACAGCTAGTGTACAAATAAAAAGTTTAGGCAAAGAAAATAACACATAAATATCAAGTAATAAAGAAAGAGAGACATAAGTACATCCACACATCCAAACAAGTACATGGGAAATCGCCATAAGTCAAGATAATAGAATGTAATAAAGAATTAGGAACAGGATAAAATAATATCCCCTTGCCAAAATCCATACATCTAGAGGTATATATTTAGATGTATAAAACATTCATAAGACTATGGAAAATTATCACATATCCACTTGGTAGAATGTAATTAACATATTGTAGGAAAGAAAGGGTTAAACTCAGAAACACTACACTGCATAAGGAACAGGGGCGGACTGGCCCAGGTGGCAGGGGGGCAAGTGCCCCCTGGGCTGGTGGTATAGCCCACATCTAGGGCCGCCCCCCTACAGAAACGGGCCGGCCGTGGGTGGCGCTTTGCGGCCGGTTTAACGCCGCAGCATGTGGCGTCAGAGCTGGTAAGAGAGCTGCGATAGCAAAAACACCATCCCCCGGTCCTCAAAAATTTCTGATAGCAGCTTCTCAGCTCAGGGCTGGTATTCTGAAACTGCCATCCGGGAATGACTGAAAACAAAGCTAGTAACAGAATGGAGGAGAAGAAAGGGTTAAAATCACAAGCAGCATGCTCCAAAAATTGAAGTCACTGGCTGTTTCGTGGTAAGCCTGAGGAAGAGAGCAGACCAGCCCTTGAAACTAGTTCGAGACACTAACTAAACAGCCATGGTTGCATGCAATCTTTATCAGTTTTGGAAAGTGTGCTCGCACATTTATTATGTGCATCTAGATTGCGAGTTGGCTTTATTACATAGTAGTCAAAAAGCTCTCAATGACATCCAATCATGCGAAAGAAGCGAGGCCACGAAAACACCCTGGACTGCCTATTGTCAATATTTTCAGATCGCCGATCGTAGAAAATACGTCGCTGAGTTTAATGTCACACACAGCGATGCACAAGGTCTACTGAGCGATGAGCGACAGGTTTTACGTTTGGCAGTGAAACCTGCGATCAGCAATCAGCGACATATCGCTGGTTGCATCGCTTGGTCACACGCTTCAATGTCGCTCCTACGTCGCTTGAGCGACTAAAAATCCGTGACGTATGAGCGACATTGACAGCGATATCGACGCATGTCACATAGCCTTAAGGACTCCTGACACTTGACAACCCTGACTCCCCCACAGCAGTGATGTTATGATGGCTGCATAGTGACATAGCACAGACTTCCAGAAAGCCTGACAACTGAGCGGCACACGCTGAACTACCACACAGCTGAACGACCAGCTGGCCGGGCAGGAGAAAACCCTGCAAGCAGGACACAAATCACTGACATCGAAGTAAAAACAACAAAAGTAAAGGTACCACAGCGATAGCATACAGACTTGTGATTAATAGCACACATTGCATGTATAATATTATATGGGGATTAGTAACAATGATACAACAGTACAAATAGGATATTATGATTGAATGGCTAACAAAGTTATGACAGTATTACAAGGGATACAGATGCATAGAACATACAAAATAAAAAACAATACAAATATATAATCAAAAACAACAATAGAGCATAAAACAAATGATTCTTTAATAGATTAAACTGTACCCAACAGATGCGACCTGGTATTAGAAAATATCATCACAGGAAAACTACACCCAACAAATATCATGTGATACTGGGATACATCATCATAGGAAGACAGAAGGAAATCGCGTTACTTCTTAATGAAGACCTGATGACAACAGGTACAGATAGCAATCTATATATATAATTGTCGAGCCCACTGGGACGAGGGTACTCGGTACCGGACCGCGTCTGCTATTGGGGAAGTCATGGGTGGTCCTGGTCCGGACCGTGTCCCTGGCCCTGCAAATAAAAGGGTGTATTTACAGGGGAGAATAGTCTATCGTGACGCCACCCACTATATGCGGCCAGTAAGGGGGCCGCTGCTGCTGTAGAACCTCCGGGGATGATGTAGTGGCAGCATAGATGGTATAGTTCCAGTGGGTAGAACTGTATTCCCCGGGGCAGTGATGGTATAGTCTATAATGGATATGGATGGTGGAGACGAGGTTAAAGCACACACGCTCACGTTTTGTAGTAAAAGGTGCAATTCTTCTTTTCTCCTGATGTTGCAGCTTCTTCTAACCCGTGTGCAGAGCTGGCAGGCTTGTAGCTCTGCAGGTGGGAGCTCTCTGCTGCTGGATGTAGGGCAAAGGTTGCAATCAATACACAGACTCACAGTTTCGCTGTTTTCCAAAGCTTTACTGCGGATGTTGTTGCAGATTTTAGTCCACGGAGTCTGTAATGGGGATAGACTCTCTTCCCACCCTGTCCGGGTCATCAGCTTCCTCGTGCTGCGCTGTGTGTGTGTGTCCTGGGCTGCTGCTTCTAGCTGAGCTGCTGGGACTCCTCACTCTTTCTCTGTGTTCTGTTGGTACCACTTGGCTAGGCAACTTGAGTCCTCTGTGCTGTGCTGACCCCGCCGTGTTGCTTTGCACTGGTACTGTGGGTATCTAGAAACCCCACTGCTCCTGGATTCACCGTGCTGTGTGTCAGTCACAGTACCGGATCCGGTGTCCATTCTGTGCGCTCCTCTGGGGCGAGTAATGGTTGCTCTCAAGCTCCCAGACGTGTTCCTCAGTCTGTAGTTCTCCTGTCCTTCAGACCCTCACTAGGCCTGCACTGAGCTAACTCTGCTCTTAACTGTGCTCTTCACAGCACTGATCCGTGCTGAACTGAGCTCTTCCTCATGAGCAGGAGTACTTAAGAGAGCAGGTGGTGCTCCCCCTCCTGGCCCAGAGGTGCTAGTGTTTGTCAGTGTGTTGTGGGGAGGGAACCCATGTGATGTTATTGTGGCACATTAACCCATGGGGTGCCACATAATCACCAATGTTGTGCCGCTATTCCGGCATGCACCGAGGCAGCGTAGTCTATTCACAGACTCAGACTCGCGAGTGGCAGCCACGTCCCCAATGGTTGCGTCGCCATTCTCAGCCCCATGAGCGATGGAGCGTCTGCGTGCCACAGCGAGCTGCAGTCACGCCTCCCACAGTTGCAACGCCATTCACAGCCCCGCGAGCGCCCACCGCGAGCCGCGGTCACGCCAGCCACACTGGTGTCGCCATTCACAGCCCCACGAGCGCAGTAACCATCCATCATCGCGCATGCGCATTCACGAAATTTACCTCACAGCAAGGACACGCCCCTCTCTCCTCCACTCTGGAAGTATGCAGCTCTCATAGAACAAGTCGGTGGTGACAGCCATTATGTGACATCACCTCTCCACCCACCGGGACGCCCATTAAGGTCGCCATCACGCCCACAAAACTGCTACCCACATAACTACCTGTATATATTCTGCTACCCACGCAGCTGACTGTATACTCTGCTACCCACAGAGCTACCTGTATATACTCTATTACCCACGCAGCTGCCTGTATACTCTGCGACCCACAGAGCAGAGACACCTGTATATACTCTGCTACCCACGCAGCCAGCGCCCAGCTGTATACTCTGCTACTCACAGAGCTGCCTGTATATACTCTGCTACCCATGCAGCTGACTGTTTACTCTGCTACCCACAGAGCTACCTGTATATACTCTGCTACCCACGCGGATGCCTGTATACTCTGTGACCCACAGAGACACCTGTATATACGCTACTACCCATGCAGCCGGCTGTATACTCTGCTACCCACAGAGCTGCCTGTATATACTCTGATACCCACGCTGCTGCCGGTATACTCTGCTACCCACGGAGCCGCCTGTATAGACTCTGCTACCCACGCAGCCGGCTGTATACTCTGGTACCCATGCAGCCAGCTGTATACTCTGGTACCCACGCAGCCGGCTGTATACTCTGCGACCCACAGAGCCGCCTGTATATACTCGGCTACCCACACAGCCGGCTGTATACTCTGGTACCCACGCAGCCGCCTGTATACTCTGCGACCCACAGAGCCGCCTGAATATACTCGGCTACCCATGCAGCCGCCAGTATACTCTGCTACCCACAGAGCTGCCTGTATATACTCTGCTACCCACGCAGCTGGCTGTATACTCTGCTACCCACGGAGCCGCCGGTATAGACTCTGATACCAATGCAGCTGGCAGTATACTCTGCTACCCATGGAGCCTCCTGTATAGACTTTGGTACCCACGCAGCCGCCTGTATACCTGCTACCCACAGAGCCGGCTGTATACTCTGCTACCTACGCAGCCGCCTGTATACTCTGCTAACCATAGAGCTGCCTGTATATACTCAGCTACCCATGCAGCCGCCAGTATACTCTGCTACCCACAGAGCTGCCTGTATATACTCTGCTACCCACGCAGCTGGCTGTATACTCTGCTACCCACGGAGCCACCTGTATAGACTCTGATACCCACACAGCTGGCAGTATACTCTGCTACCAATGGAGCCGCCTGTATAGACTTTGGTACCCATGCAGCCACCTGTATACTCTGCTACCCACAGAGCTGGCTGTATACTGTGCTACCCACGCAGCCGCCTGTATACTCTGCTAACCACAGAGCTGCCTGTATATACTCTGCTACCCACGCTGCTGCCTGTATACTCTGCTACCACGGAGCCGCCTGTATAGACTCTGCTACCCATGCAGCCGCCTGTATACTCTGCTACTCACAGAGCTGCCTGTATATACTCTGCTACCCACGCAGCCGCCTGTATACTCTGCTAACCACAGAGCTGCCTGTATATACTCTGCTACCCATGCAGCCGGCTGTATACTCTGGTACCCATGCAGCCACCTGTATACTCTGCGACCCACAGAGCCGCCTGTATATACTCGGCTACCCACGCAGCCGGCTGTATACTCTGGTACCCACGCAGCCGCCTGTATACTCTGCTACCCACAGAGCCGCCTGTATACTCTGCGACCCACAGAGCCGCCTGTATATACTCGGCTACCCATGCAGCCGCCAGTATACTCTGCTACCCACAGAGCTGCCTGTATATACTCTGCTACCCACGCAGCTGGCTGTATACTCTGCTACCCACGGAGCCGCCTGTATAGACTCTGATACCCACGCAGCTGGCAGTATACTCTGCTACCCATGGAGCCGCCTGTATAGAATTTGGTACCCACGCAGCCGCCTGTATATTCTGCTACCCACAGAGCCGGCTGTATACTCTGCTACCCACGCAGCCACCTGTATACTCTGCTAACCACAGAGCTGCCTGTATATACCCTGCTACCCATGCAGCCGCCAGTATACTCTGCTACCCACAGAGACACCTGAATATACTTTGCTACCCACGCAGCCGGCTGTGTACTCTGCTACCCACAGAGCTGCCTGTATAGACTCTGCTACCCACGCTGCTGGCTGTATACTCTGCTACCTACAGCGCCGCCTGTATAGACTCTACTACCCACGCAGATGGCTGTATACTCTGCTACCCACAGAGCTGCCTGTATATACTCTGCTACCCATGCAGCTGACTGTATATTCTGCTACTCACAGAGCTACCTGTATATACTCTGCTACCCACGCATCTTCCTGTATACTCTGCGACCCACAGAGACAACTGTATATACTCTGCTACCCATGCAGCTGGCTGTATACTCTGCTATCCACGCTGCTGGCTGTATACTCTGCTACCCACGGAGCCACCTGTATAGACTCTGCTACCCACGCAGCCGCCTGTATACTCTGCTACCCACAGAGCCGCCTGTATACTCTGCTACCCACAGAGCCGCCTGTATATACTGTGATACCCACGCTGCTGCATGTATACTCTGCTAACCACAGAGCTACCTGTATATATTCTGCTACCCACGCAGCTGCCTGTATACTCTGCGACCCACAGAGACACCTGTATATACTCTGCTACCCATGCAGCTGGCTGTATACTCTGCTATCCACGCTGCTGGCTGTATACTCTGCCACCCACAGAGCCGCCTGTATAGACTCTGCTACCCACTCAGCTGCCTGTATACTCTGCGACCCACAGAGCTGCCTGTATATACTCTGCTACCCACGGAGCCGCCTGTATACTCTGCTACCCACAGAGCTGCCTGTATATACTCTGCTACCCATGCAGCCGCCAGTATACTCTGCTACCCACAGAGACACCTGTATATACTTTGCTACCCACGCAGACGGCTGTGTACTCTTCTACCCACAGAGCTACCTGTATATACTTCTGCTACCCATGCAGCTGGCTGTATACTCTGCTACCCAGAGAGCTGCCTGCATATACTCTGCTATCCACGCTGCTGGCTGTATACTCTGCCACCCACAGAGCCGCCTGTATAGACTCTGCTACCCACTCAGCCACCTGTATACTCTCGACCAACAGAGCTGCCTGTATATACTTTGCTACCCACGCAGACGCCTGTGTACTCTGCTACCCACAGAGCCGGCTGTATACTCTGCTACCCATGCAGCCGCCTGTATACTCTGCTAACCACAGAGCTGCCTGTATATACTCTGCTACCCATGCAGCCGCCAGTATGTATCTGCTACCCACAGAGACACCTGTATATACTTTGCTACCCACGCAGCGGCTGTGTAGTCTGCTACCCACAGAGCTGCCTGTATATACTCTGCTACCCACGCTGCTGGCTGTATACTCTGCTACCCACAGAGCTACCTATATTCACTCTGCTACCCACGCAGCTGCCTGTATACTCTGTGACCCACAGAGACACGCGTATATACTCTCCTACCCATGCAGCCGGCTGTATACTCTGCTACCCAGAGAGCTGCCTATATATACTCTGCTACCCACGCTGCTGCCTGTATACTCTGCTACCCACGGAGCCGCCTGTATAGACTCTGCTACCCACGCAGCCACTTGTATACTCTGCTAACCACAGAGCTGCCTGTATATACTCTGTTACCCATGCAGCCGCCAGTATGCTCTGCTACCCACAGAGACACCTGTATATACTCTGCTATCAACGCTGCTGGCTGTATACTCTGCCACCCACAGAGCCGCCTGTATAGACTCTGCTACCCACGCTGCTTGCTGTATACTCTGCTACCTACGGCGCCGCCTGTATAGAGTCTGCTACCCACGCAGATGGCTGTATACTCTGCTACCCACAGAGCTGCCTGTATATACTCTGCTACCCATGCAGCTGACTGTATATTCTGCTACTCACAGAGCTACCTGTATATACTCTGCTACCCATGCAGCTGCCCTTATACTCTGCGACCCACAGAGACACCTGTATATACTCTGCTACCCATGCAGCTTGGTGTATACTCTGCTATCCACGCTGCTGGCTGTATACTCTGCCACCCACGGAGCCGCCTGTATAGACTCTGCTACCCACTCAGCTGCCTGTATGCTCTGCGACCCACAGAGCTGCCTGTATATACTCTGCTACCCACGCAGCCGCCTGTATACTCTGCTACCCACAGAGCCGGCTGTATACTCTGCTACCCACAGAGCTGCCTGTATATACTCTGATACCCACGCTGCTGCCTGTATACTCTGCTACCCATGCAGCTGAATGTATACTCTGCTACCCACAGAGCTACCTGTATATACTCTGGTACCTACGCTGCTGCCTGTATACTCTGCGACCCACAGAGACACCTGTATATACTCTGCTACCCACGCAGCCGGCTTTATACTCTGCTACTCTCAGAGCTGCCTGTATATACTCTGCTACCCATGCAGCTGACTGTTTACTCTGCTACCCACAGAGCTACCTGTATATACTCTGCTACCCACACAGCTGCCTTTATACTCTGCTACCCACGCAGCTGACTGTATACTCTGCTACCCACAGAGCTACCTATATATACTCTGCTACCCACGCAGCTGCCTGTATACTCTGTGACCCACAGAGACACCCGTATATACGCTGCTACCCATGCAGCCGGCTGTATACTCTGCTAACCACAGAGCTGCCTGTATATACTCTGCTACCCACGCTGCTGCCTGTATACTCTGCTACCCACGGAGCCGTTGTATAGACTCTGCTACCCACGCAGCCGCCTGTATACTCTGCTACTCACAGAGTTGCCTGTATATACTCTGCTACCCATGCAGCCGCCAGTTTACTCTGCTACCCACAGAGCTGCCTGTATATACTCTGCTACCCACGCAGCTGGCTGTATACTCTGCTACCCACGGAGCCGCCTGTATAGACTCTGATATCCACGCAGCTGCCTGTATACTCTGCGACCCACAGAGACACCTGTATATACTCTCCTACACATTCAGCCACCTGTATACTCTGCTACCACAGAGCCGCCTGTATACTCTGTGACCCACAGAGCCACCTGTATATACTCTGCTACGGACGCAGCCGGCTGTATACTCTGCTACCTCACGCAGCTGGCTGTATACTCTGCGACCCACAGAGACACCTGTATATACTCTGCTACCCACGCAGTCGGCTGCATGCTCTGCTACCCACAGAGCCGCCTGTATAGACTCTGCTACCCACGCAGCCGGCTGTATATGTGGCACCCTGGCACCCTGGTTGGGGCACCACAGAACCCTTGTTACACAAATGGAGTTTAGAACACCTTTAACACCAGTTTCACCCCAGGCCTCTAGGAGGAGCTCCACTGGTTACCTTAAGCCAGTTCCCCTATAAATAGGGTCCTGGAGGGAGAAACACCAGAGTGTGCAGACGCTAGGAGAGCTGCAGGAAGTGTGCAACCTCTGGTACTAGAGCCATACTAGACCCAAACCAGCACAACTAGCAAGTGAGAGACCCTTGTAACTGGGGTCAAAGGAAAGGATAGAGCACCTCTCAGGGACACAAGAGTTACACTAACTCTCCCTCAACAACCGGTTACTGGAACCGAGCTGTGAGAGCTACCACGCCAGTCACAGAGAACCAGCACCACTAACAGGGAGTTTAGCCCCCTGTTCACCTGAAGCACCCACGGATGAGAGCCCAGGGAAGAGGGTAGACGTATCATCATCCCTTTAACAGCGCCCTCAGTGCAGTTAACCCAGGTGAATCCCGTTCCACCGAACGGATAACCCGGTCCGGCAGGATTCCTCATCCACCTGACCCAACCACAAGGACAGACAAAGGAAGCCTACACACTGCTTGCTGTAAAACTCCAGGAGTGTCAACCTCATCACCCGGTCCGAGTGTACCTGCTCCCACCAGTAAAGGTACCTAAAAGACTTTATGTGTCCGTGCCTTATTCCTGGACTTAAGCCGCAGTATTGCAGCATCTGCCATGTACCATCATACGCAGCTCCTGTCTCCGGGGACTCCCGCTCGTCCTGTGGGGAGCGTCCCATCTTGCTGCATTACATCCCTCGGAGGCTCAAGCAGCGCCGGTGAAATCACCGGAATTCCCGCAGGTGGCGTCACGACAAGAATATTAACCCCTTATCCGTTCAGCCATTCCCCCATTGATCTGGACCACCGGGCCCCACAACCGCAGGCGCGGTTCCATGACAGGAGAAGGAAACGCCTGCGACGTGCAGAACCCGGCCACGGTGAGTCAGAATTTGGCGTCACGAACAGGATACGAGAAGGCCCGTTTCCCAACGGGTACTGTGTGCTATTTAATGACTGTAATTATTAAACTGTACATTTGAACCGCCATTGCTGCACAGAAGGCGGGAAAAGAAGGGGCGTTACTGTGCAAAGGGCGCAAAAATAGGCCCTGCCCCTACGCTCTGACGACTTCCGCCTAATGCAGCAGGAATCGGAAACTCCCGTGGTGCCTCACTCCTCACCGCGAGGCCGACAACTTCCGTTTGAAATTAAAAGGGCTGGCCGCGTTTAACTAAGGGGGAGCAAGGATAAGTAACCTGGATTCCAACAACACGGCACCCCCGCTAGTAAACCAACAGGTACCGCTAAACGTACCCCCACACGGACAACAACCCGCCGGCAGTATGCCGCAACAACCCGGTCCGATTATGCCGATATCTCTGCCATAAGGTCTGAATGCGGCCTGGTTACCAAAGTACAGCGGTAAACCCGGTACCTTGGAAACGTTCCAAAGGAAGATATGCCAAGTGCTGGATATGTACGCCATGACCGGTAAGCAGAGAGCTTCAGTTATTATGGGACAGTTAACCGACGCAGCCGAGCTGCAGAGCCGAAACTGGTCTATAGAATCTCAGGAGTCTGTGGAGCAGATATTTGCTAGATTAACCCGGGTTTTTGAACATCATACTGAGGCTGAGTTAAGACTGTTGTTTTATCACTGTAAACAAGGGACACAGGAGAGTGTCCTGGATTATTCACTGCGCTTACAAGAAGCACTGAGACTAAAACAAGTCGACCCTGATAGTGTTAGAGATGAAAACAAAGCGTTAATTGGACAGTTTGTTGTGGGGCTTAAACTACCTGATGATAGAAAACAGGCAAGCTGGTTGTCCCTGCAGAATCCTGGCGCAGAGTTTGACACTTTGAGAGACTTAACAGTGCGGGGACAGCAGCTCCCTACAGTGCCCGATCTAACCTCACAGCAGCAGTATACAACACCCCTTCCGTGCCGGCAGCAGCATCTCCAATCCCTACGGTTCAGTCTGGCGCACAGACTATAATGGTACCTATACACGCCGCTACAGAAAGTTGGAAACAACCGGCTGTCTCACGTGCACGAGCACGTTCGAACGGTTGCAAACGGTACCCGATACCGCCTTTACAAGCCGCTACAAAGTGCTCTACAGAAGGTTTAATCCATCTCTGGATGCACCGCCGGGTGCTCAAGTACCTTCTGTAGAGCACCTTACCTCATTTACACGCTGCTACAGAAGGTAATATAGGAGGACCTGGGGCAGCAGGGACAACACATAGGCGTGCAAGAGTTGTGGATTACGAGACACTCGTACGTTATTGGACAATGCAATAACATCATGATTGGCCAGCCAGCGCAGGAAGGCTGGCTAATACATGATGCTATTGCAATTGTGTAGTGTGACTGGTCAGCTCCTTAAATATGTCGCCCTATGCAGCGACAACCAATCGTAACGCAGGAGCTTCAACCAATGATCGCTGAAGGGGGGCGTTTTCCCGGAGGCTGTGTCACGCCCCAGGGAGTTAACTAGGTGGCGAAAAAACCTTACCGTACCTTATTTAGACGCCGCTCTGAAACAGGTGCCGAAAGTGACGGGTGGCAACAAGCTAGTTTACACGCCGCTACCTCGGGTTGATTTGACGGTGCAAGATACATTTGTCTCCGACACCCAGCTGTTTCCAACCTTCTGTAGCGGCGTGTAAAGGTACCTTTACACCCGACCGGTTTGAACAACTATGTGCTAATGTAAAGCAGCTGATGAAAGACATGGCCAAGCTCCAAGCTGGGAGAAGACCCAAGACAGAAGCAAGGTCATCAGACAAGATCCAGCTCGCTGACCACCCCGACGAAGTCCCATGGATGAAGAGAAAGACACCGCCGCCGAGAGGAAAACCTGCAGATCGCCACAGCCCTGACAGACGCCGCGTCAGTCAAAAGAGCGATAAAGGAGGACGCACCTACCAATCAAGTCCTTTAAACGAGCAACCCCTGGGCGAGAAGGGCCAACCCCAGGAGTAGACTGTTCAGTCCCGACTAACTGGGAATATAAGTACGTAGGAGACTGTCCGTACTTACCAATTGTCATTGATGGCATCGCTACCTCAGCCCTGATAGACACTGGATCCCAGGTGACAACCATCCCGTGTATCCTTTACAAGCGGTTCTGGCCAGATGTTAAACTGGAACCCCCACACTCCGATCTGAACACTGAAGCCACTAACGGTATGATAGTTCCAGTGGAGGGACAGTGGGAAGCTACAGTAAAGGTGGGGAGGGTGCAGCTGAAGAACGAGGGTATCATAGTGGTTCAGGATAGACCAAACGAAAGGGATCCACACGTAATACTGGATACTAATATTATGGTCAAATGTATCGATGAAGTGTTGTTTTTACTCCAACAGAGTGATGATGCTGGTAGATCAAGAGAAAGGAGAGCTATCGAAAAACAGAACCGAGCTTTGGTATATCAACAACAGGTAAAAATGTCAAATGGTGAAATTGGCAGAGTACGGGTAACAGATCCCATTCCAATTGTGGTACTGCCCAGAAGTGAAATGATGATCTGGTGTCGAGCAGCCATAGGCCTCAGAGGGCAGGACTACCAAGCTGTAGTAGAACCTGTAATGTCTGATAGTAGTCCTACGCTCTTGACAGCCAGAGGGTTGGTCGATGTGAGATAAGGGAGAGTCCCCGTACGCATATTAAATTATGGTGATGACGAAGTCAAACTGCCAAGATATGCAACTGTCGCAAAATTGTACCAGGTTGAAAACAATGCTATAATTGATGTAAAATCCTCTTCCCAAACAGTCACTGACGAACCCCCTCACTCCAAAGATCAGTTAGAGAAATGGTGTCAAGAGCTCAGTGTAGGAACTGACAACACACCCTCTCATCAGAAAAATTGAGTTTACAGGGTAGTTCTGGAGTATGAACAAGTGTTCAGCAAACACCCATCGACTTTGGGAGGATTAAAGGGGTACAACACCATATCCCCACAGGCAACCATGCACCTATCAAAGAAAGGTACAGGTCTATACCACCCACACACTACCAAAAAGCAAAAGAGATGCTTCAGGACATGAAAAATGCAGGGGTCATTAGGGATAGCTGTAGTCCCTGGGCAGCACCACTGGTCCTGGTTAAAAAGAAAGATGGTAGTATGAGGATGTGCAAAGACTACAGGCAAATCAATAAAGTCACACACAAGGATGCATATCCGTTGCCCCGCATAGAAGAGTCACTAGCTGCACTCAAATCTGCCAACTACTTCTCCACATTAGATCTTACTAGTGGGTACTGGCAGGTTGCCGTTGCAGAGGAAGATCGTGAGAAGACAGCCTTCACGACCCCTATGGGGCTCTGCGAGTTCAACAGTATGCCATTCGGGTTGTGCAATACCCCAGGAACATTTCAGAGACTGATGGAGTGTTGTCTGGGCCACAAGAACTTTGAGACAGTGTTGTTATACCTTGATTATGTCATTGTATAACTCCCAGACCTATGAAGACCACCTGCAGCACCTGAGTGAAGTGTTCGAGTCACTGTCCAAATACGGGATGAAATTGAAACCGTCCAAGTGTCACCTGCTGAAACCCAAGGTCCAATACCTAGGACATGTGGTTAGTGCCGAAGGCATAGCACCTGACCCGGACAAGGTAACCGTCATCAAGGACTAGCCAGCACCAACTACTCACAAAGAGGTACGTCAATTTCTAGGACTGGTCGGGTACTACCGACGATTCATCAAAGGCTATACCAAAATAGCAGCACCCATGCAAGATCTCTTAGTAGGTCAATCCAAAAACGGCAAGATCAGGGGACCCCCATTCCACTGGGGACCAGAACAGGAACAATCCTTCCAGAAGCTCAAAGATGCTCTAACTGGAGAAGAGATCCTGACCTACCCTGATTACAACCTCCCGTTCCTACTGTACACTGATGCAAGTAATGAAGGTTTAGGAGCAGTCCTATCTCTGCGTCAACAAGGGAAGGAAAAGGTGATAGCCTACGCCAGCAGAACTCCGCCCCACGGAAAGGAACCCGGAGAACTACAGCTCGTTCAAACTGGAGTTCCTGGCCCTGGTCTGGGCAATCACAGAGCGCTTCAAGCATTACCTGGCATCCGCCCCATTCACAGCTTTCACTGATAACAACCCTCTGACTCATCTAGAGACTGCAAAGCTGGGGGCCCTGGAACAGCGTTGGGTAGCAAGACTCTCAATTATGATTTCACTGTAAAATACCGGGCAGGTCACAAGAACGGCAATGCTGATGCCCTGTCCAAAATGCCTAACCTTCCCGAAGAGGGAGAAGACATAGATGACCTGGAGGAGATAGAACTACCTGCTTTCCATTGTACGGGTACGGCGACATGTCACCAGGCGAGCCAGAAACGAGTGGAGAGGACCGTGAACCCTTTACCCCACCATGACAGAAGGGAGGTTCAAGATAATGATCCGGATGTCAGTTTAGTAAGAGAGCTGATAACTCAAGAGCACACCAGCATGGACCCTGATGCCTCCCAAAATGCTAAACGCCTATGGAAAGAGAAGGGAAAGCTATTTGTCTACCAAGGTAAACTATGCAGAAGGTATCTGAATCCCAGAACACACGAACTCATCTGGCAGATTGTAGTTCCAAAAACTGAAGTCCAAATGATCCTTGAAGCCTACCATGACGATGCAGGACATTTTGGATGGAAGAATCTGGAGAGACTCCTGAAAGACCGGTTCTACTGGGTCGGCATGCGAGGCTCAATTGACAAGTGGTGTAAAAACTGTGGACCATGTCACCTTCGAAGGAAAGATCATTTAACTCAGAAAGCTCCGTTGCAACCAATTGTTACCGAGAAACCCCTTGAAATAGTTACTCTTGACCACATGAAGTTACCCCAAGTCGCACCGGGTACACTTACGCACTTACCATCGTAGATCACTATTCAAGGTTCCTGGTAGTAGTTCCAGTCAAGGACTTAACTGCAGAGGTAGTGGCCAGAGCCTTCCAGAGTTACTTTTGTCGCCCCCATGTGTATCCAGACCAAGTCTTGACTGACCAAGGGCCAGCCTTCGAATCAGCTCTGTTTCAATTCCTAGGGCTATATGGGTGTAAAAAATCAGGACCACGCCTTATCACCCACAAACAAACGGTTTATGTGAAAAAATGGACCATATTGTCATTGACATGCTCAAAACCTTGCCAATCGAAGAAAGAAATCAATGGCCTGAAAAACTTCCTGACCTTGTGGACATCTACAACCACATACCTGTTAGTTCAACTAACTATACACCTGCTTACTTGATGCGAGCAAGACCAGATAAATTACCAGTTGATTTACAGATGGGAACTATTGAACCAACACAAGATTCTTCTGAAGAAGATTGGGTAAACCAACGCCAAGACCAGTACAAAAAAAGTACAAGAGAGTGTTGAAAGAAACCTGAATATCAGCAGAACCAAACAAGAACAAGACTTTAACAAGCACGCCTCAGCAGAACCTCTTGCAACAGGTGAATTAGTGCTAAAAAGAAAGAGAAAAACAAACAAATTGGATGACAATTGGGAATCCGAACCCTACACAATTATGCCATCACAATATGACAACTCTAAAACTTGTGTTATCAGTAAAGACCAAGGAAATACTGTTACAACTGTGTCCAGAGACCATTTGAAGAAATGTCCAAAGCAGTTAATGCCACAAGTAACCAGTTACCTTGCAGTAACAACAGTTGAAAAACCAAAAGAAAATCTCGTCCATACAGAAATTGGAGATTTACCAGCTGACTGGCCACAATGCAATGTGCATACCAGTTATTTCATTCTACCAGCCTGTAGAAAATCAACAACCATTACCTATTCAAACAGTTCAACAAGAACAAGTTCAAGTGCAAGAGATGCCGCCTGTTATTTTGGAGATTCCTGTAATCGGTGAACCTGCTAGTCCCACAGTAAGACAAAGACAGCATAGACAGTTACCTACGCTACCACCTTTAACAGAGGATAGTCCAGTAAATAGACTACGTACTTACTATGGTATTCCAGAAACACGTAGGAGCAACAGACCAATAACCAGTTTGTACACTACAGACACAGCTTTTGAAACACCCACACTACGCAGATCCACACGTAGTACATTAGGACAACCCCCAAGCAAATATGGAGAATGGGTTTAAAATGTAGTGGAACCATATTACCTGTTAGTAAATGTAAATAGTACCCGTGTTCAAAAACTGTAAAAAGTAGTGTACAGAAGGGTGGAGCAACTGGGCTCTGTCCCAAGTAAATTAAGTTGGGGACAGAAAGTGCCTGGTAGGGTGAAAAGGTTAGACCCGGCCTCCCAAGCAGAGACGCCCATAGGGAATGTATAAAGTTTAAAAGTGTGTACCCGTGTAAGTGTTTAAGTCATCAGAGACTTTACTGCTGGACTTTACCTTTTTTCCCTTTTCATAAACTTGGACAATAGTCACAGGACTTGTGTGACCAAAACTTTGCTCTTTTCAGCCTGCGGCAGATGGACTAGTGCCGTATGGACAGCTTTTCATATTTTTACTGTTTTTCCCTTCTTTTTCAGTGATTGTTGTATTTTTCCTTAAGACTTTGTAAATGCCTGTTATTAAATATTTATAAAATGTTTAGAGGTTAAGTTGTAAAAAAGAAAAAAACTTTTTGCTCAGTCCGGGAGAACTGAAGTTAACTAAGGGGGAATGTGGCACCCTGGCACCCTGGTTGGGGCACCACAGAAGCCTTGTTACGCAAATGGAGTGGAAACAGCAAGCAGCACTCACAACAAACACAACACCTTTAGAACACCTTTAACACCGGTTTCACCCCAGGCCTCTAGGGGGAGCTCCACTGGTTACCTTAAGCCAGTTCCCCCTATAAATAGGGTCCTGGAGGGAGAAACACCAGAGTGTGCAGATGCTAGGAGAGCTGCAGGAAGTGTGCAACCTCTGGTACTAGAGCCATACTAGGCCCAAACCAGCACAACTAGCAAGTGAGAGACCCTTGTAACTGGGGTCAAAGGAAAGGATAGAGCACTTCTCAGGGACACAAGAGTTACACTAACTCTCCCTCAACATCTGGTTACTGGAACCGAGCTGTGAGAGCTACCACGCCAGTCACAGAGAACCAGCACCACTAACAGGGAGTTTAGCCCCCTGTTCACCTGAAGCACCCACGGATGAGAGCCCAGGGAAGAGGGTAGACGTATCATCATCCCTTTAACAGCGGCCTCAGTGCAGTTAACCCAGGTGAATCCCGTTCCACCGAACGGATAACCCAGTCCGGCAGGATTCCACATCCACCCGACCCAACCACAAGGACAGACAAAGGAAGCCTACACACTGCTTGCTGTAAAACTCCAGGTGTGTCAACCTCATCACCCGGTCCGAGTGTACCTGCTCCCACCAGTAAAGGTACCTAAAAGACTTTATGTGTCCATGCCTTATTCCTGGACTTAAGCCGCAGTATTGCAGCAGCTGCCATATATCATCATACGCAGCTCCTGGCTCCGGGGACTCCCGCTCGTCCTGTGGGGAGCCTCCCATCTTGCTGCATTACATCCCCCGGAGGCCCAAGCAGCGCTGGTGAGATCACTGGAATTCCTGCAGGTGGCGTCACGACAAGAATATTAACCCCTTATCTGTTCAGCCATTCCCCCATTGATCTGGACCACCGGGCCCCACAGCCGCAGGCACGGTTCCGTGACAGTAGAAGGAAACGCCTGCGACGTGCAGAACCCGGCCACGGTGAGTCATATATTCTGCTACCCACGGAGCCGCCTCTATACTCTGCTACACACACAGCCACCTGTATATACTTTGCTACCCACCCAGCTGGCTGTATACTTTGCTACCCACAGAGCTGCCTATATATACTCTGCTACCCACACAGCGACCCTTATATACTCTGCTACCTACCCAGCTGGCTGTATACTCTGCTACCAACGGAGCTGCCTGTATACTCTGCTACCTACAGAGCCACCTGTATATACTCTGCTACCCACCCAGCTGGCTGTATACTCTGCTACCCACAGAGCCACCTGTATATACTCTGCTACCCACACAGCTGACTGTATACCTGCTGTATAATACCCTACACTTAACTCCATAAAGACTGCCTATTTGCATACTCTGTTAGCCTTCTACTCTATATGGACACTGTTGATACTATTCACTCACTACTACCTCCTGTATAATAACGTCTATCAAGATCTATACATGTGTACTGTTTCTGTTAGCACATCTAATGGTGCTGTCACACAGCACAACCTGGCCAGCGATGTCGGAAGCGATGCGCGGGTGCCCGCTCGGTTCCGACATCGCTGGCCAGCTGTCACACAGCATCGCTGCGGCCGGCGATGCCGCAGCGATGCGGGCGGTGACATCGCTCGCTGGGCTGGGCTCAGCCCAGCGAGTGATCCTGCTCGCTGGCTGTATAGGCTGGATCGCCGCTGACATCGCTCTGGCGATGTCACACGGCGCGATCCAGCCTAATCGCAGGTCGCAGGTTGTCAGGTTTACAGTTCTTCCCGTAAACCTTACAACCTGCGACTAGCGATAGAACGCGGTTGCGTCGCGCTGTCACATAGCGCGACGTCGCTAGCGACATCGCTGGTACGTCACTTTTCCGGCGATGTTGCTAGCAACGTCGCCTGGTGTGACAGCACCATAAGGATTCACACAATTCATTTCACCGCACTCCCGATGCAATCGCATTGGGCCTTTTTCTAGTAAGTAAATAAATACCAATTAATTATGTGTCAACAGTAGTAACCAGGAGTCACCCTTAATTTTAGCATTATCACCAGGGGGACAAAAGAGGCCTGCCTAATAAACAGAAGCCCTCCCCACCAGACAACAAATAGGACAAAAGAAGTCACAATAACAAAGCCTTAAGAAGGTAGGTAACCATAAACCAGCAAGCCGCATGCTTAAATATCCTTGACATTAGCCTTGGGATAACAATAAGTGTAAATCTGTTTTCTTACAGATAAATCAACGAGACACCTATAAAGGCCATTACCAACTTTACAAAGCATGGGAACATTGATGTATGTCTAATCAAGATGCCACAGTAGTGGAAATTGTAATAAGGACATATGAATTTTAATGTAAATTCTATCAGAAAATACTGCAAATATTGTACCAATTTTATATTTATATACAATTTAATTGTCAAATAAACATCTCAAAGTAGGGTAAAGAGTAAAGTTGTTCTGACTGATTGTTGACAGCTAAGAATTGAATACCAAAAAGGTGATAAATTTGTTCTAGGAACCACACCATTAATTTCCTTCACCAAGAGTCTGCTCTCCTCCCCACACATGGGTCTCTCAGCCTGCCCCCTGCTTTTCAGCTCAGGCAGGCAAAACCCACGGGGTCCTAGTGGTCTCCTGATGCTATTACAATGCACACTCTCACAACAGCACTTGTGGATGGGAGAGCAGCAGGGTCGGAGTGCAGGGGTTCCGGGCCAGTGACAAGGACAAGTTCATGGGCAGGGCATCAGCAGGGCCCTGCAGCAGGTCAGTAACTGTCTGTCTTTGGTCACATGACTAAGACTTGCTCCACTTCCTGCTGCCTTTGAACCCAGGCCAAGTAGCTCGCTCAGGAGCTGGGTTTTGGTAGCTGCCAGAATGTTCAATCACTTAATTCTCTGAGATCGCTAACTCAGAGCCAAGTTTGTTTGTTGCTGCACTCTCGTCTCCAATATCAACTAACATGGTGGTGTCCTCTCACCTCAATCCCTCCCACTGGAGGTGGGCACACTCACTTAGGTTAGTTAACAGTTCAGGAACGGCCATAACAGCTATTAAGGGTAGCATTTCGCAGGCAGGTGTTAAGGGCGCAGGAAGGGCTACAATATCACCGTTTGCTGGGGGACGCCCAAGATGGGATGGATTTCTCTTCTTCACTTTGCCACAGGATGTTAGAACAATAAAACTAGCCACCATTTTAAGCTTAAATCCACAACAGAACATGACATTGAATCCCTCACCTCGGGCGATTTTCCATTTTTTGTTTTTCCCTCCCCTTCTTCCAAGAGCAATAACTTTTTTATTTTTTTTTATCAGTAAAGACATATGAGGCATTGTTTTTTACAGGACAAGTTGTACTTTTGAATGCAATCATTTATTTTACCATGTAGTGTACAGCAGGAAAATGGGAAAAAAAACTACAAGTGCGGTGAAATTGTAAAAAAAGTGCAATTACAGTTTTGTCTTTTGGGTTTTTCATTCACCATATTCACAATTTATTAAAACTACACACTAAACATAATATATGAAATAATGGCTAAAGGATGTATGGACTGGTCTATAAGAAACTAATGCAAATTTAGAAGAGGAAAATTGACATTGCAGAAACTGCTTAAGGACACAATATGCATTTGCATCACAGACAGAGACATAAGGAGATAGGGACATAGATAGGGAGATAGGATACATGAGAGCACCTTGATGGAGGTTATCAGCTTACATGCAATGGCCAATGCATCAACTAAGATTCTCATTTTTCATATTGTGTCCTAAAGCAATTTCTGCAATGTCAAATTGACTCTTCTAATTTGCATTAGTTTCTTATATACCAGTCATACATCCTTTAGGGTACCGTCACACGAGGCCATGTCGTCGCCGATTTTATAGGCGACACAGGACCGTGGCCTATCGCCGCCGACATGGCCTGTGCGTCACCTAATGTAAATAGGCGATGGCGACGCTTTTGAGTGGTTGCCTGGTTCCTCAGCTGTGCTCAGAAACCAGGCGAGCACTCTGGGGCGATGTGTACACATTGCCCCATGTAATAGGGGGACGGCGATCTTACAGGCGATGGGAGCCATAGGCTCCCATGTTACAGAATCGCCGTTGGGGTTTTTGGACACCACAGCGGCGATGGCGCCTGTAAGATCGCCGGTGCGTCGACTGAGGTATTGCCGCATGTAAACATGCGACGGCGACGTTGGTGGGGTACCAAAAACGTGCACGCTCCTGCCCGTCGCCAGAGATCTCTGGCGACGTCACCTCGTGTGACGGTACCCTTAGCCATTATGTCATATATTATGTTTAGTGTGCAGCGGATCACTTTTTAATACATAGAGTCTTTTTCCAGCTAGCACCTAAACATGTAGGTGTGCCAGTTATCTCTAAATTAGGGTCCTTTCACATCAGCGTTTTTAGCTGATTGGGGCAGTTGTGGTGAAAAAAACACAACTGCCGCGATTACAGCATAACGCCGCACTTGCGGCAAGCCCCATACAATGTCTATGGGGCTTGCGACAAGTGCGGTATCGGCACTTGCGGCAGGTGCGGCCGCTAAAAAAACGCGGCATACCGCGTTTTTTTCTTGGACGCATCTGCCGCAAGTGCCGAAACCACACTTATCGCACGTGCCGCACACTTACCGCAAGCCCCATAGACACTGTATGGGGCTTGCCACAAATGAACCGCAAGTGCGGCTGTTATGCGGTAATCGCGACAGTTGTGGTTTTTTCACCGCAACTGCCGCGATCAGCGAAAAATGCTGATGTGAAAGGACCCTTAATTGGTTAAAACTGACGTGTCAGTATGATGCTGCAGGTCGTTACGAGTTTGAAGATACCAACCATGTACACTTTTACTGTTACCTAAGTGGTGAAAAAAAATTCAGAAATTTTTAAAGAAAAAGAATAGCACTTTTGCGCCATTTTTCAAGACCCGTAGCGTTCTCATTTTTCAGGATCTAGGGCCGTGTGATGGCTTATTTTTTGTGGCTTTCGACTGATCCCATTTTTTGCTGGATAAGCTGTTTTGATCGCTTGTTATTTTTTGGCATTTAGACTTTTTTTTTTCGTACATAGTTTACAGATCTAATTAATTTATTTTATATTTTGATAGATCAGGCAATTCTGAATGCAGCAATTTTTTTTACTTTTGAAGAGAAACACCGGTGCCACTCTGCCGTTTCTTCAATCCTTTATTATTACTCTAAAAACATCACAAATATCAAGGGTAACGCTATACACGTTTTGAGGATATGACCCCTTAATCTTTAGCACATACAATGATTACAAAATCCAGTATATATACAAAAATACAAAAGACATACCCATAAACACCTGTGTTGCATTAATTATTTGCATTGGATCATGTTAACCCTTATCCTGCTAGTGCATGTGTGGTGTTGCAATTGATATGTCTTGATGTTATACCTCTTATCAATTAGTTTATTGTGAAATGATGTATCTATGTCCACAAATTGACACAAATTACATCTTGTGGATCCGCATTTATACATGCCCTTGTATGTGAACCATGTATTCTTCTGTGTTGGTTTGCTGACAAATAAACTAGTGGAAATGATGTTGCCAATGCTCATGGACCTCCTTGGAACAATGCGCCATCCTTCGCGCAGAATCCGTCTTAAATCATCATCCTGATACAAAATGGAGATGTTTCTCTCAAAAATTTGCTTAATTATTTTATAGTCCTCACTATATGTAGTGACGACAGTCGGTACCCATTTTGAAGTATCCAATTTTCTTTTTCTCCTGTCTGTTAACAGATTTTGTCTATGCTGATTATCGGTTATGACTTTGGCTCTGTCTATCATCCATGGTTTATAACCTCTTTGCTGCAATCTGCTGGTCATTACTTTAGCTTCCCTGACATATTCAGCATGCTCTGAACAATTTCTGCGAGCTCTAATCATTTCTCCCAAAGGGAGATTCTTGATTATATGTTCTGGATGGCAACTGTCAGCGCGCAATAATGAATTGCCGCTGATTTCCTTGCGATAAAGTGTGGAATGGATTTTGCCACTGATATTACAACCACGTAATTGGACATCAAGAAAGGGGGTGGACACAGAATGAATTTCAATGGTAAATGTGAGATTCAAATCATTTGTCTGAAAATAATCCAATAGAGATGTTGGAGTCAGGGGCACGGGAGACACACCGACGGGACGCCTCCATATGAAGATCATATCGTCGATGTATCTCCCGTACCAGCGAAGATTATCCAAGTATGGATTACCATCAGAAAATACATACAGCTATTCCCACCTGTACATGTAGATGTTTGCAAGGGATGCAAACAAATTGTTCAGAGCATGCTGAATATGTCAAGGAAGCTAAAGTAATGACCAGCAGATTGCAGCAAAGAGGTTATAAACCATGGATGATAGACAGAGCCAAAGTCATAACCGATAACACTGGGGAACACAATTTTTTAGGAGTTAGGTCAGACAACTGTTCTTAATTAATTTTTGGATGCTGAATCCAGAAATGATCTCAGTTTTTCTCTATCACGTCAAGTTTTTGAACTATAGGATTTTTTTCTTCTCAAAAATATGTAAACTACTGTACCTAAAAAGTGTTTTTTTTTTTTAAATAGTACAAATATGAACAAAAAATGAAATATATAAGAAATAGGCATGACTCAGTTGTGACTACTCTTACAAATTGCCATGTAGCTCTATATGAGTCGAATTGTAATCAGATAACAAGTCTTATTACAGATATCAGTGCAATTGTGCTTCTCTGGCAGGTAAGTTGTGGAGGAAAAACTTGACGTGCTAGAAAAATACTGACTACATTTTTGGAATCAGCATGCCAATTTTAGTATGAATCAGCTCAAAAACCTAACTCAACAGAAATTTTTTTTCAAATTGTTCCCCAGTGTAATCAGCATAGTGAATCTGTTAACAGATAGGAAAAAAAGAAAGTCGGATACTTCAAAATGGGTACCGACTTTCGTCACTACATAGACACATTGTTCCAAGGAGGTCCATCAGCATTGGCAACATCATTTCCCCTAGTTTACTTGTCAGCAAACCAACACAGAAGAATATATGGCTCACATACAAGGGCATATATAAATGCGGATCCACAAGATGTAATTTGTGTCAATTTGTGGACATAGATACATCATTTCACAATAAACTAAATGATAAGAGGTATATCAAGACTTATGTCAATTGAGACACCACACATGTTGTTTACATGGCAACGTGTCTAGTGTGCAATAAATACTATATAGGCTGCACCACCCGCACAATTAAGAAAAGGATGTCGGAGCATATTACTGCTATCAAATCCAATACAAATAATATAAGAACAAATATGTCAGGCTTATCCAAACATTTTAAGGATGAGCACGGAGGAGACATCACCCCCTTAAGAGTAAAAGGTATGGAAAGGGTGGTACGACCATATCGAGGGGGCGACTGGGAACAGTCGCTCCATAACAGAGAAAATTATTGGATACTGTGTTTGGGAGCTAGAAGTCCGGATAGACTTAATTATAGAAATGAATTGCTTTTTTGCTACTAAATACTTATAACTTTTACTCCAAGGACACTGTACACATATATTTCTTGAAAATATAACTATACTAGTAAAAAGGCCCGATGCAATTGCATCAGGAGCGCGGTGAAATTAATTGTGTGTATACAGGCGGGTGAGTGGCTAGTAGAGCATACATGGGGCTCTGTAGGTAGTAGAGTATACAGGCGGGTCTGTGGGTAGCAGAGTATACAGGCGGCTCTGTGGGTAGGAAAGCATACAGGGGGCTCTGTAGGTAGCAGAGTATACAGGCGGGTCTGTGGGTAGCAGAGTATACAGGCGGCTCTGTGGGTAGGAAAGCATACAGGCGGCTCTGTGGGTAGCAGAGTATAGAGAAGGGTCTGTGGGTAGCAGATTGTACAGGCGGCTCTGTGGGTAGCAGAGTATATAGGCGGCTCCGTGGGTAGCAGAGTATACAGGCGGGTCTGTGGGTAGCAGAGTATAGAGGCAGCTCTGTGGTAAGCAGAGTATACAGGCGGCTGTGTGGGCAGCAGAGTATACAGGGGCTCTGTGGGTATCAGAGTATAGAGGGGGCTCTGTGGATAGCAGAGTATGATGTGGCAGGAGGCTGGAGGGGTGAGGAGAGAAGAGGCTGGAGGGGTGAGGAGAGCAGAGGCTGGAGTGGTGAGGGGAGGTCCAGCTGAAGGGGTGAGGAGAGGTCCGGCTGGAGGGGTGAGGAGAGATGCGGCTGGAGCGGCGACTTCACCGCTCGGCAGCAGGACGTGGCTGCGTGCTGGGGCTGATCGCAGCCCCAGTCACACGGCATTGTCCTCTGCGGCGGGTTGGGTGATGCAGAGAGGGATCAGTGCCTGCCCTCAGGTCACACATGTGACCTGAGGGAAGGAGCGGATTGGGCGGTGTGTGGTAAAGACAGGACGGCCATCCGATTGGTCTAGGACGCCAAGTCCTGGCCAATGCGATGGGCGTCTTGTGTGTACAACACAGCGCCCAATCCGCTTGCAGGGGCGGCGGGGGCGGCCAATGGGAGTGAGCAGGGTGTGTCAGGCTTTGGAGGCTGACACAGTCCGCTCACTCCCATTGGCTGTTGCCGCCCAGAGGACGACGTCATTGGGTCCCGGCACCCGGCCACAGCCCGTAGACCGCTACTCCACCAGCATGGCGACATTGAGGCCCCAGCGGTGAGAGAGCAGCGAGGGCGGAAGGCACCGGCGGCATCCGGGCAGCGTGGAGCTCGCGGAGGACGCGAGGGCGGTGGCGATGAAGCGGGGCCGACGGTTGGCAGGATGGCAGCGGTGTCAGGTAGTGCGGCTGAGGATGGAGGAGGCTGTGAGGATGGAGGAGGCTGTGAGGATGGAGGAGGCTGTGAGGATGGAGGAGGCAGAGGGATGGAGGAGGCTGTGAGCATGGAAGAGGCTGTGAAGATAGGGAGGCTGTGAAGATGGAGGAGGCTGTGAAGATGGAGGAGGCTGTGAAGATGGAGGAGGCTGTGAGGATGGAGGAGGCTGAGGATGAGGAGGCTGAGGGGATGGGAGGCAGTGAGGATGGAGGAGGCAGTGAGGATGGAGGAGGCTGTAAGGATGGGGAGGCAGTGAGGATGGAGGAGGCTGTGATGATGGAGGAGGCTGTGAGGATGGGGAGGCTGTGAGGATGGAGGAGGGTGTGAGGATGGAGGAGGCAGTGAGGATGGGGAGGCAGTGAGGATGGAGGAGGGTGTGAGGATGGGGAGGCTGTGAGGATGGAGGAGGCTGTGAGGCTGGAGGAGGCTGTGAGGATGGGAGGCTGTGAGGCTGGAGGAGGCTGTGAGGCTGGAGGAGGCTGTGAGGCTGGAGGAGGCAGTGAGGTTGTGAGGCTGGAGGAGGCTGTGAGGATGGAGGAGGCTGTGAGGCTGGAGGAGCAAGTGAGGCTGGAGGAGGCTGTGAGGCTGGGAAGTAGGCTGTGAGGCTGGAGGAGGCTGTGAGGCTGGAGGAGGCTGTGAAGCTGGTGGACGGAGCTGTGAGGATGTGAGGTTGGAGGAGGCTGTGAGGCTGGAGGAGGCTGTGAGGATGGGGAGAGTGAGGCTGGAGGAGGCTGTGAGGCTGCAGGAGGCTGTGAGGCAGGAGGAGGGTGTAAGGCAGGAGGAGGGTGTGAGGCTGTGAGGCTGGAGGAGGCTGTGAGGCTGGAGGAGGCTGTGAGGCTGGAGGAGGGGTGAGGATGGGGAGGCTGTGAGGCTGGAGGAGGCTGTGAGGCTGGAGGAGGCTGTGAGGCAGGAGGAGGCTGTGAGGCAGGAGGAGGCAGTGAGGCTGGAGGAGGGTGTGAGGATGGGGAGGCTGTGAAGCTGGAGTAGGCTGTGAGGCTGGAGGAGGCTGTGAGGATGGGGAGGCTGTGAGGCTGGATGAGGCTGTGAGGCTGGAGGAGGCTGTGAGGCTGGAGGAGGCTGTGAGGATGGGGAGGCTGTGAGGCTGGAGGAGGCTGTGAGGCTGGAGGAGGCTGTGAGGCAGGAGGAGGGTGTGAGGATAGAGGAGGCTGTGAGGCTGGAGGAGGCTGTGAGGATGGGGAGGCTGTGAGGCTGGAGGAGGCTGTGAGGCTGGAGGAGGCTGTGAGGACGGAGGAGGCTGTGAGGATGGAGGATGCAGTGAGGATGGAGGATGCAGTGAGGATGGAGGATGCAGTGAGGATGGAGGAGGCTGTGAGGATGAAGGAGGCTGTGAGGCTGGAGGAGGCTGTGAGACTGGAGGAGGGTGTGAGGCTGTGAGGAGGCTGTGAGGCAGGAGGAGGAAGTGAGGCGGAGGAGAGTGTGAGGCTGGAGGAGGCTGTGAGGCTGGAGGAGGCTGTGAGGCAGGAGGAGGGTGTGAGGCTGTGATGCTGGAGGAGGCTGTGAAGCAGGAGGAGGCTGTGAGGCTGGAGGAGGCTGTGAGGCTAGAGGAGGCAGTGAGGCTGGAGGAGGGTGTGAGGATGGTGAGGCTGTGAGGCTGGAGGAGGCTGTGAGGCTGGAGGAGGCTGTGAGACAGGAGGAGGCTGTGAGGCTGGAGGAGGCTGTGAGGCTGTGAGGCTGGAGGAGGCTGTGAGGATGGGGAGGCTGTGAGGCTGGAGGAGGCTGTGAGGCAGGAGGATGCTGTGAGGATAGAGGAGGCTGTGAGGCTGGAGGAGGCTGTGAGGCTGGATGAGGCTTTTACTGTACTGAGCATGCTCAGTACAGTAAAACGTCTCCAAACAGGATGGCAGGGGTTAAAAAAAAAAAAAAAGTTTATGCTCACCTCACCCCGAGCCCCCGCCGTCTCCCGCCGTCTTCCTGCAGGCTCGCAGTGTCTGCAGAGGTCGTCTACTGCAGTACAGGACCTGTGGTGATGTCACAGTCACGTGACCGCAAGTTACCATGGAGTAACCTGGTGTCACGTGACTGTGACATCACCACAGGTCCTGTACTGCAGTAGACGACCTCTGCAGACACTGCGAGCCTGCAGGAGCCACCGGCAGCCTGCAGGAAGACGGCGGGAGACGGCGGGGGCTCGGGGAGAGGTGAGCATCATTTTTTTTTTTTTGAAGGGTAGTGCGGCTGCGGCTCGCGCAAAGGAGTCTGGGATTCGGCTACAGTGCCCGAATTCCAAACTCCCGATTATATAAGTAGATGTGGACTATATGATAGATGCCATTTGTTAGTGGCATCGACTCATAATTTTATGTGCCATCCCAATGCTTGTCCCACTCTTTAGTATCATGAGTATCATGAGTATTTTTATATAGTCTGTTCTTATCTACATGTAGTAAGCTTTTTCATGAGTGCACTAGCAGGATAAGGGTTAACATGATCCAATGCAAATGATTAATGCTACACAGGTGTTTATGGGTATTAGCCGTGAAGTAAAATAGAAAAATTCCGCACAGACCGAGTATTCTGGTTTAAAACTCCAATTCTTATCATTATGATTAAGGTGCTTTAAACGAAACGCGTAAGGCGTGGGAGGGGGGCTTGTGTACCCCAGAACTTGTGTTTTATTCGTATGGATGAATAAAGAATTGGAGTGTTTAACCAGAATACCCGGTCTGTGCGGAATTTTTCTATTTTTCTTCACGGCTAATCTGGATACCAGCTTGGATTCCAGCACAAACAGCCCAGGAAGGCCATGGTGAGCTATACACTTTGAAACTTTATTATGTTTATGGGTATGTCTTTTGTATTTTTGTATATATACTGGATGTTTTAATCATTGTATGTGCTAAAGATTAAGGGGTCCTATCATCGAAACGCGTATAGCGTTACCCTTAATATTTGTGATGTTTTTAGACTAACAATAAAGGATTGAAGAAACGGCAGAGTGGCACCGGTGTTCCTCTTCAAAACTAATTTTCGAGATGGAGCCAACCATCACATCGGTCTGCCTGGGAGCTCAGTGAGTCAGTGGTGGAGATACATTCCTCCTCCCCTCCCTTAGACTAAGCTATTTTTTTAATAGATTTATTTTCAATGGGGCAAAAGGAGCGGTGATTGGAACTTTTGCGTTTTTTTTATATTTTTTTTAAATAATTTTTTTTTCTTTATTTTACTTTGACCACTAGAGGGCCTCAGCACCCCACTGTCTGATCACTTCCCTGTGTTCAGATGGGCTACAGCACACATCTCAGTTGATGAGATGAGCTGAGATGTGTGTCAGACGATGCGAGCTTAGCGCATGAGCTCACATCAGGGGGCGGGACAACTCCAAAGAAGTACATGTACATACTTCATCGTGAATGGGTTAACACAGTCTCTAAGCAACACAGGATCACATTTCCAGGGTTTATCACGTGTTCAAGGAAGCCAAAATTTGTTTCTCACAAATGCCAGGGTGCTCTGCAGGTGGACCAGAGTGTAGTCCACGTAGCCATGTCTAGCAGTTCTGGTCTTAATCACATATGAAAAGGGAATTGGAAATAGAGAAATAAATAAAAGTAAAAAATAAATTGGTGATGCCAGTTGGGATGTTCATTCATTATATGACTGACACTGCAGATGATCCCAGGAAGATAGGTGGTGGTAACAGCACACAGATGTGTAGCTCTTCCCAACCAGGGCTTGCTTCCAGGGAGATGATGGGGGTGATTGTAGTGAGTATAATGAGAAAGGAGAGAGAAGTAGTCAGTCTTTGCTTTACCTCTTACTGCAGGCTGCTGAAATAGATTTAAGTTATACATCAGGCATGTGGTGTGGCCAGTCTGATGAGAACTGTAGTCTGCTCTGGTGTGTGAGTAATATGGCCTTCCTTTTGATTTCCCTTGGTTGTAGGTTTCCTGATGCCTTTAGTCCTTCAGTACTCCCTCTTAGTTCTTGTGGGTTATCTCCTGCCAGGCTTGTAGTGCAAATCCTACGAGTATCCATGCTCAGAGCAGTTCCCTGATCCTCTATACCACTGTCACCCTGGAAAGTTCCACTTGAGAGGTTAGTGGGCATAAAACCAACCAGCCTCCAGTTCTGCCACCAGACCCTATAGGCCTGGATTACCTAGGGACTGGTTCCCTGTTTGCAGCTTGTCCCTTTTAGAGCAGCTCCTGTTGCCTCCTCACTGGACCTCTGATTTGCCTATTCTGTCGTACTACCTCCTAAATAACCTCTCCTCTCCAACCAGAGGTTGAGTCACAGCCCAACTCAGGCCTTCAGTGCTCAGCTTCCTGGTTAGAAATCAGGCAGTATTTATGTAAGCTTTAGACTTCCAGCAGATTCCCAATTCCCATATAACATGAGATGTTATAGCAATACCATTTTGTGGCCGCCAGATGTAGGAACACCACAGATGAGTCACAGGGGAAAGTGGCAGCAATTTTCTACATTTTAGAAATGCCCACTATGATTGCAAGTTATAAGGTCTGTTCTCGGGATTTCAAGGTTCAACAGGGAATAAAAGCAGGATCAGTGACAGGTGTAGGCATGTCACTCAAAATGTCCTGCTCAAGTCATGCACCACACAGCAAGGACACGCCAAGATGACTTCCCACTTTTCCAAAAAAATTTGGGTCAGACCACAGCAAAGTGGCATCAATTGCCCAAAATTTGAAATATTATAATGGTGAGATGAATGCAGCACACTGAAAAGTACACCAGCACCAATTCTCCCCATTCTGACAAGGGGGTGTAAAAGTCCTTGGAGATTCATGACTTGTTCATCTTGATAAAAATTTACTGGACAGCATCAGCATCTCTTAAGGCCACGTTACACACACAGATATATTGGTCACAGATCTCTGGTTGCAGTGAAATCATGGACACATTGTTCCACTTTGTGGCTGTGTACAAATGTAACAATGTGTCCATGATTTCACTGCAACCAGAGATCTGATCAGAAGTTGGACACAGAAGTTGGTGTGTGTAAAGCGGCCTTTACTGGAGGCCATGGGACTCAATGAGTTGCCCTAGGCCGAGAGTGTAGATTGAGAACAGTAACGGTCCAAGAACCGAGCCCTAGGGGACCCCGACAGATAGGGGGTAGGGCGAGGAGGATGTGTGGGAGTCGGTGACGCTGAAGGTCCGGTCCGTTAAGTATGAGGAGATCCAAGAGAGGGCAAGGTCCGTGATGCCAAGAGATTCCAGGATCTGAAGTAGAAGGGAGTGGTCAACAGTGTCGAAGGCGGCGGACAGGTCGAGGAGGAGGAGAACAGAGTAGTAGCGCTTGCTTTTGGCAGTCAGTAGGTCGTTGGTGACTTTGGTCAGGGCTGTTTCAGTGGAGTGGAGGGGTCGGAAGCCAGATTGCAGGCGGTCAAAGAGGGAGCAGGAGGAGAAATGAGAGGACAGCTCAGAGTGGACATGCTGTTCAAGTAGTTTAGAGGCGAAAGGGAGGAGAGATATAGGGCGGTAGTTGGAGACAGTTGTGGGTTCGAGGGAGGGTTTTTTGAGGATGGGTATTGATGTGGAAACCCTTCTATAGGGAGAGCTTTTGGGTGGACACAAAGGGTCTTCACATTGCCAGTGAGTTTCAAATTAATATTCATTCATGAATGGAGACGAGACATGTCTGCAGGTAGAGTCTCATCTGTCTGAGGTAGCCAAGACTCACCAATTTATTACAAGAAAAGCGGAAGTACATCCATTACATGTAACTGAAAAAGGAAACCAAAATAGATATCAGTTGTAACACACTTCCTGTGGTCCAACGTAAAACCTTCTTGACAGGAAACTCACAGGAAACCAGTATTCCTTAGTCAGACATTCAATGATGCAAGGTTTGAACAAAAGCTACAGACATAGAAAAGCATATAATCATATACTGCAATTGTTTATAAATAATAATGAAGCCAGATATAAAATATTAACCATAACAACTCCTCCCTTTTTATTATTTTACAAACAATTATATTCATCAGCTACTTCCCCATGCTATAAAAGCCTGGAGGGGACGAATCCCGTTCACCGACAAATATCTTGCTTGTAAATCTCATCATACATGTTTATAGGAAAAGTGGTATCTTATTTTGCAGGCCTGTGATACTTAACCTTGTGTGTTTTGTTAATAGCAAATATACTAATCTTGGCAACTCTATACACTACTAATATCAACAGTCCTATTTGTAGAATACCCATTAGCCATCCATCTACACCCTTAAATCAGTTTTTTCTTAGTGTAAAGTAAAAGTGTGATTACTTAAGTGAATCATTTCTTTCAAAGTCACTGTAATGGCTAAGTAAGGCATAGTATTGGAGATATGGACTACGGGTGCATATCCAACAGTTTTTAGGACGGTCGTTAAGAGTTCATGTCTCGGGGCAAGACTTAGTGATGCTTTATCAGTTTATTATCCCAGTCCTTATATTTTTTAGTACTTCATCGAGAGTTAGGGCAAGGGGTACAGTTTTCATCAGCACAGTCCAAACAAGCAGGAACATCATCTTTGTTGCTGCTGGGGTTCAAGACTTTTTTACAATGGCTGGCGTGGAATCAAGTATCCTTGCCTTGAAGCTTGACAGAACTGGCAATGGTTAGCAGCACTTCAAATGGATCTTTGTATCTGAGCTCCAGTGGTCTCCTGATATGTCTCTTTACCACGACCCAGTCTCCTGGTACCAAAGTGTGAGTGCCACCTAGGCAACTGGGGTCTGGGATGGAGGAAAGAACATGATTATGAGTAACAGTCAAATGTTTATGCAACTCCAGAACATATTCAGTGAGAGAACCGTAGGAGGCCTGCAGTTACAACCTCCAGTATACATCCCTGTAGGGACACTACCAAATGTGGACAGTTTCTCTATTCCCCTCGGGGCGGTCCTCACTGACTACAGTACTATGGACAAACGATCTACCCAGGACAGGTGTGTCTTTTCCTTGAACCTTTGGATTTTTATCCCAAGACTAGCCATGATCTATTTTATCCATACCCCAGTAAAGTGGGTACCTCTGTTGCTTTCTATAGTTTCGGGCACCCCATATCTACAAACCACCTCACTGATCAATTTTTTTTTTTTTTTTAGCTGTAGTTTTTGTATTTGCTTTAGTCATGGCCCAAGCTTCTGGCCACCCAGAGAAAAGGTCAATGCATACCAGGGCATATTCATAATTAACCACCTTAGGTAGCTGTATGTAGTCCACCTGCAGTCTCTGAAATAGGTAATCTGGTTTTGGTGTACATTTCCGTGGGACTCGAATAGGCCTACCGGGTTATGTTTTGCACAAACTAGACATTCTTGAACATACTTTGCAGCCATATTCAGGAACCCTGGGGCACACCAGTTTTGTAGCACCACTGCACACATAACACCCTTTGAATTATGCACCGGAGAATGTGCAAGGGCAGCCATCATGGGGAACAGGCAGCGTGGGAGGCAAATACGTTTGTTTAACTGCCATACCCCTGACACTGACTGTACGGCACCCGCTTTGACCCATGCATTCTGCTCGTGGGGGGAGCCTGGGTCTGGAAGACCTGCAGTAGTTCGAGGTCCACGGCCACTAGGACCGGTGCAGGGCATATCTCCTTATATAAAGGGGAGTTTCCTGCACTCCCTGACTCTGAGTCTCCTGGGGTTCCCGCACCTGCTATAGCCAGTATCTCTGTCAGAGGTAGTCGTGCTGTTTCCTTAGCCGCCTGGTCGGCCAAGGCATTCCCTACTGCAAGGGGAGTTTGTTCTCGTGTGTGTGCTGACACTTTGACTATGGCTGCCCTTCGGGGAAGGGTGAGTGCTGTGAGTAGCTGCTCTACCGCTTGTGCATTCCTTATAGGTTTGCCAGCAGAGGTCAAGAAATTACGGCTTCGCCAAATGGCGCCAAAGTCATGTGCAACACCATAAGCATATTGCGAGTCAGAAAATACATTAATTTCCTTACCTTTTCCCAGATTACACGCTGCAGTGAGTGCATTAAGCTCCGCCTCTTGCACAGAGCAACTGGAGGGGAGTGGTTCTTGTATTACCATTACCTTACCCTTGTGGACTACTGCATACCCGGTGATGAATCGTCCTTGTTCACTGTCAAACTCTGGAATCATCTACAAAAATACTTAACAAAGGGGTTAGTGAGTGGTACATCAGTAATATTTGCCAAGCTCTTTGTTTCAGCTTCCATCAATGTCTGACAATCATGTTCATGTGTCATATCAAACTGAGCTTCCTCATCTGCTAATTTGAAAAACAGGGGCAGGTCTTAGCTCACTGTCCTTCCCCCTTCCTCATTCTAGTATCTTCCTCCCTTTTCTAAAATCCACTAGAAATAGTGTAGCTGGATTTAGAACATTACAGAGTTTGATAGTTATATGGGGGTGTTGAAGGTTATAGGGACAATAAGACTTCTTATCAGGGGCTCCTGGATATTATCATATATTGCCACATCTTGAGCAGCACTTAAGGGATGCTGCACTATACAAGGGTGTTGGACACCTAGTTTCACTGGGAAAATGGGTAGTTCTCCCACATCAAGTTTGCTACATGCCCACAATTGACTGGGTATATTCTCAAGTCAAACAGGATGAGAATAAGGTTTAGAGTCTGTATTGTCTAATAATGTGACTACACAATGTGTCTTCATCCAGGGGTCATCTTGGGGCCATTTGGAGTGAATTCTATGCAGACCCCAATTTTCTGCAACTTATCTGTTCCCAACAAAGTAAAAGGTACATCAAGGGAAACTAAAACTTGGGGTACAATTAAAATTGAGTCATGCAAATTTAATTGGAGAGGATGAGTCATTTGTAATTTACTAAGTCATCCGTCTACCGTTCATAAGTCACATATTTGGGTAACATCATTTCCTCCAGCACATGTTTTTGCATTAATACTGTACAGGCTGCTCCAGAGTCTACTATGAAAGAAACAAATTGTCCTTCCCCCAGGGATACAGGGATAAGGGAGCGTTATCTCTGAGGGGTGGGGGTGTGTGGCAACGGGTCGAAGGGAGACATTTAGTTTCCTATGGGGGAGAGGCTGCACAGTAGCTGTTAATTTTGTGGGACATTTGTTAGATAAATGTCCTTTTTGCTCATGAGACCAATATTTTACATAGCTATGATCTCTATTTCCTCCTTGGTGGTTTCTTCCTCCTCTCCCCTCCCTTTACCTTTCCTGAGCTGCAAAGGAGTTAAGTTAACCCTTTCCTTTAATATGCTTTCTACTTCAGCACCTCAGGTTATTTCCTTTCAAATTAATCCATTGCATATTGCGCCACTCTTGGCGACTAGTTCGTACTGCAGTGTAAACTGTAGGTTTAAGGCAATTCATAAAACACTGCAGCAATAATCTGCGATTATCATCATCATTATACACAAAATCCAACTATATTTGTACTGATTCAGACTAGGGATGGGCAAATCTACTCGCTAGGACTCGTTACTCGGCGAGTAGTAAGGGACTCGCAGGACTCGGTACTCTGCGAGTTTCCCAGTGATTACTCGCACGAGTCCAATGCAAATCAATATCAATCCTAGTTTTGTCAGAAACGCTGACAAAACTAGGATTGCCATTGTTTGCATTAGACTCGGCTACTGTGCCAGTGATAGCAGGGAAACTCGCAGATAACTGCTGTTACATTGCGAGCCGAGTACAGCTGTCTTCTCTGTGCAGCTCCAGGGTCCTAGAACCTGCCTGCTCACAGACATGATGTAGCAGTGCTGAGATTGTTCTCAGTCTGCTCATTCCCTGTGCATAGACATCTATATTTATGCACAGGGGATGTAGCAGAGAGGACATCGCGTTTTGGACTACGTCGGACAGAAGAGGATTTTTTTAATTAAAGATGAAGTCCCTAATGGCTTTTTTTTTTATTTCAAATAAAAAATTTTCTCTGTGTTGTGTTTTTTTTTTTTTTTCAAAAATATGTTTATTAAGGAAGAAGATACATGAACAATCAATATAAGACAGCATCTTACTCATACATATAAAATGAGTGAAAAAGTCTCATGCAGCCATCATATATGAACATATAACTTCCGTTATGGTTATGAACAATTTCGAGAAAATATAATCTCTGTAGCTTGTAATATAATTATATCAAATCACTATTTGAAACGATATATTAGAATAAAAAGAAAAACGGAAAGGTGAGGAAGCAAGAGATAGTGAATATAGGGGGGAGGGGGAAAGAGGGTGTAGGAAAGTGGGTACAGGCTTGGGAGGGGGGGGGATAAGGGGATAGACTGCTGCATAATTAATAGATAAGAGTCCATTTGAGAGAAGACGAGGCGTGCGCAACAATCCTGTCAGTTCTCCTAAGACACATCTTCGAACTCTGAGATCAGTTCAATCATCTCCTAGCCAGGAGGAAATATCTGGGCCCTCCATAAAGAGGTGCCAAGCGCACCATGTTCCTAGGTGTTTATCCCATTTATCTGAGTCTTGAGCAATGAGAGACTCCATGCGTTCAATCCTATTCATTTCTCCCATCCACTCTCTGATCGTCGGGATCTCCGCAGTCCTCCAGTGTCTAGGAATTATTGTTCTGGCTGCTATTAGACAGAATCTGAATAGGCCATTCTTGGTCACTGCTAGAGAGCCCGGAATCAGGGAAAGGAGCGCTACTTGAGGTGAAGGATCTCGAGGCACTCCTGTCACGGAGCCAAATATTGCAAAGACCTTCCGCCAAAACTGTTGCAGGGGCTCGCAGGACCACCAAATATGTAATGGTGTTCCCACCTCTTTCTCACATCTCCAGCATAGTTCCGACACATCCGGGTATATTTTATGGAGAAAATCTGGACATCGGTACCACCTGGTTAGAATCTTGTAATTTTTCTCCTGTGACGCACAGGATACAGATAGCCTGTGAGTCAGGGTGAAAATCTTTTGAAGATCCAAAGCGGAAAAGGTGGTCTGTAAATCCCTCTGCCAGGCCTCTATATAGGGAGGTGGGTCCACCGCCGTCATCTCAGTCAATATGTTATACATTAATGATACCGAATGGAGGGGACCCTCTGTAGAACTCAAAATAAGCTCCAAAGCAGTGGGAGGTTCCATTCTTAGAGAAGCAAGGTAAGATTTAAGTTGGGAGAACTCTATCCAAGACAGAGACTCTCTCTCCACTCCCCTCTGCATGGCCCCCACCGTAGAGAAGCCCGAGAGCAAAGATGTAGCCTGGCCTATGGTTGGCCTGTCTGATTCTCTCCAACAGAGAAAACCGCGTCTGCCAATTGCTGGTGGAAAATCCACGTTATTAAAAAGAGGGCGTAAGCTGCTAGGATGATTGATTAATTTCAACCTGCCTCCACGGGAGTCCCAAAACCTGAGAAAGGATTGTGTGAGAGGAGAGAAATCTGATAATGAAGGCCTATGAGAAGGAGTGACCCAGGGGAGCACATAAAGAGGGAGGGGTGAGAGAAGATCCTCTATTGATACCCATTGTTTATGGACTCGGTTGTATTTCCAGTCCACCACTCTAGATAAGAGGACCGATCGATAATATCGATGAAAATCAGGTAGGCCCGAACCCCCTCTCGATTTTGAGCTAGTGAGGACAGAGAATCGTAGGCGAGGTTTTCTCGTGCCCCACACAAAGCTACGTATAGCTGAATGTAGTCGTCGAAAAAAATGATCTGGGACATAGATAGGGATGGTTTGGAATAGATAGAGAAAACGGGGAAGTACATCCATTTTAATCGCATTGATGCGACCAAACCATGAGAGTTGTGTTCTATCATAGTTTTTTAAGTCTTTTAATGTCCTATTTAATAGTGGGATATAGTTTAGTGAAAACAAATCGTCGAGATCACATGAAATATTTGTACCGAGATATTTCAAAGCCTTTTCTTCCCATCTAAAGTTAAAGGAGGACCGAAGTCTATGTACCATTTCATCGGGGAGAGTAATATTAAGAGCCTCCGTCTTAGAGTAGTTCACCTTGAAATTAGAGACCTCTGCAAATTTCTGGAACTCCTGGATTAGTACCGGGAAAGCTACTGTGGGATTAGAGATATATAGTAATAAGTCGTCCGCGTAGAGGGAAAGTTTATAGTGTTGGTCACCAATTCGCACCCCTCTGATATCATGAGATTTCCTCAGTGCATTTGCTAAGTGTTCCATGGCTATCACGTAAAGCAAAGGCGAGAGGGGACAGCCTTGCCGTGTTCCATTAGATATCTTAAAGGGTGCGGAATGGGTGCCATTAACCCTCAAACGTGCCGTGGGACCCTTATACAGTGCAGCTATTTTCCCCAAGATGTTAGCTCCTAAGCCCAACTGTTTTAGAGATGTAAATAAGAATGTCCATCCAAGGCGATCAAATGCTTTCTCCGCATCAATGGACAAGAGACATGCTGGGATCTTCTGCTTACGTATGAAAGAAGTTAATAATAGGGTTTTGATAGTGTTGTCTCTTGTCTCCCTTCTCTGTATAAAGCCTGTTTGGTCACCATGGATGGAACTCAACAATTGTGGTCCCAGTCTGCTGGCTATCGTTTTTGCTAGGATTTTCACGTCTACGTTGATCAGTGAGATAGGACGATAATTGGAACATAGTATAGGGTCTTTGCCAGGCTTGGGGATGACCGTTATTGTAGCTGCTAGTGTCTGAGGGGTCAGCGGACATTCTTCAGAGACAGTATTAAATAGAGAAGTTAAGAATGGGGCTAAAGTTGGGGCGAATGTTTTGTAAAAATTCGCTGGGAATCCATCAGGTCCTGGGCTTTTTCCGTTGGCGAGAGACTTAATAGTGTCAATGATTTCTTGGCTGGTAAAGGGAGATTCCAGAGCAGAGGCCCCTTCAGCAGGGATGGGTGGGAGTGGGGTATCGGATATATATTTATCTACTCGTTTCTGGAATTCAGATTTCGACATATCAGCTAGTGGGCCTCTTAAGTTGTAAAGGGAATCGTAATAGTTTTTAAAAGTATCCACAATTCCCACAGGGTCGTGTATCAAACCACCTGATTTCGACTGAATAGAAGGTATATACGTGACTGGGGTGCGAGGATGCAAGAATCTAGCCAGAGCTTTGCTTGGTTTGTCTGCAAACTCGTATAAGCATTTACGCATTCGGTCTCGCTGTCTAGCCGATGCTGAATCAAGGAGAGAGCCCAAAGTCACTCTAGTCTTCAGGATTTCGGCTAGTATTTCAGGGTCTCTAGACCGTTTGTGGCGATCTTCCAGATTTTGTAGGGTATTTATTAAATTCGATATCTCTGTCGTCCGCTCCCTCTTTAATCTAGAGCCCATCTGAATCATTGCTCCTCTTATTACGCCTTTGAGTGCTTCCCACTGGAATGGTAACGCAGTGGTGTCTTGTTTGTGTATTTTTAAAAAGTCGGAAATTGCTGTGTGGATCTCTGATCGGCAGTCTTGTCTCCGGAGAAGCTCTGGGTTAAGGGACCAAGACCATTCAGTAGGGGACAGACCTGGGAGGTATAGAGACAAGCCTATAGGAGAATGGTCTGACCATATCATGGGGTCTATCCAGGACACCGGATCTGCAGATAATAATTTGTGGCTAATTAAGAAGAAATCTATTCTACTGTGTGTGTTATGTACATGAGAATAATAAGTGTAGTCCTTATCTCTTGGATGGGACAGCCGCCAGACATCTACTAGTCTAGATTCCACTAACTTTGCTCTCAAGCCCTCCAGGTGAGAAGCCGGTACAGAGGTCTTACCTGATGAGGAGTCCATATTGTGATCAAGGACAAGGTTGAAATCTCCTCCGAGCACTGTTGAGCCCTCTGCAAAAGTAGAAAGTAATCGAAGGTAGGTCCTGCAAGTCCGTGCCTGGTCCTGGTTAGGGAGATAAACATTGGCAATGGTGAAAGTCTCGTTTGCAATACGTAACTTTATAAACAAAAATCTGCCGTGTGGGTCTGTTGTATGATCTAAAACCTCCGCCCCTAAGGACTTATGGATAGCTATACTCACTCCCTTAGATTTTGAATCTGGATTGGCACTATGGTACCAACGGGTATAGAATCTGTTTTTGAAAGCGGGAACATGGTCCGCTCGAAAGTGTGTCTCCTGCAAGAGCAGGATGTGCGCACGCCTCTTGTGCATGTGGTACAATATCTGTGATCGTTTTTCCGGGCTATTAAAGCCTCTAACGTTTAAGGAGTATATTTTTAGAGACGCCATCAGGACCAACCGATTAAGGTAGCAGTGCTAAAGATAAAGGAATGCGGTGTACAGGAAAGAGGTGGAAAGGGACGGGGTAACAACAGAGGGTAAGTTGGGGTAAACCAGAGGTTGGAGAGAATTGGGTAAGAAGAAAAAGAGAGAAGAAGAAGAATAAGAGCAGTAGTATTGGAAAATTATCCAAAAGACCTCGGGATCGCTAAGCCCGGGTGTCAAAGGAAAGAACTTAATCAGAAAAAATTCTGAGTATAGTGTCTGAGACACTCCCTATTGTGGGGATTGACTGGAACAAGGCTCCGTTGCCTTAGAGACCCCACCCATTGCTAACAGCCTTACACAGGATATGCATTATAACAGTACGGCGACTATGTCAACATGTCAGAATGAAGATAATAAACTTTACCAATCCACGATATACAAATATAGAAAAAAGAGAAAACCAGGGAAAAATAAGTTTAACGGTAATCCGCCAGACCAAAATAGGTCACTTCATGACCGATTAAGCGTGGTCTCAAACCTCCAGAAGCTCAATCATGTGTGCGGAACCAGTGTCAAGTATGGTCGTCAGGTGTTGCATTTCGGCGTCCCGAACCGCGTCTCCTTTTCTTTTCTCCTTCGGGACGGGGGCGCCAGTCTCCTCTGGGTCCCCTGTAGAAAAAAGCAGGTAGTTGTGGCCAGTCCAGGATCTCCACTGTCGGGATATTCAACTCTCTGCAGAACTCTGGTATGTCAGCAGGTGTCCGCAGTACAGCCATTCCTCTCTCTCCTCTTACTTGTAACTGGAATGGGTATCCCCATGAATAGGTGATGTTCTTGTCTCGTAAGATCTCTAACAGCGGTCTCAGTGCCCTTCTTTTCGCTAAAGTAAGTCGTGATAGATCTGCAAGGAGCTGTATAGTCTTCCCATTGAAGTCGATGGACTCTGACTCTCTAGCCTTGCGCATTATGTCTTCTTTTAATTGAAAGAAATGTATGCGGCATATAACGTCTCTAGGACGGGATGGGTCAGAATTTTTGGGACCAAGAGATCTATGGGCTCTGTCCATTTCGATGTAATCATCCGAGGGCCTGTCCAGTAATGAATTGAAGATACGTTGTAGGGCTGACATTAGGTCTCTAGGGGCCACCGACTCTGGAAGGCCTCGTATCCTGATATTATTCCGTCTGTGACGGTTTTCAGAGTCCTCCATCATGTCAAAAATAAGTTGGAAGGTATTAGAGTATTGGTTTAACAGGTGCTGATGTTCCTGCAATTGGGAAGTGATATTAGAGATGTCATTTTTCATTACTTGGACTGAGCTCTTGAGTGTAGTAGTATCATCTGTGAGGGATTTGATCTCCGCCTTACAGGAGTTCTCTAGCCTCAGTATATACCCTTCCATATCAGTTTTTGTTGGGATTGATTGCAAGCGTGCGTATATTTCCTGCAGATCTGAGGTCTGGGCTCTCACCTCTTGCAAGGCAGGAGACAAGGGTAGCTCCTCATTATTGGTGGAGGCAGATAGAGTGGGTGAGAGAAAGGCTATAGCTGTGTCTCCCAGGTCTGCTTGAGTGTCCTCAGCCAGCAGTGAAACGTCAGACATTATAGGGTCTTTAGCATGTGGAGGGGACTTTATGGCCCCACATGAATGTCCCTTAGGGGAGCCAGTAGACCTCTGCTGGGCTCCAGCATTTGCCTGGGGCTGTGAGGGCTTCTTATTGTTGTGTGCCAGCTCCTGAGCCACCTGTCCCGGGCCCCCCCCGCCGAGTACCTTAGGTGTAATGTCTTTGGTTCCCGCGTTACCACTGCGGGTCTCCCGACCGGCCGCCGAGTCCATGGAGGGATGATGAGGGGAGGAGGGAGAGCTCAGCGCCGTGTCTGCAGCGGCCGCCATTGTTGGGCGCATGGAGCGCCGGCCTGCACCTCCAGAGGCTGAGAGAAATTTAGTGATAGTTTGTTTGGTGGGCATTATATCCAGTTCCTGGTGTGGCTGATGTGGAGCGGAGTCGCCTACCGTTCTCCGGTCCGGCTGCACGGCTTTTAATTGCTATTGTTATGCTTCTAGGTCGGGTGGAAGCGGGAGCTCAGCTCAGGCACGTCTTCTCGGCGCCATGTCCAGGCCACGCCCCCGTGTTGTGTTTTTTTAACCCTTTATTGGATATTCTTAGTGGCTGGGTCAAACGTGGCCTGACATTAAGAATCTCGGGCTTAATACCAGCTTGTATAACAAAGCTGGTATTAACCCCTTTATTACCCAGCGTGCCACTGCCACCAGGGCCGCTGGAAGAGCGGGGTTCAGCGCCAGAGGATGGCGCTTCAATGAACGCGCCATCTTCTGGGGCGGCTGCGGGCTGCAATTTGCAGCGGGGGTGCCCAGAAAGCTTGGGCATCCCTGCGCTGTGGATTCCAGCCCCCAGCTGCTTAGCTGTACCTGGCTAGACATAGAAATTGCGCGGAGCCCCACGCATTTTTTTTATTATTTAATGAATTTCAGAGTCAGAGTCTCAGAGTCAGAGTCTCAGAGTCAGAGTCAGAGTCTCAGAGTCGGAGTCTCAGAGTCGGAGTCGCCTCAGAGTCAGAGTCGCCTCAGAGTCGGAGTCGCCTCGGAGTCGGAGTCGCCTCGGAGTCGGAGTCGTCTCGGAGTCGGAGTCTCCTCAGAGTCGGAGTCTCAGAGTCGGAGTCGCCTCAGAGTCGGAGTCGCCTCGGAGTCGGAGTCGTCTCGGAGTCGGAGTCGTCTCGGAGTCGGAGTCGTCTCGGAGTCGAGTCGGAGTCGGAGTCGTCTCGGAGTCGGAGTCGTCTCGGAGTTGGAGTCGTCTCGGAGTCGGAGTCGTCTCAGAGTCGAGTCGGAGTCGTCTCGGAGTCGGAGTTGTCTCAGAGTCGGAGTCGTCTCGGAGTCGGAGTCGTCTCGGAGTCGAGTCGGAGTCGTCTCGGAGTCGGAGTCGTCTCGGAGTCGGAGTCGTCTCGGAGTCAGAGTCGGAGTCGAGTCGGAGTCGTCTCGGAGTCGGAGTCGTCTCGGAGTCGGAGTCGTCTCGGAGTCGGAGTCGTCTCGGAGTCGAGTCGGAGTCGGAGTCGGAGTCGTCTCGGAGTCGGAGTCGTCTCGGAGTCGGAGTCAAAAAAATGCGTGGGGCTCCGCGCAATTTCTATGTCTAGCCAGGTGTAGCTAAGCAGCTGGGGGCTGGAATCCGCAGCGCAGGGATGCCCAAGCTTTCTGGGCACCCCCCGCTGCAAATTGCAGCCCGCAGCCGCCCCAAAAGATGGCGCGTTCATTGAAGCGCCATCCTCTGGCGCTGAACCCCGCTCTTCCAGCGGCCCTGGTGGCGGTGGCACGCTGGGTAATAGAGGTTAGGGCCAGCTTTGTATTATCAGCTGGCCCTAAGCCCGAAATTTATGGCGGTCACGTCAATATTAGACATGACCGCCATGAATTTCTATTAAATTGTTTTAAAAAAAACACAACACAGAGAAATTTTTTTATTAGAAATAAAAAAAAAAGCCATTAGAGACTCCATCTTTAATTAAAAAAATCCTCTTCCTTCCGACGCAGTCCAAAACGCGATGTCCTCTCTGCTCATCCCTGTGCATAGATATAGATGTATATGCACAGGGAATGAGCAGACTGAGAACAATCTCAGCTCTGCTACATCATCTCTGTGCACAGACATTCATGTCTATGCACAGGGAATGAGCAGACTGAGAACAATCTCAGCTCTGCTACATCAGGCAGCAGGCAGGCTCTAGGACCCTGGAGCCAGCACACAAAGAAGACAGGACTCTTATCTGTGCGAGTTTCCCAGCCAGCGATTACAGTTGCAAAGTAAACTAGTCCAATGCAAATAAATGACAAAACTAGGATTGCTTCAGGCTGAAGCTTCCGAGACACATCTGCGATTTGTAAATCTCACACTACTCGCTATTACTCGCTTCCCCATTCATTAACATTGGACTCGCTAGACTCGCAACGAGTAGCGAGTCCCGGGCTAGGACTCGCTAGAGTCAAGCGATTCCGAATAATTTAGGATTCGCCCATCACTAATTCAGACGCATACTCTAGACTGACTGAGCCTTATCTTGTACTTCAGTCTGTAACAGGTCTTATCCTGTTTTGCCTGTGCCCAGCTTTACACCCTCTGTATTAACACCCGACCTGAGTCTGATATATATTTATATATATATATTATATATTTTTTTTTTTTAATGGTTGGTTCCTGGCCTGGCAACATCTGTGTAATTTTCATAAGTAAGGGGTGCAGAATGACAGAAACTAAATCATCCCGTGTGGCCCGATATGCCTCCTGGACACGCTGGAGGATTCTAAATGTTAAAAGAGTTTTTCGGAGATCTGGGAGCTGGGTAGCGAAGACAATAAGTTCACCGGGGGACAAAGGCTGAAATGTTTCTATTGGCCATATTTCAGGGGAAATCTTGTTCATAAACATTATCAACCATCCTAGGAGGTTGAAACTGTACATGACTAGTGGTCCTCATAAGGAACAGAGGCACCCTGGGTATTGAGACCAACAGGACCCGCAACAATTACCCCAGGGGAATTCTGTTGACCACAATGTCTGCAAGTCCATCCCATTCACCCAGCATAAGGCGGGGGCTGAATGGGGTGCAGAATTTTATTTAGATAAAAAGGGGAAGGCACAGCAAATAAGGTAAATAAAAGAGGGATCACTACGCAGACCTAAGGAATATAAGTCAAAGAAAGACACAAGGATATGCCATAAAAGTGATACAACCTCATGAATTTAAAAAAACAAAAACTGTGCAGAATTGACATCAGATACAGAGGCTACAGGGGTCTGAGAGTTTTTCAAACTATCATAGATTACACAAACAGTTCTGTGCCCGGTGTCCTCTGATTTATGTTCACTCATTGAGAGACATTTTGCTACTTCTAGCCACATCCTAGCCTGCTCTAGTTTGTTCTTATCTTTTAACCATACTTTCCAATTGCAGATACATTTCTACCATTCCTTCTCTTCCACATTTCTTCACTTTCCCATACCTAACTTTCTCAGTAACATTTCACATCCATCTACTATCAAATACAGAGACAATGGTGGCACCTTTGATGCTGCTTACTTCCATACAGTTACTAGTCCTCATGACTGTAACTTAAATGCCCACAGTTACCACAGAACTGAAATGGGCTACAGAGTCTTAACCATAAAAGGCTCTAATTTTTCATCTCCCAGCACTTCATTTGCTCGCAAGAGAAGAATTTCAACTCCCAGAACCACTGTCCTCGTAAAAGAAGAACTTTGGAAGCACGAACACTAGGTAACCAGCCGTATGTCCCCATAAAAAAAAATACCACCAGACAAATAATCCAAAAACTATACTACCAATAGTTATTGCAATCCCTTTCAGTTTCTCCACTATCTCACATGCTGGAACTGGGGCCACGCCCTTTGGGTCAGTCAATTCCTTAATGTTGCCAGTCCTCATGACTGCAACCACTGTGCCAGAGTTACCGTAGAACTCTCTTCAGCACTCCTAGAGCCCCTCAGACTCTAAGTTGATCCTGTCCCAGTCTCCTCTGAGCCTCGAAAGACAGATCTTTAAGGAAGTACTACCACTGATTTTCCAGCCCTGTGAGCTAGAGAGATTCTTACACACAACCAAACAAATAGCTATACCAAACCTACTGATCCAACTACTATTACAATTATTTCTATGTGATCATATAACATATCATGGGAAATAAGCTAGTTACTACACAACTTTCACCAACTTCCTCTGACTCAAACAGATTACGTCTAGGATAAAGGAGATGGGGTTATTCAAACCAGAGCATAATGTCAGGTTATAACTGCTCAAATCAGGAGTTCCCCTTCAATAACCCTCTTTGGCTATAAGTTTAGGAATACAGGCTAAGCAAGAACTTCATCTACTCTTTTCCCTCTCTTGAGCTCACATGAACACAGACACTGAGGACAATTCTGATTCATCAAAAAACGATTTAACAATACGTCAGTCACTCACTGCACACTGCATAATCGCTGGTATCAACCCCCACTGCTGTATTCGGGCTAAAAACTGCTTTCAGCTACCCCTTTCTTTGAGGGTGCCCTTATCAATTTACAGGGGAATTTAATACCCTCAGAGTACTACCTTACCATGAAGGGTTCCTCTGTTATAGGCAATCACACTTCCCTGATCCTCTCACGGACCGATTTTTCTCTTCACCACATGTGAAGTAACACACCTAACGGGATCCCTCATCAAGCAGAGGCTGTAGTCCCTTATTGGTCAATCAAAAATCAGTCACTCGCACATTCAAGGATCCTCATAGTTTACAACATCATTCCAGATATTAATGACGTAGACAAAACAAACGACATATAACAATCCTCCGACTCCTGAAATATACAGGAGAGCTGCGAAGGCCCATGACCCGAAACGTTGGGCGAGGATTTACTCGTCACTTCATTCAATTATCATTCAAACGTCATTCAATTGTCAATTATACATCTAAAGACACATTGAAACATATAAGACCACAAATTATGCACATTAAAATTCAATCACTGGCAAGGGTTCAATAATGATTGTCTTGTTAGGACCACCAATTACCCGTCCTGGAGCCCTCTAGGTAACACTGAATTAGTAACACAAGTAGTTACTTACCGCGGATTTATTCAGTGGTTCCCAGAGAGATCCTTGTTGACGGGTCCAGGGGAGGTCCGGTTGACAATCCCAGGTTCCAGGCACCATGTACTGATGTGGAAACCCTTCTATAGGGAGAGCTTTTGGGTGGACACAAAGGGTCTTCACATTGCCAGTGAGTTTCAAATTAATATTCATTCATGAATGGAGATGAGACATGTCTGCAGGTAGAGTCTCATCTGTCTGAGGTAGCCAAGACTCACCAATTTATTACAAGAAAAGCGGATGTACATCCATTACATGTAACTGAAAAAGGAAACCAAAATAGATATCAGTTGTAACACACTTCCTGTGGTCCAACGTAAAACCTTCTTGACAGGAAACTCACAGGAAACCAGTATTCCTTAGTCAGACATTCAATGATGCAAGGTTTGAACAAAAGCTACAGACATAGAAAAGCATATAATCATATACTGCAATTGTTTCTAAATAATAATGAAGCCAGATATAAAATATTAACCATAACAGTATGATCAAGGCGTGTTTGAAGGCTGAGGGGAAGGTGCCAGTGGTAAGTGATAGGTTGAAAAGATGAGCTAGGGCTGGGAAGATAACGGATGTGAGGTTGGGAACGAGGTTGGATGGGAGCGGGTCGTGGGCGCTGGTGGTGAGGTGTGATTTTGACAGGAGGGAGGAGAGCTGGTCATCAGTTATGGGGGGGAAGCAGTTGATGGAAGGAGAGGGCAGTATAGGTGAAAGGGGAGGCTGTGGAGACAGTGGATCAAAGCGGTCTCTGATTCTGTCAATCTTTTTTTTGAAGAAGGAGGCAAAGTCTTCTGCAGAGATAAGGAGAGAGGGAGGGGGAGCAGGCGGGCGGAGTAAGGAATTGAAGGTTTTGAAAAGTTGTTTGGGATTGCAGGACAGGGAGGTTATTAGGGATAAGAAGAAGGTTTGTTTGGTGGTGGCAAGTGCAGTCTTGAAGGCGATGAGGGACTGTTTGAACAGTGCAAAGTGCTTAGTGGAACGTGATTTTTTTCCATCGCCTCTCGGTGACCCTGGATGCCCGTCTCAAGTCTTTAGTGAGGGTGGTGTGCCAGGGTTGCCTGTTAGTGCGTGGAGTGTGGTATGTGAGGGGGCGGCTAGGTCGAGAGCCTTGGTTAATGTGGTGTTGTAGAGGGTGGTGGCAGTGTCTGTGTCATGTATAGTTGTTATGTTGGCGAGAGGGAGAAGGGATTATGAGAGTGAGTGTAGATCAATGTGTTTTAGGTTTCTGAGGGGATGATCAAGTTTGCCAAGAGGAGGTGGTGTAGTAGGGGAGGTGAGGGTGGAGAAGGTCAGCAGATTGTGGTCAGACAGGGCGAGGTTTGAGTTTGTGAGGTTAGTAAGGGAGCAAAGACGGTCCCTCATTGATCACTCTACACCACCCTCCCATGCCACCCACCTTTATGCTGATGACAGTCCAGTCCTTTCAGATCTTGTTATCCCTTCTGCATCCTCCTCCTCTACTTCCTCCACTTCCTCTTAGACCACCACCTGACTCCGCACACTGGTCAAAGTGTGCTCCAGCATATTGATGACCAGAATAGTCATGCTGATAATGGTATCCTCATCACTAAACATCTTAGTAGCCATTTCAAACCTGTGTAGAAGGGTGCAGAGGTCCTTAATGTATTCCCACTTTGCCAGCGTTATTTGCCCCACCTCCAGATCATGTTGGCCCAGGTTATATGTCATGACATACTGCACCAGGGCTTGTCACTGCTGCAACAGTTGCTGCAACATGTGCAGAGTGGAATTCTTATTGTGTTGGTAAATCGCATATCAGGCAGTTAATCGGCAGGCCAAAAGATTTCTGCAGCGATGCAAGGCATTGAGTTCTGGGGTGTGAATGGTGGAAGCGAGCACACAGCAACCTGCAGCAATGCATCTAGGCCAGAATAGTGGCCTAGAAATTTCTGGACAAGATTGAGGATGGTTGAGGACTTCAGCCATGCAAGGCATGTCGGAGACCTTGCCCCACTGTCAAACTCAGTCTCCAACGCTGACAACAACTGTTCAACTGTGTAACTCACATCTCCAAGGCATTTTAATGTAAACAAAGCCTCATGGAATTGCCATGATGAGAGTGCAGTAAAGGGGTGTGGTGGATTCCATCTGCACAGTTGTAATGTGTGTCACATTAATGGAGAGGTTTTGGGTGCAGGTGGAGGAAGCAAAAACAGTGGAGGAAGTGCCAGGGGAGGTACATGGGACAAATACATCTTGCAAAAAGAAACAAGTTCGATTTTTGACCTGGACACTCTGGCCCCAAAAGGACTGAATGATGGCAGAATTTGATTGTTTTCTATAAGGATCCTGAAATTATATCAGTTCTGCCTTTTTACTTTTCAACTAGATGGCAGCCCGATTCTAAAGAATCGGGTAGTCTAGAATCCATATATAGTTTATTTAGTAATAGTTAGGGGAGTGCGGTGAAATTAATTGTGTGTATAGAGGTGGCTCAGTGGTTAGCACTGCGCGGTGGCTCAGTGGGTAGCACTGCGCGGTGGCTCAGTGGTTAGTACTGCGTGCGGTGGCTCAGTGGTTAGCAGTGAGTGCGGTGGCTCAGTGGTTAGCAGTGAGTGCGGTGGCTCAGTGGTTAGCAGTGAGTGCGGTGGCTCAGTGGTTAGCAGTGAGTGCGGTGGCTCAGTGGTTAGCAGTGAGTGCGGTGGCTCAGTGGTTAGCAGTGAGTGCGGTGGCTCAGTGGTTAGCAGTGAGTGCGGTGGCTCAGTGGTTAGCAGTGAGTGCGGTGGCTCAGTGGTTAGCAGTGAGTGGGGTGGCTCAGTGGTTAGCAGTGAGTGCGGTGAGATTGGTCAGCGCAGCGGTGTGGGCAGAGTGGTCAGTGCAGCGCCGTGCGCAGAGTGGTCAGTGCAGCGCCGTGGGCAGAGTGGTCAGTGCAGCGCCGTGGGCAGAGTGGTCAGTGCAGCGCCGTGGGCAGAGTGGTCAGCGCAGCGCAGTTGGCAGAGTGGTCAGCACAGCGCCGTGGGCAGAGTGGTCAGCGCAGCGCCGTGGGCAGAGTGGTAAGCACAAACATACACTCCGCTATACTTACCACCGACCCTGCGTCTTCCCCGCCGCCTGGATCCTGAGTCGAGATGTCGCCGCCCCCGGACGACTGGATCCAATATGTTGTCCGGGTAGTTTTTCAAGACATCTTGGACGCTATATTGGATCCAGTAGTTTGGGGGCAGCGACATGTCGACTGAGGATCCAGGCAGCGGACGCAGGGCCAGTGGTAAGTATAGCGGAGTGTGTGTGTATGTGTGTGTGTGTACAAAGTTGAGGGAAGTGTGGACAAAGTGACGGAAGTGCGTACATACACACATATACACACATAGTGTACATTGCATATGGAGGGGTGAGGAGAGCGGAGGCTGGAGGGCAGAGGACAGGGAGAGGAGAGCGGAGGCTGGAGGGCAGAGGAGGGCGGAGGCTGGAGGGCAGAGGACAGGGAGAGTAGAGCGGAGGCTGGAGGGCAGAGGACAGGGAGAAGCGAGTGGAGGCTGGAGGGCGGAGAGAGGGAGAGGAGAGCGGAAGGTGGAGGGTAGAGGAGAGGGAGAGGAGAGCGGAAGGTGGAGGGTAGAGGAGAGGGAGAGGAGAGTGGAAGCTGAGGCAGAGGACAGGGAGGAGAGCGAGGCTGGTAGGGCAGAGGAGAGAAGAGGCTGGAGGGCAGAGGACAGGGAGAGGAGAGCGGAGGCTGGAGGGCAGAGAAGAGCGGAGGCTGGAGGGTGGAGGCTGGAGGGCAGAGGACAGGGAGAGGAGAGTGGAGGCTGGAGGGCCGAGGAGAGCAGAGGCTGGAGGGCAGAGGACAGGGAGAGGAGAGCGGAGGCTGGAGGGCAGAGGAGGGGGATGCTGGAGGGCAGAGGACAGGAAGAGGAGAGCAGATGGCTGGAGGGCAGAGGACAGGGAGAGGAGAGCAGAGGCTGGAGGGCAGAGGACAGGGAGAGGAGAGCGGAGGCTGGAGGGCAGAGGACAGGGAGAGGAGAGCGAAGGCTGGAAGGCAGAGGACAGGGAGAGGGGAGCGGAGGCTGGAGGGCAGGGGACAGGGAGAGCAGAGCGAGGCTGGAGGGCAGAGGACAGGCAGAGGAGAGTGGAGGCTGGAGGGCAGAGGAGAGCGGAGGCTGGAGGGCAGAGGACAGGGAGAGGAGAGCAGAGGCTGGAGGGCAGAGGAGGGCGGAGGCTGGAGGGCAGAGGACAGGGAGAGGAGAGCGGAGGCTGGAGGGCAGAGGACAGGGAGAGGAGAGCGGAGGCTGGAGGGCAGAGGACAGGGAGAGGAGAGCGGAGGGTGGAGGGCAGAGGACAGGAGAGGAGAGCGGAGGCTGGAGGACAGGGAGAGGAGAGCAGAGGCTGGAGGTCAGAGGAGAGCGGAGGCTGGAGGCTGGAGGGCAGAGGACAGGGAGAGCAGAGCGGAGGCTGGAGGGCAGAGGAGGGCGGAGAGCTGGAGGGCGGAGGCTGGAGGGCAGAGGACAGGGAGAGGAGAGCGGAGGGTGGAGGGCAGAGGACAGGGAGAGGAGAGCGGAGGCTGGAGGTCAGAGGAGAGCGGAGGCTGGAGGGCAGAGGACAGGGAGGAAGTGGAGGCTGGAGGCAGAGGAGAGCAGAGGCTGGAGGGCAGAGGACAGGGAGGGGAGAGCGGAGGCTGAGGGCAGAGGAGGTCGGAGGCAGGAGGGCGGAGGCTGGAGGGCAAAGGACAGGGAGAGGAGAGCGGAGGCTGGAGGGCAGAGGACAGGGAGAGGAGAGCGGAGGCTGGAGGGCAGAGGACAGGAAGAGGAGAGAGCAGGGTGGAGGGCAGAGGACAGGGAGAGGAAAGCGGAGGCTGGAGGGCAGAGGACAGGGAGAGGAGAGCGAAGGCTGGAAGGCAGAGGACAGGGAGAGGGAGCGGAGGCTGGAGGGTGGAGGCTGGAGGGCAGAGGACAGGGAGAGGAGAGTGGAGGCCAGAGGGCAGAGGACAGGGAGAGGAGGTCGGAGGCTGGAGGGCAGAGGAGGGCGGAGGCTGGAGGGCAGAGGACAGGGAGAGTAGAGCGGAGGCTGGAGGGCAGAGGCCAGGGCAGAGGAGGCTGGAGGGCAGAGGCCAGGGCAGAGGAGGCTGGAGGGCAGAGGCCAGGGCAGAGGGGAGGGCAGAGGAGGCTGGAGGGCAGGGCAGAGGAGGCTGGAGGGCAGAGGCTGGGCAGAGGAGGCTGGAGGGCAGAGGCCAGGGCAGAGGAGGCTGGAGGGCAGAGGCCAGGGCAGAGGAGGCTGGAGGGCAGAGGCCAGGGCAGAGGAGGCTGGAGGGCAGAGGCCAGGGCAGAGGAGGCTGGAGGGCAGAGGCCAGGGCAGAGGAGGCTGGAGGGCAGAGGAGGCAGAAGGGCAGAGGAGGCTGGAGGGCAGAGGCCGGGGCAGAGGCCAGGGCAGAGGAGGCTGGAAGGCAAGGGCAGGGCAGAGGAGGCTGGAGGGCAGAGGCGGCTGGAGGGCAAGGCCAGGGCAGAGGAGGCTGGAGGGCAGAGGCCAGAGCAGAGGAGGCTGGAGGGCAGAGGCCAGGGCAGAGGAGGCTGGAGGGCAGAGGCTGCAGGGCAGAGGAGGCTGGAGGGCAGAGGGCTGGAGGGCAGAGGCCAGGGCAGAGGAGGCTGTAGGGCAGAGGCCAGGGCAGAGGAGGCTGGAGGGCAGAGGCCAGGGCAGAGGAGGCTGTAGGGCAGAGGCCAGGGCAGAGGAGGCTGGAGGGCAGAAGAGGCTGTAGGGCAGAGGCCAGGGCAGAGGAGGCTGTAGGGCAGAGGCCAGGGCAGAGGAGGCTGAGGGCAGAGGCCAGGGCAGAGGAGGCTGATAGGGCAGAGGCCAGGGCAGAGGAGGCTGTAGGGCAGAGCCAGGGCAGAGGAGGCTGGAGGGCAGAGGCCAGGGCAGAGGAGGCTGGAGGGCAGAGGCCAGGGCAGAGGAGGCTGGAGGGCAGAGGCCAGGGCAGAGGAGCTGAGGGCAGAGGCCAGGGCAGAGGAGGCTGGAGGGCAGAGGCCAGGGCAGAGGAGGCTGGAGGGCAGAAGAGGCTGTAGGGCAGAGGCCAGGGCAGAGGAGGCTGTAGGGCAGAGGCCAGGGCAGAGGAGGCTGTAGGGCAGAGGCCAGGGCAGAGGAGGCTGGAGGGCAGAGGCCAGGGCAGAGGAGGCTGGAGGGCAGAGGCCAGGGCAGAGGAGGCTGGAGGGCAGAGGCCAGGGCAGAGGAGGCTGGAGGGCAGAGGCCAGGGCAGAGGAGGCTGGAGGGCAGAGGCCAGGGCAGAGGAGGCTGGAGGGCAGAGGCCAGGGCAGAGGAGGCTGGAGGGCAGAGGAGGCTGGAGGGCAGAGGCCAGGGCAGAGGAGGCTGGAGGGCAGAGGCCAGGGCAGAGGAGGCTGGAGGGCAGAGGCCAGGGCAGAGGAGGCTGGAGGGCAGAGGCAGCTGGAGCCGGCAGGGCAGAGGCTGCTGGAGCCGGCAGGGCAGAGGCTGCTGGAGCCGGCAGGGCAGACTCACCGCGGGCCGGCCATCAGGTGTGTACTGTAGCAGGAGAGGAGGGGCGGGCAGAGCTGCAGGAGAGGAAGTCCCGCCCTCCCTCCTCTGTAGGCAGACAGCAGGGAGCACGGGTATCCCCAGGGTGTGTGTGGGCCCCCGAGGTGGCGGGCAATGGGCCCCCCCTACCCCCCGGTATGTAGCTACTGGCTGGAGGGCAGAGGGTGGAGGGGAGTGGCTGGAGGGCGCACGGAACTTCCGATATCGAAACGTTCCGTGTGCCGGTGCCTGTAGCCGGGGGGCAGCCCGGCTACAGTGCACTGGATGAGCCTGGGCGACGACCATCACGGAAGTGGGCGTGGCCTCCTCCGGAAGTGGCCTTCGGGTTTTATATATAAGATGTGCCTTGCTATGGATTTTCAGTTGACGTGTATTGTCTATTATATAATTGCCGTAGCTCACTTCCGTCGGAGCGGCGCAACTTCCGGTGGCTTGGTTAGCGAGTCCAGGTTTCATCCCCTGGACTCTGTCCGTGGCCGCGTAGCGGCCACGGCGACTCCCGAAGCAATGCCCGCAAAGCGGGCATTGCGAGTCGTTGCAGCCTCGCGAAGCAATGCCCGCGAAGCGGGCATTGCGAGTCGTTGACACCTACCACTAACCAAGCCACAGAAGCACATACTACTGTACTGTACACCGCTATAGTATACTACAGTCCCATGCCCATAAGCGCCATGGGACTGTAGTATACCATCGCGCTGTACACTACAGCCCCCTGCCGCTCTAAGCCACTACGCGCTGTACACACCCCCCTGCCCCCGCCCACCCCTACACCCTAAGCCCCGACCCGTCCGCACCTATGCCCCTACCCCAGGAGCCCCTATGCACCTAACCCTCTACACCGCCAAGTATCCTACATACCCTGCCCACTATAGCCCCCTCCCCGTAAGCCCCGCGCACCTAACCCTCTACACCGCTATGCACTACAGTCCCATGCCCCCATAAGCGCCATGGACTGTATCTACCATCGCGCGAAACCCCACGCCCCCCTCCCTACCAAACGCGCGACCATACAACCTACAGCCCACCGCCGCCCCTATGCCCTAACCCCGCCGCCCCCTGCCACCCCAACCCCTGACACCTAACTATACTACCGTCCATCCTAAGCCCATGGGACTAGAAACCCCTACGCGCTTAACCCTCAGCCACCAACCCCTACAGCCCTAGTCAGCCACTACGCGCTGTACACTACAGCCCCCTGCCCCCGCACCCCTACACCCTAAGCCCGACCCCCGCACCTATGCCCCTACCCCGTAAGCCCCGTCGCACCTAACCCTCTAACACCGCTATAGTATACTACAGTCCCATGCCCACTAATGCCCCTACCCCCGTAAGCCCCCGTCGCACCTAACCCTCTACACCGCTATAGTATACTACAGTCCCATGCCCATAAGCGCCATGGGACTGTAGTATACCATCGCGCTGACACTACAGCCCCTGCCGCTTAAGCCCTACGCGCTGTACACTACAGCCCCTGCCCCGCACCCCTACACCCTAAGCCCGACCCGCCGCACCTATGCCCTACCTACCCGTAAGCCCCGTCGCACCTAACCCTCCTACACCGCTATAGTATACTACAGTCCCCCTGCCCACTATGCCCCTACCCCGTAAGCCCCGTCGACCTAACCCTACACCGCTATAGTATACTACAGTCCCATGCCTAAGCGCCATGGGACTGTAGTATACCATCGCGCTGTACACTACAGCCCCCTGCCGCCCTAAGCCCATACGACTGTAGTGTACACCCTATAGATACACAGTCCATGCCCATAAGCGCCATGGGACTGTAGTATACCATCGCGCTGTCACTACAGCCCCCTGCCGCCCTAAGCCACTACGCGCTGTACACTACAGCCCCCTGCCCCCGCACCCCTACACCCTAAGCCCCGACCCGCCGCACCTATGCCCTACCCCCTAAGCCCCGCAGCCTCCTAAGCTCCCGCCGCCAAGCCCCCACCCGCCGCACCTAAACCCCTACCCCCTAAGTCCGCCGCACCCCTACACCCTAAGCCCCGACCCGCCGCACCTATGCCCCTACCCCCGTAAGCCCCGTCGCACCTAACCCTGTACACCGCTATAGTATACTACAGTCCCATGCCCATAAGCGCCATGGGACTGTAGTATACCATCGCGCTGTACACTACAGCCCCCTGCCGCCCTAAGCCACTACGCGCTGTACACTACAGCCCCCCTGCCCCAGCACCCTACACCCTAAGCCCCGACCCCCGCACCTATGCCCCTACCCCGTAAGCCCCGTCGCACCTAACCCTGTACACCGCTATAGTATACTACAGTCCCATGCCCATATAGCGCCATGGACTGTAGTATACCCATCGCCGCTGTACACTACAGCCCCCTGCCGCCCTAAGCCACTACGCGCTGTACACTACAGCCCCCTGCCCCCGCACCCCTACACCCTACCTATGCCCCTACCCCGTAAGCCCCGCCGCACCTAACCCCCTACCCTCTAAGCCCCGCCGCACCTAAGCCCACCCCCTAAGCCCCGCTAGCCTCCTAAGCTCCCGCCGCCAAGCCCCCACCCGCCGCACCTAAACACCTACCCCCTAAGTACGCCGCACCCCTACACCCTAAGCCGCCCTAACCCCTAACCCACTACCCCGCCGCCGAAGCCCTACCCCCTGCCGCCCTAACCCACTACCCCGCCGCAGCCACTACCTCTGCCGCAAGCCCCTACCCCCTGCCGCCCTAACCCACTACCCCGCCGCACCCACTACACTCTGCCGCACCTAACCCCTAAGCCACTACCCCGCCGCCGAAGCCCCTAACCCCCTGCCGCCCTAACCCACTACCCCCGCCGCAAGCCCCTACCCCCTGCCGCCCGAACCCCTAACCCACTACCCCCGCCGCCGAAGCCCCTAGCCCCTGCCGCCTAATCCACTACCCCGCCGCAGCCACTACCCTCTGCCGCAAGCCCCTACCCCCTAAGCCGCACCTAACCCCCTACCCCCGATTCCGCACCTAAACCCCTACCCCCCCGCCGCACCTAAGCCCCTATCCCCTAAGCCCCGCCGCCTCCTAAGCTCACACCGCCGCCGTCCCCTAACCTAACGCCCCCGTCGATCACTTACATGCCTTCTTAGTCATCTGATCATCCGCCCAATCCACAATCCATTCGTCCGGCCATCCGTCCTCTTCCTCCGGCCCCGCCGCTCTTCTCTCTTCTTTCCGCCATCTCCGGCTCTTCGTCCGGCCCCCGGGGTCTTCTGTCTTCTTTCCGCCAACTTCCATCTCCGACGTCTTCTTCACTTCTCATTAAGATACAATGGACGCGAAATCCGCCATTCTATCTCTATGAGATGTGAGCTGCTCTTCTGATTGGTCGCTCTCTAATGCCCTCAGCCAATCAGAAGAGCTCCTCAGATCCCATTGAAATACATTAGCGGTGTGTCGCCGATTTTATGGCCGGCCACCTGGTTCTATTTGTCGGCCCTAAAATCGCGGACACACCGCTAATGCATGTCTATGGGCAGTCCGCCCGATTTTGGATTGGACGCAGACCAATCAGAATTCGAGCTCACTGCCCGTAGACATGCATTAGCGGTGTGTCCGCGATTTTAGGGCCGACAAATAGAACCAGGTCGGCGGCCATAAAATCGCCGACACACCGCTAATGTATTTCAATGGGAACAAATAAATTTAATAATTAAAAAAATAATTAAAAAATAATTAAAAAATAATAAAATTTCAGCGGACCTGAATGAGAACTGTGTCTCAGCCTAAATAATAAATTTAATAATAAAAAAAATAATTAAAAAATACTTTAAAATTAATAAAATTTCAGCGGACCTGAATGAGAACTGTCTCTCAGCCTAAGTAATTAATTTAATAATAAAAAAAATAATTAAAAAATAATTAAAAAATAATAAAATTTCAGCGGACCTGAATGAGAACTGTGTCTCAGCCTAAATAATTAATTTAATAATAATAAAAATAATAAAAAAATAATAAAAAATAATAAATTATTCAATAAAAATAATAATAAAAAAAATAAATATATGCTAATTATATCAGCCCTTCCAGCGGACCTGAATGAGAACTGGGTCTCAGCCTAAATAATAAATTTAATAATAAAAAAAATAATTAAAAAATAATTAAAAAATAATTAAAAAATAAATTAAAAATAATAAATAATTCAATAAAAATAATAATAAAAAATTAAATATATGCTAATTATATCAGCCCTTCCAGCGGACCTGAATGAGAACTGGGTCTCAGCCTAAATAATAAATTTAATAATAAAAAAAATAATTAAAAAATACTTTAAAATTAATAAAATTTCAGCGGACCTGAATGAGAACTGTCTCTCAGCCTAAATAATTAATTTAATAATAAAAAAAATAATTAAAAAATAATAAAATTTCAGCGGACCTGAATGAGAACTGTGTCTCAGCCTAAATAATTAATTTAATAATAAAAAAAATAATTAAAAAATAATTTAAAAATAATAAAAAAATAAATAAAAAATAATAAATTATTCAATAAAAATAATAATAAAAAAAATAAATATATGCTAATTATATCAGCCCTTCCAGCGGACCTGAATGAGAACTGGGTCTCAGCCTAAATAATAAATTTAATAATAAAAAAAATAATTAAAAAATAATTAAAAAATAATAAAAAAATAAATAAAAAATAATAAATAATTCAATAAAAATAATAATAAAAAAATTAAATATATGCTAATTATATCAGCCCTTCCAGCGGACCTGAATGAGAACTGGGTCTCAGCCTAAATAATAAATTTAATAATAAAAAAAATAATTAATAAATAATTAAAAAATAATAAAAAAATAAATAAAAAATAATAAATAATTCAATAAAAATAATAATAAAAAAATTAAATATATGCTAATTATATCAGCCCTTCCAGCGGACCTGAATGAGAACTGGGTCTCAGCCTAAATAATAAATTTAATAATAAAAAAAATAATTAAAAAATAATTAAAAAATAATAAAAAAATAAATAAAAAATAATAAATAATTCAATAAAAATAATAATAAAAAAATTAAATATATGCTAATTATATCAGCCCTTCCAGCGGACCTGAATGAGAACTGGGTCTCAGCCTAAATAATAAATTTAATAATAAAAAAATAATTAAAAAATAATTAAAAAATAATTAAAAAATAAATAAAAAATAATAAATAATTCAATAAAAATAATAATAAAAAAATTAAATATATGCTAATTATATCAGCCCTTCCAGCGGACCTGAATGAGAACTGGGTCTCAGCCTAAATAATAAATTTAATAATAAAAAAAATCATTACAAAATAATTAAAAAAGAATAAAAAAATAAATAAAAAATAATAAATAATTCAATAAAAATAATAATAAAAAAAAAAAAATATATGCTAATTATATCAGCCCTTCCAGCGGACCTGAATGACAACTGGGTCTCAGCCTAAATAATAAATTTAATATAAAAAAAATAATTAAAAAATAATTAAAAAATAATAAAAAAAATAAATAAAAAATAATAAATAATTCAATAAAAATAATAATAAAAAAATTAAATATATGCTAATTATATCAGCCCTTTCAGCGGACCTGAATGAGAACTGGGTCTCAGCCTAAATAATAAATTTAATAATAAAAAAATAATTAAAAAATAATAAAAAAATAATTAAAAAATAAATAAAAATAATAAATAATTCAATAAAAATAATATAAAAAAATTAAATATATGCTAATTATATCAGCCCTTTCAGCGGACCTGAAAGAGAACTGGGTCTCAGCCTAAATAATAAATTTAATAATAAAAAAAATAATTAAAAAATAATTAAAAAATAATAAAAAAAATAAATAAAAAATAATAAATAATTCAATAAAAATAATAATAAAAAAATTAAATATATGCTAATTATATCAGCCCTTTCAGCGGACCTGAAAGAGAACTGGGTCTCAGCCTAAATAATAAATTTAATAATAAAAAAATAATTAAAAAATAATTAAAAAATAATAAAAAATAAATAATAAATAATAAATAAAAATAATAATAAAAAAATAATGCTAATAAAATGAATATTATGCTAATAATAAGCTATTAATGCTAATAATGTAGCTATTAATGCAATAAATTAATTATTAATGCATTATAATGCTAATAAATCATATATATGCTATTAATGCTAATAATAATGCTATAATAATTTAATTAAATATATTAAAGTAAATAATGTAATATTAATGCTAATAATAATAATAATGCTAATTAATGCTATTATAATGCTATTAATGCTATTAATTATGCTATTAATGCTAATATTAATATATCTATATCAGTATTATAATTATAATTAATGCTAATAATAATGCTATATAATGCTATTAATGCTAATAATAATGCTATTAATGCTATTAATAATGTTATTAATTGCTATTATTAATGCTAATAATGCTATTATTAATGCTATTAATGCTAATAATAATGCTATATTAAATGCTATTATAATGCTATTAATGCTATTAATTAATGCTATTTAATGCTAATATTTATCCTTATTAATGCTATAAATACTATTAATAATGCTATTAGAATAATGCTAATATTTATCCTATGATAATGCTATTATAATGTATTAATGCTAATTTAATCTATAATCTTTAATCTAAAATAATGCTATTACTATATTTATATTAATGCTATATTATTGCTATTAATGCTATAATATATTAATATTATATGCTATATTATCCTTTCATGGTATTATTAATGCTATTAATGCTAATTAATTAATGCTATTAATGCTATTAATGCTAATAATAATGCTAATTAATGCTATTATAATGTTATTAATGCTATTATTAATGCTAATAATGCTATTATTAATGCTATTAATGCTAATAATAATGTTATTAATGCTATTAATAATGCTATTAATGCTATTAATTATGCTATTAATGCTAATATTTCTCCAAATAATGCTATTAATGCTAATAATAATGCTATTAATGCTATTAATAATGCTATTAATGCTATTAATTATGCTATTAATGCTATTAATGCTAATATTTATCCTATTCATGGTATTATTAATGCTATTAATGCTAATAATAATGCTATTAATGCTATTAATAATGTTAATAATGCTATTATTAATGCTAATAATGCTATTAATGCCATTAATAATGCTATTAATGCTATTAATTCTGCTATTAATGCTAATATTTATCCTATTAATGCTATTAATACTATTAATAATGCTATTAATGCTAATATTTATCCTATTAATGCTATTAATAATGCTATTAATGCTATTAATTATGCTATTATTGCTATTAATGCTAATATTTATCCTATTCATGGTATTATTAATGCTATTAATGCTAATAATAATGCTATTAATGCTATTAATGCTAATAATAATGCTATTAATGCTATTAATAATGTTATTAATGCTATTATTAATGCTAATAATGCTATTATTAATGCTATTAATGCTAATAATAATGTTATTAATGCTATTAATAATGCTATTAATGCTATTAATTATGCATTAATGCTAATATTTCTCCTATTAATGCTATTAATGCTAATAATAATGCTATTAATGCTATTAATAATGCTATTAATGCTATTAATTATGCTATTAATGCTATTAATGCTAATATTTATCCTATTCATGGTATTATTCATGCTATTAATGCTAATAATAATGCTATTAATGCTATTAATTATGCTATTAATGCTATTAATGCTAATATTTATCCTATTAATGGCATTATTAATGCTACTAATGCTAATAATAATGCTATTAATGCTAATAATAATGCTATTAATGCTATTAGTAATGTTATTAATGTTATTATTAATGCTAATAATGCTATTATTAATGCTATTAATGCTAATAATAATGCTATTAATGCTATTAATTATGCTATTAATGCTATTAATGCTAATATTTATCCTATTAATGCTATTAATAATGCTATTAATGCTAATAATAATGCTATTAATGCTATTAATAATGTTCTTAATGCTATTATTAATGCTAATAATGATATTATTAATGCTATTAATGCTAATAATAATGCTATTAATGCTATTAATAATGTTATTAATGCTATTATTAATGCTAATAATGCTATTAATAATGCTATTAATGCTAATAATAATGCTATTAATACTGTTATTAATGCTCATAATACTGCTAATAATGCTATTAATACTGCTATTACTGCTAATAATAATGCTATGGCTTATATTATTGCTATTGATGATGCGATTATTATTTAAAAATCTTTAAAAAAACAATAAACTTATTTTAGATACCTGATGCATTTGCATCAGGCTAACAGCTATAACTACTATAATCAAATTAATGCACGTTCTAGAATCCCGATGCATTTGCATCGGGCTCACAGCTAGTTTCTTAATAACCATAGATAACTTCCTCAAAATATTCTAAACTATGCTCCAACTCGAGATATCACTATGACTGGTGATGGACATATATATCTACTGCCCAATATGTTGATTAGATTGGTTGAGTTATTGTGCATCCTCTCACTATGTATAGTTTATACAGCCTCACTTCATAGTATGATTTATTCAAACCATCCTTGCTAACTTTACTGCATCTGGTTCAATTTGGAGACATACCCATTAGACCTTATTGATGCCTTAACCTTCCTAGCGTTATTCCCGAGCCTGACTCGGGGTTAACATTCACTACCAGAAGCGTTAACCCCGAGTCAGGCTCGGGCTTACCCGCGTTCGCGGCAGATGCGGTGAGAAAACCGCATCTGCCGCACTTGCCGCACTTGCCGCACTTGCGCCGCACTTGCGGCGCGGTTGCGGCGCGGTTGCGGTAATCTGCATAGTAAAGGGAACCAACCACCTCGGATGACCCTCATACACTGTTAATATGTGCCCCTGCAGCCTAGTAAACCATTAGCAGCACTGTTTTTGTGTGAAAAGTGGCTGCAGTAGAAGTGAGATAATGATTTTATACACTTACATGCCTGCGTACTTGAGGGCGTCTCCCTGTGTGTGCTGGCACTTGTGGGCTGTGCTCATCATGTCTGCTCTCCCCCTCCCTTATGCACGCCCCCTCTCAGCCTGCTATAGTGATGTGAGGCTGATTGCGTCATAAAGGGGCGTGGCTACCGGGATGCCGCGATTTAGCCCCGCCCCTTTATGACGCAATCAGCCTCACATCACTATAGCAGGCTGAGAGGGGGCGTGCATAAGGGAGGGGGAGAGCAGACATGATGAGCACAGCCCACAAGTGCCAGCACACACAGGGAGACGCCCTCAAGTACGCAGGCATGTAAGTTTATAAAATCATTATCTCACTTCTACTTCAGCCACTTTTCACACAAAAACAGTGCTGCTAATGGTTTACTAGGCTGCAGGGGCACATATTAACAGTGTATGAGGGTCATCCGAGGTGGTTGGTTCCCTTTACTATGCAGATTACCGCAACCGCGCCGCAACCGCGCCGCAAGTGCGGCGCAAGTGTGGCAGCTATGCGGCAAGTGCGGCAGATGCGGTTTTTTTACCGCATCTGCCGCGAACGCGGGTAGCCCGCTTTTAGCAAAAAATTCAAGACCTAAACAGACCGCCAGGGAGGCTACACCAGTGTTTCCCAACTCCAGTCCTCAAGGCACACCAACAGGTCATGTTTTCAGGATTTCCTTAGGATTGCACAGGTGTTAGTTTAATCACTTGCACAGGGGATAATTCCATCATCTGTCTAATGATAAGGAAATCCTGAAAACATGACCTGTTGGTGTGCCTTGAGGACTGGAGTTGGGAAACACTGCCTTAAACGGTAGTATGTGATTGACACAATACTTGCTTCCATAAAAATAGAGGGCATCAGTAAAGAATAATACCTGGACTATGTGGGTTAGATCCAAGATAGTAATACATGACACTTGTGCAGGAAGACGCTATGCCCGGCCACTTCCAAGTTCATTGCCTGAAAATACTAGGTAATGCCATAATGACGCAGGTCGTTTGGTTTCTGCGTGTATTTTAGTGGTGTTCCAGTGTGAATGATTGATCGTCGACACAGGATGACAAATAGTGATAGATTGGGATTAGTTAGATTTATATGGGTGTGTTTTTACTATAAGATATAGTCCAATGTAGAGCACAAACGAAACCCTGGCGGGAATAATGAGAAGTATCGCAGAAGTATACGTGAACTTCTATTATATAATTGCGGTAGCGACTTCCGTCTTGTCCGGCGCTACTTCCGTGGCTTTGTTCGCGTGGCTTGGCACTTTCTCCAGGACTTTCGTCGCGGGACGCGATGCAATGGCCACGAAGCGGACATTGCGAGCAGTAAATCCTTCTCCCTCTCCCTCTCCCCATATGACATTCCCATATGACATTCCCATTTGACATTCCCATATGACATTCCCATATGACATCAAGGCGTCACCCACCGACCCTTGCAGACCTCAGTCTGGTTCTAAAGACAGCTATCACCGTTTATGACCCTGACAGGTATCATTCCCCATGCTATTGCACATGAGTCATCACACATGCCATTTTTACATTAAGCCATCACATAGTAACAGGAACACTGTCACTCAGTACGCACAAGACCTCCATGGATCCACCGGAATCTAGGACACTACATCTGGATCAATGGGACCATATCATGACTCACTCAGTCGCCAAAGTCGGCTGTGACCGCCTGGCCCTGGAGCCGTACTCGCTCTCTCACACCGCACATCTGACCACCTGGCCCTTGACCCGTCCTCGCTCCTGGACACTGGCTGGCATGCACACATCAGGTGCACTAGCATGGAGCTGGCAGGCTCCCATCACTTCCCCACTGGGGACGGATCACTTCCACCACCTCCTCACATGGCACTGGTCTGGACTTCTGAATCCCATCGTCCTCTCCTCACTCAGACACCTGGCAGGTTCCTATCCAGCCTGCTCACTCACAACTGCAACTCAGTGAGTCAATCAGCACATCTTCACTCACACACAGACCGGATGATTACCCTGTGCACCATTCATGTTTAGCCCAGCAGAGCACTCATCCCCACAGGTTCAGCCGCTCATTAGGCTCATGAATGTATTGGTTCTTCAGCACTCACACTCAGCTGTTTTACTCAGCTCATGAAAACCCTTCAGCTGTTAACTCCCTGTACATCGGACAGGTTTCACACAGCACACACAATCCGGAAAACCGGCCCATCTGAACAGAGACCTGCATTGATAACCCGTGTGATGCACCCGCCCAGGGGCCACATCACCACACCTCACTTTCTCCGCACTTCACTCACTTTGTCCACACACATACACACACACACACATACTCCGCTATACTTACCACCGGCCCTGCATCAGCCGCCTAGATCCTCAGTCGACATGTCGCCGCCCCCGAACTACTCCATCGAATATCACGTCCAAAAAGTCTCGCCAAACTTCCCGGACGCCATATTGGATCCAGTCGTCCGTGGGCGCCGACATGTCAACTCAGGATCCAGCCGGCAGGGAAGATGCAGGGTCGGTGCTAACTATAGCGAAGTGTCTGTGTGTGTGTGTGTGTATGTATGTATGTGTGTGCTGACCACTCTGCCCACAGCGCTGCACTCAGCACTCTGCCCACGCCGCTAGGCTGACAACTCTGCCCACGCCACTGTGCTGACCAATCTCACCGCACTCACTGCTAACCACTGAACCACCGCACTCACTGCTAAACCACTGAGCCACCACACTCGCTGCTAACCACTGAGCCACCACACTCACTGCTAACCACTGAGCCACCCCACTCACTGCTAACCACTGAGCCACCTGTACACACACAATTCATTTCACCCCACTCCCCTAACTATTAGTAAATATACTTTATATGGATTCTAGACTACCCGATTCTTTAGAATCGGGCCGCCATCTATATATATATGTGATTATATAGGAATTATCAGTATTATGTATGTGATTATGTATAAATTAGTGAGTCGCGCCTATTCTGCAAGGACTCGCAACGGCCGCTTGGCGGCCATTGCGAGTGAGGCTTTGCGAGTCAGTGGCGCCGGCAATGCTTCACAAGTGCGTGGGCGCTGCCCCCATGCCCACAATGATGGAAACAGCGCTGAAACTTACGGAAGTGCGTTAGGGAAATTATATATTACATACTGATAATCTATTATATAATTGCCGTAGCGACTTCCCTCGCACACGCCGCTACCTCCGTGGCTTTGTTCGTGGGTGCGCATCGCCCACGCGACTCACTCGCAATGCCCGCGAAGGGGGCGTTGCGAGTCGTTGCAGCAGCCCGAGCAATGCCCTATACACAGATTCTAGAATCCCGATGCAAGACCACAATAAGATGGTTTATAGGAATTCTTTGGCATATGCTGCATATTGTAATTATTAGGGTTCTACAATCAGAAACCTATTAGCAGGCCCACCATTAGACCTTTATAGCTCTTAATCATTAAGGGGCCTGTCCTATCATTGGAGTGGCGTGGCTATAGGGGGGCCCAAGAGGTGTACGGAGCAGAGTCGCATGTGTACGAGGTGTATGGAGCAGAGCTGTGTGTGCATGAGGTATATGGAGTGGAGAAGTGTGTGTATGAGGTGTATGGAGCGGAGCCGTGTGTGTATGAGGTGTACGGAGCGGAGCTGTGTGTGTACGGTGTACGGAGCGGAGCCATGTGTGTATGAGGTGTACGGAGCGGAGCCGTGTGTGTACAAGGTGTACAGAGCAGAGCCATGTGTGTGCAAGGTGTACAGAGCAGAGCTGACAGTGTACGAGGTGTTCGGAGCAGAGCCGCGTGTGTGTATGAGGTGTATGGAGCAGAGCCGTGTGTGTATGAGGTGTATGGAGCAGAGCCATGTGTGTATGAGGTGTATGGAGCGGAGCCGTGTGTGTACGGAGTGGAGCAGTGTGTGTATGAGGTGTACTGAGTGGACCGTGTGTATACAAGGTGTACGGAGTGGAGCCGAGTGTGTACGATGTGTATGGAGTGGAGCCTAGTGTGTACGAGGTGTACGGAGTGGGGCCCTGTGTGTACGGAGCAGAGCCGTGTGTGTTCGAGGTGTACGGAGCGGAGCCGTGTGTGTATGAGGTGTACGGAGCGGAGCTGTGCCTGTATGAGGTGAACAGAGCGTAACCACGTGCGTACGAGGTGTGTGTACCAGTGGTAGGCCCCCATGGATGCCGCTCCCACTCCTATAGTCCCGGCTGCCTTTGCCAGCAGCATTCTTCTCCAGAGTCTCTGATAATAAATAATTGATATCCACCGCCATTTTCTGGAAGCTTGTGGCTCCTGGCTCCATAGCTCAGCTGACCCCTCTATGGCTGGGGGCCCGGGGAGAGACCATACATTCCTGTGACTCCTGCAGAGCTGAGTCTGTGTCCCCTAGCCCTCTGCAGTGCTGTATGTGCTCTCTTTGTCCTGTATATTGTATGTATAACAGTCTCTTATGTGATGTATTTGATTTACAAAACTTATTGTCACGGGTCGACTGCGCTCCAGACCAACACAAACCTGGAAGATCAGTTATCACTGTACATCGCAGGACACAGAGAAGTAGCTGAAACCACCAAATTAGGTGAGTTAAATAATTAAATGTAGTCCGGGTAATTGTCATGGTGATGTGCGGCCCCTGAATGATGGTAGAAATTTCCAAATGTCCCTTCCCCCGGCAGGAAAAAGGTTCCCCACCCCTGTGCAAGGTAATAAGTAACACACCCAGTATTATTCTGCCTCATGTGGCATTTATTGTTTACATCCCTCCACAGCTCTGATAAAAAACAATGTATAGAACAAGATTAATGTGTGATTGGGCAGAATGTGGTGCAGAAGGGGAGTTTTTTAGTGGGCAGTGAAACTATGGAAGGTTAGAGGGGTGGAGGCAAGCTTGGTGAAGGCAGAGCTGGGGTGGAGTCTTGGGGGCCCCAAAATTCCAAGTGGCAGCCCTGCCTATTGGACCAAGTTATATCTTAAAGGTGTGCTGTGAGGGTTGGCATGTGATAATAGAATGTGTATATAAGGTGGCACTCATTGAGGATCAGCAATCTAGGGAAATTGATTAAGCACCTGGGTCCTGATAGATGCTGCGTATTTTCATGAACCTTACGACCTGTAATATACTCCCCTGAAGAATCCTGGTGGAAGAAACACATTGAGAGATGGACAGGGACGACTAGGGACAGAGTAGAATTTAAGATATGCTATGGACTGCCGTTATAAGGGTGGGAGTCATTTTGGGGTCTGTTATGAGGGACAATAACTAATCAGTACAGGATGTCTGGGAATAGGACCTGACACTGGTGACCCATCCACAGATGCACAGAAAATTCAGAAATGGGTAGGATCAATCCATTTATTTCTATACTTTGCCACTTGTACTAAAAATTAGACTAACTGTCAGGTTGGGAGTGGGGAGACACCCAGCGCTGGATGACGACAAGGGGGAGGAGGAGACACTGATTCTAAGGACAAAAGGGGTGATGGTAACCCCTAGATAAACTAGCACTGGCACCTGGCTCCCTATTTCCTGACTGACCCTGAACTACTACTAAATAAGGATCAGAGCGAGTGAACACTAGTCAGCCTGGCTACCAACTAAAGACAAGGGAAACAAACAAAAAGGGAAGAAACACCTAGCTTGAGAAGATCCACACAGCAATTAAACAGAAACTGCAAAGCTGAGAAGCTTCCTCCAAACACCTGACAAGCTATCACCAGCAGTGCATCCTGGGAGTCAAGGGGAATATATAGACAGCTCAAGGTAAGGCATAAGCTGGGTCCTAGTGACCTCCAGCTTTCACTAAAAGGGAAATGCCTCTTAAAACAACAGAGTCATTGTTTTAGGATTTGGACTGTTTCGCCAAATGCTGGGACCTTCTGCAAGTGGCCTATACAGTCTCATCCGTGCCTCCTGACACACCCGTGACACTAACATGGAAACCATCACTGTAACTCTGATGTAAACGAGTATAGCATTTTTCCTGCATATTATGCACACTGTTGCTCATTAGTACTGTGTACTTCTGGAAATCTTAACTACCTATGAGTAGTGAAGGAGAGGTATTGTCATCAAAAGGAATCTGGCAGGTGCCCCGCCCTTGTAAAAGTGTATCAAACACGCCCCTTTAATCAAATTCATATCACATGGCAATCAAATGAATATCAAAATATATATATATCAATATCAAATGAATATCCAATGGCTATTAATTTGTTAGATGTTTCTTTTAATCATGATCCTATTATTTATAGGATCGATAATTATTATCTTTTATAGGTATTTTGATACTGCAATAATGAATAACTGCAACCAGAATTATTACACCGGGTTTGTCTTACTGAAAGCCACGTCACACACACCGATATCTGAGTCCAATATCTGAACAGGTATTTTGGACGAAGTACCTTAATGTCCGCGCTGCTGCCAGAGAGGAACATACACCAACGACACTGGGACGTCTGAGTACTGGTAGTAGAGGTTTATTTCCAACGCGTTTCGGAGCCACGTACCGAGCTCCTTCCTCAGGGAAGGACATTAGGGTACTTCGTCCAAAATACCTGATCACAGCACCGCACCTCGTGGAAGTACAGTCCCTGCAGCAGCTGCATTGTTCGAGCGATTACGCTGGTTGTGTGCTACACAACCTGACCAGGTGAGCAAATCTGATTTTTTCACATTTACCTGCCTATAAAGGATAAGACCCTATGTGCGCATTCTCAACCCTCTAGATATACAATATCTGAACAGATCTCTGGTTGCAGTGAAATCATGGACACATTGCTCCATTTTGTGGCTGTGTACAACATGGAGCAATGTATCCATGATTTCACTGCAACCAGAGATCTGTTCAGATATTGGACTCAGATATCGGTGTGTGTGACGTGGCCTTAAGGGCCACGTCACACATACAGATATTTGTGCAGATATTGTTCGCAGATCTTTGGTTGAAGTGAAATCATGGACACAATGCTCCATTTTGTGGCTGTGTACAAATGGTACAATGTGTCCATGATTTTACTGCAACCAGAGATCTGTGAACAATATCTGCACAAATATCTGTATGTGTGACGTGGCCCTTACACACACTCCCGTATTATGATATAGGTATTTTGATACACTTTGATTAACAGAAGATTGCAGTATCAAATGGTTTACTGACACGTTTCCGCATATTTAATATTGTCAGCAGAATTTTTCATCGGGCGTATTATGTATACGATCAATAATTATTTTCTTCTATAGGTTTTTGATACAGCAGAATTATTTAATTGGGCGTATTATGTATACGGCCAGTAATTATTCTCTTTTATATGAATTTGATACATCTTTTATCATTGTTGAAATCAATTGATAGTAATAAAAGATTTGTTTATTCACTTTGTAAGGCCGATTTCACACTGCGGCATGATCCGGTCCGGTTCTGTCTGGAATGACCCAGACAGCTGCGGACCGGATCAGCACACAGGACTGGGGGGCTATTATGCCCTCCGGTCCGGTGTGCAGCTGCACGCAGTTCCCACTGCTCATAAGTCAGGACCGCGGGCGCTACGGTCCTGACCTGTCAACGGCTGCAGCTGCGTGCGCTGCACACCGGACCGGAGGGCATAATAGCCCCCCAGTCCTGTGTGCTGATCCGGTCCGCGGCTGTCTGGGTCCTCCCAGACAGAACCGGACTGGATCATGCAGCAGTGTGAAGCAACCCTGAATGAGACACATGACTTACTGACACAAGATTCCTTATTAAGAACTAGCTGTGAGCCCGATGCGATTGCATCGGGATTCTAGAATCTGTGTATAGGGCATTGCTCGGGCTGCTGCAACGACTCGCAATGCCCCTTCGCGGGCAGTGCGAGTGAGTCGCGTGGGCGATGCGCGCCCACGAACAAAGCCACGGAGGTAGCGGCGTTTGCGAGGGAAGTCGCTACGGCAATTATATAATAGATTATCAGTATGTAATATATAATTTCCCTAACGCACTTCCGTAAGTTTCGGCGCTGTTTCCGTCGTTGTGGGCGTGGGGGCAGCGCCCACGCGACCTGTGAAGCATTGCCGGCGCCACTGACTCGCAAAGCCTCACTCGCAATGGCCGCCAAGCGGCCGTTGCGAGTCCTTGCAGAATAGGCGCGACTCACTAATTTATACATAATCACATACATAATACTGATAATTCCTATATAATCACATATATATATAGATGGCGGCCCGATTCTAAAGAATCGGGTAGTCTAGAATCCATATATAGTATATTTACTAATAGTTAGGGGAGTGGGGTGAAATGAATTGTGTGTATACAGGTGGCTCAGTGGTTAGCAGTGAGTGGGGTGGCTCAGTGGTTAGCAGTGAGTGCGGTGGCTCAGTGGTTAGCAGCGAGTGTGGTGGCTCAGTGGTTAGCAGTGAGTGCGGTGGTTCAGTGGTTAGCAGTGAGTGCGGTGAGATTGGTCAGTACAGTGGCGTGGGCAGAGTTGTCAGCCCAGCGGCGTGGGCAGAGTGCTGAGTGCAGCGCTGTGGCAGAGTGGTCAGCACACACATACATACATACACACACACACACAGACACTTCGCTATAGTTAGCACCGACCCTGCATCTTCCCTGCCGGCTGGATCCTGAGTTGACATGTCGGCGCCCGCGGACGACTGAATCCAATATGGCGTCCGGAAGTTTGGCGAGACTTTTTGGACGCGATATTCGATGGAGTAGTTCGGGGGCGGCGACATGTCGACTGAGGATCTAGGCGGCTGATGCAGGGCCGGTGGCAAGTATAGCGGAGTATGTGTGTGTGTGTATGTGTGCGGACAAAGTGAGTGAAGTGCGGAGAAAGTGAGGTGTGGTGATGTGGCCCCTGGGCGGGTGCATCACACGGGTTATCAATGCAGGTCTCTGTTCAGATGGGCCGGTTTTCCTGATTGTGTGTGCTGTGTGAAACCTGTCCGATGTACAGGGGGTTAACAGCTGAAGGGTTTTCATGAGCTGAGTAAAACAGCTGAGTGGGAGTGCTGAAGATCCAATACATTCATGAGCCTAATGAGCGGCTGAACCTGTGGGGATGAGTGCTTTGCTGGGCTAAACCTGAATGGTGCACAGGGGGTTAATCGCATCTCAGGTCTGTGTGTGAGTGAAGATGTGCTAATTGACTCACTGGGTTGCAGCTGTGAGTGAGCAGGCTGGATAGGAACCTGCCAGGTGTCTGAGTGAGGAGAGGATGATGGGATTCAGAAGTCCAGACCAGTGCCATGTGAGGAGGTGGTGGAAGTGATCCGTCCCCAGTGGGGAAGTGATGGGAGCCTGCCAGCTCCATGCTAGTGCACCTGATGTGTGCATGCCAGCCAGTGTCCAGGAGCGAGGACGGGTCAAGGGCCAGGTGGTCAGATGTGCGGTGTGAGAGAGCGAGTATGGCTCCAGGGCCAGGCGGTCAGATGTGTGGTGTGAGAGACTGAGTACGGCTCCAGGGCCAGGCGGTCACAGCCGACTTTGGGACTGACTGAGTGAGTCATGATATGGTCCCGTTGATCCAGATGTAGTGTCCTAGATTCCGGTGGATCCATGGAGGTCTTGTGTGTACTGAGTGACAGTGTTCCTGTTACTATGTGATGGCTTATGTAGGATGGGGAATGATCCCTGTCAGGGTGATAAACGGTGATAGCTGTCTTTAGAATCAGACTGAGGTCTGCAAGGGTCGGTGGGTGATGCCTTGATGTCATATGGGAATGTCATATGGGAATGTCATATGGGAATGCCATATGGGGATGTCATATGGGAATGTGATATGGGAATGTCATATGGGAAGAGAGAGAGAGAGAGAGAGAGAGATACACACACACTGCTCGCAATGTCCGCTTCGCGGCCATTGCATCGCGTCCCGCGACGAAAGTCCTGGAGAAAGTGCCAAGCCACGCGAACAAAGCCACGGAAGTAGCGCCGGACACGACGGAAGTCGCTACGGCAATTATATAATAGTTGTTTATTGAATGAAATCAATTACAAACAGCACAATACACAGAAATAAAAATCAAATAAAACTGAACATTTACAAGTTTCTTTATATCTGATTCTCTAGCGAGTGTGACCGCGAGCTTTGTGTGACAGAGCAAGTGCGACAGAAGTAAGTGTGTGACTTGTGATTCAGTGACTTTGGATTCAGGGAGTTTGGAAGGGAGGACTTACTGAATTGCTGGTTGTATTTTATTAATACTTTGCATTTCTTTTTACTTATCATTTCTGTCTGGTGCAATCCCCATTAGGAAATGAGCTCCATGATTGGCAATGCCATCCGGTGTACATCTTGCCACATGTATGCATTCCTTGACCAGCCGGCCGAGGGTGCATACTGCTGTGTGAGATGTGAGTACGTTGTGCATTTGGAAGCCCAGATACTGGATCTAAATGAACGACTGACAACGCTGAGATCCATAGACAATATGGAAAGGAGTCTGCTGCTCACTGAACAGCTGCTCAATGGGATAGATGTGGGGGAGGATGGTACTATGGAGCCTCAGGACCATGAGGTAGCTAGCTGGGTGACAGTTAGAAGGCGGGGTAGAGGGAAGGGTGCCAGGGAGGCTAGCCCTGATCTGGCACACCCCAATAAATTTGCTATGTTGGCAGATGAGGGGGGTGTGAGTTCAGGTACAGCACTGCTGCAGCAGGGCATGACCTCTGAAAGCCAGAGGAGTGTCTGCTCCAGTAAGGGGGAAAACAGGAGAGTAGGGCAGGCCAGACAGGTTCTGGTAGTGGGGGACTCAATTATTAGGGGAATAGATAGGGCAATCTGTCACAAAGACAGGGATCGTCGAACAGTGTGCTGCCTACCTGGCGCTCGAGTCCGGCACATCGCTGATCGGGTTGACAGATTACTTGGAGGGGCTGGTGAGGACCCAGCGGTCATGGTGCACATTGGCACAAATGACAAAGTTAGAGGTAGGTGGAAGGTCCTTAAAGATGATTTCAGGGAATTAGGCTGCAAGCTTAAGGCAAGGACCTCCAAGGTAGTATTCTCTGAAATACTGCCTGTACCACGTGCCACACCAGAGAGGCAACGGGAGATTAGGGAGATAAATAAGTGGCTCAGGAATTGGTGTAGGAAGGAGGGGTTTGGGTTCCTGGAGAACTGGGCCGACTTCTCTGTTGGCTACAGGTTCTATGCTAGGGACGGGCTGCACCTCAATGGGGAGGGTGCAGCTGTGCTGGGGGAGAAAATGGCTAGAAGGTTGGAGGAGTGTTTAAACTAGGGATTGGGGGGGAGGGTATTCATTGTATAGGAGGGGAAGATAGTGTAAACAGTAACCTGGGCACAAGTAATAAAATTGGGGGTGGCATGGGGGGTGGGGTTAGAACAGTCAATCTAGTAGGAAGGAATAGAGGTAAAGAGAGATGCATAAAGTGCATGTTCACTAATGCCAGAAGCCTCACCAACAAAATGGAGGAATTAGAATTGATTTTGTTGGAAAATAATTATGACATGGTGGGGATTTCGGAGACTTGGCTGGATGAGAGTCATGACTGGGCTGTTAATTTACAGGGCTATTGTCTGTTCAGAAATGACCGTACAAATAGGCGAGGAGGAGGTGTATGTTTATACGTAAAATCATCCTTAAAACCCATCCTGCGTGATAATATAGGTGAATCTAATGGAAATGTAGAGTCTCTGTGGGTGGAGATAAGGGGAGGGGGAAAAAATAATAAATTACTGATAGGGGTTTGTTATAAGTCCCCAACAATAATGGAAGTGGAGGAGAATATCCTCATAAAGCAAATAGATGAAGCAGCGACTCAGGGAGAAGTCATTATTATGGGGGACTTCAACTACCCTGAAATACATTGGGGATCAGAAACCTGCAGTTCTAGCAAAGGTAATAAGTTTTTGAAAACTATAAGAGACAATTACCTTTCACAACTGGTTCAGGACCCAACAAGAAGGGGGGCACTGCTGGACCTAATATTAACCAACAGGCCAGACCGCATATCAAATATACGGGTTGGAGGTCACTTGGGTAATAGTGATCATAACTTAATAAGCTTTCAAGTATCCTTTACTAAGACGTGTAGTAGAGGGGCCACAAGGACACTAAACTTCAGGAAGGCAAATTTCCAACGGTTGAGAGATGATCTTAGTGCAATAAACTGGGACGATGTCCTGAGACATAAAAGTACACAACACAAATGGGAGATGTTTATTAGCATCCTGAATAGGACCTGTGCACAATATATACCCTATGGGAATAAGCATGCTAGAAATAGGAGGAAACCACTATGGCTAAATAAAGCGGTAAGAAGTGCAATATGTGACAAAAAGAAAGCATTTAGCGAATTAAAGCAAGTAGGTAGTGATGAAGCATTAAATAAATACAGAAAATTAAATAACATTTGTAAAAAGCAAATCAAGGCAGCAAAGATTGAGACAGAGAGACTCATTGCCAGAGAAAGTAAAAAGAATCCCAAAATATTTTTTAACTACATAAATAGTAAGAAACTAAAAAATGATGGTGTTGGCCCCTTTAAAAATAGTCTGGGTGAAATGGTGGATGAGGATGAGGAAAAAGCAAATATGCTAAATGACTTTTTTTCAACAGTATTTACACAAGAAAATCCCATGACAGACAATATGATCAGTGATAACAAAAATTCTCAATTAAACGTCACCTGCTTAACCCAAGAGGAAGTACGGTATCGTCTAAAAATCACTAAAATTGACAAATCCCCGGGCCCAGATGGGATACACCCCAGAGTGCTGCAGGAATTAAGTACTGTCATAGATAGACCATTATTTTTAATATTTAAAGATTCCATAATATCAGGGTCTGTACCACAGGACTGGCGTATAGCAAATGTGGTGCCAATATTCAAAAAGGGGACAAAAACTGAACTTGGAAATTATAGGCCAGTAAGCTTAACCTCTACTGTGGGTAAAATCCTAGAGGGTTTTCTAAGAGATGCTATACTGGAGTATCTGAACAAAAATAACCTCATGACCCATTATCAACATGGTTTTACGAGGGACCGTTCCTGTCAAACTAATCTAATAAGCTTCTATGAAGAAGTAAGTTCTGGACTGGACCAAGGAAATGCAGTGGATGTGGTGTATATGGACTTTTCAAAAGCTTTTGATACGGTGCCACACAAAAGGTTGATACATAAAATGAGGGCAATGGGGATAGGGGAAAATATGTGTAAGTGGGTTAAGAACTGGCTTAGTGATAGGAAACAAAGGGTGGTTATTAATGGAACACACTCAGAATGGGTCACAGTTAACAGTGGGGTACCACAGGGGTCAGTGTTGGGCCCGCTCCTATTTAATATATTTATTAATGACCTTGTAGGGGGCATACAGAGTAGAATCTCAATATTTGCAGATGACACTAAACTCTGCAGGGTAATCAATACAGAGGAGGACAATTTTATATTACAGGAGGATTTATGTAAACTAGAAGCTTGGGCTGCTAAATGGCAAATGCGCTTTAATGGGGATAAATGTAAAGTCATGCACTTGGGCAGAGGAAACAAAGGGTATAATTATGTGCTTAATTATAAAACACTGGGCAAAACTATCACTGAAAAAGACCTGGGTGTATGGGTAGATGACAAACTCACATTTAGTGGCCAGTGTCAGGCAGCTGCTGCAAAGGCAAATAAAATAATGGGATGTATTAAAAGAGGCATAGATGCTCATGAGGAGAACATAATTTTACCTCTATACAAGTCACTAGTGCGACCACACTTAGAATACTGTGTACAATTCTGGTCTCCGGTGTATAAGAAAGACATAGCTGAACTAGAGCGGGTCCAGAGAAGAGCGACAAAAGTTATTAGAGGACTAAGGGGTCTGCAATACCAAGACAGGTTATTAAACTTGGGGTTATTTAGCTTGGAAAAACGAAGGCTTAGGGGTGATCTTATAATAATGTACAAATATATGAGGGGGCAGTACAGAGACCTTTCTAATGATCTCTTTACTCTTAGGCCTGAGACTGGGACAAGGGGGCATCCTCTACGTCTGGAGGGAAGAAGGTTTAATCATAATCACAGACGCGGATTCTTTACTGTAAGAGCAGTGAGACTATGGAACTCTCTGCCACATGATGTTGTAATGAGTGAGTCACTACTAACATTTAAGAAGGGCCTGGATGCCTTTCTTGAAAACTATAATATTACCGGTTATATATACTAGATTCTTTGATAGGGCGTTGATCCAGGGAATTAGTCTGATTGCCGTATCTGGAGTCAGGAAGGAATTTTTTCCCCCAATGTGGAGATTAGTGTTGCCACATGGGGTTTTTTTTGCCTTCCTCTGGATCAACATGTTAGGCTATGGGTTGAACTAGATGGACTTAAAGTCTTCCTTCAACCTTAAAAACTATGTTACTATGTTACTATGTAAATGTAAAGCAATACAATTGGACAGAGCAGGTGTTACATAGTTAGCTACATGGATTGTAGTATCGGTGACACTCTTTTTTTTTAATCCTCAAAGGGCTTTGAGCGATACCTAAGGGTGAGGAGTGTAAAGACCGGATCGCACGACATGGTGTCAATAGAGCTTGAAGTTTAGATGTACCATCAGTCTCATTCATCTGTGCTTTTAAGCGGTCTAATTGATCTCTAGTATGGAATTACCCACAACAGCGGAGGGCATATTTAACTCAGCCATAGCATGCATAAACGTATTCCAGCCCTGTGGTAAATTTCTGTCGGTCAGGGTGTAACTCTGATTTGTGTTACGTTCCAAATCCATCAATCCATCATGTTAGAGCCCAGAATTACAGTAACGTTGAATATAAATCCACTTTTATTATTCCACGATGTAATATCTTTGTTCTGCAAAAGTCTTAGTAAAAGTTCTGCATTCTTTTTATATCGTGGATTTACATGATTTACAATTTCATTGACAGTCAGAATTGTATCAGTGTCTGAATTCAACAATTGTTGATGATCAGATTCAGGAGTGTTAATGATCTTTAAAGTTGATAGTTCCTTTGCATTGTGCTTAGCATGAACCAAGTATGTCTGTAGTACATCACTATATTTTTTTAATTTTCACGTCGTCCGGTATGCCGTGCGCACTCAAAATTCGCGCCGCGGCTCATGTGCAGAGGTACGCGCGAGCCAGCCGGGAGATGACCGGCGTCAGCGAGCCGCTGACCTATGTGCAGCTGTAGCTGAGCTGCGGCTGTGGCACCCTGTTGGGCACCACAGAACTCTTGGTTACGCAAATGGAGTGGAAACAGCAAAGCATCACTCACAAACAATACACTAAACAACACCTTTGAACACCTCTGTTTCACCCCAGGCCTCTTGGGGGAGCTCTACTGGTCACTTTGAGCCAGTTCTCCCTATAAATAGGGTCCTGGAGGGAGAAACAGCAGAGTGTGCAGACGCTAGAAGAGCTGCAGGACATGTGCATCCACCGGTTCTGGAGCTATACTAGGCCCTAACCAGCACACCTGCCCAGTGAGAGACCCTTGCAATTGGGGTCAGGGGAAATTAGAAAGCACCTCTCAGGGACACCAGAGATACCCTAACTCTCTCCCTCACCAACCGGTTACTGGAACAGAGCTGTGAGAGCTACCTAGCCACCACAGAGAACCAGCACACCCCACAGGGAGTTTAGCCCCCTGTTCACCTGATGCACCTACCGACGAGAGCCCAGGGAAGAGGATAGAATTGTCACCATCCCTTTAACAGTGCCCTCAGTGCAGCTACCCAGGTGAATCACGTCCCACTGGACGTACAACCAGGTCCGGCCGGATTCCACATCCGCCCGACCTCACCAGAAAGACAGAGAAAGGAAGCGTAAAACACTGCTTGCTGTGAACCTCCAGGAGCGACAGCCTCATCACCCTGTCCGAGTGTACCTGCTTTCCACCAGTAAAGGTACCCAAAAGACTTTGATGTGTCTGCGTCTGATTCCTGAGCCTAACAGCCTACTACTAAGCTGCCTCACAACATCTTGCGCAGCTTCTGGCCCCGGGGACTCCCGCTCGTCCTGTGGGGAGCGTCCCATCTTGCTGCATAACATCCCCCGGAGGCCCCCGCAGCGCCGGTGGGATCACCGGAATTCCCACAGGTGGCGTCACGACAAGATTTAACCCCTTATCTGTTCAGCCATCCCCCTATTGATCTGGATCACCGGGCCACACAGTCGCAGGCGCGGCTCCGTGACTAGAGAAGTAGATGCCTGAGACGTGCAGAACCCGGATACGGTGAGTCACGGCCACCTGCCGCACAGAGGTCCGCGGCGAAGCTGCTGCCCCATCACTTCCCCCCGGCTGTCACTGCTGCTCCCCCGCTGCCCAATCACTCCCCCCCACCTCTCACCACTGCTACCCCGCTGCCCCATCACTCCCCCCGCCTGTCACTGCTGCTCCCCCGCTGCTCGATCAATCTCCCCCCGCCTGTCACCGCTGCTCCCTCGCTGCCCGACCACTCCCCCACCTGTCACTGCTGCTCCCCAATGCCCCATCACTCCCCCCGCCTGTCACCGCTGTCCCCCGCCGTTACCACTCTTCCTGTTGATCCTCGCGGCACCTGCAAGCACAAATGAGTGCTTCGTTCAGGATGATGTCACGATGATGGGTGGAGTTACAGATCACATGATCATGACATTATCAAAGGTCCTCTGCCGATCTACCCTGCTGTATCCACTGACCCCCGCTTTGCCCACTGACACCCTGCTGTGTCCACTGACTCCCACTGTGCCCACTCACACCCACTCTGCCCACTGACTGTGCCCACTGACCCCCTTCTGTGCCCACTGACCCCCTTCTGTGCCCACTGACCCCTTGCTGTGCCCACTGACCCTTTGCTGTGCCTACTGACCCCCTGCTGTGCCAACTGACCCTGCTCTGCCCACTGACCCCTACTCTGCCCACTGACCCTCTGCTCTGCCCACTAACCTTGCTCTGCCCACTGACCCCCTGCTGTGCCCACTGACCCCCTGCTGTGCCCCCTGACCCCCCAGTGTGCCCACTGACCCCCTGCTGTGCCCACTGACTCTACTCTGCCCACTGACCCTGCTCTGCCCACTTACCCTGCTGTCCACTTGAGAAAGACGCATGTAGCGTCGAAACGCGTTGTGGGAGAAGGACCTGTACTGTGTTTATCGTAATAAACTTATAGGTAATGTCCACAAAAGCGTTCGGCTTGTTCCGTTATCCCTAGCGCTCATTTCTATATACCACATTTATTATTGCATCACTTACCCTGCTGTGCCCACTGACCCCCTGCTCTGCCCTCTGACCATGCCCACTGACCCTCGCTCTGTCCTCTGACCCCCTGCTGTGCCCACTGACCCCCTGCTCTGCTCACTGACCCCCACTCTGCCCACTGACCTTCGCTTTGCTCACTGATCCCCTTCTGTGCCCACTGACCCCCTGCTGTGCCCACCGACCCCTCTGCTGTGCCCACTGACCCCCTGCTGTGCCCACTAACCATGCCCACTGACTCCCTGCTGTGCCCACTAACTCCCTGCTGTGCCCACTGACCCCCTGCTCTGCCCACTGACCATGCCCACTGACCTACTGCCATACCCACCGACCCCCTACTGTGCCCACTGACCCCCTGTTTTGCTCACTCACCCCCACTCTGCCCACTGACCTTCGCTCTGCCCGCTGACCACCTTCTGTGCCCACCGACCCCCCTGCTGTTCCCACTGACCCCCTGCTGTGCCCATTAACCATGCCCACTGACTCCCTGCTCTGCCCACCGACCCCCTGCTCTGCCCACTGACCCCTGCTATGCCCACTGACCATGCCCACTGACCTACTGCTCTACCCACCGACCTACTGCTGTGCCCACTGACCCCCTGCTTCGCCCACTCACCCCCACTCTGCCCACTGACCTTCGCTCTGCCCACTGCCCCCCCTTCTGTGCCCACCAACTTCCTGCTGTGCCCATTAACCATGCCCACTGACTCCCTGCTGTGTCCACTGACTTCCTGCTCTGCCCACTCACCCCCACTCTGCCCACTGACCCTCGCTCTGCCCACTGACTGAGCCCACTGATCCCCTTCTGTGCCCACAGACCCACTGCTGTGCCCACAGACCCACTGCTGTGCCCACTGACCCCTGCTCTGCCCACTTACCCTGCTGTGCCTACTGACCCCCTGCTCTGCCCACTGACCATGCCCACTGACCCTCGCTCTGTCTACTCACCCCCGCTCTGCCCACTGACCTTCACTCTGCCCACTGACCCCCTTCTGTGCCCACCAACCCCCCTGCTGTGCCCACTGACCATGCCCACTGACCCTCGCTCTGTCTACTCACCCCCACTCTGCCCACTGACCTTCACTCTGCCCACTGACCCCCTTCTGTGCCCACCAACCCCCCTGCTGTGCCCACTAACCATGCCCACTGACTCCCTGCTGTGCCCACTGACTCCCTGCTGTGCCCACTGAGCCCCTGCTCTGCCCACTGACCCCTGCTCTGCCCAATGACCATGCCCACTGACCTACTGCTCTACCCACCGACCCCCTGCTGTGCCCACTGACCCCCTGCTGTGCCCACTAACCATGCCCACTGACCCTCTGCTGTGCCCACTGACTCCCTGCAGTGCCCGCTGACCCCCTGCACTGCCCACTCCCCCACTCTGCCCGCTGACCCTCGCTCTGCCCACTGACTGTGCCCACTGATCCCTTCTGTGCCCACAGCCCCCCTGCTGTGCCCACTAACCCCTGTTGTGCCCACTGACCCCCTGCTTCGCCCACTGACACTTGCTCTGCTCACTGACCCTTGCTCTGCCCACTGACTGTGCCCACTGACCCCCCGCTGTGCCCACTGACCCTCCGCTGTGCCCACTGACCCTCCGCTGTGCCCACTGACCCCCAGTTGTGCCCACTGACCCCCCACTGTGCCAACTGATCCTGCTTTGCCCACTGACCCCTGCTCTGCCCACTGACCATGCCCAATGACCCCCCGCTGTCCTCACGGACCCCCCCTGTCCTCACTGACCCCCCGCTGTCCAACTGACCCCTCGCTGTCCAAACTGACCCTGCTCTGCCCACTGAGCATGCCCACTGACCCTTACTCTGCCCACTGACACTGCTGTGCCCACTGACCCCCTTCTTTTCCCACTGAGCCCTTGGTTTGCCCACTGACCCCTGCTGTGCCCACTGACCCCCACTGTGCCCACTGACTGTGCCCAATGACCCCTGATCTTCACACCTACCCCCGCGGACCCCCTGCTTTGGCCACCATATACAGTGCTAATCACTGAGCCACTATTTACAGTGCTAACCACTGAGCCACTACATACAGTGCTAACCACTGAGCCACCATAGAGTGCTAACCACTGAGCCACCATAGAGTGCTAACCACTGAGCCACCATAGAGTGCTAACCACTGAGCCACCATAGAGTACTAACCACAGAGCCACCAGAGAGTGCTAACCACTGAGCCACCATATACAGTGCTAACCACTGAGCCACCATACAGTGTTAACCAATGAGCCACAGTATACAGTGCTAACCACTGAGCCACAGTATACAGTGCTAACCACTGAGCCACCGTATACAGTGCTAACCACTGAACCACAGTATACAGCGCAGGCCCGCCCTGTCACATAACTGCTCCACTGAACGCCAGGCACAGGTGAAAATAGAGGGGGTAGATGGGGGATCTGGCCAGGGGTGAAAATAGAGAGGGGCGCCTGCACTCTATTCTGTTCCACTCTATTCTGCCTCAATCCATCCTGCCCCCACTCCATCCTGCCCCCACTGATTGGACGCGCCCGGCCACTGAACACAGACACTGCTGCACACCGACACCGCCGCACAACAGTAATACTACTGTACACTTACACAGCTGCACACCGACACTGCCACACAATGACACCGCTGCACAACACTGACACTACTGCACACCAACACCGCCGCATACCGCCACCGCCACACACCGCCACCGCTGCACAACACTGATACTACTGTACACTTACACTGCTGCACACAGACACCGCCGCACACTGACACCGCTGCACACTGACACCGTCGCACACAGACACTGCTGTACACCAACACTGTTGAACTCTGACACTGCACACACACCGCCACCGCCGCACACCGACACTGCTGAACACCGACACTGCTGCACACCAGTACTGCTGAACACTGACACTGCTGAACACTAACCCTGCTGTAGGTATCTACTTATATAATCGGGAGTTTGGAATTCGGGCACGAATCCCAAGCTCCTTTGCGGCACTGCGAGCGATGACGTGCAGCGTCATCGCGAGCCGCAGCCGCACTACCGTTAAAAACAAAAAATATATGCTCACCTCTCCCCGAGCCCCCGCCGTCTCCCGTCGTCTTCCTGCAGGCTCCCGGTGGCTCCCGCAGGCTCCCGGTGTCTGCAGAGGTCTTCTACTGCAGTACAGGACCTGCGGTGATGTCACAGCCACGTGACAACCAGGTTACTCCATGGTAACCTGCGGTCACGTGACTGTGACATCACCGCAGGTCCTATACTGCAGTAGAAGACCTCTGCAGACACTGGGAGCCTGCGGGAGCCACCGGGAGCCTGCAGGAAGACGGCAGGAGACGGCAGGGGCTCGGGGTGAGGTGAGCATAAACGTTTTTTATTTTTTTTAACCCCTGCCTTCCTGTTTGGAGAAGTTTTACTGTACTGAGCATGCTCAGTACAGTAAAATCGGGTCCGAGGAGACATCAGATGTTTCCTCGGACCCTTCTCCATAGGGCCCCATGTTAAATTGATCGGGTCGGATAGGATGTGCACTAAATGCCATCCGATTCGGTCTGATCCGATTCTGTCAGATTTTATTTTCGGTTCAAAAATCGCCTCTGCCACCCACGGAGCCACCTCTATACTCTGCCACCCACGGAGCCGACTCTATACTCTGCCACCCACGGAGCCGCCTCTATACTCTGCCACCCACGGAGCCGCCTCTATACTCTGCCACCCACGGAGCCGACTCTGTACTCTGCCACCCACGGAGCCGCCTCTATACTCTGCCACCCACGGAGCCGACTCTATACTCTGCCACCCACGGAGCCGACTCTGTACTCTGCCACCCACCGAGCCGCCTCTATACTCTGCCACCCACAGAGCCGCCTCTATACTCTGCCACCCACCGAGCCGCCTCTATACTCTGCCACCCACCGAGCCGCCTCTATACTCTGCCACCCACCGAGCCGCCTCTATACTCTGCCACCCACGGAGCCGCCTCTAAACTCTGCCACCCACGGAGCCGCCTCTAAACTCTGCCACCCACGGAGCCGCCTCTATACTCTGCCACCCACGGAGCCGCCTCTATACTCTGCCACCCACGGAGCCGCCTCTATACTCTGCCACCCACGGAGCCACCTCTAAACTCTGCCACCCACGGAGCCGCCTCTAAACTCTGCCACCCACGGAGCCGCCTCTATACTCTGCCACCCACGGAGCCGCCTCTATACTCTGCCACCCACGGAGCCGCCTCTATACTCTACCACCCACGGAGCTGCCTCTATACTCTGCCACCCACGGAGCCGCCTCTACACTCTGCCACCCACGGAGCCGCCTCTACACTCTGCTACCCACGCAGCCGCCTCTCTACTCTGCGACCCATGCAGCCGCCCCTATACTCTGCGACCCACGCAGCCACCCCTATACTCTGCGACCCACGCAGCCGCCCCTATACTCTGTGACCCACGCAGCCGCCCCTATACTCTGCGACCCACGCAGCCGCCTCTATACTCTGCGACCCACGCAGCCGCCTCTATACTCTGCGACCCACGCAGCCGCCTCTATACTCTGCGACCCACGCAGCCGCCTCTATACTCTGCGACCCACGCAGCCGCCTCTATACTCTGCGACCCACGCAGCCGCCTCTATACTCTGTGACCCACGCAGCCGCCTCTATACTCTGCGACCCACGCAGCCGCCTCTATACTCTGCCACCCACGCAGCCGCCTCTATACTCTGCCACCCACACTGCCGCCTCTATACTCTGCCACCCACACAGCCGCCTCTATACTCTGCCACCCATGGAGCCGCCTCTATACTCTGCCACTCACGGAGCCGCCTCTATACACACAATTCATTTCAACGCTCTCCCGATGCAATTGCATCGGGCCTTTTTACTAGTCCACTATATAATCATCTAATTCTGTCTGTTAGTCTGTAACGGAAATCCGGCTTCGCTGATTGGTCGCGCCTGCCGCCCGCGACCAATCAGCAATATTGATGTGGGATTTTAACCCAGCTTTGCATTGTATTATTCTTAAATCTTCATAAATAAACTACATACATATTCTAGAATACCCGATGCGTTAGAATCGGGCCACCATCTAGTGAGAAATAAACGTATTAATCCTTCTTTTAAAATTGGTGATAATGTACGTTTGGCCCAATATAAACGTACTTTCGCTAAGAATTATGAACAAGCATACACTGAAGAAATATTTATGATTAGCGATATTTTTTCAACAAATCTGTTTTATTGGTATATAAGACATAAACAGTAACAATCAATAATGAAGAGTCGTTATATGATCTCATAGACCAGTTGCAGTCACTCAAAACAGTGAATTAACAGGGGAACTTCATTGCTGGTATCAAAACTAGCGTGTCAAATACATCGAATAGAAAGCAATTCTCGAAAACAAGAGTTAACAAACGGAAACGATCATAAGTTCACATCTTCTTGTCGTCCTATACACGTATCAACCCTTGGTCCCATTACTGGGACAAGGAACGAGTAGCTTCCCAACTATAAAGGCCTGAGAAACTTGTAAAGGGACCTATTAGAAAGAGTTCCAACGCACACAAAAGAGAGTATAGGAGAGAAAGAATAGAGAAAGAAGGAAAGAGACCAGAAAGGGAAGGGGTGAGGGTAAGGTGTAACAAGAGAAGGGCGATTAGAGAGCAGTAATCCGAGATATCAGGTTACGGTCAGGTTTCGGATAAAATATATTGTTAGTCAACCCGAAGGAGTACTATAACAAGAGCTCAGTAAATTCAGGGGTTTCTTTAAACATTATCCAACCCATCCATGTACAATAGAATTTGGAGGTCAGGACACCAGTGTGTGCCGAGACTCTTTCCATCCTGCATAGGAAGTTCATCTCCTTCACCCATTCAAGGATAGTCGGAGAGGATTGAGATTTCCACTTCCTCGGGATTATGGTCCGCACTGCCGTAAGACAGTGTCGGAGCAGGTCTCTCTTTATGGTTTTGGGAGATCCCGGTATCATCGAGAGCAGTCCGATTTGTGGAGAACAGGGTATGGCTTCACCCGTAATGTGTCCATATATCTCAAACACCTTACTCCACAGTCGGGCGATAGCGGGACACTGCCACCAGACATGCAAGAATGATCCAATTTCCACTCCACATCTCCAGCATTGATCCGAAATCGTAGGAAAAAACTTGTGAATTGTTTGAGGACGTCGATACCACCTGGAGACCAATTTATAATTTGTCTCCTGGTGTTTACATGCCATTGCTATTTTATGTGTGCACAAGAATGTCTTTTGCCAATCCTGAGTCGAGAAGGTAGCATCCAAATCTCGTTCCCATTCCTTGACAAACCACAAAGATCCAAAATCTCCACCCGGTGCCAGCAAAACATATATACGAGAAAGCGTATGGCAGGGGGCCGGGCTTTGCAACAAGAGCGACTCGAATCCCGTAGTCTCCGTCAATAAGACAGAGAGCGGAGAGAGGGATGAGATAAAAGACCTCAGCTACATATATTGGTACCAGGGAACTGATCCCTCCGGGTCCAAGGAGCAAACGTCCGCTCTGGAAGGAAAGGTCGACCTGCCCAATAAGACCTGAGCTAGCCTAGTTTTTGAGTCAGATTTCCATAACAGAAACTTAGAGGCGTGTACTGCCGGAGGGAAGTCAGGGTTGCCAACCAATGGGGTCATTGGTCTGGGGGACGAAGTTAATTCCGCACACTCCTTCACCCTGTCCCACAGTCGCAACGTATCACTCGTTAATATAGACAGGAGCACACTAGGTGGACGCTTATTTTTCGGGATCCACGGCAATGCTGTCAGTGGCCATTCCAGAATAGTCTCCTCCAGAGTCACCCATTGTCGAGAAGAGGTCCCATGGAACCAGTCCACAATCCTCGTCAGAGTGGCCGCTGCATGATATAGGCGGAAATTGGGCAGACCCATCCCCCCGTCTCCTTTAGTTCGAGTCAGTATGTCATGGGCCAGACGCGGTTTAGAAGTGCCCCAAACGAAATCTCTGCAAAGTGACCTCAAAGACTTAAAAAAGGCTCTGGGAACCGCAATCGGGAGGGTCTTGAAAAGATATAAAAGCTTCGGGGAATGTCCATCTTTAAAACGTTTATTCTCCCGAACCAAGACAATCCCTTACGTCCATAGTCTCCTAAATCCTTCTGAAAACTCTTCAGCATCGTAGTGAAGTTGAGGGAAAAAAGTTGGGAGAGGTCTGCGGAAATCTGTACACCCAGGTACTTAAGGTATGAGGTGCACCATTTAAATGGGAAAGAACCCCTGAGCCTGTCCACTCTGTCTACAGGGAGACTGATATTTAAAATCTCAGACTTAGAGATTGACTTTGAAGTTACTCACGCAACCATATAAATCAAACTCCCGTAGGTTGGAGGGAAGAGAGACCTCGGGGTTAGGCGGGCGTCACACGGTTCAATTTAATGCACGATATCGCTTAAGCGATCTGCTTTTTGATCGCTTAAGCGATATCGTTTGTGCATCGCTACGTGCGATCAAGCGATTTTACAATGTAAAATTGCTTGATCGTGACATCGCAGATATGGGAGCCGGAGCTCATATCAAGCGATCATCGCTTGTTCAATCTGCTTCATCGTGGTGTGTGACACCACGATGAACGATCTCCCAGCGGCAGAGCCTATGCTGGGAGATGGTATCTATGGTAAACGTCGGGTTACTAAGCGCCGCGCGGTGCCTAGTAACCCGATGTGTACCATAGTTACCAGCGATCTCGCTGGCCCACATCGCTGGTGAGTCTGTCTGTGTGACAGCTCACCAGCGATGTGAGCAATATTGTTAGCGATTGCGCGTGCACGTGATCGCTTACAATATCGCTCACGATATTGTAGCGTGTGACGGCCGCCTTAGAAACATATAGTAACAGATCGTCCGCGTAAAGTGCTAGTTTGTAGTGCTTCTTACCCTCCTCTATCCCCCACACATCAGGGTTTGATAGCAATGCTGTTGCTAGATGCTCCATGACCAGGCATACAAAAGAGGTGAGAGGGGGCACCCCTGTCTAGTGCCGTTGCGGATGAAAAACGGGTCCGAAAGGGTCCCATTACAATGGACCCTAGCCGATGGGTTTGTGTATAAGGCCATAATCTTTTGAATAAATCGGGGCCCTAGATTGATCTGCTCCAGTGTCTTCTGCAAAAAGGACCCGTCGACTCTGTCAAACGCCTTCTCCGCATCAATCGACAGAACACAGGCAGGGATCTTTTTTTATGGATGAGAGAGATCATCAGGACAGATTTAAGAGTGTTGTCCCGTGCCTCTCTTTGCGGAACAAAACCCACTTGATCACCGTCTATCAATCGATGCAGAAAAGGTGAGAGTCTGTTTGCCAAGATCTTAGAGAATAGTTTAAGATCAACATTGATCAGCGAGATCGGCCGATAACTCGAGCAGATCTCCAGGTCCTTCCCGGGCTTAGGGATGACCGCAATTGTCGCTTCCAATGACTGTCTAGCGAAGGGGTGCCCCTGAGATACATCGTTGAACACCCTGGTCAGGAAAGGCAGCAACTGCAACGAAAAGGTCTGATAAAACCGGGCCGTGAAACCATCTGGTCCGGGACTTTTATTCCCCGGGGTTGATGCTATTGTCTGCGAGACCTCTTCCTGGGAGAATGGGCTCTCCAACTCCTTCACTATCACATGGGGAAGGGTGGGTAAGGCTGTTTTGTGTACATATTCTGAGGCATCTATACGTGACGTCCCCGTGTCAGTAGACCGAGGATGGCCCTGATGTTGTAAAGGTCCGTATAGTACTCTCTGAAGGTCTGCGCTATCACGTCAGGGTGGTGCACCAGCCTGTTTGCGTGGTCCCAGATCATTGGAATAAATTGATTGCGGATTCTAGGGTGTGTACACCTGGCGAGAGGTTCACCACATTTGTCTGCAAACTCATACATGAAACGGGAAGTACTTCTCTAAATAAAGCGTAACTTTGATCTAGAAGCTTCCGCAATTCGTCCCGTTTCGCGGTTAGTGTCAATAACGTGTCAGGTCTAGAATCCCTCTTGTGTTCCTGCTCAAGGGAGTGGATGTAGGTCAGCACGCCTTCAATCCGCGCTGATCTTTCTCTTTTTTCAGTCTCGCCCCTTCCCTAATAAGTACGCCTCTCACGACACATTTTAAGGCTTCCCACTGAGTGGTGAGTGGGGTCTCGTCAGTCGCATGTATTTGTATGAAGTCTGCTATAGTCTGTTCAACCGTATCGGTGGTGTCTTTGTCGGTCAGAAGGTTGGGATTAAGTCTCCATTGCCATTTCTGTCTCGGTGAGTCTGGCAGGGTTATTGTCAGGAATATCGGTGCATGATCCGATAGCGTCATCGAGCCTATTTCAGCCGTGGGATGCCAATCCAAGAGCTGGTGATGTATGAAGAAGTGATCGATGCGGCTATAGGAGGAGTGAAGCGGTGAGAAGTGTGTGTGTGTAATCCTTCTCGGTGGGGTGTAGGATACGCCATACATCCACCAACCTACAGGCATACAATGCACATGTAAGGGACCCCAATTGTTTGAGCGATGTGCCCGACTTACCTGAGGAAGCGTCAAGTTTTGCGTCCATTACCAGGTTAAAGTCCCCTCCAAGGATCAGCTTCCCTCTCGAGAATTCGTCTAGACGTCGTAGAATTCGGACGCCCATCGCTGTCTGGCCCTTGTTAGGAAGATAAATGGTTGGTAACGTGAGGACATGGTTATCAATGAGAGGCCGGAGTAGCAAATATCTCCCCTGTTTATCTGCCTCAATCTCTTGCACCATGTGTGCTACTGATTTATGTATCGCTATGCTGACACCTTTAGACTTCGACTCAGGATTAGAGGCATGATACCATGACGTATAATATCGGTTGGAGATGGGAGGGAAATGGCCAGTCTTTAGGTGGGTCTCCTGCAGTAGAAGAATGTTGGCCCCCATTTTATGCATGCCATATAATATCTGCGCACGTTTTTGCGGCACATTAAACCCTCTCACATTCAACGAGGCTAATTTCAGCGGGGCCATGTCTATTGTGACACCAGAGAAGGGGGGATTCCAATACTGAAGCTCCGACCTCCAATAAGAGGCAATGTAAACCTGAAGGGAGTGGGGCAGAAGGGGAGACAGGGACGGGATTAAGAGTAGAGTGTAAAGACAAAGTAAGAGGAAAAGAAGAGAAGAAAGAATAGAAAATTAGGAAGCCTACTAAGGAGCAGGCAGGTCACCAAGCCTAAGTTGGCGACAACTAGTTGGAAAAAAACGCCAATAAGGCGAGTCCAACCGACTTGAATATCAATGGACAAGAGCTAGGCCACCAATAAACACTAGGCAAACTCAATGTACGAAAAACACCTATAAATAAAAGAGTTTATAGCCCAATTATGGTATAAAAGCAAATATTTTATTGGTACAATTCATCAAATACAATCTGTAATACAATTATAACATTAACTAGAGATAAAACCACCACAAATGTAATGCATCCTGTTATTGTCATTCACCAATTGAACAGAAAATAATCAATATTATGGAAGTCATATATACCTTACATCCACAGAATAACAATCAATACTCAATTTCATAAGAGGTTTCATGTGTATGAAGGGATTCCACCTATGATATACGGTATCTATCTTAGGGAATAACAACAGCTAGGTCTATTGCCCCAACCACAAGTGGGTATTAGAGAGAATACATAAAATTGCCCACTGGATACAAGAATCCTAGATATAAGGACTATTACTAAAATAGAATATCCCTACTACAACATTTTATAGTGACAAACACTCATAAAAATCAAATAAGTGCCATAATAAGGCCAACTCAAAAAGATATTGTCACGCTGGAGTAGGGAAGACACCCAGCGTAGGATAACGACGGGGGGGGGGGGAATAAGGAGTCCCTAACGCTAAGGGCACAAGAAGGAGACGGTAACCCCTAGACTTCCTAGAGCTGACCCTGTCTGCCCTAACGTCCCTATACAGTCTCCTCAACTGTCGCCGACCACGAACCTCGTCCCTCTCTGATCCTAGCACTATCTTATCTAAGGATCAGATGGAGAGGTTCACTAGACCCCTCCACTATCAACTAAAGACAAACACCAGGGAAGACAGACATTAGGGAAAAGGAAACACTTATCTGACAGCAGAACTCAGCAACCTCCACAACCTCAGCGTCTGCTGGAGCAAGGATAATGAGTGCACAAGGAACTATCACCTGCACCGAGGAAGGATAATGAACCTCCTTATAAAGGTGGAAGGAATCTGCTGGGTCCTAGTGACCCACCATATTGGTGGATAAAACCAGACCGAGCACAAGACCTCCACAGCCGTCCCCCCATAACAGCGAGATCCCATCACACCCTCTCTCCATCTACACAGAAGGTAAATGCCCCTGAAAGAGACGGACCATCCTCCCCCATTATGGCTGGTGGGCCACCCGCTGGGATCGTCTGCGCGTGGCCTCCACCCTGTCATCCGTGCCACCCGTGACAGATATGTGAAGTGCTCCTATTAATGCATAACAGAAGTGACAAGAAATATATATAATCTAGTGCATTAAAAATCAAAACCTCATTGTGTCAACATAGGTCATGTGAAAAAGGACACAGAAAATACTGAGTCAAAAAACAAAAGTAAAAAATGTGCAAGATAAATAGGAAACAGTCCAGGGGCAAAGCTAAATACAATCAACTATCACCACTATAATTAGGAGGCACAGAAACCAATTCCACTGGTATATAAAGAATAATAATACATACACACTGTGTATTATCCCCAGTTATAATCCCTAGTAGGAATACCCAAAACAGAAACTATCAGAAACACTCTACCTCAATTACAGCAAGACTGAGCAACAGCTGTATACACTATGCACCATGGATGAAGGTTCTCACATTAAGCGCATATTCCGGCTGGACAAGTGCCCTGCAACTACAGCGCCACAATTGGTGCTATAATTACCATCCACACTGGATGCTGGGGTCACCCTGACGCGTTTCGCCTTTAGGGGCTTCTTCCAGAGGGTGTCGCTACTCTGTAATGCATCCTTTTTATACAGAATGTCTTATCAGTATGCAGGTGCGTGTTAATGGCGCTTCACCCACGCCGCCGGGACCCAGCCGCCGGATCCAGCGTCTTACGTCACCTCACTGTGACCGCCCCCCGACGTGTCAAGGCGAGGGCAGGGAAGCGACATCGGGATAGACGTGTTGTCATGGCAACGCCGCCGTGAACGCAGGCAGACACATGTGCACTGCAAAGGATCGATTACGCTTATAGAGGGACATTTATACCACTAGAGCTATTTCAGGACACAATTTATACCTATTGTACAAGCTTTAACAACCTAATCAATTTATTAAAAGGTTCTATACATATGTAATACCTAATGGGGGTAAAGAATAACAACAAAACCGAACGGAGCAGCTAAACAGGAGGCAGTCCCGCCCGTCCGCCAGACCCTCTAATAGCACAGTCTAATAAAAGCCATAGGCCGGCCCATTGCTATTCCAAATAACATTATGAGTTAGAACATGCCCCTCAACCTTCAGTCCCCTTCCCTCCCCCCCAAAAAAGCAAAGCAACCCCCCACCTAAACATATCAACACAACACTTGTATATGTATGCAAACGTCTGGCTCTGCCCCCAGTATAAGAGACAGGGCCCCGAAAATGCTAATTGAATAACATCCTGTAGATGTTAAGAGTTATATCGAGTGGGAGGCCGCAGGATTCCCCATGTGATGAAACAATCAAAAGCTGACCAAAGCTCCAGTCAGACGAAAAGTCATTGCTCGACCAGGCCGTCTCTGGTGGAACCTCTGTGACGGGACCTCTGAGGTAGATATGGACGCATCCGAGGTCCCCCATCTCGCTGGAGAAAGGGATTACGTGGCCAATCAGGAAGTTCAATGTCCGGCAGGCCCAGGCCGCTTGTAAAGGCTGGCAGGTCTTTCAAATCTCGTAGAAGGAAGAACAACTGCTGGTTTCTAACCTGGAGCTGAAAACGAAAGCCCCATGAATATGTTAAATCCCTGTCACGTAGCAGGTCCAGGAGGGGTCTAAGGGCACGGTGCTTAGCCAGTGTAGCTCTAGAAAGATCTGCTAGGAGGTGAATCCAAGCCCCATCAAAGTCAATAGGGCCTTTCAGACGGGCACTTCTCATAATCTCGTCTTTCAAGCGATATTGGTGCAACCTGCAGATCACGTCACGTGGGTTATTAGAATCCGTAGGCTTAGGGCGGAGCGCTCAATGTACTCTATCAAAGATTATAGCCGTGTCGGGAGTAGGGATGGGCGAGTCTACTCGCTAGGACTCGTTACTCGGCGAGTAGTAAGGGACTCGCAGGACTCGGTACTCTGCGAGTTTCCCAGCGATTACTCGCACAGTAACGAGTCCAATGCAAGTCAATGGCAATCCTAGTTTTGTCAGAGTTTACTTTTTCTCACTCGCTAGACTCGCTATATCACCTCGCTATGTAGCTTGAATCTCCCCAAATCATTTAAAGAATCACACCGCTTCACGGATACCCACTGTCAGCAGCGAGTCTGAGCGAGTCTGAGCGAGTCTTAGCGATTCTGAGCGAGTCTACGAATCCGAGTCCTGTATTCTGTATTCGGGACTCGCGAATACAGAATCTGTTATGTTCCGACAAAGTTTCCGAGACAGCCTAGCGTGTTAGGTCAGAAAACTTGTGAAGATGGACAAGCATGTTAGCCAATCATATTCAGTAATGCCACAGCCATGTTGGTTGTGGCAGGACTATGATTGGATTCTGTCCATCGTGATGCCTATGTCATGTATGAGAGGCGAGGCTGTATATAAGCCTTGCCACCGCCATTTTGGGCACATTTCTGTGAAGATCTGAGCTAGAGCAGGGTGAGGTAGATTCTGGAGCAGATCGTAAGGATTGTCAGTCAGTGTAGGGAACCTTAAAAATTCCTTATATTTACCCCAAACAGCTCTTGTGAGAGCTACCAGGAGGACAGAGGAGTACTGTGTAGAGGACTGTAGGCAGGCAGGGAGGCAGGGAGGTGCAGCCTTACAGTGCTCACAGGACCGACCTCATAGCTTGGCTTACTCACTCAGCTGTCCTAATAGCTGAAGTCAGAGGCTTAGCTGAGGTACTATTTACAATTTTTTTGCACCTGATAGATTTTGGGTCCTAAAAACTCCTTCAGCTTTATTTTGTCTGTGGCAGATCAGTGCGTTGCTGCTCTACCTGCAAATAGCACGTACGCCACCTACTTGTGCGACTGCTTGTGCGCACTTAATAATTTTTTCAGTGACTAGTGTGCTGCTTCACTGACAAGTGGTAGCACACACTTAACCCGCTAGGAAGTGACGTCTACAGCAACACCTAACTCCATCTCGGTGGCTGTGCGCACTTAATAATTTTTTCAGGGACTAGTGTGCTGCTTCACTGACAATTGTTAGCACACATTTAACCCGTCAGCAGGTGACGCCTACAGCAACACCTAACTCCATCTCAGTGGCTGTACGCACTTAATAATTTTTTCAGGGACTAGTGTGCTGCTTCACTGACAAGTGGTAGCACACACTTAACCCGCCAGGAAGTGACGCCTACAGCAACACCTAACTCCATCTCGGTGGCTGTGTGCACTTAATAATTTTTTCAGGGAATAGTGTGCTGCTTCACTGACAAGTGGTAGCACACACTTAACCCGCTAGGAAGTGACGCCTACAGCAACACCTAACTCCATCTCGGTGGCTGTGCGCACTTAATAATTTTTTCAGGGACTAGTGTGCTGCTTCACTGACAAGTGGTAGCACACACTTAACCCGCTAGGAAGTGACGCCTACAGCAACACCTAACTCCATCTCGGTGGCTGTGCGCACTTAATAATTTTTTCAGGGACTAGTGTGCTGCTTCACTGACAAGTGGTAGCACACACTTAACCCGCTAGGAAGTGACGCCTACAGCAACACCTAACTCCATCTCGGTGGCTGTGCGCACTTAATAATTTTTTCAGGGACTAGTGTGCTGCTTCACTGACAAGTGGTAGCACACACTTAACCCGCTAGGAAGTGACGCCTACAGCAACACCTAACTCCATCTCGGTGGCTGTGCGCACTTAATAATTTTTTCAGGGACTAGTGTGCTGCTTCACTGACAAGAGGTAGCACACACTTAACCCGCCAGGAAGTGACGCCTACAGCAACACCTAACTCCATCTCGTGGCTGTGCGCACTTAATAATTTTTTCAGGGACTAGTGTGCTGCTTCACTGACAAGTGTTAGCACACACTTAACCCGCCAGCAGGTGACGCCTACAGCAACACCTAACTCCATCTCGGTGGCTGTGCGCACTTAATAATTTTTTCAGGGACTAGTGTGCTGCTTCACTGACAAGTGGTAGCACACACTTAACCCGCCAGGAAGTGACGCCTACAGCAACACCTAACTCCATCTCGGTGGCTGTGTGCACTTAATAATTTTTTCAGGACTAGTGTGCTGCTTCACTGACAAGTGTTAGCACACACTTAACCCGCCAGGAAGTGACGCCTACAGCAACACCTAACTCCATCTTGTTGACTGTGCATTTGTCAACAATGTCCAAAAAACACCAAATGCTAAAAAAGAGTTTGCAAAGGGACAGGGACGAGGTCGTGGCCCTAGCAGTCGTGAACATCAAGGCACTGGTAGAAGTAGACAGACGAGGATCGATCGATCATCCTTTCTGCTGTCTAAATTTCCCAGTACTCAACCTAAACGTGTCTTGAGGCCGGAAGAGCAAGACCAAATAACATCTTGGATGGCTGACAAGACCTCAACCACTGGTTCATGCAGCACACAATCATCCTTGACACCATATTCAAGTGCCGCTACTGACAACGCGGGGTCATCCGCAAAATCTTCCTATTTTCTCAAGCCATCGCCAGACAGAGGAAAATTTTGACTGCGAACTTGGACACTCGGATGATTTATTTGGTTCTTATCAGCCATTCATACAACCTGACCTTTCTTTGTCATTGCCCGACCAGATACTTGAACAAGACGTACGTTCTATTCATGGACAAAGTTTTGATTCACCTCATACTGAAGAACGTCCCTTTCAACAAAGGCATACACCGTCTCAGGAGGTGGAGTATGATGATGATGATGAGACACACATCTCATCTGGCCAGCCTGAACAGTCACGTTATCCAGAAGACTTTGAGGAGGAAGGGTTGGATGATGAGACCACTGATCCAACCTGGACACTTGACATGCATAGCCAACAGAGCAGCCAGGAGGAGGAAAGTGGCTATGTACCACCGCCTAAAGCACCCAGGCTTACTCCTTTATCCAAAATCCAACCTGTCACAACAGTAGCCCAAATTGTGTTAACTGTTGCACAAACTGTACCAACTGTTGCCCAAACTTTAACAACAGTTGGCCAAACTGTGTCTACAGTTTGTGTTGGCCAGAGTTATCCTCCTGTTCCTCCAACAGAACATAAAGGACGAAAAGCCATTGTCTGGCAATTTTTTAAAGATAGCCCATCAGTAGCAATTGTCGTTATCTGTAACATCTGCTATGCCAGGCTAAGCAGAGGCCAGGGCAAAGGAAACTTGAGCACTAGCAGTAAGCGTAAGCACATGTCTGTAAAGCACCCAAGTCAGTGGTTGGCCCATCAGGGTTCGACATCAGGGCCTTCTGATCCCAACACTTGCAGGCCACCTCCGATCCGTCCTTCACCATCTACTGTTCATGCAGCAGCTCCTACTCATACGTACTCGTCACAAGCTGCGTTAGACGAGAGATATGACAGTAGTCAAGTGACTTGTGAGTCTGCCCCAAATGTCCAGTTGTCTGTTCCACAGCTGTATGAGAGGCAGCGGAAGTACCAATCAACACACCCTTTTTCTCAAAAAATGACAGCTCAAATTTCTAAGCTGTTAGCTGTGGAAATGCTGCCGTTTAGGCTTGTGGCTACTGAGGCTTTTCGGGAGTTGTTGGCTGTGGCAGCACCATGATACTCTGTCCCCAGTCGCTACTTTTTTTCACGTACTGCCGTACCCGCGTTACACCAGCACGTGGTTAACAACTTGAAGCGTGCACTAACAAATGCTGTAAGCGGAAAAGTTCACCTGACAACTGACACCTGGACAAGTACTTGTGGACAGGGCAGATACATATCAGTAACGGCTCACTGGATCAACCTGGTCGAGAGTGTCCCAAAGTCTAATAGTGGAATATCTGCGATCCTACCAACTCCACGAATAGCGGGCACAACATCATTCCGGGTGTCCGCGTCCTCTTATACTTCAACAACACAATGTGCGTCTTCTACTTCCTTGACCACTGCTGACTTGTCCGCAATATCACGTCAAAGTTGGGAGCTTTGCAGTACTGCATCAGCAAGGCGACAACAGGCTCTTCTTAAGCTGATCTGTCTAGGTGACACACCTCACATTGCAACCAAGCTGTGGAAAGGTGTTACGCAACAGACAGATGAGTAGCTGGCCCCACTGCAACTACAAACAGGTCTTGTTGTCAGCGATAACGGACGAAACCTTGTTGCAGCAATAAAGCTGGTAACCTTCAACACGTGCCTTGCATGGCTCACGTGCTGAACCTTGTAGTTCAGAAATTCATGAAAAATTACCCTGAGTTATCTGATCTACTAGAGAAGGTGCGTAGAAATTGCGGACATTTCCGACATTCATCCACGCACTTGGAAGTCTATCTGCCCTTCAACAGCAATTTAATTTGCCCAAACACAGGTTAATTTGCGACATACCCACATGATGGAATTCTACATTCCATATGTTGGCAAGGTTCAATGAGCAGCAAAGGGCAATAGCGGAATATCAGCTGCAACATGCCCATCACCACGGAAGTCATACAAGACACATTGGTACTATGGAGTGGGTCTGGATCGCTGACCTTTGCGAGGTTCTAGAGAACTTCGATTACTGCACAAAACTGGTCAGCGGTGATCAGTCCATTATTAGTCTCACCATCCCAATGCTCTGTTTGCTTAAAGAATCTCTCCTAAATCTTAAAACAGAATCATTGAGGGCACAGCGGAGGGCTATGGAGCCATATTTTAACATCCACGATCAGAGCCAGCAAAGCCAATTTCAGCCGGCAACATTGGCTGCAGAACAAGACTGTGATGAGGAAGATGAAGAAGATTTATTTCTCCATGGTACTGATGTGAACCCTGATGGTACTCCCAACCCCCGGTTTATGTCGGTACAGCATGGGTGGGCTAAAGAGGAGGAGGCGGAGACCGATTTTGAGACCATGATGCCTATTGTTTATCAGTCAGGTGACACAGAAGAGATGAGTCTTTGCAGCCTAGCACATATGTCTGACTTCATGTCTCAATGTCTGTCCCAAGATCCACGCGTCATTAACATCTATGACAGCGACCTCTACTGGTTGTCAACATTCCTTGACCCACGCTACAAAGACAAGTTTCCATCGCTGCTGTTGCAGTCACCAAAGGGCTTAACGATGGATTAGTTCAAGAATGTAGTTGTTGAGAATTTGATGTCAATTTCACCCTCTGACTCCGCTATACCCCGAACAAGCAGCTCTTTGCCACAGCAGCCTTTGGTTGGGACACAAACGGCCACAATGTCAAGAAGAGGTGGTGGTAAGATGTCCACCAACTGGGCGATGTTCAACAGACCTTCCAATCTGCAACGGATTGTGCCTACGGTCACCTTGAGTAGGAGACAAACATTGTCAAACATGTTGAACGAGTATGTCTGTGACACTACCAGCTTCTTAACCGACCCCTCTGTACTCTTTAATTACTGGGTTTCCAAGCTTCACACTTGGACTGAGCTGTCTTTGTATGCCTTGGAGTTGCTGGCCTGCCCAGCTGCTAGTGTGACATCAGAGCGTGTTTTCAGTGCCGCTGGGAGAATTGTCACTGACAGAAGGTGACGGCTTACTACAGAAAATGCCGACATGCTGACTGTCATTAAGTTTAACAAGGACTGGATATCATCAAAGTTCTTAACCCCTCCAGACGACATTACCCAAACCTAGAGGGACATAATCAAATTTGATATGTTTGGCTGACTGTGGTTTAAACATTATGTCCTTTTCTGACACGAAGGATAAACAATGTGCCTCTGCTAAGAAGCTTTGATAACTCATGTTCCTGCTACACTTGCTGCATGACAACAAAACTACACAATCAGTTTCAGTAATGTTACTTTACTACTGCATGCACTTGTGATGATTTTTGAACGTTGATTTTTGTCAGACAATACAATACAGTCTCTTGGCTGAATTTTCAAGGCAACAAGCCTATGCCTGCATAGTGGGCATTTCTCCAACTGCAATAAAATATATTGTTTGGCTCAAGTGCCTTGCATTAATTTTTAAAATTTTGATCCCGCCCCTTGGGCTAATTTTTTGAGGCAACAAGCCTATGCCTGCATCGTGGAGGTTGCTTGTACTATGCTCTCAGGACAAGCAAGAATATAGTATGGGCCACGCGCCCTCCTCTATTTCTAAAAAGAGTTTATTAAGCCCTTTGAGCTAATTGTTTGAGGCAACAAGCCTATGCCTGCATCGAGGACGTTGCTTGTACTATGCTCGTAGGACAAGCAAGAATATAGTATGGGCCACGCGCCCTCCTCTATTTCTAAAAAGAGTTTATTAAGCCCTTTGAGCTAATTTTTTGAGGCAACAAGCCTATGCCTGCATCGTGGACGTTGCTTGTACTATGCTCGTAGGACAAGCAAGAATATAGTATGGGCCACACGCCCTCCTCTATTTCTAAAAAGAGTTTATTAAGCCCTTTGAGCTAATGTTTTGAGGCAACAAGCCTATGCCTGCATCGAGGACGTTGCTTGTACTATGATCCTGCTGGAGCCTGGCGAAGGGTCCCACTGTACGCTACGAAGATAACGCGTAGACGCGCTGTGTTGCAAGTAGACGTCCCAGCCTCTCGCATCTGTGTTCCTAGTGTTGTTGCCATACCGAGTCATTAAGTAACCCCCCCCAAACACAGGCACTATTTATTTGTCAGCAACATTTGTATGTGCAGTCATGATTTTACACATACTAACCAAGGTGCCTTCATGCGCCATGCGGGCCGTAAAGTACTTGCTAATGATGATGACTTTAAGCCCACCCACAAAACAACCTACACATCCATTCCCTGAAAAAAGACAGACACAAAGCAGTTTTTGAAAAATGTGTATTATTACGCCTTAATGGCAAAGATGTCAGATTCTTTTTTTTTTTTTTTTTTTTTTAACTTTCTAAAAGGTAACACATAAAACAGAAAAAAAAACAAAAATAAATTGTGCAATGCACTTTTTGGATACGAAAACAAACAAACACAAAAAAAAGTGGGCCCTACAGCTGGTGGTAGGTTGGCTCATTGTGTGGGGTAGCCTCTACCGGGACACCATCACCCTGGTCGTGGAGGAGGTCCAGGGCCCCATGTATAGCCTCCCCCAATGTTTGGAACCCTGTAGGGTGTGTCATCTGGGCCGGTGTGTCGCAATGGCCTTGGTTTGGTAGGTCCATGTTTGGTGGACACCACCTCTGGGTCGCCACGTAGCTGTCCCGGGGTGTGGGCCTGTCTAGTCTGTTGGAGCTAGACTGCTGCCACCCCTCCAGATAAGAAAATACCTGGCCAGGGTGGTTTGGGGGCCGACAGGCATCAAGGACAATGTTTATTGCTGAACTTGCCCGCAGTCATCTCTCCAATGGAATGAGAGCCAAGACAGGTATGAGACTGCGGGCAAGTCAGCATCACATTGTCCAGGTGGTCATTTTGTGCCCCCGGGATCTGAGCAGGGCTGCTGGGGTTCAGGTGACTCCCCACACTGCTGGCAGTCGGCAGTGGAGGAAGCTGGATGGCCAGAGGTTGGTTTTGGTGGGGAGACCGCTGGTGTGGCCCTTCATCCTCCTCTTCTTCCTGTGGCCGGCCATGCCCAAAGGTGGTGGTGGTGGTGGTACTCCCTCCTCCTCCTCCACTCCAAGTCGTGGTGGTTCAGGGCCTCCCTCGCCTCCTCAGGCAGCTGTGCTGGCAGGTTACGATGCCGCCTCTGGTAGTAAGCAGCTCTGTGGGTAAATATAAAAAAAATTTGGTGAATGGGTTGCGTTTGGAAACAAAACCATAGGCCAAACATAAAATGTGCACGCTTTTTTGACTCAGTGTATCTGTGTATTCTGTGTCTTTTCATTGTTGGCCTTAAGATGGAATTGCAGCTAATAAATTAAGGACATTTTGGCTCATGCCTCAACCAATATTCTATGTGTGGGTAGTGTTGGTCCACAATTTTCTGCCATTACATTAGAAATTTTAAAATTTGTCTGCACTATTACACTGTGCCCTGCCTTAGGCAGGACAGCTATTTAGGCACTTGAAGACATATTAGTGGCACAACTATTGCTTTGACTTTTTGTGGAAACTTTATGTGGACAAAGCTATAGCCTGACACTGTGAGGCAAACACATTCTTCAGGGTTGTTTGCCATCAGATGGACACAAAAAGACGCAGTGTGGGCGGCCTTGGTCTCAATGCACATAACCCAGATCTATAGGGCAGATGAGCAAGACAGGAAATGGAGTCCTGCAGCATAGGTGACACATGAGCATTCGGCGTTAGTGGCCTACACTCCTTTTTGCTGCCATGTATGCTAATCAGGAATGTCTTGGTAAATACTGTAAAACACACCAAACAGATGGCTTGGCTTTTGAAACGACTGTAATGGACATAGATTATGGGGTTGTTTTTGAACAGCAGGTCACACATCGTTGGTGCCAAACAAGGTGGTATGCACAGATGGACAGTTTTACAGTTATTCCAACGGGGCCGAACAAAAAACCAGGAGCAGCAAGGGCAAACCTCGGGTTTCCTAAAGGACCTTGGACATAAAAGCCTGTTGCACTTAAAATATGGCCCCCTTTAGTTTGATTTTATACAGCATTAATTCACTATGTTTTCCGGTGGATTTGTAATGTGGCCATGAGTTAACGACAAAAAAATAAAATTCACATGTGGGCCCTAATATCTACACCATCACCTTGCAGCCCCAAATATACCCATGGGAAAACTGACCCACACGTATTTGTAGTGATAGAGGGTATGTCCTGAATTGTGTGTGACTGTGTCAACAATCTGGGATGGTGTACAAACAGTTTAGTTCAAAAGGGGTATATCCTTGCAACGTTATTTAGCCGAAAAAAACACCCACAACTAAACATGTAGGGATGTATGTGGCCCTTATGCAATTCAAGGCCGTTTGGAACTGATACAAATGAGGCTTATGACAGGCAAACCAGACAAGGCCACACACCTTAGAGGCCATTGCAGGGAAGAACATGGCTTTGTTCCACAAACATGCCAACAATAATAGCTAATTGTGAGGTCACGGAACATTGTGTCTGCCCACCCTGTAGGACATTGCTTATTTGTCCCAACGTCACAATGTGGCTATAAATTGTATGTCCTGGATCATTGCCAAAGGTAATAGAATTCTGTTGCACCATGGCAGAAACAAACCCCAGTGTGGGTATGTAAACCACCGCACTCATTATAGAGCTTCATACGTAGACTGTGTGCCCTCATGGACAGGGTCCTCTCCTCTTGTACCTGTATGACCTGATTGTCTTCATGTACTGCTTTTTGTCGTTAACCCTTATCCTCATGTAAAGTGCCATGGAACCTAATGGCGCTATATAAATAAATAATAATAACAATAATAGTACACAACAGTGCAGCAGACACATACCTTGGCATACGGACCACCGGTTCAAGGAAGGACAACCTCTCGTAGTGACGATATATCGGCCCTGGATCAGCTTCCGGTCCCCCCTCCATGATCTTGCGGTGTTGCCGCTTGTGTTGATCCCGGCAGCTCTTCCACCGTTTGATAATGAGGTCAACTGTGAAATGATTTCAAACCGGGTTTAGACCTCTGTAACATTTGAAACACTAAAAGTATGTGTACAAATCAACAATAACATTTTATTCATGTTGTGTGTGTAATGTGTATACAAGGCACAGTGACACAACAGTGTGGAACATCATCAACAGCATTACGGACATTGAGCTCACGTGGCCACAATCACAAATGGGGCAGGGCACATGTCAACGCATAGAGAATGTAATAGTGCGGGCACCAGACTCCGCTCATTAGTGGTATTTATATACACCCAACCCCCTGGCCTTCAGAGCCAGGAGGACCAGCCCTTAAACTAAGTTTACTATTATGACCCCATCCAAATATAGGCAACCATGCGACGGCGCATGATAACACATTGAGGGCCCTGTATACTCTACTATGGGGGCCCTGTATACCCACTGGGGGCCCTGTATACCCACTGGGGGCCCTGTATACCCACTGCTGGGGGGCCTGTATACCCACGGGGGCCCTGTATACCCACTACTGGGGGGCTTGTATACCCACTGGGGGCCCTGTATATCCACTGGGGGCCCTGTATACCCACTGCTGGGGCCCTGTATACCCACTGCTGGGGGCCCTGTATACCCACTGCTGGGGGCCCTGTATACCCACTGCTGGGGGGCCTGTATACCCACTGCTGGGGGCCCTGTATACCCACTGGGGGCCCTGTATACCCACTGCTGGGGGGCCCGTGTACCCACGGGGGGGCTGTATACCCTAATATCGGGGGCTTGTATACCCACTGGGGGGCCTGTATACTCTGCAGGTGGAGCTGTATACTCTGCTGGGGGGCTGTCTACCAGTGATAGCCGCTGTATACCAGGATGGCAGTCAATATGTTTTCCCAGTTTTTTTGGGGCAAAAGTAGGGGGGTCGGCTTATACACGGGTCGGGTTATACACGACTATATACGGTAAATGCAATATAACGTGTGAACACATTTAACTCACCCATATTGCTCTGTGCATCCTGGCCACTGCGATGGAATGCAGGGAACACGACTTGAGCGACCTCCCTCAGGCTGTAGTCCGCTGGACGTTATCCCCATAGGCAGGGTCAGTGGGCAGCCAAAGCAGGGGCCGAGCCTCCACCAGAGCAATCAACTGCAGGGTGTTGACAGGGGCCATGCTTGCTCTGTGTGTGTGCGCGTCTGGCAGCTCGAGTTGGCTTATTTCCTGTTTGCTAAAAGCATGGGGTTTGCTGGAGAAAATCGCTTGCCTTGCCTCATCGGCGCCAAATAAGTCAAACACATGCGAGTTTGGCCTCGGAGACAGCATCAAAATACAGTTGCGAGTGGGATTTCCAACACGGCAATGCGAGCGCTTTCCGAGACACATCTGCGATTTTTAAATCGCACATTACTCGCTATTACTCGCTTCCCCATTCATTAACATTGGACTCGCTAGACTCGCAACGAGTAGCGAGTCCCGGGCTCGGACTCGCTAGAGTCAAGCGATTCCGAGTAATTTAGGACTCGCCCATCACTAGTTGGTAGGCCTGTCCAAGATTGAATTGAAGAGGCCCTGAAGAGTCGGTGCGAGATCCGCTGGGCCGGTTGGCTCTGGAAGACCACGGACCCGGATATTGTATCTGCGGTCTCGGTTTTCAGAGTCTTCCATTAAGTAAAACAAATGGGCCAGCTGTTCTGAGTGTTGGTCCAATGTCGCCTGAAAAGCCTGTTGTGATGCGGCTTGCGCCGTCGTGGTGGTCTCTAGGACCGCAACACGTTCCGTAACCTGAGATACTTCAGAGCTGAGATTTTGTATCTCAGCCCTGCACAGTGATTCAAGGCGGGATATATAGCCCTCCATGTCCGATTTAGTTGGTATATTACACATACGGGACTGAAGATCTTTTATCTCATCAAGCATAGCATCCGGCGAAGGGGTCACTCTGTTTGGTGCCTGGGCTCCCCCCTCCATAGTTGATAGTGGGGCACTTCCTCCTGTCTGCTGAGGATCTATAGTGGGGTCAGGTATCTCCTGTGAGGATGTAATGAGATATAGAAATTGGTTGCACCACGCTGCTTTATGTTTTATATCCACCCTCTGTTAAGTCACCGTTACACTCACCTTTTCCTGTTGTGCTGTCCGCACAACAGGGGGGCTCACGTAGTGAGTGCACAGGGTCTCTCTCTGGACGGTGTGGATTTCTTTCCCTTTTTCCTCGGTGTTCGCCTGTGTAATTGCACGTGATCCGTCACGTGTTTTCCTCTCCTCTGTTAGATTTGTCTTCTCTTCCGGAGCTGCTCCACCGCTCTCCCCATAGGGAGATGGATATGCAGGTAATGGAATAAAACGATGTTTGGGTGAGCGCTGGGATATGAAGACAGCTACACTTCAACAAGTATTTTACCTGTAAGTTTATTGTTCAAATCACACTAGGTCCTCTCCCACAACATGTTTCGACGCTCAGGGCGTCTTCCTCAAGTGGATCCTGTGAGGATGTGTCTCCCGCTGTTGTGAGGACCCTTGAGATGAGGACTCAGTCAGAAATTTTTGTATACTCTGCTCCCTGCCCTTTGCAGCTCTATTCCTGGTAGGAGATGAGGACTGATTCCTGGGCTTTGGGCGCATAGCTTAGTGTGATCAGGTCGAAGAGTCTTAAGTTCAAACAGGAACAGTCTGAGGATATGGCACAGGTTCCCTAAGGCAGCTGCTGATACTGTATATGAGGAGGTGGGATGAGGCCAGGGGATAGCAGAGGATCGTAAACACTACTTATCTGGAGCTCCTTATTCAAGGAGGGAGGTGGTGTGTCTTCTTCAGCTTGTGTCACTTCGTGCAGTCACCTCAGCTTTCCCCTGTTAGCAGTCCCGATGTTAGTATGGCTGAATGGGGTCTCCCAGGATGATAAGCAGTGTGTAGACAGGCAGTGTTATCAGCACCTGCAGGAGTATTTCTCAGACTCACTCAATCCCGGGAGGCAGAGCAGACAGGTAACGACAATGGAGGTGAGGAGAGGAGAGGAGGGGGCGGTACCTTCTTCTTACTGAGCCGCAGCCATCTTAGCACAGCTCCAGCTCATAGATGCTGCAGGTATTAGGGCCAGAATGTTGCTCTTGGAGCCTCTGTGATCTTCAGCAAGGAGCTCCCGGTGATCAGAAGGATCCGGGGATGCCAGGGAGCTCGTGGGCATCGCTCTGGGACCGGGTTTCGGGCAGGAAGGCCACCTGCTGCAGCAGAGCTCTCAGGCAACACATCTGCTCGGCTCCATTGCTAAGCCACTCCCTGATTAGCGATATTTATACAAAATTCCAAATACCTCTCTACAAATTGTTGATTTGCACGGGGAACCTATGGAGGGCTCATTTTATAAGGAGAGACTACAAAAAGTTTCATCGAATGAGAATTGCATCAACAAACTAGAAAAGTATTAAGAAAAAAGTGCGTTAGAGGGGACACCGTTTCTCTCGTCAAATGGCTCAGATACCTGACAAAATGTAATAGATGGATTAAAGAAAACCTGCTGACAGACCTGTAATCATGGATTCTGGTTCATTCTATATTACACTTTCGTGTAACGCATTAACTAAACTTTTTCCAGACAACAGTATTGTCACGTTGGGGGGGGCCGGGGTGCCCAGAAGTAGGAGGGAACTGGGCGTAGGGAGTCAGGGGAGCCTGCTCTGGCCCTGACACTGGGGTCCCTGACTCGCCCTGATCTCGGAAGTACCTCTAAAGGTGAGGAGGTCCGAGCCACCAGCCTAAGTCCCTGAATCAGTGACATTCAGGTGGATGGCAGCTGACCAATTTATGGCCGAGGGGCGAGGAGCAGCCAGCCCAAGCATGCCCCTCAGCTCACCTAAGCATGAGTCATATCCATCACACACACCAACAGCAACCTCACCTGTAGAGCCACACACTGCAAAGCAGAGAAAAAAAAGGCTTCATTTAAACCACAGTAGCAGCACTTCCATACTACAAGGCAGACAATACGTGACAAGTATATCTACGTTTACAACAAAACTGGTAAAACCTGTACATCTTTCAGGTTCATATGAAGTCACACTCACAGAAATACAGTACCTGCATACTTGGCTTACTTTAGAAAATAGCGAAGGCTCATTTTTTCTTGGAAAACATGGTGATGTGCTTAGGGAATATCTTGTAAAAGCAGGATATTATTTAAATATTTTGGCACTCATAAGTAGAGATGAGCGATGTTCGATTCGAAATGTTCGCCAATCTCAGATTCGATCTGTTTTGGGCGGTGTTCGAGTGATTCGTCGATTTCGAACAATTTGCATCAAATTCGGAAGTTCTAGGTTATGTTCGAAAACGATTCGACTCCCCCAGCATATATACAGGCTTCCCCCGTAGGTATACAGGCAGAGCGGCCGGTCACATGGTGCCGCTCATTTGCTATTCATGATATGCACTGCATCCTCCCGTCCATCAGCAGGGGGGATGCAGTGCATATCCTGTAATACAGGCCCCCCCATACCGTAGTTATACAGGCTCCCCCAGCATATATACAGGCTCCATCGTAGGAATACAGGCCCCCCTCAAAGTTTTGCAGCCCCCCCCTTCCTCACAGTATGCCCCTCGCAGTGTTCCCCTCTGCTCCCCCGTCCTCCTATGTGCTCCCCTGTGTCTCTCCTCTGCTCCCCCTCCTCCTCCATTCTTCTCACCTGTCCTCGCTCCTGCACGTCCCGTACGCTCCCGTTGCCGGTCTCTCCAGCGTCTCCTGCGATGTGCTGCCAGGACCTCGCGTGATGTCATATTCACATCACAGCCGGTTACCTAGTAAGCGGCAGTAATTACACTGCCGGTTACTGGTTAATGGCTGTCATGTGATTATGACATCATGCTAGGTCCTGTAGAACAGAGGAGAGGTGAGAATGACCTGCTTTGTTATTTTTAACCCCTGCACTCCGGAGGAGTGCATGAATGGATGGGTGTGTATGTATGTATGTGTGTGTATGTATTTATGTGTGTATGTATGTGTATGTATGTGTGTGTATGTATGTGTGTGTATGTGTATGTATGTGTGTGTATGTATGTATGTGTGTATGTATGTGTGTGTATGTGTGTATGTATGTGTATGTATGTATGTGTGTATGTATGTGTGTATGTATGTGTGCATGTGTGAATGTATGTGTATGTGTGTATGTATGTGTGTGTGTGTATGTATGTGTGTATATGTGTGTATATGTGTGTGTATGTATGTGTGTATGTATGTGTGTATGTATGATGTATGTGTATGTATGTATGTGTGTATGTATGTGTGTGTATGTGTGTGTATGTGTGTGCATATGTATGTGTTGTATGTATTTATGTATGTGTGTGTGTATGTATGTGTGTATGTATGTGTGTGTATATGAATGTATATGTGTGTATGTGTGTGTATGTATGTATGTGTGTATGTATGTATGTGTGTGTGTGTGTATGTATGTATGTGTGTGTATGTATGTATGTATGTATGGATGGATTCATGTATGTATGTGTGTGAGTGTGCGTGGATGTGTGCTTGAGTGGATGTGAGCGTGCGTGGATGTGAGCGTGCGTGAATGTGTGATTGCGTGGATGTGAGCGTGCGTGGATGTGAGCGTGCGTGAATGTGTGCGTGTGTGGATGTGAGCATGCGTGGATGTGAGCGTGTGTGGATGTGTGCGTGCGTGGATGTGTGACACTGGGACTCCTGGTGTCGCAGCTATCTGCTGACAGGGCCTGCTGTGACGTCACAGTCACATGATCGGCAGTCATGTGACGTCCTGTCAGCAGATAGCTGCGATGCGGGAGGACACTGGGACCCGGGGGGCCCTGCCGACCTCCCTGAAGATAATTTATTCACTGCTCTGCCGACGCTCCCTCCAGCAGAGCAGTGAATGGGCTGTCACAGTAGGGTTCACCTGAGGTGAACCCTGACTGTGAAAGTCATTTTGCAGTCTGCTCTCTCTCTGCATAGACGTGAGTCTATGCAGAGGGATGTGGCAGTGAAGATTCCGTTTATGGACTACGTCGGAGGCAATCGTCGTGGGACCTTCGTTGTGGACTACGTCGGACGGAAGAGGATTTTTAAAATAAAGTTGGAGTCCCTAATTGTGTTCTGTTTTATTTCTAATAAAATTATTTTTTCTCTGTGTTGTGTTTTTTTTCTATTAATTACTGGAAATTCATGGCGGTCATGTCTAATATTGGCGTGACCGCCATAAATTTCTGGCTTAGGGCCAGCTGGTAATAAAAAGCTGGCCCTAACCCCTTTATTACCCAGTGAGCCACCGCACCAGGGCCACTGGAAGAGCGGGGTTCAGCGCCAGAAGATGGCGCTTCAATGAATGCGCCATCTTCTGGGGCGGCTGCGGGCTGCAATTCGTAGCGGGGGGTGCCCAGAACGCTTGGGCATCCCTGCGCTGCGGATTCCAGCCCCCAGCTGCTTAGCTGTACCTGGCTAGACATAGAAATTGCGCGGAGCCCCACACAGTTTTTTTTTTATTATTTCATGAAATTCATGAAATAATAAAAAAAAGGGCTCCCCTATTTTCTTGTGTCCGGCCAGGTACAGATGGGCACCTGGGGTTGGGGACAGCCCGTCGCTGCCTGCTGGATCCGGTTGGTTACCAAAATATGGCAAAGCCCACGTCAAATTTTTTTCTGAAAAATCCATAAAACAATATAAATAAAAGGGACTGCATCTTCCATGGTGGAAGGGTTAATAAAGAGGCAGTCCCGTTTATTTATATTGTTTTATGGATTTTTCTGAAAAAATTTGACGTGGGCTTCGCCGTATTTTTGTAACCAGCCAGATCCAGCAGGCAGCGACAGGCTGCCCCCAACCCCCAGGTGCCTATTTGTACCTGGCCAGACACAAGAATATAGGGGAGCCCTTTTTTTTTTAATTATTTCATCAATTTCATGAAATAATAAAAAAAAACTGCGTGGGGCTCCGCGCAATTTCTATGTCTAGCCAGGTACAGCTAAGCAGCTGGGGGCTGGAATCCGCAGCGCAGGGATGCCCATGCGTTCTGGGCACCCCCCGCTGCGAATTTCAGCCCGCAGCCGCCCCAGAAGATGGCACATTCATTGAAGTGCCATCTTCTGGCGCTGAACCCCGCTCTTCCAGTGGCCCTGGTGCGGTGACTCACTGGGTAATAAAGGGGTTAGGGCCAGCTTTTTATTATCAGCTGGCCCTTAGCACGAAATTTATGGCAGCCACGCCAATATTAGACATGACCGCCATGAATTTCCAGTAATCAATAGAAAAAAACACATAACAGAGAAAAAATAATTTTATTAGAAATAAAACAGAACACAATTAGGAACTCCAGCTTTATTTAAAAAATCCTCTTCCGTCCGACGTAGTCCACAACGAAAGTCCCACGACGATCGCCTCCGACGTAGTCCATAAACGGAATCTTCACTGCCACATCCCTCTGCATAATAAAGTATAATCAATGCACTCGCACTGTTGTTTGGTTGCTTGGTGTGAATTTATTTCAAATAAAGTGAAGATGGTGACAGAGCTGGTTAACGTTTCGGCCTATTAACGGCCTTGATCACAACGTCACTGAAGAAAAGAAGTGAAAAAGACTTTTTACAATGATATCATGTGAAGTATATACAGGTGTTAAAAAGAAAAGAAAGCCAATATATACAAATGTACAGAATATACATCAAGTGCCAATGTCGACTCTTTTAGCTGGTAGTATATAGATTAGGACACCATAGTATCGAGTAATGGAAACGCCATGAAGTAGGCCAAAGGCATGGTGGGGATCAAGGAAGAAATGGTGAAGAACAGAGAGGCAGAATTGGACAACCTATTACCTGCTGTCCTGGTTTAATGTACGGGGTCCCACTCAAAGAGATAGAGTGTTATGTGGAGTATAAGTAAGTAGATGTTACCTATGGTTAAGCACATAGAACGTCACTCAGAGGAAATTATGGTGTTGGTGTATTGTTAAGTACTATATATACCTCTATTCCAATCATGAGAGATGTAAGGGTATGGTGAACATGTAAATCATGTATGGAGGATATGTTGTTCCAGGACTTGGGTTGTCCAGTAAGTAGTGGTACTTGTTAGCTCTTACAGATGTCTCAGATGGAGGGTTATATATCTGGAAATAAAGTAACCATTAAATTCCATCTGGGTTCTTATATATTTTTGGTGGAATATGTGCTATTAGGTAATGTACCTTAAATCCACAGCCAGGGGTTAACCCATAAGTTGTAGTGTGTTAGCCCCAAGGGGTCCCAGACGGGTCAATAGTGTCTCTGAGGCACAAGGAGAGAAAGTTATAAGCATTATGGAGAGATACTTATCTTAGTGAAGTGCAGGGGATCCCGAGTGTGTCCTATACCGGGAGCGGTCTTTGTGTAGCCAGCACGGTCCGTGCCTAGGCAGGTAATGACAGTTTGCCCCTGTGTTTTGCGGTATTTTATCCGCGCCAGGTCGGTCACCTGACCGGAAGTGACGCGTCCGGTCGATAGGCATGCGCATAGCGCATGTAATCCGACCGGAAGTGACGTTCGGATTTGCTTTGTGCGTTGTCACGGTGATGTGCCGTGTTACAACGCTTGCGATTCAGTCTGTGTGTTAGCGATCGGTCTCCTAGTGGTGTGGTGATTAGATGAGACCCAAGTTTAGGGAGAAAGGAGACAAAGGAGTATAAAGTGCTTAGGGAATGAAGTAATGAGGTAGAATAGATAGAGGACCAGTTGACAGGGTGGTTAGTACATAGAGTGGAATACAAGGTTAAATCATATCCAAACAAGTAGTCATGATCACATATACTATATACTGGGTTACGACGGAACAGTATCGGACATTACTGATAGGTCAAATACAGTGATTTACAGGCATAAAAAACATCAATATATGCAGTTAAATTGACATGTATTTAGGAATATGTTTTTGACTACTATCAGAGCATGTCTTAATATATATTCAATGTAGCAATGTGCTCATGTATGTCTTGTATACATTATGTTAACCACCGAGATTAAAGCAAGGATATTCCCTAACACTGGTCACAGGTTTTCTTAGTATATAGGAATCCAAATCCAAGCAACTTAAGCGAAAAGAAAAAGTTAAAAGGAGAAAGAAAACTTAAAAACTTGGGAGTAATCGAGGGACACTATTGAATCTTACCCAGTTTATTTCCAGATATATAACCCTCCATCTGAGACATCTGTAAGAGCTAACAAGTACCACTACTTACTGGACAACCCAAGTCCTGGAACAACATATCCTCCATACATGATTTACATGTTCACCATACCCTTACATCTCTCATGATTGGAATAGAGGTATATATAGTACTTAACAATACACCAACACCATAATTTCCTCTGAGTGACGTTCTATGTGCTTAACCATAGGTAACATCTACTTACTTATACTCCACATAACACTCTATCTCTTTGAGTGGGACCCCGTACATTAAACCAGGACAGCAGGTAATAGGTTGTCCAATTCTGCCTCTCTGTTCTTCACCATTTCTTCCTTGATCCCCACCATGCCTTTGGCCTACTTCATGGCGTTTCCATTACTCGATACTATGGTGTCCTAATCTATATACTACCAGCTAAAAGAGTCGACATTGGCACTTGATGTATATTCTGTACATTTGTATATATTGGCTTTCTTTTCTTTTTAACACCTGTATATACTTCACATGATATCATTGTAAAAAGTCTTTTTCACTTCTTTTCTTCAGTGACGTTGTGATCAAGGCCGTTAATAGGCCGAAACGTTAACCAGCTCTGTCACCATCTTCACTTTATTTTAAATAAATTCACACCAAGCAACCAAACAACAGTGCGAGTGCATTGATTATACTTTATTCTACATTGTGGGCCAAGCAGACCCTTTACAATTGCACCGCCACACTATCACCTAAGTGAGTGCTGGTCATTATACGAACTTATTACATCCCTCTGCATAGACTCACGTCTATGCAGAGGGAGAGCAGGTGAACCCTACTGTGACAGCCCATTCACTGCTCTGCCGGCGGGAGCGCCGGCAGAGCAGTGAATAAATTATCTTCAGGGAGGTCGGCAGGGTCCCGCAGGGTCCCAGTGTCCTCCCGGCGTCACAGCTATCTGCTGACAGGACGTCACCTGACCGCCGATCATGTGACTGTGACGTCACAGCAGGCCCTGTCAGCAGATAGCTGTGACACCGGGAGTCCCGGTGTCCTACATCCACGCACGCACACATCCACACACGCTCACATCCGCGCATGCTCACATCCACGCACGCACACATTCACGCATGCTCACATCCACGCACGCTCACATCCACGCACACATTCACGCACGCTCACATCCACGCAAGCACACATCCACGCACACTCACACCCATCCATCCATGAATCCATCCATCCATCCATCCATACATATATACACACATACACTCACATACACACACATACAGTGCCTGCAAGTAGTATTCAACCCCCCGCAGATTTGGTTTGATAAGATGCAAACAAGTTAGAGCCTTCAAACTGCAAACGAGAGTAGGATTTATTAACAGAAGCATAAATCTTACAAACCAAAAAGTTATGTTGCTCAGTTGAATTTTTATAAATTTTAAACATAAAAGTGTGGGTCAATTATTATTCAACCCCTATGTTTAATAATTTGTGGAATAACCCTTGTTTGCAATTACAGCTAATAATCGTCTTTTATAAGACCTGATCAGGCCGGCACAGGTCTCTGGAGTTATCTTGGCCCACTCCTCCATGCAGATCTTCTCCAAGTTATCTAGGTTCTTTAGGTGTCTCATGTGGACTTTAATCTTGAGCTCCTTACACAAGTTTTCAATTGGGTTAAGGTCAGGAGACTGACTAGGCCACTCCAACACCTTGATTTTTTCCCTCTTGAACCAGGCCTTGGTTTTCTTGGCTGTGTGCTTTGGGTCGTTGTCTTGTTGGAAGATGATATTACGATCCATCTTAAGATCCTTGATGGAGGAGCGGAAGTTCTTGGCCAAAATCTCTAGGTAGGCCGTGCTATCCATCTTCCCATGGATGCGGACCAGATGGCCAGGCCCCTTGGCTGAGAAACAGCCCCACAGCATGATGCTGCCACCACCATGCTTGACTGTAGGGATGGTATTCTTGGGGTCGTATGCAGTGCCATCCAGTCTCCAAACTTCATGTGTGTGGTTGGCACCAAAGATCTCGATCTTGGTCTCATCAGACCATAGAACCTTGAACCAGTCTGTCTCAGAGTCCTCCAAGTGATCATGAGCAAACAGTAGACGAGCCTTGACATGACGCTTTGAAAGTAAAGGAACCTTACGGGCTCGTCTGGAACGGAGACCATTGCGGTGGAGTACGTTACTTATGGTATTGACTGAAACTAATGTCCCCACTGCCATGAGATCTTCCCGGAGCTCCTTCCTTGTTGTCCTTGGGTTAGCCTTGACTCTTCGGACAAGCCTGGCCTCGGCACGGGAGGAAACTTTCAAAGGCTGTCCAGGCCGTGGAAGGCTAACAGCAGTTTCATAAGCCTTCCACTTCCGGATGATGCTCCCAACAGCGGAGACAGGTAGGCCCAACTCCTTGGAAAGGGTTTTGTACCCCTTGCCAGCCTTGTGACCCTCCACAATCTTGTCTCTGATGGCCTTGGAATGCTCCTTTGTCTTTCCCATGTTGACCATGTATGAGTGCTGTTCACAAGTTTGGGGAGGGTCTTAAATAGTTAGAAAAGGCTGGCAAAAGAGATAATTAATCCACACATGTGAGCTCATTGTTATTTGTGCCTGAACTACTTCTTAATACTTTAGGGGGACCAAACAGAATGCTGGTGGTTTGAGGGGTTGAATAATAAATGACCCTCTGAATTCACTTTTAACGCTTTAAAAAAAAAAAGAAAAAATTTTTTTGTGGCATTGCATTTCCCACTTCCAGGCTGATCTACAGTCCAAATGTCACAATGCCAAGTTAATTCCGCATGTGTCCACCAGCTAAATCTGCAGGGGGTTGAATACTACTTGTAGGCACTGTATGTCCTCCATGTCCCCTACCGAGGAAGAAGGAGAAACCTCCGATTATAGGGCAGATATGCATAGGAGACTAGGCAAACGTAAAGTGGCCCGACCTCAGTTCCAAGACAGGAAAAGAAAAAACACTTCCAAACTGCAGGTAATTAACCTATCTGGAGTTGAATTGACCAAGGCCCAGGAGGAGGTCCTTGGTCTAGGGCTAACCTTTTCACCTGCCACATCTTTTGACTTATTCTCCACAGTAAAGGACTTTAATAGTGATGAGCGAGTACTAAAATGCTCGGGTGCTCGAAGCTCGGGCCGAGCATCCCGAGATACTCGTGTACTCGGCCCGAGTACCGAGCCCAATGTTATCCTATGGGAGACACGAGTATTTTTATGAAATGACTGCCGGCAGCATGGAAAAACCTTAAAAATGTCACAAAAGTCTCAGAAGAGTGCTGAAATGACATGGCAACACCATGGGGAAGACCCCTGGAAGCATTTCTCACTCAAAAGTCACAGCTGTGAACAATGTTGTCCGAGTTTCACGCCAATTTTATGGAGTCTCCAGAAAACCTTCCAAAATGACACCAAAATGAATATTTAGGGTGGAAATGTTAAGGGCACATACCCAATAGTGAGATACAGCTGGTGTATGTTACTTTTTGTGATTACATGAAAGATTTTACGTGAAAACATTGTGCGGCACTCCGATGACCCTGAGAAGAGACGAACATGAAGCCCTGTCTTGAAATAATGTGCCCATTTTGAGGAACTGGGTGTATTGTAGTATCTTCCTTTGCCAGGGCAGTCCAAAATTGGGAGGTTCACCAATGCCCCTGGATACAGACATGCAGGAGGGCCTGTAAACAAGAACTGGGTGTATTGTAGTATAGCCCTTTGGTCAGGGCAGCCAAAAATTGGGAGGCTCCTCATTGTCCCTGGATAGAGACGTGCAGGAGGGCCTGTAAACAAGAACTGGGTGTATTGTAGTATAGTCCTTTGGCCAGGGCAGCCAAAAATTGGGAGGTTCAACAATGACCCATGCATACAGACATGTAGTAGGGCCTATAACCCTCAAGTGGGTGTATTGTAGTTTAGCCCTTTGGTCAGGGCAGCCAAAAATTGGGAGGTTCAACAATGACCCATGCATACAGACATGTAGTAGGGCCTGTAACCCTCAAGTGGGTGTATTGTAGTATTGCCCTTTGGCCAGGGCAGCCAAAAATTGGGAGGTTCCTCATTGTCCCTGGATAGAGATGTGCAGGAGGGCCTCAAAACATTTTTCCCATTGAAAAGGAGCGGGTCTCCTGTCGCTGTAATGCCCATTCTAAAAGAATGGGCGAAAAAATTTACCACTGCGGGTATACCTCAAACAACAGCCTAACTATTGTAACGGTCATCATGGTGTCACATGAGGAGAAGGAGGAGCAGTCCAGCGATTAGCCAAAGTCCTGAAGTGTGTACCCATGGGTGAGTGGAGGTACATGGCAAATTCACATAACAAAATTTTAATTCAGTTGTCATTTGCTGGTGGTGTGGTGAAGTCTGGCCCAATCCAACCCTTGTTCATCTTGATCAGAGTCAGCCTGTCAGCATTTTCAGTTGACAGGCGGGTGCGTTTATCAGTGATGATTCCACCTGCAGCACTGAAAGCACGCTCTGATAAAATGCTAGCGGCAGGGCAGGCCAGGACTTCCAAGGCGTAGAGAGCCAATTCATGCCACGTGTCCAGCTTGGAGACCCAATAATTGAAAGGCACAGCGGAATCTCGCAGTACAGTTGTTCGATCTGCAAGGTACTCCTTCAGCATCTGCCCAAACTTAGCATTTCTGGTGGCACTACCCCGCACCTCAGGGGCTGTGGTACGTGAGGGGCTGAGAAAACTGTCCCACATTGTAAATACAGTTCCCCTACCTCTGGCGGATTGGACTTGTGCCCCTCTCGGCCTTACGCCTTGGTTGTCCACCGAATCCTGACCTATGCCGCTAGCGTTTTGTGAGGGGAATGATTTGACTACTCCCGTGACTATGGCCCTGTGGAACTGCTGCATTTTGGCTGACCTCTCCGCCTCAGGAATGAGAGACATAAAGTTCTCCTTGTAGCGTGGGTCTAACAGTGTTGCCAACCAGTACTGATTGTCGGCCAAGATGTTATGAACGCGAGGGTCACGAGCCAGGCAGCTTACCATAAAGTCAGCCATGTGCGCCAGACTCTTAACAGCTATCACTTCAGTATCCAGACCAACACGATGACTGAACATGCTGTCCTCCTCCTCCTCCTCATCTCCCCTGTCCTCTGGCCAGCCACGCTGAATCGAGGGTATGAGTGGTGTGCATGTCATATCCTCAATTTGGCCAGAGAGTTGCTCCATGTCTTCATCCTCCTCCTCCTCGTCATAGTCCTCCACTGCACGTTGTGATGAGATGAGGCTGGGCTGTGTGTTTTCACCCACACCCACTACTGTTTCTTGCTCCAAGTCATCGCGCTCGGCCTGCAATGCATCCTCTTTGATTTTCAGCAGAGACCGTTTTAGAAGGCAGAGTAGTGGTATGGTGACGCTAATAATGGCGATATCGCCGCTCACCATCTTGGTGGAGTCCTCAAAGTTTTGGAGGACGGTACATAGGTCCAACATCCATCTCCACTCCTCAGGTGTTATGTGTGGAGTTTGACCCATTTCCCGACGGCTTAGGTGATGCAGGTAGTCCACAACTGCCCTCTTCTGCTCACATATCCTGACCAACATGTGCAGAGTTGAATTCCAACGCGTGGGGACATCACACACCAGTCTGTGGGCCGGAAGACGCAAACGGCACTGAAAGCCGGCAAGGCCGGCTGAAGCAGCAGGTGACTTGCGAAAATGTGCAGACAGACGGCAAACTTTTACCAGCAGTTCAGACACCTCTGGGTATGACTTTACAAACCTCTGAACCACCAGGTTGAGCACATGGGCCACGCATGGAACATGGGTCAGCTGGCCTCGCCTCAAAGCTGCCACCAGGTTCCGGCCATTGTCACACACGACCTTTCCTGGCTTTAGGTTCAGAGGTGTGACCCAGTGATCTGCCTGCTGTTTCAGAGCTGTCCACACCTCTTCTGCATTGTGGGTTTTGTCACCTATGCAGACTAGCTTCAGCACAGCCTGTTGCCGCTTTGCAGAGGCAGTGCTGCAGTGCTTCCAGCTTGGGACTGGTGTGGAGGGTACAGTGGATGAGGATGCGCAGGAGGAGGAGGAGGAGGCTGAGGAGCATGACATTCCGGAGCTGTAGAGTGTCGGTGAAACCCTGACAGAGGTAGGGCCTGCTATCCTTGGTGTGGGAAGGACATGTTCCGTCCCTCGCTCAGACTGGGTCCCAGCCTCCACAATATTAATCCAGTGTGCCGTCAAGGAGATGTAGCGGCCTTGCCCACAAGCACTTGTCCACGTGTCTGTGGTTAGGTGGACTTTGGCTGAAACAGCGTTGTTCAGGGCACGTGTGATGCTGTTGGACACGGGGTTATGCAATGCGGAGACGGCACATCTGGAGAAATAGTGGCGGCTGGGGACCGAGTAACGTGGGACAGCAGCGCCATCAGGTCGCGGAATGCTTCCGTCTCCACCAGCCGGAAAGGCAACATTTCTAGCGCTATGAGTCGCGAAATGTGATCATTCAGGACTGTGGCATGTGGGGCGTTGGCAGTGTATTTGCGCTGCGTTCAAATGTTTGCTGAATGGATAATTGAACGCTGCGCTGGGACAAGGACGTGCTTGATGGTGGTGTAATTTGTGCGTGGGCAACTTCAGGTGCAGGGCCGGAGGCTTGTCCGCGGCCAGCATGGACAGGGGATTGGCTCGCACGCACAACAGGCGAAGACGTAGCAGTGACATAAGCAAGCACCTCTCCTCGACTCTGTTGTACTTCCCACAAAGTCGGGTGCTTGGCTGACATGTGCCTGATCATGCTGGTGGTGGTCACGCTGCTAGTTTTCGTACCCCTGCTGATACTGGCATGGCAGGTGTGGCAAATGGCCTTTTTTGAGTCTTCTGGAGCCAACTTAAAAAACTCCCAGACTCGGGAAGACCGAACATTTGCACTGGTACCTTGAGTGGTGTTGTTGTTCCGGGGAACGGTTGCCTGCCTTCTGCCTGCGGACACGACCCTGCTTCGTACTGCCTGTTGGGATGCTACGCCTCCCTCCCCTGTGCACTGCTGGCCTCGCTCTGCATATCCTCCTGCCATGTTGGGTCAGCTACTGGATCATCCACCACGTCGTCTTCCTCTTCCGCACCCTGATCCTCCTCCTGACTTCCTGGCAATTGTGTCTCATCATCGTCCACCCCTTGTTGAGACACTTTTGGGAATGTTCCGTTCGTGAGAACGTGGCTGCTCAAATATTTGGGCATCTGTACATACCATCTCCTCATCACCCACTTCAAGAGGAGGTGGCGACAGGCCAGATTCTGCGAATGGATACGTGACAGCTCTTCCGAGTGTCCTAGTGTGGGATCAGTAATGTCCGTGGACGTGTACTCGGCTGGTGGTAGGAAGGAGGATCAGGTTGTGGAATGTGCAGTGCAGTATCACGGCTACTGACACTTGACCGTGTGGAGACAGGGTGTTTGTGGTGGTGCCAATCTGACTTGAAGCATTATCCGCTATCCAAGTAACAACCTGTTGACACTGCTCTTGCTTCAACAGCGGTGTACTGCTGCGGGCTCCAAGAATTTGGGACAGGACGTGCGAGCGAGGAGATGTGGCCCTTTGTTTATTGCGAAATTAGTGCTTGCACACGACCTCGGCCTCTGCCTGCACCACCATCACGTCCACTTCCTTGTTCCTTGCCAACGCCCTTGCCAACGCCCTTGCGCATTTGCCTGTATACTGCGACAACTGTCTGGTGATGAAGAGGTCACAGGAGATTAGGATAAAAGTCCCTAACCTGTATCAAGGTAGTACGTACACCAGTCTGGGGGACTGTTCAGATCACAGAGATTAGGATTTTAGTCCCTAAACCTGTATCAAGGTAGTAATTACAACAGTCTGGTGACTGTAATGGTCACAGGAGATTAGGATTTAGTCCCTAACCTGAATCAAGGTAGTATTACACCAGTCTGGTGACTGTAATGGTGACAGGAGATTAGGATTTTAGGCCCTAACCTGTATCAAGGTATGACGTACACCAGTCTGGTGACTGGTCAGATCACAGGAGATTAGGATTTTAGTCCCTAACCTGTATCAAGGTAGTACGTACACCAGTCTGGTGACTGTTCAGATCACAAGAGATTAGGATTTTAGTCCCTAACCTGTATGAAGGTAGTAATTACAACAGTCTGGTGACTGTAATGGTGACAGGAGATTAGGATTTTAGGCCCTAACCTGTATCAAGGGATGACGTACACCAGTCTGGTGACTGGTCAGATCACAGGAGATTAGGATTTTAGTCAGTTTTAATTACAGTCAATGGCTTCTACTCTTACCAGCCCTTTGGCCTGTCAAAAGTCAATGCAGCCATGGTCTCCCATTGAGATTCCCATTGGTCTCTCATGAGGTCTCCCATCCAGCCCGCGACCAAGGGTCTCACTGCTTAGCTTCAAGAGTCTGTCAAGGGCATGCACAATGGGTTTACAATGGCTGCTGACATGCTGGCTTCCCATCTGTGGGACTTTTGTATAGGCATACATTAGTAAAAGTCAGTTTAATTACAGTCAATGGCTTCTACTCTTACAGCCCTTTGGCCTGTCAAAAGTCAATGCAGCCATGGACTCCCATTGAGATCTACCTCATTGGGTCTACCATGAGGTCTCCCACCAGCCCGTGACCAAGGCTCTCACTGCTTAGCTTCCAGAGTCTGTCAAGGGCATGCACAATGGGTTTACAATGGCTGCTGACATGCTGGTTCCCATCTGTGGGACTTTTGTATAGGCATACATTAGTAAAAGTCAGTTTTAATTACAGTCAATGGCTTCTACTCTTACCAGCCCTTTGGCCTGTCAAAAGTCAATGCAGCCATGGTCTCCCATTGAGATTCCCATTGGGTCTCTCATGAGGTGTCCCATCCAGCCCGTGACCAAGGCTCTCACTGCTTAGCTTCAAGAGTCTGTCAAGGGCATGCACAATGGGTTTACAAAGGCTGCTGACATGCTGGCTTCCCATCTGTGGGAACTTTTGTATAGGCATACATTAGTAAAAGTCAGTTTTAATTACAGTCAATGGCTTCTACTCTTACCAGCCCTTTGGCCTGTCAAAAGTCATGCAGCCATGACTCCATTGGTCACCCATAGAGACTTCCATTGGGTCTCTCCCCCATCCAGCCCGTGACCAAGGCTCTCACTGCTTAGCTTCAAGAGTCTGTCAAGGGCATGCACAATGGGTTTACAATGGCTGCTGACATGCTGGCTTCCCATCTGTGGGACTTTTGTATAGGCATACATTATAAAAGTCAGTTTTAATTACAGTCAATGGCTTCTACTCTTACCAGCCCTTTGGCCTGTCAAATGGCAATGCAGCCATGGTCTCCCATTGGGTCTCTCATGAGGTCTCCCATCCAGCCCGTGACCAAGGCTCTCACTGCTTAGCTTAAGAGTCTGTCAAGGGCATGCACAATGGGTTTACAATGGCTGCTGACATGCTGGCTTCCCATCTGTGGGACTTTTGTATAGGCATACATTAGTAAAAGTCAGTTTTAAATTACAGTCAATGGTTTCTACTCTTACCAGCCCTTTGGCCTGTCAAAAGTCAATGCAGCCATGGTCTCCCATTGGATTCCCATTGGGTCTCTCATGAGGTCTCCCATCCTAGCCCGTGACCAAGGCTCTCAATGCTTAGCTTCAAGAGTCTGTCAAGGGCATGCACAATGGGTTTACAATGCTGCTGACATGCTGGCTTCCCATCTGTGGGACTTTTGTATAGGCATACATTAGTAAAAGTCAGTTTTAATTACAGTCAATGGCTTCTACTCTTACCAGCCCTTTGGCCTGTCAAAAGTCAATGCAGCCATGGACTCCCATTGGCACATAGTGACTTCCATTGGGTCTCTCATGAGGTCTCCCATCAGCCCGTGACCAAGGCTCTCACTGCTTAGCTTCAAGAGTCTGTCAAGTGCATGCACAATGGGTTTACAATGCTGCTGACAGTGCTGGCTTCCCATCTGTGGGACGTTTGTATAGGCATACATTAGTAAAAGTCAGTTTTAATTACAGTCAATGGCTTCTACTCTTACCAGCCCTTTGGCCTGTCAAAAGTCAATGCAGCCATGGTCTCCCATTGGGTTCCCATGAGGTTCGGGTCCCATCCAGCCCGTGACCAAGGCTCTCACTGCTTAGCTTCAAGAGTCTGTCAAGGGCATGCACAATGGGTTTACAATGGCTGCTGAATGCTGGCTTCCCATCTGTGGACTTTTGTATAGGCATACATTAGTAAAAAGTCAGTTTTAATACAGTCAATGGCTTCTACTCTTACCAGCCCTTTGGCCTGTCAAAAGTCAATGCAGCCATGGACTCCATTGGTCCCATTGGATTCCCATTGGTCTCTCATGAGGTCTCCCATCCAGCCCGTGACCAAGGCTCTCACTGCTTAGCTTCAAGAGTCTGTCAAGGGCATGCACAATGGGTTTACAATGGCTGCTGACATGCTGGCTTCCCATCTGTGGGACTTTTGTATAGGCATACATTAGTAAAAGTCAGTTTTAATTACAGTCAATGGCTTCTACTCTTACCAGCCCTTTGGCCTGTCAAAAGTCAATGCAGCCATGGTCTCCCATTGGGATCTCTCATGAGGTCTCCATCCAGCCCGTGACCAAGGCTCTCACTGCTTAGCTTCAAGAGTCTGTCAAGGGCATGCACAATGGGTTTACAATGGCTGCTGACATGCTGCTTCCCATCTGTGGACTTTTGTTAGGCATACATTAGTAAAAGTCAGTTTAATTACAGTCAATGGCTTCTACTCTTACAGCCCTTTGGCCTGTCAAAGTCAATGCAGCCATGGCTCCATTGGGATTCCCATTGGGTCTCTCATGAGGTCTCCCATCCAGCCGTGACCAAGGCTCTCACTGCTTAGCTTCAAGAGTCTGTCAAGGGCATGCACAATGGGTTTACAATGGCTGCTGACATGCTGGCTTCCCATCTGTGGGACTTTTGTATAGGCATACATTAGTAAAGTCAGTTTTAATTACAGTCAATGGCTTCTACTCTTACCAGCCTTTGGCCTGTCAAAAGTCAATGCAGCCATGGTCTCCATTGAGATTCCCATTGGTCTCTCATGAGGTCTCCCATCAGCCCGTGACCAAGGCTCTCACTGCTTAGCTTCAAGAGTCTGTCAAGGGCATGCACAATGGGTTTACAATGCTGCTGACATGCTGGCTTCCATCTGTGGGACTTTTGTATAGGCATACATTAGTAAAAGTCAGTTTTAATTACAGTCAATGGCTTCTACTCTTACAGCCCTTTGGCCTGTCAAAGTCAATGCAGCCATGGTCTTCCCATTGGTTCCTATTGGGTCTCTCATGAGGTCTCCCATCCAGCCCGTGACCAAGGCTCTCACTGCTTAGCTTCAAGAGTCTGTCAAGGGGCATGCACAATGGGTTTACAATGGCTGCTGACATGCTGGCTTCCATCTGTGGGACTTTTGTATAGGCATACATTAGTAAAAGTCAGTTTTAATTACAGTCAATGGCTTCTACTCTTACCAGCCCTTTGGCCTGTCAAAAGTCAATGCAGCATGGTCTCCCATTGAGTTCCCATTGGGTCTCTCATGAGGTCTCCCATCCAGCCCGTGACCAAGGCTCTCACTGCTTAGCTTCAAGAGTCTGTCAAGGGCATACACAATGGGTTTACATGGGCTGCTGACATGCTGGCTGCCCATCTGTGGGACTTTTGTATAGGCATACATTAGTAAAAGTCAGTTTTAATTACAGTCAATGGCTTCTACTCTTACAAGCCCTTTGGCCTGTCAAAAGTCAATGCAGCCATGGCTCCCATTGAGATTCCATTGGGTCTCTCATGAGGTCTTCCATCCAGCCCGTGACCACAGCTCTCACTGCTTAGCTTCAAGAGTCTGTCAAGGGCATGCACAATGGGTTTTACAATGGCTGCTGACATGCTGGCTTCCCATCTGTGGGACGTTTGTATAGGCATACATTAGTAAAAGTCAGTTTTAATTACAGTCAATGGCTTCTACTCTTACCAGCCCTTTGGCCTGTCAAAAGTCAATGCAGCCATGGACTCCCATTGAGTCACCCATAGAGACTTCCATTGGGTCTCTCATGAGGTCTCCCATCCAGCCCGTGACCAAGGCTCTCACTGCTTAGCTTCAAGAGTCTGTCAAGGGCATGCACAATGGGTTTACAATGGCTGCTGACATGCTGGCTTCCCATCTGTGGGCCCTTTTGTATAGGCATACATTAGTAAAAGTCAGTTTTAATTACAGTCAATGGCTTCTACTCTTACCAGCCCTTTGGCCTGTCAAATGTCAATCAGCAGCCATGGTCTCCCATTGAGATTCCCATTGGGTCTCTCATGAGGTCTCCCATCCAGCCCGTGACCAAGGCTCTCACTGCTTAGCTTCAAGAGTCTGTCAAGGGCATGCACAATGGGTTTACAATGGCTGCTGACATTCTGGCTTCCCATCTGTGGGACTTTTGTATAGGCATACATTAGTAAAAGTCAGTTTTAATTACAGTCAATGGCTTCTACTCTTACCAGCCCTTTGGCCTGTCAAAGCATGCAGCCATGACTCCCATTGGACCCATGGTTCATGGGTCCATCAGCTGCCAGGCTTCTGCTTTTCAGAGTCTGTCAGGCATCCAGGGTTACAGTGCTGCATCGCTTCCATCTTGGGACTTTTGTAGGCTCATATAAAGTCAGTTTTAATAAGTCAATGGTTTATCTTATCTTGTTTGCCTGTAGAATGCAGCAGGACATTGGCACATAGGTTCATGGGTTCTCAGAGGTCTCCCATCAGCCCGTGCAAGGCCTCATGCTTCTTCAAATTAGGCTAAATGGTTTAAGCGCTACCGGCTCCCATGTGGATTTGTTGGCAACTTAAAATCAGTTTTAATACAGAATGTTCTACCTCACGCAAGTCAGGCAGCTGGTCTGTCTCCAAGGTGCATCCTGACAGCTCAGCTTAGTCAGGTCGAAGCTGCAAATGGTTAGTGAACTGTCACTGATTTGATGAATTAGTGTTTTATACGTATGCTTCTCTCTTACAGCTTGCTGAAAGTCATGCACCTGGCTCTGTCACCCATGATCTGCTCTCTGTCTCCCACGCCCTGACAGGTCTCAGTAGCTTCAGTCTGTAGGCTGCCAGTTTACATCTCTAAGCTGGCTCATTGGATTGAGGCCTTAGTGTCTTATAGTCAAGGCTTCTCAGCTTGGCTGTAAGTCAATGAGCATGCCCCAGATTTGGCTTATAGTTCCATCGCCGTGACAGCTCTCACGCTTAGCTTCAAGTTTCAGCTGACAATGGTTCAGGCTTGACACGGCTCTCTTCTGACACATTAAGTCGTTTAATTCAGCATGGCTTACTACACCCTTGGCCGTAAAGTCAAGACCATGCTCCATGCTCCATGGTTTTGGTCCCATCCAGCAAGTCCACTGTTTAGTCAATTGTAGGATCACAAGTTACAAGCTTGTGGCTTCATTGGATTTAAGCTACTTATAAGTGTTTTAATACAGTGTTTATCTTAACTGTTCAAAGAAGCACCTGTCTCCCAGAGTTATTGGGTCCACTATGAGGTTATTTGCTTCAGGTCTGTAGGGCTAATGTTAGGCTGACTGGGTTCCTTGGGACTTGTAAGGAATTATAAGTCAGTTTTAATTAAGTAATGGCTTCTACCTTACCCCTTTGCCTGTCAATAAGAGCCATGGCCCTGAGTCATTGTCTCTATGCCCGACAGTCCACTGCTGCTTCAAGATCTTAGCAGCATGGTTAAATGCTCTGACATGCGTCATCTGTGGCTTGTATAGGCATACTTATAAAAGAGTTTTAATTCAGTCAATGGTTACCTTACCGCTTTGGCTGTCAAGATGCAGCTGGCCATTGGCTTCGGGTCTCATCCAGCGTGACAGGCTTCATGCTTAGCTAAGTCTGCAAGGCATGCCAATGGTTACAATGGCTGCTGAATGGTCATTGGCTTTTGTTAGGATACATTAGTAAGTATTATTAAGCAATGGTTATCTACAGCCTTTGGCTGTCAAAGCATCAGCCTGTCTCCTTGTCTCTAGTCTCCACACCGTGCAGGCTCTCATTTACTTCAGCTGTCAAGGGCGCACAATGGTTTACAATGCTGCTGACAGTGGCTTCCCGGGACTTTTGTTAGCTAATTATAAAAGTCAGTTAATACATCAATGCTTCTATTTACACCAAGGTGTCCAGGCATCCAAGGTTACATCTGCTAAGTGCTCTCATCTGTGGGACTTTGGTATAGAATACTTGTAAAAGTGGTTTTAATTACAGTCAACTTTTTTAGCCAGCCCTTCTGCGTCAAAGTCAATCAGCTTTACTCTCCCAGTGCCTAAGCATGCCTCATCCCTGTCCAGGCTCTCATACGCTTAGCTTCAAGAGTTGTCAAGGCTCACATGGGTTTACAAGTGCTGTAGCATGCTGGTTTCCATGGTGCTTATATGGCTTCATTAGAATTGTTTTAATACATCAATGGTTCTATTTACCAGCCATTTGGCCTTCAAATCAAGCAGCCTGTCCAATTATTGGCAGCATGACTTCCATTGGGTCTCCATGAGGTCTCATCCAGCCGTGACCAAGGCTCCTCACTGCTTGCTTCAAGAGTCTGTCAAGGGCATACAATGGTTTACAATGCTGCTGACATCTGGCCCTCTGTGGGACTTTTGTATAGGCTACATTAGTAAAAGTCAGTTTTAATGACAATGGCTTCTACTCTTACCAGCCCTTTGGCCTGTCAAAGTCAATGCAGCCATGGCTCCCATTGGTCCCATTGGTCTTCCATTGGTCCTCTCAAGCCCACCAGCCTGACCTACTTCACTGTTAGTTCAAGCATCAAGGTTCACAACTGCTGAAAGCTGCTACTGTCCTCTGTGGGACTTTTCCAGCCTTTGGCTGTCAAAGTCAATGCAGCCATGGTCTCCCATTGGATTCATTGGGTCTTCATGAGGTCTCCATCAGCCCGTGACCAAGGCTCTCATGCTTAGTTCAAGGTCTGTCAAGGGCATGCACAATGGGTTTACAATGGCTGCTGACATGCTGGCTTCCATCTGTGGACTTTGTATAGGCATACATTAGTAAAAGTCAGTTTTAATTACAGTCAATGGCTTCTACTTTACCAGCCTTTGGCCTGTCAAAAGTCAATGCAGCCATGGACTCCATTGAGTCACCCATAGAGACTTCCATTGGGTCTCTCATGAGGTCTCCATCCAGCCCGTGACAAGGCTCTCACTGTTAGCTTCAAGAGTCTGTCAAGGGCATGCACAATGGGTTTACAATGCTGCTGACATCGGCTTCCATCTGTGGGACTTTTGTATAGGCTTACATTAGTAAAAGTCAGTTTTAATTACAGTCAATGGCTTCTACTCTTACAGCCTTTGGCCTGTCAAAAGTCAATGCAGCCATGGATCTGCCCATTGACTTCCATTGGGTCTCTCATGAGGTCTCCATCCAGCCCTGACCAAGGCTCTCACTGCTTAGCTTCAAGAGTCTGTCAAGGCATGCACAATGGGTTTACAATGCTGCTGAACTGCTGGCTTCCCATCTGTGGGACTTTTGTATAGGCATACATTAGTAAAAGTCAGTTTTAATTACAGTCAATGGCTTCTACTCTTACCAGCCCTTTGGCCTGTCAAAAGTCAATGCAGCATGGCTCCCATAGATTCTTGGTCTCTCATGGGTCTCCCATCCAGCCCGTGACCAAGGCTCTCACTGCTTAGCTTCAAGAGTCTGTCAAGGGCATGCACAATGGGTTTACAATGGCTGCTGACATGCTGGCTTCCCATCTGTGGGACTTTTGTATAGGCATACATTAGTAAAAGTCAGTTTTAATTACAGTCAATGGCTTCTACTCTTACCAGCCCTTTGGCCTGTCAAAAGTCAATGCAGCATGGACTCCATGAGATTCCCATTGGGTCACCATAGAGACTTCATTGGGTCTCTCATGAGGTCTCCATCCAGCCCTGACCAAGGCTCTCACTGCTTAGCTTCAAGAGTCTGTCAAGGGCATGCACAATGGGTTTACAATGGCTGCTGACATGCTGGCTTCCATCTGTGGGACTTTTGTATAGGCATACATTAGTAAAAGTCAGTTTTAATTACAGTCAATGCTTCTACTCTTACCAGCCTTTGGCCTGTCAAAAGTCAATGCAGCCTGATCTTGGGTACCCATAGAGATTCCATTGGGTCTCTCATGAGGTTCCATCCAGCCCGTGACCAGGCTCTCACTGCTTAGCTTCAAGAGTCTGTAAGGGCATGCACAATGGTTTACAATGGCTGCTGACATGTGGCTTCCATCTGTGGGACTTTGTATAGGCATACATTAGTAAAAGTCAGTTTTAATTACAGTCAATGGTTCTACTCTTACCAGCCCTTTGGCTGTCAAAAGTCAATGCAGCATGGTCCATTGAGTCATAGGATTCCTTTTGAGGTCTCATCCAGCCCTGACCAAGGCTCTACTGCTTACTTAAGAGTCTGTCAAGGCATGACAATGGGTTTACAATGGCTGTGACATGCTGGTTCCATCTGTGGGATTTGTATAGGCATACATTAGTAAAAGTCAGTTTTAATTACAGTCAATGGCTTTACTCTTACAGCCCTTTGGCGTCAAAGTAATGCAGCATGGATCCATTGAGATTCTTGGGTCACCATAAGACTTCATTGGTTCTCAGAGTCCCCATCAGCCCTGCCAAGGCTCTCATGCTTAGCTTCAAGAGTCTGTCAAGGGCATGCACAATGGGTTTACAATGGCTGCTGACATGCTGGCTTCCATTGTGGGACTTTTGTATAGGCATACATTAGTAAAAGTCAGTTTTAATTACAGTCAATGGCTTCTACCTTACCAGCCTTTGGCCTGTCAAAAGTCAATGCAGCCATGCTCCATTGAATTCCATGGGTCACCATGAGACTTCATTGGGTCTCTCATGAGGTCTCCCATCCAGCCTGACCAAGCTCTCATGCTTAGCTTCAAGAGTCTGTCAAGGCATGCACAATGGGTTTACAATGGCTGCTGACATGCTGGCTTCCATTGTGGGACTTTTGTATAGGCATACATTAGTAAAAGTCAGTTTTAATTACAGTCAATGGCTTCTACTTTACCAGCCTTTGGCCTGTCAAAAGTCAATGCAGCCATGGTCTCCCATTGAGATTCACCATTGGGTCTTATGAGGTCTCCCATCCAGCCTGACCAAGGCTCTCACTGCTTAGCTTCAAGAGTCTGTCAAGGGCATGCACAATGGGTTTACAATGGCTGCTGACATGCTGGCTTCCCATCTGTGGGACTTTTGTATAGGCATACATTAGTAAAGTCATTTAAAAGTCATTTTACTCAGGCTTCCTTTACACTTGGCTCAATAGTCAATGCATGGGTCCATGAGGTCCTCCCATTGGTACTCATTATGGTGCTCATGTCTTCCTGACTGGACAAGCTCTATGTTAGTTAAGTCGTCAAGGCTTCACATGTTGGTTACAATGGGTGATGCACTGGCTTCCATCTGGGGATTTTGTATAGAACATTATAGGTTTAATTACAGTCAAGGTTCTCTCTTACCTTAGCCTGTCAAGAGCAGCAGGTACTCCTTGAGTTCCCATTGGGATTGATCATCTGAAGAGTTCCATCATCGCCTGACCAAGCTTATGCTTATCAGAGCTGCAGCATGCACAATGGGTTTACAATGGTCATAGGCTATCCCTGCATTGGACTTTTAAAGGCAACATTGAAAGTCAGTTTAATACGTCAATCTTGACTTCTTACAGCCCTTTGGCCTTCAAAAGTAATGGCTCTATCTTCCTTGGCTTCACCATAGGACTTCCATTGGTCATGGTCTCCCATCAGACCTGACCAAGGCTCTCACGCTTGCTTCAAGCTGTCAGGCATGACAATGGGTTCACAATGGTTCTGCATGCTGGCTTCCCATCTGTGGGACTTTTTGTATAGGAATACATTGTAAAAGTCATTTTAATTACATTCAAGTGCTTCAATTTACAGCCTTGGCCATGTCAAAGTCATGCAGCATGGTCATGATCTCCCATGGGTCACATGACTTCCATTGAGTCTGTAGCCATGTCAGCCTGTGACAATGGCTCCCACTGCTTTTTAAGCATTCAAGAGATCACATGGTTTACTAATGGCTACTGTACTGCTGCTATCATCTGGACTTTTATTGGCATCTTATAAAAGTCTTTTAATTCGTCAATGGTTCCTCTTACCAGCTTGCTGTCAAATGTGCAAGCATGGGTAATTGACATGTGCCCATGGACTTCTTGTCATGAGGCTCCATAGCCATGACTAAGCTTCACTGCTCTTCAGAGCTGTCAAGGGCATGCACAATGGGTTTCATGGTGACATGGGCTTCATTTGGGACTTTGTTGCATACTTGAAAGTCAGTTTTAATTAGTCAAGGCTTCATTACAGCTTTGGCGGGTCAAAAGTCAATGATGGCACATTTAACTTTATCAGGAGATCTGCTCATTGCACTGATTCTCGGTCTTCTCAGGTTTCAGGCTCAAGGCTTAAGATCTTAAGCTTGGCCTGGACGTTTGAGGATTACATGTATCGTTCATTTATAAGGTTATTTGTCTAGTACTGGTTAAGTTATTCAGCGGTTCATGTCATTCATGGTTTATGTCATACTAAAGTTCATGTTAATT